>CM035845.1:269150899-269750899 GCA_020510985.1 Pholidichthys leucotaenia | reverse complement strand
TCCACCTCTTTTGCCCAACTGACTGTGCTGTGACAGCTTTGTTTATAGTTCAATGTGTGTTTTATTGCATTTAGTGTAGGAGCATGGCAGATTTTTAGTTCAAATAAAGACGCTTAGTAAATCTCAGTGGCAGAATAATCCACTGCGCCGTGCGTGCCGTGTGGTAGTCCACCCACCGGCCCTACTTTAGGTTATTTTGTGTGAATATGTTAGGCCTTTTAGTACCTCAGTTTACGTTATTTAGAGTGTGTTTCGGGTTCCAAATTGGTGAAGGTTTGAATTGTATGAGTGTTTTTGGACTTTGGGGGGGGGGGGAGGGGGTGCTATGGCGGCACTGATTGTGAAGTGCAGTGTGGTGACATTGAATTCCTGTCACATCACCGCACTGCCCTATATAGCAGGGTAGCCGCCATAGGCACTTCCTCTTGTGCTGGATGACTCCGCTAGGTGCTTGCCGTGCACTGTTCATTACCATCTATAATACAGCTGTGTTCGACGCTATGTCTCTGTTGACCTCATTCATCGCCAGGTTTGTGGACATAACACATTCTCCTTCAGGATTTTTTGGTAGACAGCAGAATTCATGGTTCCACTTACCACAGCAAGTCTTCCAAGTCCTGAAGCAGCAAAACAGCCCCACACCATCACACTACCACCACCATATTTTACTGTTGGTATGATGTTCCTTCTCTGAAATGCTGTGTTACTTTTATGCCAGATGTAATGGGACACACACACCTTCCAAAAAGTTCAACTTTTGTCTCGTCAGTCCACCGAGTATTTTCCCCAAAGTCTTGGGGATCATCAAGATGGGTTTTTTTTTTGGCAAAACTGAGACGAGCCTTTATGTTCTTTTTGCTTAGCAGTGGTTTTCGTCTTGGAACTCTGCCATGCAGGCCATTTTAGCCCAGTCTTTTTCTTATGGTGGAGTCATAAACACTGACCTTAACTGAGGCAAGTGTGGCCTGCAGTTCTTTGGATGTTGTTGTGGGGTCTTTTGTGACCTCTTGGATGAGTCGTCGCTGCGCTCTTGGGGTAATTTTGGTCGGCTGGCCACTCCTGGGAAGGTTCACCACTGTTCCATGTTTTCGCCATTTGTGGATAATGGCTTTCACTGTGGTTCACTTGAGTCCCAAAGCTTTAGAAATTACTTCATAACCTTTTCCAGACCGATAGATCTTAACCCCTTGCACTCTGGTCAATTTCCCTAAAAACGCCTAAAAATAACGTACCCAGTACCGGTCTGGACGCCATGGCGATAGCAGCTTAACGCTGAAGCTCCCAGACCCAATCCAAGAAAATCTCTTGAAAATCAAACTTAACGGATTTTTGGAGGAGTGAAAATCAAAAGACAAAATCATCATGTCTAAAGGAAAACAGAGGAAACTGAAATTTTCCAGGCCAGGACACGTATCGGCCGGAGAATCTGAACCGGAAGATTTCCGTTCAGAAGACGAGGAGCTGAATGTAGCTAACAAGAAGGTTAGCTTGAAAACGCCATTTGAAGAACTACGACGATTTCGCCGAGAGGTTTGGGCCGAATTTCGTGAATTCAGAGACGAATTAAAAAGGACAAACAGCAGAGTGGACCAGGCCGAGAACCGAATCTTGGAAGCAGAGGAACGAATAAAAGTGCTTGAAGATTCTGTGCTGGACCTACGCAAAAGACAAGCATCAATAGAGGCTAAGCTAACCGACCAAGAAGGAAGACAGAGAAGAGACAACATAAGAATTCATGGTCTGATAGAAGGAGCCGAAAACGGTTTTAACTCAATGGCAGAATGCGTGGAATCTTTACTAAGAGAGAAATTGGATATTCCACAAACCACCGACTTGAAGATAGAAAAGGCACATCGTTCATTAGCCGCTAAGCCAGCAGCGGAAGCGCCCCCACGTTCGGTGTTGGTAAGATTTTCCAATTTCAAAATAAAACAAGAGGTTGTAAGACTGGCTTGGCAGAAAAAAGGATTTATGCACCAAGAGAGAAAAGTCTTCGTGGAACACGATTACGCCCCGGAGGTCCTTAAAAAGCGCAGGGAATACAACGACGCCAAAAAGGTGCTACGGGAAAAGAAACTGCGCTTTCAGACGCCATTTCCTGCGAAGTTAAGGGTCTTCTACGGTGAAGAAACATGTCTCTATAATTCGGCGGAAGAAGCAACAGCTGACATGGCGAGAAGAGGGCTCCCGGTAACGGTGTTTAAACCCGCAGCAGACCCAAGCGATAAGATCAAGGCTCAAACGTGGTCCACACAGAGAACTTCAAAATCCACGGGCCAGCAGCGGGAAACCCAGCGCCAGAGCGTCACGGATAAACTGGCCATTTTCAGGTTGGAATAGCAACCTTTTTTTTTGAGTCAATCTGCACATCCAACCCCCCTCATACAAGGTAACAAACATTAAAGGAGATGCATATTCAGCATGTGGTAAAACATTTCATGGAACAGTCATAATATTAGAAACAAATAAGTCTTTTTAATAAAAAAAAAAAAAAACTTGTTAGAATAGAAATGTGACAATGATCCACATGTTCTCCCCTCACTAACAAATACTGTCCTAGCGTGAATGTTTGCTGTGATGGGGGTGGGAGGGTGCACACAATTTCATAGGGTATAGGCATAAAGGGGAAAAAAAATCATTACAAGTTCGGATTGGGTTCTGAAACTCACGTTAAAAGCATGGGACAACTTACAGGGGTAAGAGAGGGCCCTCAACACGTAACAGAGTTTGAGGAATTTCCCTCAGAGCCTACACTCCATCAAGGCTCTTCCAGGGTCTCTAAAAAGACCTCAGCTCAGGAAGTTCTTTTGACAGTTTTTTGTTTTAAAGTTTTATACACTATGTTCTTAATGTTTTTCTTGTTCTTAATGTTCTTTCAGTTTCTGAGTAGCACAAAAGAGGGCCACCACACTGTTATACTAAATAAAACAACACAATGGAGAAACAGGGTGTAACCAAAATAATTTCATATAATGTAAAAGGAATCCTGAATCCAGTTAAAAGATCCAAGATTCTAGGCAAAATGAAAAAAGACAAAGCAGGAATAATATTTTTACAAGAAACCCACCTAACAGACGTGGAGCACACTAAACTCAGTAGACAAGGGTTTAAAATGATCTCTTCGTCTTCATATAAGTCAGGGAGGAGGAGGGGAGTAGCGACATTAATATCAACCAAAATTACATTTGAAAAAAAATCAGAACACAAAGATAAAGAAGGGAGATACAGTTTGGTAATTGGGCGGCTAGAGGGAGAAGATATCACCCTGCTGAATGTATATGCACCCCCAGGGGCTAACTGGAAATTTTATAAAAATGTATTTGACCTAATGATAACTAAAGCCCAAGGTTTAGTGATATGTGGTGGAGACTTCAATCTAAGACTGAATCCATACTGGGATGCTTCTGGTAATTCTCCACATCAAAATAATACCCAAAGCAAGAAGACTCAGATGCTACTAAAAGAAATGGGAATCTGTGACGTGTAGAGGGAACTCAACTCCAGTGTAAAAGATTATACATTTTACTCAACGCCACATTCATCTTACTCAAGGATTGACTATTTTTTTATGTTTAATAGAGACATTGGAAGAGTAGAAACATGTAAAATAGGACTGATGGATCTCTCTGACCACAGTCCGATCTATATGGACTTAAATATCCAAAAATACACAAATAATACATTTTCTTGGAGGTTGAACTCAAATGTCCTGAAAGGACCACTGAAAGATGAATTGGAATCAGATATTCTCAGATATTTGGAAGAAAACGATAATGGAGAGGTATCCCCTTTAATACTGTGGGATGCATGCAAAGCTGTAATAAGGGGGAAGATTATTGCAAAACTGGCAACCCAAAAGAAACTGAGACAAGAAAAACTAACCACATTAGAGTCAGAACTTAAGAACCTAGAAAAAGAACACAAAGGCAACACTCATTCTATTGACTCGCTCAAGATTAAGGAAATTAAAAACCAAATAAATGAGATCTACACAATAGAAATCCAGAAGAAACTTACATTTTTGAAACAAAAATACTATGAAGCAGGCAGTAAATCGGCAAAATTGCTAGCCTATAAATTGAGGAAACAACAAACAGAAAGAGCAATCTACAAAATCAGAGACCCAGTATCAAAGGAAATAAAATTCAGAATTCAGGATATTCTTAAAAGCTTCGAGAATTACTATAAGAACTTATATTCCCACAAAAACATAAAAACGCATCTGAGGCATTCCTAAACACATTAAACCTTCCCCAACTTACGGAGCCTCAAAACAAAACACTACTGTCAAAAATACAACCTAAAGAATTGGGAAAAGCAATTATGAAACTTAAAGCTAACAAATCCCCAGGAGCAGATGGCTATACAGCAGTGGTACAAAACCTTTAAACAGCAACTATCTCCTCTCCTCCTGAAAACATTTAACTATGTCCTCCACACAGGGGAAATCCCCCCCTCCTGGAGAGAAGGGGTCATTGCAGTTATACCTAAACCTGAAAAGGATAAACTAGAATGCTCCAACTACAGACCAATCAGTGTATTAAATCAGGACTATAAGCTTTTTACCATTATCCTTGCCAAAAGGTTAGAAAATATACTGACAGACTTAATTCACTTAGACCAAACAGGTTTTATAAGCCAAAGACAGACACAAGACAACATTAGACGCACTTTACACATAATTCATCATATAAAAAAATATAACTTAAATGCAGTCATATTGGGATTAGATGCTGAAAAAGCATTCGATTCGTTTGACTGGTCTTTCCTATATAGAATCTTATCCAGTTTCAATTTTCATAACAACTTCATTAGAACTATCCAGGCATTATATAAAAAACCAACAGCTAAAATAAGGATTAACGGTAATTTATCATCATCTTTTGAGCTGGAAAGAGGATGTCGTCAGGGCTGCCCCCTGTCTCCACTGCTCTTTGCAATCTTCATAGAACCTCTGAGCCAATGGATAAGACAAAATCAAAAAATTCAAGGTATTACACTTGGTCAGAAGGAACATAAAATAGCACTCTTTGCTGATGACATTTTAATATACCTAGGGCAGCCGGACACTTCTTTACCAGAACTAATCTCAGTTTTTTCAGAGTATGGAGATTTATCGGGGTACAAATTAAACGTGCATAAAACCCAAGTTTTAACATTCAACTATGACCCAAATCATTATTCACTAAGCAAACTCAAAACTAACTGGGAGATGGAATCTATGAAATATCTGGGGGTCAATATCCTGAAACAACTCAACAAAATTATAACACTAAACTATGATCCACTGGTGACAAAAATAAAATCTGACCTAGCAAGATGGAATATGATACCATTCTTGGGTACTGCACAAAGAATTGAAGCAGTCAAAATGAATATACTTCCACGTCTTCTATACCTTTTCCAAACAATACCGGTAGTACCTCCCAAAAAAACATGGCAGGAGCTGGACAGAAGGATCTCAAGATTCATATGGCAGGGCAAGAGACCTAGAATCAGATATAGAACCTTACAGCTAAACAAAGACAAAGGTGGGCTTGCGCTGCCAAATATCAGGGACTATTTTAAAGCCGCACAAATTAAAACTTTAATAGAGATATGTAACCCAGTCTACACTGCACAATGGAAGGAGATCGAATGCCAAATAACAAGTGACATCCCCCTACAGGCGATAATAGGGAACAATGCCTTACCTAAACTTTTGAATAACACGAACCCGTGGATAGAGACCCCGCTAAAAATTTGGTTTAAGATAGTCAGAGAGAATCAAACTAAAGAGCCCTATCGACTTCTGCAATGGATTGCCTATGATCAAGACTTTACCCTCAATAAAACAGACACTAGATTTAAAAACTGGAAACAGAAAGGGCTGATAAAATATTACGATTTTTTTTAAGGGGCAAACTTTAAGAAGTTTTGAAGATTTGAAAAAACAAGGTCTAATAAATCAAGATCTTTACAGGTTCTTTCAGCTTAGACACCACATAAACAATATACTTAAAAAGGAGGATTTGGAAAGGGCCCAGCCAGGTGTTCTGAAGGTCTTCTTAATGGCATATAAAGGGATCCCAGGGATCAGACACATTTCTAAAATATACCAAGGTCTTCAAGACTTAAAAGGAGACAACACATCATATATAAAAGAGAGATGGGAAAAAGAGGGGAATTTCACTTTACAACTGGAAATATGGGAAAAGCTAAATAAACAGCAATGGAAAAGTACCTCATCCCTGCAGTGGAGAGAATTTGGATGGAAAAATCTGGTAAAATTTTTCAGAACACCTGCACAAAACAAATTTACCCATAAGGGGTTGAACTGTTGGCGCTTGTGTGGTGAAAAGACTGCAAATCATTTTCATGTGTTTTGGTCATGCCCAGTTATCCACCAATATTGGACCAATGTACAGACAATATTGGGGAAAATATTCAAAATAACAGTTCCCTTTTCTTTTGTAACTTTGTATTTGGGTTTACTACCGGACTCACTGGAAAGACGAGGAGAAAAATACTTATTCAGTGTTTTAATATTGGCAAGTAAAAAAGCCCTAACTAAAAAATGGATGTTGAAGGACTGTCCTACACCTGAAGATTGGTCTAACATGATCCAAGACATTTACTCGATGGAAAAGTTGACATTCGCACTGAGACAGGACATGGATGGGTTCTTGAACTTTTGGCAACCCTGGATCGCATATGAGTCTTCCATTAGATCTAATCTTTGACAAATACAATTTCAATAATGGTTCCGCTCTTTGTTCCAACGCTACTCAGATGCTCTTCTACTTTTAATTACTTATTTTTCTTTTTGTTTGTTTTTTGCTGTTTTGTTTGTTTGTTTGTTTGTTTGTTTTTTATTTTATTTTCTTTAATTTCACTTTTTCTTTCACTGTTAAAAAAAGGGGTGTTGTAATAATTATTCTTCCAATGTTGTCAAATAGCAAAAAATAAGGGAACATGTGATGAAAATGTAAACAATGCAATGCTGTAATGACCTGTATACCCTTTACAAAAACTTAAATTAAAAAAAAAAAAAATAACGTACCCAAAGTAAATCAAAAGCTGTTCTTCAACCCTTTGCAGCATCTTCATGGGGTTGGTCTCATTTAAAAGAAAACACTTTGAATTTTTGGGCAAAATAGTCATAATCTCTCTAAGTGCTCCGGCCACTGAGTAACAGTCATCTAAACATACTGAACTTGAAGAAAATAAATTTCACCTGGGTGTTTTTTTGGATTCAAATGCTTGCAAATAACACACAGCTGTCAGATCCGGGCTGGAAAATGCAACAGAAATGTAGAACCAAGTGTTATCCAGCTGAGGTCAAAATTTTGTAACAATACCACAAAAAATTAATATATTACACAGCTTTCTTCACAGGTTGTTCCCAGGCGTTTTTGAACTGTGCCAAATTGTGCCAAATGGCACAGTTTGGAAAAACGTCTGTAACTTTTGAATGATTCAATATAGAAGCTTGATGTTGGGCTCTAATGAAAGGTGACACTCAGGGCTGTGTATGTGTGTATGTGTGTGGGGTTGTTTATTCATTCATGAATGAATGAATGAACAAACAAGCCCCCACATACAAAGAAGCATGCCACGTAAAAAATGTGTGGCTTTTTTTACAAAAAAAAAAAAAACCTACAGTGCACTAAAAATTATACTAAAATATCTGTAATGTAGAAGATAACAACTCCCACCAACCCCCCACCCCCCTCCGCTACAGAGGACGGACATCGCCCGGTGCGCCGCGGTCACAGTGCGCCGCGGTCTACTACGCACAGTTGTAATTTATCGATCGGTCAAAAGTCATTTTTGATTACAATTTTCAGGGATAAAGAATAATTTAGCTTATAACACTTACCTGTCGACAACAGCAGTGTCGCTGGCGAACTTCTCTTCCTCATTGTCAGATGAACATGACGCTGGTCCGCTTGTTACGGACTCGTGGTTCTGGTCACGCGATCTGGTCAAACCATAATTCCATTATTGCGGTTTTGCGCTTCCATGATTGCGGTTTTGGCAAACGATTTTTCAAAACAAATAAGAACAGTAGTAAGAAAAAAAGACTGGCGAACGCGTGTGTGTCACCCAGCGGCTAAAACAAAACAGATTTTGCAAGGGAGGCACGCTTTCGAACTACTGTGCTTCAATTGGCTCGCTGTATTCGCAGCCGTTGGTAGGCGGGTCCTTCTTGCTAGGTTTTCAGTCATTGGTTCTTCAAGGTTTCAGAAACCCAATTCAAGGCTCTTATTAGTCGAATGAGAGGTCAATCACATCTAAACCAATCAAAGCACTCCTTTGGCTTTCTGTTCGCGGCTGTGTCTGTAGTGGAAGAACGGAAATGCAGCTTCTTTTTTTTTCAGTGCCCCCTCGTGCGCCCTAGGACGTAGAGACGTGTCCGCCCGCGGTACACCGAAGTGCAAGAGGTTAATTACTTTGTCTTTTGTTCCTGAATTTCTTTGGATCGCAGCATGATGTCTAGCTTTTGAGGATCGTTTGGTTTACTTCACTTTGTCAGGTGGGTCCTATTTAAGTAATTTCTTGACTGAGAACAGGTGTGGCAGTAATCAGGCCTGGATGTGGTTAGAAAAATTGAACTCAACTTTCCAATGATGTGATAAACCACAGTTAATTTATGTTTTAACGGGGGTGGGGGGGTCACTTTTTCACACAGGGCCATGTAGGTTTGGATTTTATTTTACCCTCAATAATGAACACCTTTATTTAAAATCTGCATTTTGTGTTTACTTGTGTTATCTTTGTCTAATATTTAAATTTGTTTGACGATCTGAAACATTTAAGTGTGACAAACATGCAAAAAAATGAGAAATCGGGAAGGGGGCAAACACTTTTTCACACCACTGTATGTCCATGTACATGGAGGTGGAAAAAGGGTTCCAGCAAAACCGTTCCACTCTGAAGACTGGTTTCAAACCTTTCCACGTTCACACTTCCAAAATCCCAGTATTGTATGCAGGGACAGCCAAACTGTGAAAGAAGTTTGCCATCTTGGGGTAAAAATGTCGGAAGAACGTGGTCTCACACTGGGTTGCTGGGGTTCCCTGAGATTTTTTCAGTATAAAAAGGGCTCCTCTATCCACAACACACAGAAATACAGAAAAACACATGTTTGAAAATGGTCCAGGGACAGGGGGATTGCTGCGCAATGCAACAACATTGCGCAGCAATGCAGCAATTAACAACATTAAAAATCTCTGTGAGGAGTACAATAAAGTGTGAAATGCCCTGAATAAAATGGAAAATTTTAGTGTTACAATGAAATCTGTGACCCCTTAGAATCTGCCACCCCTTAGAATCACTTCATCTGCTTAAAAAAATAAGTCAGTCATCAAAATAAGAATTTCCAGGAGTGCTGTCTGCTTCTCACATTACTCTAGAATCTAGATACTTCTGATTTTTCAGCAACGCATACGCAGATAATGTTCAACATCATCAGGCAGGTACACATTCTGATGGTTCACATATTTCTGTGTAACTCTGGTAAGGAAAACAACTTTCTGTATTTAATGTTTTTGTTTCCATGGCAAAAACATCTGACCAATCAGAGGAGAAAACTTGCTCAAGTGACTCTGTGATTTGACATGACTCATTTTGTTTACCTTTTGTTCTTATTAAAGACAAAAATAGAAAGGAGATGTTTTTACCTTCTTTTCATGTTTCAGCTGTTCACTGCAGCCTTCATCTTTTAAATAATTAAAAGAAGACAAAAATGAACCTACTTGAGCTACGACTCATTTTGGTCCACTTGAATTTTTCCCAGCGTGAAAGGGAACCAAATCTTGGGGAAATGATACAAAATAACATATGTGCCAACTGATTCGGACCAAACCAGACAAGCATGGGTGTGAAAACACTCTTAATTTCAAAATGGTTTTAGGAGAAGCACCATCTGACACCAGCTAAATGTGTATCCATCCATAAAACTGATTATCTTTCACCATAAAGTATCAGATGTGTATTTTACATGTTGTGAAAAGAGGCAGCTCCAGATCTAATCCGGTGATGCGGAGGGTTGATGGTAGCAGCAGGACAGGCTGACTGTTTTCCACTGAGGGACGCACATGACCCTTTACTGTTAAATAGGTCTTTATAAATAGAGCAGTTATTTTTCCACTACTCTGGTCCAACTTATCTGTACATCAGGCAAACACGTCATACAAACCCCTCGAGATACCCTTTTCATCCAATCATAAGCCACTAGGTTAACGTCTAACAACCAATCAGAAATCTTTGACTGACTGCATTCTCATAGCAGAATGCTCTGAATGCCAGCAACCAATCCAACATTTGCTCTAGATAGTGTCAAAGCAAATTTTTATCATCGGGCTGTGATGAAGCGTCCTTTATCTGCAGAGTTTTATTCTGCAGCAGCTGAGCCCCAAAGTCCCAAATATTCTGTTTTGCATGACTTTGATTCTACATTGACTTATGCCTTGGTTAGTCTAAGTTCTGTAACTTTCTTCAGAGTAGACTGCCCAAGCTTTGAAAGGTTTTAACGCTGTTCCAACATAATTTCATCTGTAGATTTAAGTTGATGTGCGACTGAATAGTATGACATTCAATAAATTGCGGTTTCAATTCCACACATTGAATGTGAGATTTTTAATGACATGAAGTGGTAGTTCAGTGAGTCCACATTTTTACCTTTATGCGGTCACTCAGATAAGCTCTTACATCAACATTATCAATACACCATTCACAATGCACTACTTTTAAACAGCAAAGTCTCTTCAGCCGAACCTGTTGCACCCATCTATTGGCCTTTGAGAATACACAATCTTGTTTTAGAGTCAGATTGATTACACAACATTGCACCAGTGGAAACAATGTCTACTCAGCTCTAATAATGACCAGAGATAAGGTTATTACCTCTGCCGAGGGAGGACGGAGGTAATGTTTTTAGTGGCATTGGTTGGTTTGTCTGTTTGTTGGTTGGTTTGTCTGTTAGCAACATAACTCAAAAAGTTATGAATGGATTTTGATGGCATTCTCAGGAAAGGTGTGTAATAGCATGGGGAATAGATGATTAGATTTTGGTGGTGATTCCGATCACGATGTGGATGCAGGAATTTTTTTTATTATTATTTTATATATTAATCTTGACATGTTTGGAGACCCAGAAAGCAGACACAGACCCAGAAATCAACTCAATTATCTTTATTATGTAATATGTGTGTGAGTGTATGCGTGTGTATGAATATAGCAGCCGGGGCGAGCAGAGCACCGTACAGCCTGGCAACCCTATGGAGAAGCAGAGACAAGGGAATTAGTAACCACACACTGGTGGAACTGTGCAGTGTAGTTAGCCTTACTGTTGCCGAGTTGGAGTTCAGCTCAGGTTTGGTCCCGAAGGCTCCGGCCAGGAAGACAGCGTCTTCAGCCCTGGTTGCGAATGGAGTAGTAGATGGAGTGATGACGTGCAGGGAGAGTTCGGTCTGCTGCCAGGTGGAGGAGATTGAAGCTCACTAAACCTGTTGTGAGCACTACGAAGAAATGGACCAGTGAAGCTGAGGAGAAGCTGGAAACGTGCATGGAAATAACTGATTGGGGCATGTTTAAAGGAGCCACGCATGATCTGGATGAGTACACGGACACTGTGAACTCTTATATCCACTTTTGTGAGGAGAGCATTCTTCCATCGCGCACCAGGGTGAGGTACTCTAATGATAAGCCCTGGTTCACTGCTAAGCTCAGACAGATCAGGAAGGAGAAGGAAGCAGCGCTGAAAAGTGGAGACAGGGGCTGCTACAGGGAGGTTAAATATCGGTTTAACAGAGAGCTGAGGAGAGCTAAATCTGTGTATTCTGAGAGACTCCAGCAGCAGTTCACTGCTAATGACTCGGCTTCTGTGTGGAGAGGACTGAGGCAAATCACCAATTATCGGCCTCAGGCTCCTAAAGGTCAGGATGACAAAGCCCTTTGTCAAAGATTGTCCCAACACTATGCCCGTTTTGACACCCCATCATCTGTGTCCAACTCCCCCCCTCCCTCCAGCTCCACAGCCTCCACGGTCCCTATTTCATCAAAGGCGCCCCCCCCCCCCCCGCCCTTGTCATCAGTGAGCAGGACGTGCTCAAACAGTTCTCCAGACTGAACCCGCGCAAGGCCCCCGGTCCGGACGACGTGTCTCCCTCCAGCTCTTTTGCACAGACACTGTGCAAAAGAGCTGGCTCCTGTCTTCACAGACATTTTTAACACCTCCCTTAAGCTATGCCATGTGCCGTCCTGCCTCAAATCCTCCACCATCATCCCTGTCCCCAAGAAGCCACGGATCACTGGTCTTAACGACTACAGACCTGTAGCGCTCACCTCTGTAGTCATGAAGTCCTTTGAGCGCCTGGTCCTGCCCCACCTCAAGTCCATCACCACCCCCCTCCTGGACCCGCTGCAGTTTGCCTACCGAGCCAACAGGTCTGTAGACGACGCAGTCAACCTGGCCCTCCACTCCATCCTGCAGCACCTGGACTCCCCGGGAACCTACGCCAGGATCCTGTTTGTGGACTTCAGCTCCGCATTCAACACCATCCGCCCCGATCTGCTCTGGGACAAGCTGTCCCTGCTCAACGTGCCTGACTCCCTCTGCAGGTGGATCACCGACTTCCTGACGGACCGGAGGCAGCATGTACAGCTGGGAAAGACTGTCTCAGACTCTGCTAGCATCAGCACCGGATCACCCCAGGGCTGTGTACTTCCCCCCCTACTCTTCTCCCTTTACACCAACTCCTACACCTCCAGCCACCAGTCTGTCAAGTTGATCAAGTTTGCGGACGACACCACCCTCATCGGGCTCATCTCCAACGGCGACGAGTCCGCCTACAGGAGTGAGGTGGCCCAGCTGGCGTCCTGGTGCAACAACAACAACCTGCAGCTGAACGCTCTGAAGACAGTGGAGATGATTGTGGACTTCAGGAAAGTCACAACCCCTCTGCCCCCCCTCACCCTCACAGGCTCTCCCATCACCACTGCTGATTCCTTCCGCTTCCTAGGCACCACCATCACCAAGGACCTCAAGTGGGAGCCGACCATCAGCTCCCTCATCAAAAAGGCCCAGCAGAGGATGTTCTTCCTGCGGCAGCTGAGGAAGCTCAAGCTACCCACCAAGATGTTAGTGCAGTTCTACACAGCCATCATCGAGTCCATCCTCACCACCTCCATAACCGTGTGGTACGCAGGAGCCACTGCCAGGGACAGACTAAGGCTGCAGCGCGTCGTGCGCACTGCTGAGAAGGTGATCGGCTGCAAGCTCCCATCTCTCCAGGATCTGTACATCTCCAGGACCCGGAGGCGTGCTGGCCGGATCATAGCCGATCCCTCACACCCTGGTCACGTACTGTTCGCCCCTCTCCCCTCAGGTAGAAGACTTCGGTCCATCCAGACTAAAACCTCCCGTCACATGAACAGCTTCTTCCCCTCTGCCATCAGACTGCTGAACACTAAGTGACTTATTGACTCTCGTGCACTATGTACAGCAGCTCAGCCAGACTCATGTCAATCATCACTGTTTTCTTCCGGCATTACCGACTGCACTATGTGGTTCTCCACATTATCTGCTGCTCGCTAATATATTTAAACTGCTGACTAGTATTACTCACTCTTATTCTACACTTTATTGCATGTATAGTTTATTTCTTTTATTTTATCATGTTTAATGTTGCAGCATTGCACCGAGACAAATTCCTAGTTTGTGTACTACATGAACAATGGCAATAAATCTGATTCTGATTCTGATTCTGATTCTGAGGAGGTCTTCCACCACGGATTTCAACCTGTGCACAGGAGAGCGAGTATGGAGAGATGAAGGTGATGATAGAAGCTTACTTGGTGTCGGGGAGTGGTACTCCCAGGAGGATGACGAGGTGAAGGTGGTTCTCCAGGAAGGCGAGGAAGGAGAGGAGTAGTCTCTGGAGAATGAAGAGGTTGAGAGCAATCTCAGCGATTGACGAAGTGTAGCAACGGTCTCATCAAACCAGGGAGAAAGACGACTCTGTGCAGACCTGAGGGCAGCACGGCTTAAATAGTCCAGCTGATGAGGAGAGCAGGTGTGCGCACAGCTGTGGAGAATCAGTCAACAGGCAGGCAGAGCGAATCACCACAAATCTTGCGCTTTTCATGTACTGCCCTTTTAAGATGTGTCCACTCAGTTGCGTGCATGGTCACGCCATAGGGCCACATGCCTCAGCAACCTGGAAGCCAAACACTGCAGAAAAAGTGATATGGTTTTAGGACCCAGTGAACAGACACAGCCTCAAAAGTAGATTCAATTATCTTTATTGTGTGCTGAGTGTGCGTGTGCGTGTGTGTATGTGTGGATGTGCAGCCGGGGCGAGCAGAGCACCGTGCAGCCTGGCAACCCTAGGAGTGAGCAAAGACAGGGAGGATTAGTGTCTGAACTCAGGAGGGAATGTACAGTGATGTATAGAGCTTACTGTCGATGAGGTGGAGAATAGCTCAGGTTTGTCCCGAAGGCTCCGGCCAGGAAGACAGCATCCACTGTCCCGGTTGTGGATGGTGAGGATGGTAGTGTAGTCGAGGTGTAGTGCTGCTTGGCCCGCCACCAGGGGAAAGAGGTCCGCCGTCACAGATCTCCGCCTGTGCACAGGGGATGAGAGCGTAGAATAATGATGAGGAAATGGATGGCTTACTTGTCAAGGAGACGTATGCCCTTCCGCGTGAATGATGAAGAGAGGCGAGGTTCTTTGACGAACGTAGACTACGAGGAGGGAGACTCTGAGGAAGACGAAGATGAGTGCCGGTCTCATCAGACCACGAAGTAAGATGACTCTGCGCTGATATGGCGCCAGGAGCATCTGAGCTAGTTAGCCTCAGGAAGCTAACAGCTCATTCTAAGTCTATGGACGGGCTAGCTGAGGAGCTAACCGCGCCAAAACCTGGCAGCGAACGGCAAGCTGGACCTCGAGGCAGAACCGGGACCACGAGTAGAAGAGTCCTCGGTCACTGAAGACGGCGAGCTAGCCATGAAGCTCAACTTGGCACAGGACCATGGCGCTGACGGGTCAGACGGCACGGTGTGTGAGGATGGTGGAGAGGGAGTGCAACAGGAGTCTGCCCCGGTGCTGGAAGCTAAGCAGTGGGAGAGCCGGACCATGCAGGCTGAGGGCCCCAGGGAAGAGCAGCAGCTGCAGGACGCAGAGGCGACGCAGCGGCACACCTGGAACAAGGGTGCCGAGAGCAGTGATGAGATGCCCAGGTCAGAGGATAGAGCTGACGGGAGTGTCACCGAGAGCCCCGAGGGACAGCAGCCACAGCTGGGTATGGCGACGACGCAGCAAGGTGCCTGGTACATGAGTGTTGGGTGCAGTGGCGAGGTGCCTGAGTCGGAGAACGACACTGGCAAGGGTGTTGTGGTGAACACCGGAGGTGAGCAGCAGCAACTGGATATGGAGGCAGTGCAGCGGAGCACCCTGGAGGAGGGTGCTGGGTGCCATGACGAGGTGCCTGAGGCAGCGGACAACGCCAAAGAGTAGGCTTCGGTTCTTCCCGAAGTGTGGCCACTGGGGGCCGAAGTGTCTGGGGCCATGATGGCGGTGAAGACGGAAGTCGTGAACAGTTCTGCGGGAAGAAAAAGAGGGAAGAAGTGCCTGATGACAGGAAAAGACATTTTCTGCAGGGAGGGGGGCTTCGACCTAGGGGGTGGACAGCGGCCAGGTGTGCGGATGCTGTGGGGCTGCCCTGGGCCTCCGTGGCGGTGTGAAAAATGGTGGCAGCCCAGAGACATTGGTGTTACCTGAGACTATATCTCATGTGTAAATATCTGTGTATTTGTCATGGATGTCCCTTGCAGGGCATCATTGAGATGTTATAGGCCAACAAGTGAGTTTGCATGTTTTATTAACAAAAGACACAATAACAAAATATACAGCCACGTGGGGCAAACACACGAACAAAGGCTAAGACTCAAGGTTGAATACTCTGAGGAGGGATACAAAGTAAACAGCCACGTGGGGCAAAACACCAACATTGACTAAGGCACAAGACAATAGAACAAGAGGATGAATAACACTTACAGGTAATGATGAATCATAAGGGAGACTGGAGTTGGGGTTAGGGGCTCCAGTCACGTACGCGGAGGAGCACGTACTGTTGTGTAGGTCACAGCGAGGAATGAATCTCAGCTGCTCCCTTAAATGATGAATAAAGGCCAATCAGGAAAGGAGAACATAATCAATGAAATGACAAACAGCTGTCACAACGCGACTCGGCTTGACAGCCAGAAGTCCCGTCGTGACACTGTCAAAATAAGAGACCTGAACGGCCATATGAAAAAACAGAGATGAGAACAGGGAAAATACTGGACAACCTGAGCGCGGACAGAATCAGCGCTCAGGCCATAACAGTATATATATGTTTGAATACATGTATTTTCTATATATTGATTGCTGGTGTGCATGTGGGTGAGAATGTGAGTAATATGGGATTATTTTATACATTTTAAAGAGACATGGCCCATTTTAGTTGTTCGTGTGAATGTGATAGGTTGTTTTATTGCAGTTTACTATTCCCCATGTTCTTAGTGCATAATTCGGGTTCTAAATTTTCAATGTTTTCAATGGTGTGTGTGGCTTTGCATTTTTCTAAAGGGGGGGGAATGTTGTGTTTGAGAATGTGTGTGTATGTGAAGCTGTGCCCACCCACTGGGTGACGCTAGGCAGGCACGGCCCACTCTGTATATAAACCCCTGTTCTGTAATAAAGATGAGAGTTCTATGTTGCATGAAGACTGACTTTTATTTTTTTATTTTATTTGTTTATTTGACAGGGACAGTGCAATAAACATAGACAATTAATCAAATGACAATCAATCTAATGTGTTGCACAAAGAGTGTATAGCTATTAGCTAATTTGCAACTCTTGTCCCTGGATGGGCTTTAGAAAGAAGAAACAGGTAAAAAGAAAGAAGGATAAGGAAAAGAAAAAATGAAAACAGAATAAGCAATAACCACATACATCAATGCAAACAAGATTATAAATACACAATATAAAAACCTGGTTCACATTTGCCTATTTCAGGTCTCCCTCCCTTCGTCACTCACTATAAACAAACACATTCATTCCTTCCCTTCATTCACTCTCGCCCTGCGGACAATCATTTCACACATGGGTACATTCTTGTTTATTTTTCAGCCAGTTTTTAACCTTTGTAGTAAATATTTTAAAGTCCGTTATTATTTTAATTTCATTTGGCATTGTGTTCCAGATATGACTGCCCTTTATAGAGAAAGCTGTTTGTCCAAATGTGGTTCTGCATTGGGATATTTTACAGTTATTGTTAACAGAACTCCTGGTGGCTCTGCTGCTGTCCTGCCTTTGGATGAAACTCTGACTCCATTATTTATAGACATAACAATGATACCACATTGTTGTGTAATATTGCTTAATAATTATGAACCTTGTCAGTAAACTGTAATGGAGAAGAGACAAGGAAAAAAAAAAAGAAAACTGATCTGAAAGATTCAATAAACCATGATGTTGATTTAAGGTGGAATTGCCCAGCCCCAATGTATGGTCAATACAATTATGACAGTCTTGTTATTATTATTATTATTATTATTATTATTATTATTATTATTATACAGAAATAACAGCAAAACAATATGACATAATAATAATAATAATAATAATAATAATAATAATAATAATAATAATAATAATAATAATAATAATAATAATGGATTGCATGTACAGTATATAGCGCCTTTCATTCAAATTTTCAGGAAAGGTGTGCAATGGCACTGGGAACAGATGGTTAGATTTTGGTGATGATCTGAGAGTGCATAGCCCTTGGTGGAGGTACCAAGGGCTTTGTTTGCATTTGTGCAGCAGGATTACACAAAAACTATTGGATGGATTTGGATGAAATTTTCACCAGAGGTGGTTCTTGGCCTACAGACGAATCCATTACATTTTGGTGATGAGCTGAGAGTGCATACCTTAGCCAAGGCGCTTATTTTCTCACAGTGTGTTAGCAGCAATACACCAAAACTACTGAATGGATTTGGATGAAATTTTCACCAGAGATGGTCCTTGGCCTACAGACAAACCCATGACATTTTGGTGATGATCTGAGAGTGCATAATTTAGCCAAGGCACTTATCTTCTCACAGTGTGTTAGCAACAATAATCCAAAACTAATGAACACACTTTGATGCAATTTTCACCAGAAGTACTGTAGCTCCAGGCCTACACACAAACCCATTACATTTTGGAGGTGATCCATAAGAGACAGAAGGAGCCTTGGCAGAGGTATGCGCTCTATGAGTGCTTTTCTAGTTATTATTCGTTAAAAATGGAAGCGTCTTCAAAAAGGTAGTCCATGTCTGTAAATATAATGGGTTCCTCTCTAGGCCAAGAACCACCTCTGGTGAAAATTTCATCCAAATCCATCCAGTAGTTTTTGTGTAATCCTGCTGCACAAATACAAACAAAGCCTTTGGTGGAGGTATGCACTCTCAGATCATCACCAAAATCTAATCATCTGTTCCCCGTGCCATTACACACCTGTTCTGAAAATTTCTTCAAAATCCGTTCATAAGTTTTTGAGTTATGTTGGTAACAGACAGACAGACAGACAAACAGACAAACCCCGGCAAAAACATTACCTCCTTGGCGGAGGTAACTAAGATATCTCACTTTGTGATACTATTTCAGCACCAAAATACAGTATGTACTATCATCACTTATGTTACTTTTCTTAACCACTGAATTTCATATCTTCTGAGTTAGCTCCTTCACCTGAAGCAGTTCTGCTGTATGTTAGTAATGAAGTAGTAGCTTCACATTTTGAGATTTTAACCTTGCAACTACCAACAGAAAACTCATAATATATAAGCTTCTATACATGTTCATTACTATCTATTTGCTTTCAAGGTCACCTGAGATTTCAGAAAACAGCATGAACTAGAAAAGCACTCAGCGAGCGCAGACCTCCGCCAAGCGCCACAGTTGCCCCCCATACAGTGTTTGTGTGTACGTTTTCAGATTCCTTGACCATGAAAACATATGACTAGCAATTGGATTCAGAATGATAGGATTAGTGGTTCATTAGTAAAAGCATTACCTCCTTGGCGGAGGTAATAAACTGAAGTGTTGGTGTTGTGTCCATCTCGAGCATCTGCAAACTCCCAGGTTGCGGGCGTTGCAATTGAATGAATGAATGAATGAATTAATCTTTATTTCGAATAGATTAAGAGTACAGGTTAAAAGAAAATGAATAATATAACAAAGGGGGTAATAAAATCCAACAAGGTCAAATTAGACAATAACTCCTGTGATTATACAGTTCAACATAAGTTATCCGAAATGTGTGATGGGTGAATCCGCAGCTTATATTGCCCACCCATGTTCCATCCAAGAATTCAGAAGAAAAAACAAAAGAAATCATGACACAACCGCGTACAACCCACAGGCCAATGGGTTATGCGAGCGTTTTCATAGATCACTGAAAGCAGCACTGAGGGCTTCACTGACGGATGCATATTGGGTAGACAGGTTGTAGTGATGGGAATTCCGGCTCTTTTTAGAGAACCGGCTCTTTCGGCTCGGCTCACTAAAAAGAGCCGGCTCTTTCGGCTCCCAAGCGGCTCTTCAGGTTGTTTTGTTGCTTTAATTTATTAATTTAATTTATTATCAACAACAATATAAAATTGTGCACAAAATGAATTAGTAATGTAAAAAAAGTTTTTTATTTATATGTTTATTATATAAATATGCTTTTATTTATTCACTCCACATAAAATGTAAAAAGTAAATTATAAAATACAAAAACCAAACATTTACAATTCAGCCTTTAGCTCTTTAAATTTTCATCTTTTTCCTTTTAAACAAATTTAAAGTGAAACAACACAAAACACTGCAAACCACAACACAATAAAATATAAATTAAAATATACAAAACAAAAAGAAAAAAATGAACACCCAGATCTTTAATTAAGGTAAAGGTTGGCATTTAGAAATACCAAGTGCCTCAGCTTTGAGGAGCTGATCTGGTTTCTTCTTTCAGTAATTATCTGCCCTGTTTTGGAGAAGATTCTCTCAGAGGGGACTGATGTTGCTACAATGCACAGTCTCCGTGTCATCACCTGGGTAAGATGTGGATAAATCGAAGCCTTGGTCTCCCACCAGCTCAGTGGGTCTGCACTTCTCTGGCAAAGGGGCTCATCAATGTAGGATCTCACTTCCAGTATTGCATCTGCTGAGGGATTTTCTGGCAGACTCTACACTCTGCCTTTGTATTGTCAATAAAATTGAAATGGTTCCAGATTTTGCTTCTTTTCCTGGTGTCACTCATTTTCTTTACTATACCTTTCTAATGTGTCGATGTCGTCTCTTCTTGTTTCCCCTGGCTCTCTTTGTCTCTCTCCCTCCTGCTCTGTTAGTGTGCTACTGCTGCTGGGAGTGTAACTACTGCCCCTCCCCCCTCAGCGCAAACACAAGGCAGGCACAAACACATATTGACCAATCACGTGTGGCTTGAAGAGAAAAAAAGTGAGAGAGAGAGGAAAAAAAAACAAAACACGGCTCCCAATAAGGAGCCGGCTCCCGTCGTTCACTTCAAAGAGCCGGCTCTAAGAGCCGTTTCATTCGCGACCGACCCATCACTAACAGGTTGGCGTGGGTTTTATTGGGGTTGCGCTCCGCGGCAAAAGATGATTTGGAATCTTCCCCGGCAGAGAGCTTCTTTTTGCGCAGCTACTATGGCTGGCCGGGGAATTTCTGCCAAATAATCCGGCGGCGGACAGCTGCCCGTCTGAGCTTTTGCAGCATAGCGCGCACACAGGCACGCTGCCGAGCCCTGCCCAGCACTGTGTTCCGCGTGCTTTTGTGCCTAAAACTTTGAAGAAGGCGGAGTTTGTGTTCGTCAGACACAACGAGCAGCGCCCTCCATTGGGCCTGCACACATGTTGAAAATGGCCGTATCTGACAATGTTAAAGAATCATTTAAAAAATTCCTGTATCCAGACGGTGATCCAGATCATCCCCAAAATTTAATCAGTTCTTCCTTGTACCATTTCCAACAATGCTTCAAAGTTTCATTGAAATCCGTCCAAAACTTTTTGAGTTATCTTGCTAACCAACAGACAGACAAACAAACAGACAGACAGACAGACAGACAGACAGACAAACGCTGGCCTCCGGCCTGGCGGAGGTAATAAAGGAAAACCCATAGGAAACTTCCTTTATGTACTCATAGTGATCATGCCACAACTGACAGCAGACTGCGATGAACCCAACTTCTGAGATAAGGCATCTAAGGGCGCTTTCACACCTAACCTGTTTGGTCTGGCCTTCTGGACTTTTCAGTTTGGTTTGGACCAAAATTTTTAGTGCGTAACCTTCCCTGAACCCTGGTTCAGAACAAAGAGCTGAAATTTGGTTCAACAAAAAGAGGTGGACTCGGTTTGGATCAAACTGAACCTTGGTCCAGGTTATTTAATATGAAAGTAATTTTCAGAAAGGTTTGGGCTTTTGGACCAAGCACAGGAAGTTAAGACAGCCAATAAAAAGGAAAATGAGCCGGGGCAGATCTCAGAGAGAGGTACCGTGGACATTTGCGGCATGATCACTTGAAAAAAAATCATAAAAATGTAGAAACTTACAGAAACTTTTCAGGCAGAATGCCATGGAGGTTTTGAAAAAAAAAAAAAAAGGATCACCAATGCCACCTGAAAATTATCATGGCTGATGAGCAGGACAAACATCATTACCCTTTAGCCTCTAAAGGGTGAGTACTGGTGATGAATACTCAGGCCCGGACTCCAGGAGGACCAGCTCAGGCTCCCAGTCCACAGCAGAAGCCTCCACAATAGGCGAGATGGTTATAGCAGTCCCATTGTCCTCCTACGCCGGGAATTCCTCTGGCATGGTTGTAGGGGGACCTCTCCACGCTGGCTCCGGGAAGGACTCCTCTGAAGCCACTGGCTCCTCCACCATCTGATGGCCCTGACCTTGGGCCGACAGGTCCTCGGGGTGATTTGGAGGAGACACAGAGAGGGGAAAAAATGAATTAATACATGAAGCTGGAGGAAAGGACCCAGCGGACTGCTTATACTGGGCTCCTCCCTCGGGAGACAGGCAAGATTCAGTGTCATTAGATGGTGTATAATGAAGAAATACTTGCCTGTCATCCCGGTCCTTATTGTTCCCAGCTGCAGGCAGGAGACAGTCCTCCCTCTCCATGTCAGTGGCGACGTGGGCCCCTTCGAAAGCTTGTGGAGGAGCCGTCTTCATGACGACGGAGGAGGGCGTTACCGGGGTGAGCTCAGCGGGTCTCACGGCAGCTGGAGGGCAGAGGGCTGCCGAAGGTGATGAGGAGTTCTCCCGGTGTCTCCTAGCTGGCAGGATGGTGTTGACAGTCCTGGTCCTTCGACGCTCCTCTTCGACCCGGCAGTTGACTGTGGCGAGCAGGTTCGCCCACTCTTCGTCGTATGGTGACTCCGTGGGCTGAGCAGGCGTAGGAGGTGGAACCCTCACAGCCGGGGAAGTGCGTCCTCGGCCCTCCCTCACACTGCGCTCCTCCTCGACCCGGCGGCTGACAAAGGCTAGCAGACCCACCCACTCCTCGTCCACCGGCGTGACTGCAGAGGGACCTCTCCGTGCTGGCTCCGGGAGGGGATCGTCTGAAACCACCAGCTCCTCCATCATCTGGCGGCTCAGTTCTTGAACCGGCAGGCACTTAGGAAATAAAGTAGGAGGCACAGAGAGGGTAGAAAAAAGAGTTGTTAGCTACAGCCAGTAGGGGGAGTCCAGCGGACTGCTGTAACTGGGCCCCTTTCCCGGGAGACAGACAAGGTTTATTATTGTCATGATGAGACGAGAGAAAAAACACTTGCCTGTCATCCCGGCCCTTGATGTTTACTGCTGTAGCTGGCAGGCTGTCATCCCTCTCTGTGTCCACGGTGAAACGGCCCTCTTCTACAGGCGGAGGAGGAGCCGGCTCCATGGCAAAGGAGGTGTGCGTTCCCGGGATGACCTCGGTAGACCTCACAGCTGCCGGAGGGATGATGGCAGCTGACGGAGGAAAGGGCCTCTCCCAGCGCTTACACGTGGAACGACATTGTCCTTGATTTGCTGGGTTGGGTTTGGTGTGAGCGGGAGCGCAGAGCTGGTGAGGAACAGTCTCAGCGGCATTCTGGGAGCGCTCTCCCCTCGGCGCGAGCCCTGTCTTTTTCGGGGATTTCCTCTCCCTCTCGCCGTACTCACATCGGAGTGCTGCCAGCTGGGAAATCCGCTCAGCTCCATTGGGATGTCCGGAGAGCTGAGGGCATCGCTAAACCTCTGCCTTCGCCAGTTTAACATACCACATGACGTCCGCTGGAGTGGAATATTCGCTCACCATTGATATCAGGCTGTCGATGTCGATAAGAGCTCGGCAACATTCCCAGCCAAGACTCATTGGATATCGCCGGCCCCACGACATCTCCACCAGGTAAGTCCCAACAAGCAAAATACGAAAAACAAAAAGGGGAAGAGGGATGTGTGGGTGAACCCGCTAAATCCTCTTAACGGGCTGGGTCATTCTGTCATTAACCCTCCATGTGCTCTTCCATTGCGCATGGAGGAAAGAAGGAGAAATGAGGATTTAAATGCAGGAGTTCGCCACACACACATTTATTAACAACCCGTGTACACAGGTACAGACGAACAGGGGAATTATAATACAATATAGATTAGGTTAGATTAGATTAGATTAGATTCAACTTTATGGTCCTTACACATGTATGAATACAAGGTAACGAAACACAGTTTAGCATCCAATCAGAAGTGCAAAGGACAGCAGTGCAGTATATACAGTAATTGACAGTATGTACAATTTAAGCAAATATATGCAGATAGGTCAGTGTAGAAAGTTAAGAGTACTGTTATGTGCAAATAATGTACAATAAGTTAGGTGGGCAGTTATGTACAGGTGAGGATGGTAAGAGATGGAAATAAGTTAGCATAAATTACAGAAGAACAAAGTACAGGTGAAGTGAGGTAAGTAGCAGACAATCTATCTAACTATACAGAGTGGCAATATGCAGAAAAACAGTATGTAGTTAAATATGTGATGATAATATACAGAAGAGCAGTATGTATCAATATATAATGACAATATGCAGATATGATATATATGTGTATACAGTTTGAGGAAGCACGGGGGGGGGGGTGTTAAAGGGAAGAGAAGTGGAGGTTCAGCAGGGAACTAAGTTCAATAACGTGACAGCTGTTGGAAAGAAACTGTTCCTAAACCTGCTGGTTCTAGTCCGAAGGCTTCTGAAACGCCTTCCGGAGGGGAGAAGCTGGAACAGTCCATGAGCAGGATGGTTGGAGTCCCTAAGAATGCTGCATGCCCGGCGCAGACATCTTTTCCTGTAGACATCCTCTATATCTGGAAGTGGAGTCCCTGTGATGTGTTGGGCAGTTTTCATCACCCGCTGCAGCGCCTTACGGTCAGCGACAGAGCAGCTCCCATACCAGACTGTGACACAGTTGGTCATGGTGCTCTCTATCACGCAGCGGTAGAAATTGCCCAGGATGTCAATTGACAGATGGTTCTTCTTCAGTGTCCTCAAGAAGAAGAGGCGCTGATGGGCCTTCTTGATCAGGCTGGTGGTGTTAACTGACCAGGACAGGTCCTCCGAGATATGGGTCCCCAGGAATTTGAAGCTGGAGACACGTTCAACAGCTATGCCGTTGATATGGATGGGGTCATGTGTCTCTCCCCTCTCCTTCCTGTAGTCCACTATGAGCTCCTTGGTTTTGCTGGTGTTAAGGAGCAGGTTATTGTCAGTGCACCAAGTAGCCAAGTGCTCAACCTCTGCCCTGTAATCTGATTCATCGTTGTCCCTGATGAGTTCGATCACCGTGGTGTCATCTGCGAACTTTATGATGGAATTGGATCCATACATAGGCCTGCAGTCATGGGTGAAGAGGGAGTAGAGGAATGGGCTGAGCACACAGCCCTGTGGTACACCAGTGTTGAGTGTGATGATAGAAGAACGGTTGGGGCCTGACCTAACATGCTGGGATCTGTTGGTCAGAAAATCCATGATCCAGTTGCAGGTGGAGGTACTGATTCCCAGGTCTCCAAGTTTAGTGATCAACTTGGAGGGGATAACTGTGTTGAATGCTGAGCTGAAGTCAACAAACAGCATTCTTGCGTAGGTGTTCTTGTCATCCAGATGTGAGAGTACACAGTGCAGCGCTGTAGAAACAGCATCCTCTGTACTCCTATTACTCCGGTAGGCAAACTGGTGAGGGTCCAGTGTAGGGGGCAGGTATTTTTTGAGTTGTGCCAAGACCAGTCGCTCAAAGCACTTCATGACTATGGGCGTCAGTGCCACAGGGCGATAGTCACTTAGGCACGATTGTGTTGAATGTTTCGGCACTGGTACTATAGAAGTGGTCTTGAAGCACGCTGGTACCACTGCCTGGGCCAGGGACAGGTTGAAGATGTCCGTGAAGACCCCTGCCAGCTGCTCAGCGCATGCCCTCAGCACACGCCCAGGAATGCCATCAGGGCCAGCAGCCTTACGTACGTTGATATGTCTCAGTGCGCTACGGACATCGGTGTGGATGAGTGTGAGGTGGTGGAGGTCGTCAGAGGGTGGAAAATTGATATTTTTTTCATTATTGTCCTTGTCAAAACGAGCATAGAAGTCATTTAGCTCATTGAGAAAGGACACAGTCATGGCTAAAGGTATGGAGTTGCTGGGTTTATAACCAGAGATAGCTTGAATGCCCTGCCACATGCGTCGGGGGTCAGAGTCCCCAAAATGTTCCTCTACCTTCATCTTGTAGCTGTGCTTGGCCTTCTTGATGCCCCTCTTCAGATCTGCCCTGGATGAACTATAGGCCTATGCGTCACCAGATCTGAAGGCATTGTTACGTGCCTTTAGCAGAAGCCGCACTTCTGCGTTCATCTACGGCTTCTGATTTGGGTACGTGGTGATTTGTCTTTCCGTGGTGACACTGTCAATAGTGGTGTTGATATGGTCCAGGACTGAGTGGGTGTAAGAGTTGATGTTTATGTGGGAGCCACAGGTAGCCTGAGAGGTGAACATACTCCAGTCTGTGTTCCTAAACTTTTCCTGGAGTACAGAGTCAACCCCCTCTGGCCACACTTTGATGGTCCTCACTGGTGGCTTCACCTGGTTGATGAGTGGTACATACTTGGGGGTAAGGAACAAAGATAAGTGATCAGACTGACCTAGGTGGGGGAGGGGAGTTGCTGTGTAGGCTCCCACAATATTGGTGTAAACGTGGTCCAATGTTTTGTCCCCTCGTGTGTGACAGGAGACATGCTGGTAGAATTTAGGAAGCACTGTCTTGAGGTTGGAGTGGTTAAAACCACCCGCCACAATAAATGCTGCCTCTGGGTGTGCAGTTTGTTGTTTGCTAATAGCTGCATGCAGTTCTTTCATAGCAAGCTTAGCATTAGCATCCAGAGAGATATAAGCAGCTGTTATGTTGGTACAAGTGAACTCCCGTGGCAGATAGAAAGGTCTACATTTAACCATGAGAAACTCCAGGTTAGCTGAGCAGTGTCTCCCAACAGTGACAGAGTTCATGCACCAAGCCTTGTTAATATAAATTCATACTCCCCCACCTCTGGTCTTACTGGAGTCATCAGCTGCTCTGTCTGCCTGGAGAGTGTGTAGCCCGGCTAGCTTGATAGCATTGCCAGGTATTCCACTGTGTAACCATGTTTCCGTGAAAATCATGATATTGCAGTTCATAAGTTTCTTATTGTTGGTGATCCGAAGCCGTAGCTTATCCATTTTGTTCGCCAGTGACCGTACATTAGCGAGGAAAATGCTGGGTAGAGAAAGCCGGTGCGGTGTTAGCTTTAGCTTAGCTCTTAGCCCTCCGCGCTTCCCCCGCCTTTGTTTACGGTCTCTACGCCGCCTGCGAGCACTTCCAGTCGGCCGGGTAGCTTGCCTAGCGTCGGGTGTTCTCCGGAGCTCAGGGATGAGATGTAGGTTGCTGATAAAAAGATCGTTATCGTTATTTTGTAATCCAATGTCCAAAAGCTCATTTCGGGTGTAAGATGTGAAAGTGAAGCTGTTCTGAATGAACAGACCCAAAATGAGCAGAAATAACACTGCTAATCCACAAAATCTGAGGAGACGCTGAGCCTCGCATTGTGCATGCGCCGCCATCATGAGTCACGTTTTTATATATAATATAGGTGCGCTCGGAAGAGCAGGGAAGACAACGGGTAACTCAACAACTTGGGGGGAACACAAACCGGGCACAGCCTAAGCGTAGCAGTTGTGCTGCGGGAAGGAAACGCTGCCAGAAGCATAGCAGAATACTGCAGGGGAAGAAATGCTTCTGGTCCAGCGTAGCAGCAAACCATGCCAAGAAACACTAACAATTTACTCATGAGTTGGCGCAGTCCCAGAAAGTCCAGTTCTCCTGGCGAGCGCAAATAATAGTCCTTCCTGATGTGACGTTCACCCTGTGGAGAACAGAAGTGACTCGTTCAATGACCCAGCGGAGTTTGTCTAGCGAAGAGCTGCTTAAATCCAAATGCCACTGGTCACACAAATTGGGAACACCTGTGCGGGACAGATAATTACCGGGGCTGGGACAGCTGGTGGAATACGGAGAGTGAGGGGGCATGATAGGACAGACAGACTGTCAGCAGCGTGGGAAAAAGATCACAGGGCTGACTAACAGCTGACGGTCAGGTAGCGGCTAAAGGGATGGAGTGAATACACAAAATGCACATAAACAGTGAAGCCAGAACCCACAGATAGATCAGGACCGAGCCGGGGGGAAACCAAGCCGGCTCGGCCTATGACAAAAAATAGCTTGTTTAGCAGTAACAAATTGCAGTGTAACGTTAATATCCATACATCCCAAATGCCTTTACAGTATGAGGCCCAAGATGTGACACAAGCTGCTCGACAAATTTTATCAATGCTGTTGAGGGCTATTCCTGAGCAACCTCATGGGCAGGGCTAGAGCCACGTTGACCGACCCTCAGTCCAAAGTGAAATGACAAGGTAGACAGGCCTGGACCCATATCAGATGTATTAGTCTGTTAAAAACACTGTCTTCTGTTGTGTAAGAGTTCCTGAAGAAGTGAGGGCACTTTATTTTTTGTAAGTTTATAAAGGTCTAGATTATTTTTTACACAGCTATTTGAGTTCACTTGCAATGACATGTTCTGTATAAATAAAATTGCAGTTTTCATTACTTCACTATAACAGCAATTGATTCATCATGTCATTGTTTAACCAAACAAGGTATGCAACAAAGTTTGCATAAAGTTGCAATGTAGGGGTGTGCCGTTGTAGTATATTTTTATGAGTTACTAAGTGACAGTTTTAGGTATGTTGAGTCAATTATGACAAACTTATGCATGCATGACATTATCTTGTATACACATGACATTATGATAAAGACAATACTTTATGGCAGAATCTAAAAGCTTGGAAACAAACTTTAGAAAAAAATAGTACTAATTGATTAGAAATATAGTTGTGTAACATTACAGTAAGAAGTCTTAAGAAGAAACAGCACACGGTTAGCTGTGAGGACATAATGGTGTGTGGAGTAGAGGTATGTGAAAAAATAAAAAAAAGATTTCATTTAGGCTATCCTGGAGTCAGTTGTAAGTATAGAAAAAGCAGGTGGCATGTATGTGCAAGAATAGTTCATCCTTGTGCACGAGAAGTTCCGTTTACTGGAAGAGAGGGTGCGTGGGCAGATCCTTATCTCTGCAGCTGTGGAGAAGTGGTGGGTCAGTGAAAAAAGAAGTTGATTAAAAAAAATGAGAAGAACCAAATTTGGACAATATCCTTACCAGTGTAACGACCAATGAAAGGGTCTAGAAGTGAGTCATAGTGGACAAGGGATGGCCTATTTCTGGTGGTGTGATGTGACCCTCCAATAAGACAAGCTTAGAGGTGTAGAAATGCCAGCTAACAGGTGTGGAATATGATATCTTCAGACAGTACAAGAATCACACCCGAACTTAGTTCAGAGTCGGACAGGACACTTTGGGGTGAGGCTTGACGTCACACAAACTGTTCCCCAGATTTTGTGGTCAGCCATTAAAATTTGTTCTCCCAGAAAGCTGACGTTCTTCTGTTCATTTTTTGAAGATCAATGTGAAGATTTTTGAATTGTTAACAGGGACCAGACATAGAGCTAGAGCAAATGTTGGGGACTTCTGTTCACAATAGTACCGGTATAAATTTTGATACTGGTGTAAAAATTAATATTGCAATATTTGGGGTCTGCTGCATGATGACATCACACCATTACACTGCTGGTGTGTTACCATAGCAATGGCAAAACAAACATGGCATGGGAGTGGTCAGTGCGTCTGCGACTAGTTGTGTGGAATTTTTAAGTTTTGAGGCTGTTTGAGACTGCTGCCATGTTTAAAAAAAAAAGGTGCAGCAATGTGGATGATCTTCCCACATTTTTTTTCCACAAGTTAACAACACCACTCCAGAGTGGTACCTTTAACACGTCTTAACGTCTGACGGTGTTGTCATCCGAAGTGTCTGGAGTTCTGTTTTCATTCGGTTTTGACTGCTTCAACTTGATTTCATTCAACCACCTAAAGGGAAAAAAATAGGGATGTTAAGGATTAATTTACTTTCGATTAATTGTCGATAATGTCATGGATGGCCCTCACGAGCCATCAGTAAGAGACGCTATAGGCCAGCCAGTGAGTTTGCACAGTTTTTTAAAGGTAGAATAACGATAAAGTAATGAGCCACGGGGGGCTAAAACACACAATCACTATAACACAGGGAATGACAAGGGGGAACAGATCCGTAAAGAACACACTTACAGGTAATGGAGTAATCAGCACGGAGGCTGGATGAGGAATGTCTGACGGTGTCAGACAAGGGGTTGTCTGACGGAGACTGCCGCAACGTTTTACCCTCAGCTGCCCTCTTAAATAGGGCTCAAGGTGGAACAGCTGATGAGGCGATTGTTAATGCAGCTCAGCTGTCAGAGCCTCAGCTCTGACAGCCGGAAGCCCCTCCGAGCGCTGTCACAATAAAAGCTCGGAGAGCCATAGGGAACACACACATCAGCTGGGAGGAAAATGCTGCATGGCCCGAGCACGGACAAAATCGGCGCTCGAACCACGACAGTACCTCCCCCCGAGGCGGTGAACTCCGGGCGCCGTAAAAAAATACTCCATAAAGCACGGATGATTTATAGACAGGACAAAAAAAATGCAAATAACAGAAGGAGGTCTATAACTAAAACACACAGGCCCATAAGATATAATGTGGCGGATACAAATCATCCCTCAGACAGGGGAGGGGAGAAAAAAAAAGACACGCTAAACAGCTGTAATACAGAGATCAAAATAAGGCAAATGACAACACACCAAAAGTGACCTTAATATCTAGAGGGAATACGAAACATACGGGGATGACGGCAGGCAGAGTCCAATAATATACACACAGTTCTGGTGGTCTCCCTGCGTCCAATGTCCACATAGCAGATAGGGGAAAAAGGGAGCATTCAGGCGGCCTACCCCAGTCCCAGGCCGGGAGAGACGGAACCTCCGGCAGCCGAACCAGGTCGCCCAGTAGGAAGCATAGTACGTCGGGTGGCCGATCCAGAACGCCGAACCGGCGAAAAAGCTCACCAGGCGGCTGACCTGCATCACACAGCCACCAGGACCGCAGGGGAAAAATTGAAGATGGCCTCCTTGGAGAGGGGGAAGACGAGGGAGAGTCGGGCCGAATATTGAGAACCCCAATGGCCCCCGGTGGAGATGAGTTGGGGGAAGGATGATGATGATGATGATGATGATGATGAGCCCATCCAGCGTCAGGCGGCAGAGGATATGCAGCTCCCTCACCGACCTTGAACCAAACCGGCGCTGCGCCCCTGCTGGACCCCGATCGGGTCAGCGCGGCACCCAGGACGGACCCCATTTGGACCGGAGCAGCACCCGCGATGGACCCCGATTGGGTCTCGGCTGCACCCACGTCGGACCCCGATTGGGTAAATGCCGCACCCGCGATGGACCCCGACTGGGTCGGCGGAGCACCAGGAACGACCTCCAACCCCGAACCCGGAACCTCCAGCACAGCGACTGGGGTTGACTCCGCACCGGTGACCCTGGGAGAGGGCTCAGGAGAAGTAAAAGAACCGGGATCAGGATCACCAGTAGCGACACAGCCCAGGGAGACGAGCTCGAATGCAGCGGACGGCTGCACCTGGCTCGTCTCCCCGAGAGACAGGCAAAAATGCTCTAGAATAGATAGAAGGAAGGAAAAATAGAGCACTTGCCTGCACTCGAGTTCTGTCGCTGTCCAGGACTTCGACGATCCGGCTTCCAAAGGCAGAAGGACATCCTCTGGCTCCCACTCGGCAACGGCGGACCCCGCAGCCGGCATGATGTTCGACCAAGTCTGAGGACCCTCCAACGCTGACGTCCACGCCGACGACCCGCACGGCGTGGTGGCAGGGGATCCTCGACCTGCTGGATCGGACCGCTCTTCCGTGGAGACCCGGGGACACTTCACCATTGGCGCAGGCTCCAAACTGCAGTCCGCTCTCCTCCTCTGCCCATGACATGGCTGCGGGGCTGGAACCAGGCTATCCAGGGCCGCAGACTCCCTCCTCATCCAGCGGCGTAGGCCTGGCACCGCGGAACACTCAGGGGAAGGAGACACAGAGGTAGCAGGTCCATTACTAATTACTGCAGCAGGTGGAGGGAGTTCAGGGGACTGTGAACCCCGAACTCCTCCCCCAGGAATTCAGCAAGGCAATTCATCCAATATGGGAACAGAATGAAAAGCTACTTGCCTGATCCGTAGAGGCCCGATGGAACCCACTGCAGTGGACTTTGTTCCTCCCTTGCCCCGCTGGATGGTGACGGAGGGCCCCCTGGAAGGACGAGGAGGAGCCGCTCGCAATGGACCCACGATGGACGTCGCCGAAGCAGGACTCATAGCACTCGCAGCATCCGAGGAAGACGTCGAGGAGGAGGGGATGACAGCCGAGGCGATCCGGGCACGAGGAGCTGACGGAACAGCAGGAAGAGGTGACCCGGGGAGAGAGGCTGAGGGAATTCCTTCCTGACGAGACGTAGAAACGGCAGCTGTCAGAGGGGTAGAGTCTTTCCGACGGCCCGGAACAGGATCTGGACAGGGGTTCTTGCTGAGGCTTCCTATCACCAGTGTGACGATGGTTACCGGCAGAGGGCGAGGTGAAGGAGAGGCTCGGGAAATGCCGCTCCAGCGCGGAAACAGAAGCGAGCAGGTCGGAGTACTCTGGATAGCCACTTAATGCTGGATTCCTCTCCACCAGCCTGACTGCCGCCGTCACATGCTTTATAACCTGCGTGGGGTGAACAGTGGAGCGAGCTGCAGCCACTCGGTCCCGGATGGAAACAGCTGACTGTTGTAACTTCTCCTGAAGAATCCCGACTGGCGTCACACACTCTCAGGGATCACCCCTGGGTGGTGCAAACTCCTGGCCTGGAACAGAGACAGGAATGGGATCCCGAAGCGAGGAGCGAGGATGCCTCCTCTTCGGCTTCCTGCCGGAGTTTCCCTCCAGCCCACGGAGTCTCTCCCGGTGTGCAGCAATGTCTGCCTTCCTCGCCGTGACTTGCAGGTGGTTGGAGTGGCGGGGAAGGCGATTAATAATGTCCTCAGCAAGGTCCAGGTGCTGGGGTACATCGCTGGGAGTGTTGTAGAGGCCAGCAGTGAAGATAGCTCCATCAATGTAGTCCAGGGCCTCCACCAGCTCGTAACCCAGGCTCCGAGCGCGGCCCCTGCGTGATGACATGACCTCCCAGCACACAGGTACCCAGACAGGGAAACAAAAGTTCAATTTAGGCAAAACTCACGGTGACCGGCGTCTCAGTCGGGCTGCAATCTAATGTCATGGATGGCCCTCACGAGTCATCAATAAAAGACATTATAGGCAAGCCGGTGAGTTTGCACAGTTTATTAACGGTAGAATAATGATAAAGTAATGAGCCACGGGGGGCTAAAACACACAATCACTATAACACAGGGAATGACAAGGGGGAACAGGTCCGCAAAGAACACACTTACAGGTAATGGAGTAATCAGCACGGAGGCTGGACAAGGAATGTCTGATGGTGTCAGACGAGGGGTTGTCTGACGGAGATTGCAGCAACATTTCGCCCTCAGCTGCCCTCTTAAATAGGGCTCAGGGTGGAACAGCTGATGAGATGATTGTTAATGCAGCTCAGCTGTCAGAGCCTCAGCTCTGACAGCCGGAAGCCCCTCCGAGCGCTATCACAATAAAAGTTCGGAGAGCCATAGGGAACACACACATTCGCTTGGAGGAAAATGCTGCACGGCCCGAACATGGACAAAATCGGCGCTCGAACCACAACAGATAAGAATTTAGTCGACTAAATTAAATTAATTGTGAATTAACTGATAACTTGGCAGTCCTTTTCAATGGGAGTTTATACTATGAAGTGTAGCGGCAACAACTTGCATCCTTTAACCAAACCACCAGTACAGTGCAACGAGCCAAAAAGCCCCGGGACTAGGGCTGTGCGATATTACCAAAATTTCATGTCATACTATAAGTCATCTTATACAGTATATAAACAAAACGATGGTCTGATACACTCTGAGCAACAACTTAGCATCATCATTTAGCATTTGCTGTTTATTAATCACAGTGAAATGGTGTTAACATGAGTTACCTCCAATTAAAACAGGGATAGAGAACTATCCTCTCTGACGCAGCATGGTGGGAAACAGTCCCACATCCTTAACACGCAGAAGCAGCGGCTATATGACCAAACCATTAGTTTGGGGTTAGCTGAGTTAGCTGCTGTGCTGATCACCGGAATGAAGCCTGACCATTCACCCACATAGCTGTTCTGTTGCATGCATTGGGGAGAAAGCCATGGCGCTGACTAGTAGTGTGTGAGGAATTTTGCTGAAGAAATGGAGTATATGCATTTTAAATCCCGATATAAACGATAGTGTGCTAGATGAAACGATAGATGTTTTTATTTCAATATTCAATATATATCGTCATATCGTACAGCCCTACCTGGGACATGTCTGTGCAATGGAGATTTCAAATTGTTAGAATAATTCTGAGTTTAAATTATTCAAAGTCAAAGATCAGGTGGAAAATTGGATTTATGTACATTTATTTACCCCAATGGCCATCTTGGGGGAAGAGATTACAAAGCATGACCTTCAGTGCATACCTAGAATCTCTGGAGCATATTAAGTTTGATATATATAGGCAACAGAAAAGAGGAGGAGGAGAGGGATAAGAGGAGGAACAGAACGGGACAGTCCTGATAAACAAAGCTTATCCGGGGAAACGTTACAGACACTCTGGAGACATGAGGTCCATAAAACTAACAGAATGTCCATATAACTAATCTATACAACTGATCTATACAGGCTGAGGAGTTCCTGTGCATTCCTGTTATCCAGAAGAAAACAGGACCTGTCAAAGAGATTCTTAGATCATCCTTACTGGCCCTCAGTCTGAGTTCTCTTAAGGCAATAATTGCTCACAGAAACATGCCAAGAATATATGAACTTATCCTATATGGACTGCACATATAAACTTCAAACATGGCATATGAAAGGCATGATACGTCTCAAATATAATAATACATTAGTAATAACAATAATAATGTAGATAAAATAGAATTTTTCTATAATATCCCCCCTTGATACTTAATAAAGCATCAAGATTAAAAGAAAAAAATAACCAAAGTGGTAGCAAAGTGAATGAAATAATATAAGGATGTGTAAGAATTTACATGCTGTTATGTGTCTTTGCAAGTTAAAGACGTGTGTAGTATATGTCATTAAGAGTGAACATGTGTAATATGATCAAAATTAATCTTAGTCTGTGTCAAACAAGAACGTAGAAAATAATATGAAACAGCCTTAAATTATATTGCAACCTTCAAAATCCTTAGGTTGTGGAGAGAATAACCAGGCCGAACTTTTCCAGCAGATGAAACTTTATTCCACTCTCTCTCACATTCACCAGAATCAGAAAACATCACCACCAGGTTGCAGGCACTCTCTTCTATATCATAGCACTAACACTTCTCTGCTACCTGGGGTGCTGCATTAACATATCACTCCCCACCCTCCCCACCTTTGATCTGCCACTTCAGTCTGAGGGAAAACTACTGAGTGGGTTCCCCTCCCCCCCCTCCCCCAGAGTCTCAGACTGAGTCTTAACCCCCATGTCCTTTAGGCTTCATCCTCCGTCCATAGCTACTGTAACGGGGGGTATTCGGCTCCGAGGCGCTGCTGTGCTGGTGGGGGGGTTCCTGGGTGTGTGTCCATCTGTGGGGGGACAATGGGGGGGGACACCTTCAGCATGCTCGTGTGACTGATCTGACGATTCATTTACCTGGGGAGTTCTCCGTGGGGGTCTTCCGTGCCGAGGAGCTCGGGCCAACACCACCTGCTCGTCTGCTAAAACAAAGGCGGGCTTAAGCCTGTCTATACAGATTGTCTCCCGGCGACCCCCCAAGTCTAATACAAAATATTTGTCCCCAGGTTCCAGCACTCTGAACGGGCCATCGTAAGGCGGGCGCAATGGGGTCCAGTGGGCATTGTGCCTGACAAATACGAACGACGCGTCCTTCAAGGTTTTTGGCACAAAAGCGCGTGGTAAACAGTGGTGGGCCGGGCCGGATAGCGTCCCTGCCTCTGCGCTATGTCTTGAACGCGGGGATGGATCAGCGTTCGGCACAGGGTTATCCGGCAAAAATTCCCCGGGGAGCCGCAGCGGCTGGGAAAAAACCAGCCCTGCTGGGGAGGCTGCCAAATCTTCCTTCGGTGTGGAACGCAACTCTAATAGAAACCATGGCATCCGGTCCACCCAATTTGCATCTGTAAGCGAAGCTCTGAGCGCTGCTTTAAGTGACCTATGGAAACGCTCGCAAAACCCATTGGCCTGTGGGTTGTACGCGGTCGTGTGATGAATTGAGATGCCCAGCCTCGGGGCCATGGTGGCCCAGAGGTCAGAAACAAACTGCAGGCCCCGATCGAACGTTTTGTCCAAAGGAGTGCTGAAACGTGCCACCCATGTTGTCAAAAAAGCGCGTGCCACATCTGCGGATGTGGTGGAAGCTAGCGGGACTGCTTCGGGCCAGCGCATGGTGCGGTCCACCACTGTCAGGAGGTGCATGAACCCCTGCGATGGCGGGAAGGGGCCCACGAGGATCACGTGAACATGGTCAAACCTCTTAGCCGGGATATGGAACGGCTCCAAAGGGGCCTTCGTGTGCCTGTGCACCTTGCTCGTTGGCACACTATGCAGGCTTCAGCCCACTCTTTCACCTGTTTACGCAGGCTCGGCCAGACGAACTTTGCGCCCACCATTTTGACTGACGCGCGCACTCCTGGGTGCGCCAGGGAGTGAACCGACTCAAAAACGTGGCGGCGCCAAGCGCATGGGACCACCGGTCGCAGGCGACCTGTAGAGACGCCACAGACTGGGGGGGGGGGCATGTTGCAGCACTCTGCTCTCCAGCCTTAACCCTGTTGGAGCACGCAAACGTCCACATCGCCGATCTGCGCAGCAGCCATGGCCGTGTAATCTATCCCCACATAGACTGGGGCCACTAATGCGCGCGAGAGGCAGTCAGCCACCACGTTGAGTTTACCGGCCACATGTCGAATATCGGTCGTAAACTCCAAGATTGCAGCCAGCTGTCTCTGCTGCCGGCCCGACCATGGTTCCAAAACCTTGGCGATCGCGTACGTAAGTGGCTTGTGGTCCACGAACGCAGTGAAGGTGCGCCCTTCCAGCCAGAACAGGAAGTGGCGTATGGCCAGGTGGAGAGCCAGTAACTCCCTGTCGAAGGTGCTGTATTTGCGCTCATTGTCGTGGGTCCAGGTGTGCCAGTAGTGCGGCGTTCACCAGAGCTGTTTTAACCTTGGAAAATGCCTGCTCTCGCTTAGGAGTCCAGTTGACTCTGTCCGCTGGCTTCTGTTTCTTAAGCGCGGCGTTACAATGGCTGCATGAGCTGGGCTGCACGGGGGAAGAAACGATTGTAGAAGTTAACCATCCCCAAAAACTCCTGCAGCGCCCTCACCGTCTGAGGCCGAGGAAAGTTCGCCACGGTGCGCACCTTGTCCGGCAAGGGTATTGCGCCCTCTGGTGAAATGCGGTGGCCCAAAAAATCGATCCCCATCACCCCGAACTGGCACTTCGCCGGGTTGATTATTAACCCGTGCTCCTCCAACTTCTGGAAAACTGTCCTGAGGTGGGCTATGTGTTCGTCTTCTGGCCAATAGGATGTCGTCCAGGTAGACGAACACAAACGGCAGATCGCGCAACACCGCATCCATCATGCGTTGGAATGTCTGCGCCGCTCCTTTTAGCCCGAAAGGCATGCGTAAAACTCAAACAGATCAAACTATTACTATTACTGCCGTTTTAGGTACTATGTCCCCAGCGTGCACCGGGACCTGGTGGTAACCACGGACCAGGTCTATCTTGGAAAAAATGCATGCCCCGGTAAGGTGAACGGAAAAATCCTAAATATGAAGGATGGGGTAGCGGTCGTGCACTGTGGCGTTGTTTAATCTGCGGAAATCTCCGCAAGGTCGCCACGATCCCCCGGCCTTAGGAACCATATGTAGTGGGGATGCTCATGGGCTGTTTGAGCACCTGATGATGCCCAACTTTTCCAAGTTGGCAAACTCCTCGCGCGCTATGGCCAGTTTAGCTGTGTCTAGGCGCCGAGGTTGTGCAAAAATGGGCGGCCCCGTAGTGGTAATGAAGTGCTCCACCCCATGTTTAGTGATGGTCACCGAAAACGTCGGGACCGTGAGTGTTGGGAACTGGGTGAGTAGTGTGTGGAACTTACCCCCTGGAGCTGTGACTTTGGCTAGTGCTGTTGGCCTGGTTCCTAGAGCTGTACAGGGGAGAGAATCAAAAGACATTGCATTAATCAGGCATCTGTTAGCAACATCGACTAGTAGTGTCACGCCGCGCCATTCATCAGCGGCGCCACCTGCTCACGCACCTGCTACTCGTCAGCGGCGAAGGATAAAAGCCGCCTCGCCCTGAGCGTCGGCCTGAAGCCGTAGACTTCGTTTCCTTTGCATGGACTTCTACCACATTCTCTTCAGCATCCTCTTTACCGGTAAGAAGTTCACTTACCTCATCTCTCCAGTCTGCTCCCCTGTGCACAGGTGGATTCCTCGGCGGCGGACAATCCCGTCCCTCGTCTCTCCTCGCTGCTGCACCGAGCCCTGCAGGTGGCTGTCTCCCGGGCTTCCATCCTTGAAGCGCCAGTCATCTGCCCAAACAAGTAAGCTTCTCTCCCTCGCCTATTCTCCTCCCGTGTTGGTGTGTGCTCATCACCCTGTGTCTGATTTCTCCCATAGGGTTGCCGGCTGAACGGTCTCCTGCCTCTGGGTCCGAAGCAGACGCCCCCACCAACACATTAACATTCTGCAGACACGCACCCAAACATCCCTGTTGTTAATAAACAGTTTGAACTACTCTGAGCCTGTGTGTGTGCGTCTCCTGAGCCGAACGTTATGTCAGTACGGCTTCAGCAGAGCGGCTCGGCGGACGGCGGGCTCGCACACCGGTTTACCATCCTCGAGGCTCGGGTGGATCAGATTGTTTATCAGCAACAGGTGGTTCTTAACCAATTATTAGAACTGACTAACCGATTGAACCGCTTGGACCCCCAACAGCCGTTCCTCCCGACTCGCCAGGGTGGCGCGGCTCCTGCTGTTCCAGCGGCCGTCCAGCCGGCTCCAGTGGCACCGGTTCGGCTCACGCCGATTCCGACCCCCGCCCGCTTTAGCGGTAAGCTCGGCGGAGCGCGGGGGTTTATTATGCAGTGTGAGTCCGTGTTCCACCGTGTGCCCGGAGATTTTCCCTCGGATCACAGCCGAATTGGTTACATAGGGAATCTTCTGGAGGGGCGTGCGTTAACTTGGACCTACGCCGTAATGGCGAGGCCCAGTTATGCCACCCTCACCTATGACCAATTCGTGAGGCGCTTTCTGGAGGTCTTTGACCACTCACAAACCGAAACGGTCCAGGTCGATCGGCTTCTCGCTCTCCAGCAGGGAAGCCGGTCGGCAGCGGACTACGCGGTCGACTTCCGGGTAGCGGCGGAGGAATTGGGCTGGGAGGAACGCTCCCTCTGTGGCCTGTTCCTCCGCAGCCTCAATAGTGATCTGAGGGATGAACTGGCTGGTCGGGATATCCCTGGGACGCTAGCGGAGCTGACGTCCTTAGCGATAAGTTTGGATAACAGGCTGCGCGAGCGCTCCTCGGGGCGGAGGTCTTCTTCTTCTCGCCCTCGTGGAGCCTCGCCGCACCTGTTCCAAGCTCGCCCCCTGGCGGCGCCGCCAGCATCGCGCCCCGAGGAGTCGGAGCCGATGGTGACGGGCTGGACTAAACTTTCCCCTGTGGAGAAACAACGCCGCCGTGAGTTGGGCCTCTGCATGTATTGCGGAGGCGACCAACACACCGTGGAGTGTTGCCCACGGAAAGCCAGTCGGTGGGGTCCGCGAGTCACTGTTGGAAGCCTCGCGGATGTCAATCGGTTAGGATCACTGACTCAATTGAAGCTGCCCATCCGTTTCTGCCATAACCCTACTGGGCACCTCACCCACGCACTGGTGGATTCGGGCGCAGAAGGCAGCTTCATTTCACAAAGCCTGGCAACCCGATTGGGCATCCGCTGCCAGGCACTCAATACTCCCATCTCCCTAATCCACCTCTCCCGTGCCACCCTCGGGAGAGTGACACATCAAACTGTTCCCCTACCGGTCATCATCTCGGGAAACCACCGGGAGGAAATGACCTTTTACGTCCTTCCCAACTCTGTGTCGCCCGTCATCCTGGGGTATCCCTGGCTCCGCCTTCACAATCCGGTCCTGGATTGGAAATCAGCTGGGATCTCGGCATGGAGTACGTTCTGTATGGGCACCTGCCTTCAGTCCGCTGCCTGCTCTCCGTCCGCTCCTCCCCCTGCGACGGACGCTGCACCCCCGGACCTGTCTCTGGTGCCCCCAGAATTTCACGACCTGGGTATGGTGTTCAGCAAAGCGAAAGCTATGTCTCTTCCCCCTCATCGGCCCTATGACTGCGCCATCAACCTCCGCCAGGGGGCTCCCTTACCTTCTGGTCGCCTTTATAGCCTGTCTGCGCCGGAGAAGGAGACGATGAACGCCTACCTGAAGGAATCTTTAAGTGCTGGGATTATCCGCCCATCATCGTCACCTGTGGGGGCAGGGTTCTTCTTCGTGGGGAAAAAGGATGGGTCCCTCCGCCCTTGTATCGACTACCGGGCCCTCAATAATATCACGGAGAAGGACCGTTACACCCTGCCTCTCATGGACACTGCTTTCCACTCCCTCCAGGGGGCGACCTGGTTCACCAAGCTGGACCTACGCAGCGCTTACCACCTCGTCCGGATCCGGGAGGGAGATGAGTGGAAAACGGCCTTCCGTACCCCGAACGGCCACTTTGAATATCTGGTGATGCCGTTCGGGTTGACCAACGCTCCTGCAGTCTTCCAGCGCCTCATAAATGACGTCCTCCGGGACTTCATTGGCCTTTTTGTGTTCGTCTACCTGGACGATATTCTCATCTTCTCCAAGTCCAGGGATGAGCACCAGGTCCACGTGAGGCGGGTCCTCCAAAGGCTGCTGGAGAACCGTCTGTACGTTAAGGCAGAAAAGTGTGAATTTTACGCCAGGAGCACGTCCTTCCTGGGGTTCATCATCGCCCACGATAGGGTGCTCCCCGACCCAGAGAAGGTAAAGGCGGTGGTGGAATGGCCCACACCTGCATCCCGGAAACAGGTGCAGCAATTTGTTGGCTTCGCCAATTTCTACCGCCGCTTTGTCCCCAACTTCAGTGCCATCGTGGGACCACTGACCCGCCTCACGTCCCCGAAGGTCCCGTTCCGGTGGACCGAAGAGGTCGCTGCCGCCTTTGAGGCGCTGAAGGCGGAATTCTCCTCCTCCCGGGTCCTTCGCCAGGTCGACCCCGCGCTGCAGTGCATTGTAGAGGTAGACGCCTCGGACACGGGAGTGGGAGCAGTGCTGTCCCAGCGGTCACCGGACGATGGCGCCAAGCGACCGTGCGCCTTCTTCTCCCGGCGCTTGTCCCCGGCGGAGAGAAACTACGATGTGGGGGACAGAGAGCTCTTGGCCATCAAGCTCGCCCTGCAGGAGTGGCGCCACTGGTTGGAGGGGGCAAGCCTGCCGTTTGTGGTCCTCACGGACCACAAGAACTTGGAATACTTGCGATCTGCCAAGCGCCTGAACGCCCGCCAGGCGCGCTGGTCCCTGTTCTTCGCCAGGTTCCAATTTTCCATCACCTTCAGGCCTGGCTCTAAGAACGTCCTGCCTGACGCCCTCTCCAGGCAGTTCGCCCCCGTGGAGTCGGAGGAGGCGCCCCACTCCATCCTGCCCAGGTCGTGCGTCGTGGGAGCCATCTCGTGGGACATTGAGAGCAAGATCCGGAAGGCACAGCAGGTGGAACCTGACCCTGGCGGCGGACCGGAGGGGAGGCTGTTCGTGCCATCCGCGGTCCGAGGAGAGGTCATCCACTGGCTCCACACCTCCAAGCTCACCTGTCACCCTGGCACCTCCCGGATGATAGATCTCCTCCAACGGTCCTTTTGGTGGCCAGGCCTGCGGAGGGATGCAGCCCGCTACGCCCGGGCTTGCCCAATCTGTGCCACCTGCAAATCGGGAAATGCCCCTCCAGCGGGTCTGCTCCAGCCCCTGCCCGTCCCTGGCAGGCCCTGGTCGCACATCGCTCTGGATTTCGTCACCGGACTCCCCATCTCCAACTCCTATGACACCATCCTGACCATCGTGGACCGCTTCTCCAAGGCCGTGCACTTCATCCCCCTGCGAGGCCTCCCTACTGCCCTGGAGACGGCGGACCTCCTCGTCCAACACGTGGTCAGGCTGCATGGGATTCCGGTGGACGTGGTCTCGGACCGGGGCCCCCAGTTTTCATCTGAGGTTTGGAGGTCATTCTGCAACGCCATCGGAGCCAAGGTGAGCCTCTCCTCCGGCCATCACCCCCAATCCAACGGGCAGTGTGAGAGGACCAACCAGGAGCTGGAGGCTGCGCTCCGCTGTGTGTCCAGATCCAAACCCGCGTCCTGGAGCAACCATCTTGCCTGGGTTGAATATGCCCACAACACCGCTCGCTCTTCTGCTACAGGGATGTCCCCCTTCAAAGCGTCCCTGGGTTACGACCCCCCGCTGTTTCCGGAGCAGGAGAGTGAGGTAACTGTCCCGTCAGTTAGGGCCCATCTCAGGCAGTTCCGCTCCACCTGGGCTGCCGCGCGCCATGCGCTATTACGCACAGCGGAGCGCAACAGGACTGTGGCGGACCGGCGTAGGAGACCTGCCCCGGCGTACAGAGTTGGGCAGCTTGTTTACATTTCCACCCAGGACGTCACTCTAAAAGGCGAGAGGAGAAAGCTGGCACAGCGCTTCGTGGGTCCCTACCCCATCACCCGGATCATCAACCCGGTGGCTGTGCGCGTGGCTATTCCCCCCTCCCTCCGCATTCATCCTACTTTCCACGTGTCGAAGGTGAAACTGGCGGTTTCTGACCCCCTTTGCCCTCCTCCTGCAGCGCAACCCGCGCCCCGGATGATTGGTGGCCATCCGGCCTGGTCCGCTTCCTCCATCCTGGACTCCCGGCGCCGGGGTCGTGGGTTGCAATACTTGGTGGACTGGGAGGGCTATGGGCCCGAGCATCGACAGTGGGTGCCCCCGTCGTTTGTGTTGGACCCATCGCTCATCGCGGACTTCCACCGAGCGCACCCGGATAAGCCATCGCCAGGAGGCGCTGCTAGAGGGGGGAGTACTGTCACGCCGCGCCATTCATCAGCGGCGCCACCTGCTCACGCACCTGCTACTCGTCAGCGGCGAAGGATAAAAGCCGCCTCGCCCTGAGCGTCGGCCTGAAGCCGTAGACTTCGTTTCCTTTGCATGGACTTCTACCACATTCTCTTCAGCATCCTCTTTACCGGTAAGAAGTTCACTTACCTCATCTCTCCAGTCTGCTCCCCTGTGCACAGGTGGATTCCTCGGCGGCGGACAATCCCGTCCCTCGTCTCTCCTCGCTGCTGCACCGAGCCCTGCAGGTGGCTGTCTCCCGGGCTTCCATCCTTGAAGCGCCAGTCATCTGCCCAAACAAGTAAGCTTCTCTCCCTCGCCTATTCTCCTCCCGTGTTGGTGTGTGCTCATCACCCTGTGTCTGATTTCTCCCATAGGGTTGCCGGCTGAACGGTCTCCTGCCTCTGGGTCCGAAGCAGACGCCCCCACCAACACATTAACATTCTGCAGACACGCACCCAAACATCCCTGTTGTTAATAAACAGTTTGAACTACTCTGAGCCTGTGTGTGTGCGTCTCCTGAGCCGAACGTTATGTCAAGTAGTCCGTGTGCACACAAAAAAATCAGCGCCTAAAATAGGGAAGCTGCATGCCGCTATGATGAACGTCCATTGTTATGTACAGCCGTGCAAGGATACAGTCAGTGTCCTCTCTCCAAAAGTCTTAATGTCTGAGCCGTTTGCAGCTGTCAGCTCGGGGCCGCTAGTTCCCGCCAGCCGGTCGGCATAGGATGGCAGGATGAGGCTCTTTTGGGAGCCGGAGTCCACGAGGAACCGTCTCCCTGAGCGTGAGTCTGTCACTTAGAGCAGTTTGCTTGCTTCACCGGCGGTCGCAGCTGCTACTGACTGCTGGTCCCGGCATTTCCCGAACGCTTGAATTGGCACGGTGGCACGCATCGGCGTGCGTCCTCTTCAAAACAGCGGTGGTAGAAACAGAGCGTGTCTCTCCGGTGCTTCTTGGCCCCTGCTGCAGCCACCATCGCTGGCTCGTCGCCTCCGCTGGCCGTCTCGCTGGGTTCCGACGCCGCCGCGTTCACTGTGAGGGCTCTGGTAGTGAGGATGATCCGATCTGCCTGCTGGGCTTGTGCCCGGTAGTTGTGCGTGGCCAGCAGCAGTGAAATGGCAAGGACCACTCTGGCCGCTGTCAGGAGGTTCCGGAAGAAAAGTTGGGCAAAGAGAAAATGCCCGTCATCTGTGCCCATCAACGCCAACATCTTCTCCATCAATTCGACCGCCGACCCATCTCCTAACTCAGAGCGCGTCAGGAGCCTCTCCACTCTCTCACAGTCCAAGAGTGTGTAGTGCGGGGTCAGTGCGGTTTTGAGAGCACCGTATTTGTCACGGGTTGGGGACTGTTGGAGCAGGCTCGCCACCTGCTGAGTTGTGCGTGCATCCAGCGCTGCGACCACATAGTAATATCTGGTGTCATCTGCCATTCTTCCCCCGGAGCGCAAACTGGGCATCGGTGTGAAGGAACCAAGACTTCGGGTCGTGTAGCCAGAAGTCTGGGAGTTTGACCGAAACGGCACACGCGTTGCTGGCACTTCCCGTCCGGGTCATCTCCAGGGTGTTCGCCTACATTCCATTGTGAGTCAAGGGTCACCAGTGTGAAGAGAATAACCAGGCCAAACTTTTCCGAGCAGATGAAACTTTATTCCACTGTCTCTCACATTCACCAGTATCAGAAAAATGCTGCATTAATATATCACTCCCCACACTCCCCACCTTTGATCTGACACTTCAGTCTGAGGGAAAACTACTGAGTGGGTTCCCCACAAGGTTAGTATTACCCCCCTTTCACCCTCATCATCATCATATTAAGGGCTCACAAGAAAAAATCTGAAGTCATAAAAATCATTACCAAGTTTATGATGAGACTTCTCCATTAAGGGAAACACTAACTTAATCAGTTTTGTCATCATTGCCTGCAAAGCAATAAAGCTATGTGTATCTGAGGTATTAATATGACCATTTGCATAATTTTCATGGATAGAAGTAAAACAATAACCTCCTATAATAGGGCATACACCCCTACGGGTGGCAATTAGTCAATCAAGAACCATTCTATCCTTTGTTATAATTTTGTAAATGACTGTAGTCTATAATTAAGTGTTTTAATCCCTAAGGTATTTCGTATCCACTGTAACGTTATATGATGATTAATAATTCTGATCAGGTATAAAAATTATTTAATTTATATTAATGTATTGGAACCTGAGATGAATTCTCGGTTCATATACACAAGAAAAATTAATAACACTCGTGGGGCACCAGCTCCTATCTAAAGAAGCAATTTTAATCTTTATTTCCCTTTATACCTGTTTAATCACTCAATAAATTAATTAATTAATAATCAGTCTCAAAATTTTAGTGAACTCGCTACTGGGGACTTAAACCAGACTCAGAATGAAATAAATTCTCAACAACTTCTCTCATTTTCACATATTTATTAAATGAAATGATAATTAAAAGACATTGCAGTGATTTCATTATCCATAAAATTAAACTTGTAAATGATAGATTAACAATTTAAACATTTGCAGAACCAGGGTTAAACTGTTAAATGAATTTAGATCAGTTTGAAGTTAACAGATTATGGAAAACATAACGCAAATTTATGAGGAAAATGAAATCAATTATATGGAAAATTCTGGATTACTCTTAAGAAAATAAAAATGGAATTTTAATGAAAAGGAGTTATGTTAATGATTCCTTAATTTGCATCTGATTAGATATCAAATTATTATCAAACCTCAGACGTTTAATTCAGCAAATGAATAAAATTGCAGCTCACGTGATTCCTTGTTTCATGGTCGAAACTGAAGATCCTTCTGCATTGTCCTGTAGTTCTTATATGGCTCCAAAAGTCAGAATATTTGACCAGCAAATATTGTTTGACGAGGGATGAGATTGGTATGTTTGATCCCAATGATTGAAATCCAGCCGAGGCATCTAATCTTCGTGGCGTGCTGATTTCTTCAGCTGCGCGTGATCGTGGCGAGCTGCGTCTTCTTTCTTCTTTGTTGGCAAGCGGCTTTCCCAGAGGATTCAAGGATAATTTGTAATATCAGGTTCAGGTTCAGGTTATTTCTAATCCAATATCAAATCAAAAAGAGTTTCGGACTTTAGAGAAAAGAACTTCTGATGTGGGATTTATCAATAAAAATATTATAAAAATAAAGTCAAGATTAAAACTTAAATTATAATTAAAATGGTGGTTTTACAGAAAGTTTAACAGGTGAAAAATTATAGAAATAGAGACGCCTAGAATTGGAGTTTTTAACTCCTCATTAGAATTGAGCTCAAGAAAAAGAATTAGACTTCCGGTCTGGACGCCATGGTGATAGCAACTTAATGCTGAACCTCCCAGACCCAATCCAAGGAAAACATCGTCAAAATCAGACTTAACGGATTTTTGGAAGAATAAAAATCAAAAGACAAAAACACCATGCCTAACCACAAACAGAAGAAACTGGCATTCCCCAGGTCAGGACGTGCGGCAGCCGCAGAATCTGATCCCGAGGACCTCCATTCAGGAGACGAAGAGCTGGGCCCAGCTAACAAAAAGGTTAGCCTGAAATCGCTATATGATGAATTACGACGATTTCGGGCCGAATTTCACGAATTCAGAGAGGAACTAATAAGGACGAACAGCAGAATGGACCAGGCCGAAAACCGAATCTTGGAAGCTGAAGAAAGAGTAAAAGTGCTTGAAGATTCTATGCTGGATTTACACAGAAAACAGTCAAGGCTGGAGGCTAAGCTAGCCGACCAAGAAGGAAGACAGAGACGAGATAACATCAGAATTCACGGTCTGAAAGAAGGAGCTGAAGATGGTTTCAACACAGTGGCGGAATGCGTGGAATCCTTATTGAGAGAGAAGTTGGATATTCCACAAACCACCGATTTGAAAATAGAAAAGGCCCATCGTACATTAGCCGCAAAGCCAGCGGCAGAAGCACACCCGCATTCAGTGTTGGTAAGATTCTCCGATTTCAAAATAAAACAAGAGGTTGTAAGACGGGCTTGGCAGAAAAAAGGATTTATGCATCAAGAAAGAAAAGTCTTCGTGGAGCACGATTATGCCCCTGAGGTTCTTAAAAAGCAACGGGAATATAACAACGCCAAAAAGGTTCTACGGGAAAAGAATCTACGCTTTCAGACGCCATTTCCGGCGAAGTTAAGGGTCTTTCACGGTGAAGAGTCATGTCTCTACAATTCAGCGGAAGAAGCAACAACTGACATGGCGAGAAGAGGACTCCCGGTAACGGTGTTTAAACCCGCAGCGAATCTGAGCGAGAAAATCAGAGCTCAAATGTGGTCCACTCAAAGACCTTCTAAATCCACGGGCCAGCAGCGGGAAACCCAGCCCCAGAGCTACAAAGATAAGCTTTCCAGTTCCAGGAAGGAATAGCGACCTTTTTGTTTTTTTCTCTCTTTTCAGTCATTCTGCACTTCCATCCCCCTTCCTACAAGGTAACAAACATTAAAGGAGATGCAGAATCAGCATGTGGTAAAACCTTTCATAGAGCAGTTATAGCATTAGAAACAAATGTCTTCTTAATTTAAAGGGAAAAAAAAAATCTTGTTAAAATAGAAATGTAACAATGACCCACAAGTTCTCCTCACACTAACAAATACTGTATTAGAGTGAAGGTTTGCTGTGATGGGGGTGGGAGGGTGCACACAATCTCATAGGGTAGAGGCATAAAAAAAAAAAAAAAAACATTACAAATTCGGATTGGGATCTGAAATTCACGTTAAAAACATGGGACAACTTACAGGGGTAAGAGAGGGCCCTCAACACGTAACAGAGTTTGAGGAATTTCCCTCAGAGCCTACACTCCATCAAGGCTCTTACAGGGTCTTTAAAGAGACCCCAGCTCAGGAAGTTTTCTTGACAGTTTTTTGTTTTAAAGTCTCATACACTATGTTCTTAATGTTTTTTATGTTCTTAATGTTCTTTCAGTTTCTGAGTAGCAAAAAAGAGGGCCACCACACTGTTATACTAAATAAGAAAATACAATGGAGAAACAGGGTGTAACCAAAATAGCCTCATATAATGTAAAAGGGATCTTGAATCCAGTTAAAAGATCCAAGATTCTACGCAAAATGAAAAAAGACAAAGCAGAAATAATATTTTTACAAGAAACCCACCTAACAGACGTGGAACACACTAAACTCAATAGACAAGGGTTTAAAATGATCTCTTCATCTTCATATAAGTCAGGGAGGAGGAGGGGAGTAGCGACATTGATATCAACCAAAATTACATTTGAAAAAAAATCAGAACACAAAGATAAAGAAGGGAGGTACAGTTTGGTAATTGGGCGGCTAGAGGGAGAAGATATCACCCTGCTGAATGTATATGCACCACAAGGGGCTAAATGGAAATTTTATAAAAATGTATTCGACCTAATGATAACTAAAGCCCAAGGTTTAGTGATATGTGGTGGAGACTTCAATCTAAGACTGAATCCATACTGGGATGCAACAGGTAATTCTTCACATCAAAATAACACTCAAAATAGGAAAACTCGGATGCTACTAAAAGAAATGGGAATCTGTGACGTATGGAGGGAATTCAACCCCAATGTAAAAGATTATACTTTTTATTCAACGCCACATTCATCTTACTCAAGGATTGATTACTTTTTTATGTTTAATAGAGACATTGGAAGAGTAAAAACATGTAAAATAGGACTGATGGATCTCTCTGACCACAGTCCGATCTATATGGACTTAAACATCCAAAAATACACAAATAATACATTTTCCTGGAGGTTGAATTCAAATGTCCTGAAAGGACCACTGAAAGATGAATTGGAATCAGATATTTTCAAATATTTGGAAGAAAACGATAATGGAGAAGTATCCCCTTTAATACTGTGGGATGCATGCAAAGCTGTAATAAGGGGAAAAATTATTGCAAAACTGGCAACCCAAAAGAAACTGAGACAAGAAAAACTAATCACACTAGAGTCAGAACTCAAGAACCTAGAAAAAGAACACAAAGACAACACTCATTCTAATGGCTCGCTCAAGATCAAAGAAATTAAAAATCAAATAAATGAGATCTACACAATAGAAATCCAGAAGAAACTTACATTTCTGAAACAAAAACACAATGAAGCAGGCAGTAAATTGGCAAAATTACTAGCCTATAAATTGAGGAAACAACAAACAGAAAGAGCAATCTACAAAATCAGAGACCCAGTATCAAAGGAAATAAAATTCAGAATTCAGGATATTCTTAAAAGCTTCGAGAATTACTACAAGAACTTATACTCCCACAAAAAACATAAAAACGCATCTGAGACATTCCTAAAAACATTACACCTTCCCCAACTTACGGAATCACAAAATAAAACACTACTGTCAGAAATACAACCTAAAGAATTGGAAAAAGCAATTATGAAACTTAAAGCTAACAAATCCCCAGGAGCAGATGGCTATACAGCAGAATGGTACAAAACCTTTAAACAGAAACTATCTCCTCTCCTCTTGAAAACATTTAACTATGTCCTCCACACAGGGGAAATCCCCCCCTCCTGGAGAGAAGGGGTCATTGCAGTTATACCTAAACCTGAAAAGGATAAACTAGAATGCTCCAACAACAGACCAATCAGTGTATTAAATCAGGACTATAAGCTTTTTACCATTATCTTTGCCAAAAGGTTAGAAAACATACTGACGGACTTAATTCACTTAGACCAAACAGGTTTTATAAGACAAAGACAGACACAAGACAACATTCGACGCACTTTACACATAATTCATCATATAAAAAAATATAACTTAAATGCAGTCATATTGGGATTAGATGCTGAAAAAGCATTTGATTCGGTTGACTGGTCTTTCCTATATAGAATCTTATCCAGTTTCAATTTTCATAACAACTTCATTAGAACTATACAGGCATTATATAAAAAACCAACAGCTAGGTATTACAAAAAAAAAAAAAAAAAAAACAAGATGGCGCCCACAGCGGCCGCCATGGTGTATCACTGCCCTTTAATTTTTATAATTTGTCTGTTTTTGTTCACTGATTGTGCATCTGCTGGTTCATACACCCGTGAAGAACTACTAAATATCAGGACTCTCACCCCCATGGACCTTCTTCCAGTTTTTTTAGCTCCTGCCGTTGATCTGATCCATTGTTTGGCCAAAAAAGCAAGACGGCGGAAAAGAGGGAAGAGAGGAGGGATTCTCGCTCGGCTACGAAAAAGAGGCTCGCGAACAGCCTTGCCTGGCATATTTGTATCCAATGCCAATTCTCTCCTGAACAAGGTAGAAGAATTAAGACTGCTGATGCGTTTCAAGGACCTCGCTTCCTCGTCTGTCATCTGCTTCTCTGAGACCTGGCTTAATGAGAACATTCCAGATAGCGCGATCAGCCTCGAGGGTTTCCAGCTGATTCGTGCTGACCGCATCACAGAGCTGTCCGGTAAGTCTATCGGAGGAGGAGTGTGCTTCTATATTAACAACAGCTGGTGCTCTGATGTAACGGTGATTTCCAAACACTGTTCTCCCGCCCTGGAATTTCTTTTCATTAACTGCAAGCCATTCTATTCCCCGCACGAGTTTGCCTCATTCATTCTCGTCGCTGTGTACGCCCCTCCTGACGCGGACACGCGCGAAGCTCAGCGCGTGCTCGCAGATCACATCCAACTTACAGAGCGGAACTTTCCAGACTCCCTGGTTATCGTGGTGGGCGATTTTAACCAGAGCAATCTGAGTCACGAGCTCCCCCGCTACAAACAGTGTATTAAATGTCCAACCAGAGGAAATAACACGCTAGATCACTGTTATACTTCAGTAAAGGACGCATATCGCGCTGTTCCCCGCGCTGCGCTGGGACTATCTGATCACGTGATGGTTCACCTCATCCCCACATACAGACAGAGACTGAAACTCACTAAACCTGTGGTGACCACCACAAAGAAATTGACCAGTGAAGCTGGAGAGAAACTGAACACATGCATGGAAATAACTGACTGGGGCATGTTTAAAAGAGCCACACATGATCTTAATGAGTACACATACACTGTGAACTCATATATCAACTTCTGTGAAGAGCACATTCTCCCATCGCGCACCAGGATAAGATATTCTAATGACAAGCCTTGGTTCACAGCTAAGCTCAGACGGATCAGGAAGGAGAAGGAAGCAGCGTTGAAAAGTGGAGACAGGGACTGCTACAGGGAGGTCAAATATCGGTTTAACAGAGAGCTGAGGAGAGCTAAATCTGTATATTCTGAGAGACTCCAGCAGCAGTTCACTGCTAATGACTCGGCTTCTGTGTGGAGAGGACTGAGGCAAATCACCAACTATCAGCCTCAGGCTTCTAAAGGTCAGGATGACAAAGCCCTTTGTCAAAGACTGTCCCAACACTATGCCCGTTTTGACACCTCGTCAGCTGTGTCCAACTCACCCACTCCACCCAGCTCCTCTGCCTCCTCAGCCCCTAATTCATCAAGAGCGGTCCCCCCCTCCTCCTCCTCCTCCTCCTCCCCCCCTCCCCTTGTCATCAGTGAGCAGGACGTGCACAGACAGTTCTCCAGACTGAACCCGCGCAAGGCCCCCGGGCCGGACGGTGTGTCTCCCTCCACCCTGAGACACTGTGCAAAAGAGCTGGCTCCTGTCTTCACAGACATTTTTAACACCTCTCTTAAGCAATGTCACGTGCCGACCTGCCTCAAATCCTCCACCATCATCCCCGTCCCCAAGAAGCCACGGATTACTGGACTTAACGACTACAGACCTGTAGCGCTCACCTCTGTAGTCATGAAGTCCTTTGAGCGCCTGGTCCTGTCTCACCTCAAGTCCATCACCACACCCCTCCTAGACCCGCTGCAGTTTGCCTACCGTGCTAACAGGTCTGTGGACGACGCAGTCAACCTGGCCCTCCACTCCATCCTGCAGCACCTGGACTCCCCGGGAACCTACGCCAGGATTCTGTTTGTGGACTTCAGCTCCGCATTCAACACCATCCGCCCCGATCTGCTCCAGGACAAGCTGTCCCTGCTCAACGTGCCTGACTCCCTCTGCAGGTGGATCATCGACTTCCTGACGGACCGGAGACAGCATGTGCGGCTGGGGAAGTCTGTCTCAGACTCTGTTAGCATCAGCATTGGATCACCCCAGGGCTGTGTACTTTCCCCCCTACTCTTCTCCCTTTATACCAACTCCTGCACCTCCTCCCACCAGTCTGTTAAGCTGATTAAGTTTGCGGACGACACCACCCTCATCGGGCTCATCTCCAACGGTGACGAGTCCGCCTACAGGGAAGAGGTGGCCCAACTGGTGTCCTGGTGCAGCCACAACAACCTGCAGCTGAATGCTCTGAAGACAGCGGAGATGATTGTGGACTTCAGGAAAGTCACATACCCCCTGCCCCCCCTCACCATCACAGGCTCTCCCATCACCTTTGCAGATTCCTTCCGCTTCTTGGGCACCACCATCACCCGAGAGCTCAAATGGGAGCCAACCATCAGCTCCCTCATCAAAAAGGCCCAGCAGAGGATGTTCTTTCTGCGGCAGCTGAGGAAGCTCAAGCTACCCACCAAGATGTTAGTGCAGTTCTACACGGCCATCATCGAGTCCATCCTCACCTCCTCCATAACTGTGTGGTACGCAGGAGCCACTGCCAGGGACAGACTAAGGCTGCAGCGCGTCGTGCACACTGCTGAGAAGGTGATAGGCTGCAAGCTCCCATCTCTCCAGGACCTGTACATCTCCAGGACCCGGAGGCGTGCTGGCCGGATCATAGCCGATCCTTCACATCCTGGTCACATGCTGTTTGCCCCCCTCCCCTCAGGTAGAAGGCTTCGGTCCATTCGGACTAAAACCTCTCGGCACATGAACAGCTTTTTCCCCTCTGCCATCAGACTGCTGAACACTAAGTGACTTTTGACTCTCGTGCACTATGTACAGCAGCTCAACCAGACTCATGTCATTCATCACTGTTTTTCTGTTGCATTATTGACTGCACTATGTGGTACTTCACATTATCTGCTACATGCTAATTTTTTAAACTGCCTTGACTAGTACTACTCATTATTACTAGTATTATTATTATTATTACTTATTATTACTTATTTTTCTACACTTATTGCACGTTTCTAGTCCTTTAGTTTTTTAGTTTATCCCTTTTTCTCATTATGTTTTTAATGTTGCAGCATGGCACCGAGACAAATTCCTAGTTTGTGTATCACATGAACAATGGCAATAAACCTGATTCTGATTCTGATTCTGATTCTGATTGGTCAGAAGGAACATAAAATAGCACTCTTTGCTGATGACATTTTAATATACCTAGGGCAACCAGACACTTCTTTACCAGAACTAATCTCAGTTTTTTCAGACTATGGAGATTTATCAGGGTACAAATTAAACATGCATAAAACCCAAGTTTTAACATTCAACTATGACCCAAATCATTATTCACTAAGTGAACTCAAAACTAACTGGGAGCTGGAATCTATGAAATATCTGGGGATCAATATCCCGAAACAACTCAACAAAATTATAACACTAAACTATGATCCACTGGTGACAAAAATAAAATCTGACCTAGCAAGATGGAATATGATACCACTCTTAGGTACTGCACAAAGAATTGAAGCAGTCAAAATGAATATACTCCCACGTCTTCTATACCTTTTCCAAACAATACCGGTAGAACCCCCCAAAAAAACATGGCAGGAGCTAGACAGAAGGATCTCAAGATTCATATGGCAGGGCAAGAGACCTAGAATCAGATATAGAACCCTACAGCTAAACAAAGACAAAGGTGGGCTCGCGCTGCCAAATATCAGGGACTATTTTATAGCTGCACAAATTAAAACTTTAGTAGAGATATGTAACCCAGTCTACACTGCACAATGGAAAGAGATGGAATGCCAAATAACAAGTGACATCCCCCTACAGGCGATAATAGGGAACAATGCCTTACCTCAACTCTTGAATAACACTAACCCGTGGATAGAGACCCTGCTAAAAATTTGGTTTAAGATAGTCAGAGAGAATCAAGCTAAAGAGCCCTATTGACTTCTGCAATGGATTGCCTATGATCAAGACTTTACCCTCAATAAAACAGACACTAGATTTAAAGAGTGGAAAGAGAAAGGGCTGATAAAATATTACGATTTCTTTAAGGGGCAAACTTTAAGAAGTTTTGAAGATTTGAAAAAACAAGGTCTAATAAATCAAGATCTTTACAGGTTCTTTCAGCTTAGACACCACATAAACAATATACTTAAAAAGGAGGATTTGGAAAGGGCCCAGTCAAGTGTTCTGAAGGTCTTCTTAATGGCATATAAAGGGATCCCAGGGATCAGATACATTTCTAAAATATACCAAGGTCTTCAAGACTTAAAAGGAGACAACACATCATATATAAAAGAGAGACGGGAAAAAGAGGGGAATTTCACTTTACAATTGGAAATATGGGAAAAGCTAAATAGACAGCAATGGAAAAGTACCTCATCCCTGCAGTGGAGAGAATTTGGATGGAAAAATTTGGTAAGATTTTTCAGAACACCTGCACAAAACAAATTTACCCATAAGGGGTTGAACTGTTGGCGCTTGTGTGGTGAAAAGACTGCAAATCATTTTCATGTGTTTTGGTCATGCCCAGTTATCCACCAATATTGGACCAATGTACAGACAATATTGGGGAAAATATTCAAAATAACAGTTCCCTTTTCTTTTATAACTTTGTATTTGGGTTTACTACCGGACTCACTGGAAAGACGAGGAGATAAATACTTATTCAATGTTTTAATATTGGCAAGTAAAAAAGCCCTAACCAAAAAAATGGATGCTGAAGGACTGTCCTACACCTGAAGATTGGATTAACGTGATTCAAGACATTTACTCGATGGAAAAGTTGACATTCGCACTGAGACAGGACTTGGATGGGTTCATGAACTTTTGGCAACCCTGGATTGCATATGTGTCTTCCATTAGATCTAATCTTTGACAAATACCATTTCAATGATGGTCCCACTCTTTGTTCCAACGCTACTCAGATGCTCTTTTACTTTTAATTACTTAATTTTCTGTTTGTTTTTTACTGTTCTGTTTGTTTGTTTATTCGGGGTTTTTTTTGTTTGTTTGTTTGTTTGTTTGTTTTTTTAATTTAATTCTCTTTAATTTCACTTTTTCTTTCACTTTTAAAAAAAAGGGGGTGTTGTAATAACTATTCTACCAATGTTGTCAAATAGCAAAATATAAGGGAACGTACGATGAAAATGTTAACAATGCAATGCTGTAATGACCTGTATACCCTTTACAAAAACTTAAATAAAAAAAAGAAAAAGAATTAATTCCTAGGCATTTAAAGAAAAACATTAAAAGTACATGAAGTTACAGAATGCAAAGTTATGAGTTATCTGCTCTGTGATCGTAGGAAAAAAAAAAAAACGTGGGAGAAAGCATCTTTGTTCGACAGTCTTTTGTTCCTTTGTTCTCCCGAAAAAAATCTCTGCTGTATACAAACATGAAGTGACAATAAGACAAAAAGAGAAAAGAGGTTGAAAAAGGGTGTCGTTTCCTTTTTATCTGGGGAAATTTTTGCAGGGCTCCGTGATTGACAGGAGCTCAGCCAATAGGCTTCCTTTGTGGGCAGGCTTTATGAACTTTAGTCCAATGATCAAACAGTCTTTTGTCTGAACCTAGAGAGAGCTGTTGTCAAGCAGGGATTGGCTGCGATAGGTCACATGATTTGAGAAACGTTTTTTAGTAACTTTTTTACACTTAATTTTCATCTATACCCTTGTATAAAAACTAAGCTAACCTTAGTGATTAATGTATCTTATAATCAGTGCTTGTAAATTAACATGCAGGAATAAACATTCATTTAAACATTTTAACATGCACAGATCCTTTTCCTGGGTGAAACAATGTCTTTAAAGGGGACCTGTGGTGGTCGTCTAAACGCATTCAACTTGAAAACATTAGGCAAAGTATTCGTTATTTGGTTAAATAATTATTGCCAGCCATATACCACCAGAGAAATATGCAAATACAACCGCAGGCATGGCCAGCCAATGAAAACTATGCATGCAGCCATGACACATGCGGATGTGACGTCACTACGTTGCTACTGAAAAGTCAATACTCTGCCTGTATGAGCGACTAGGGTGCTTTTGTGAGTGTTTTTATTCTATTATGGCTGAATTGTCGGACTCTGAGGAAGAATTCGTCCAACATGGCTACAGGTTTGAGCCAGAAAGGTCTTCTGAGGGTGAAAGTGACGAAGTGGTCCTCACACACAACGCAATTTCGTCTGAAAGGAAACGTCTGTGCCCTGTTCCGAGATTGCGCAACCACTTTTCCGCTACGATCTTCCGACAAGGTGAGCTGGGTTTGGGTACACAAAAGAAGTGTTTATCTTTGTTTTTTCGCTTATTATTGAGACATCCAAAGGCTTTACATTCCGCCATGTTGCGATATCCATATCGCATTGTATGTTTTTGTTGTTACAAGAGCGCCGAGTGTCTGCTGATCTGTATATACTTTTAGCGGCGAGGGAAGAGCCCAGTGCTGAATCACCAGCCGTCTGGCGGCCGTTACGACCTCAGATCAGACAAGACGACCACTGAATTGAAGCATTTATTTATTTATTTTCTACTCGTTTTAGTTCTGCATTTAATATGAACCCTGAGTTTGAAATAAACGTTTGAATTTGAATTTGAATATCCCGAAAGCCACTGCTCATCCGGGCGCTCCAGGCTCAGCCAATATTGATCCAGATCGCAGTAGCCACGACACTACGTCACAGGAAGCGTCCTGGCAGGCCATGTAGCCACTAGTATGGCTGCGCCCATGTTTTGCTGACATAGCTGAACCAGCACATCAGCAATGGATTTATATCGCATTGCTTTGAACTTGAACTTGAACTTAAACTTGAACTAGAACGTGAGACAGGGGCTCAATATAATATCTTTTTTTTTTCACGACCACCACAGGTCCCCTTTAAGCTGAAGAATAATTCTTATTGATGAGCCAAAGTGAGATGATGCTACAGCACTCTCACTCAAAGAAACAGTGAACAAACCTCACTCCTGTACTTTCCATCTGAAATTGCATTCATGCTTCATAAATGGCATCATGTGGTAGAAAAGCAACCTGCCCTGCCGACATGATACGGTACAGTCAGTTGACAGTGCCCTGGCCAGGTGTGAATACGCCCAATGACTCAGTGACCTTTGACAATGTAGGTCCTTGGTATAACACTTGCTCGCTTCGTTGGTCAAGCAGGGTAGCAGTACAGGGGAGAAACGCACCGTAAGCCGTTGCATACTTAGAGAGTGTTAAGCTACTGGAAAGGGGACATCACCACTTCAAAAAGTGGAGTTCCCTTATGAAATTAGCCTTGCATTTGCAGAGTAAGGAGTGTCATCATGTTTCTGATCAGTGGAGTGATGTGTTGTGCCTGGTGTGATTCAAAATGAAGTTTGCTATATTATTTCTGTATATAGCCTCTCTTAAGAAACCAAACAGCCTGTAGTAGCTGCATTATTTTAGCAATAAAAGATAATTTACCTAACTGTTAGTGTTATTAAGGAGTAAACATAACAATTCTGTGCAGTGTATAAGCAATGGAACAACTTAATAACCAATGTTAAGTATTACTAGAGGATGATGAGGATGATAAGGTAACAACACTAACCGCACTTTTCTTTCCCTTGCATTTTTTCCCTTCTCATGATAAACAAACAGCCTACTTCTCTATTAGCAAAGGTCATTACTGAACACCAAGTCATCAGCTGACACTTTCACAGAGAAACAGTTTAACAGTCATTTGTTGTTTTTCTTTTTTTTTTCTTCAAATAAGTATACAATGTATATTAAACAGTCTCTTGCTGAGGGTTTCAGGTGGAGTAAACGTTAGATGCACCCAAGTGCTACGTCCTTCGTTTTCCGCGGCTGTTTAGGTCAGCAGGATAACCTTTGTGCTGTCCTGGCCAGGGACATGTGATGACCAGATCCCCTGGTTCACCCAAGAGATGGGTGCACCTCCCACGGTTCCTTTGTTACATGGTCCCTCCTGGGAAGGGCAGTATGGATAACATCACTGTTAGCTGTCATTCTTTGCATGTAATCACCCAGAAACCCTTCCTTATCACCTAAGTTAAATGGCTTCAATAATAGGGTTTGCCATTCACAATTCCCCTATTTTTCTTATTTGTATATTATACTAAACCTGTAGATTGTTGATGGTAAGCTAAATGGTTTCCTATGTAAATGTTTGGTACTAATAATTTGGGTACTGTACTTAAATGTGACATGATTTGATTTACAAAGTGTATTCCATTAAATGTTGTCCATTATCTAAGTAAATCATTTCAGCTATTTTAAATCTTGATATTGTTTCAGTTAAGGGTTTCAGTGTCACCATAGCAGTATTTAGATTAGTGTAGGGGAAAGCCTTTGTATATTCAATAAGTGTGTAAATAATTTCTAAACATTTTTTATTTACCTTCACTCTTATTTAGCTCAATGAGATTCATGCAAAGGTTTTGAAAAGACTAAGTTTATGCACGGAAGATCAAATTATTTTGCTTTGAGCTCCCTAAAGCATCGTTCCCTTAACTGAGTAAGAATCTGTATTGTTTTTGTAGTAGATTCTAAATTAAGTCCCACAGTAAACATAAATTCAGCACAAGTTGGACTTTTCTTAGACATTTGGAACTTTTCTCATAAATTTACATGGTTTCTTTCTTCCTTATCAGTTTACCTTGTTTCTTATAAACATGATATTTCTTTTTACAATAACCTGTAAATATTTTTCAGCACATGATTTTCTTAAATACCTGAAAATCTATTGATGTAAATTTAAACTTCTCCTATTGAGTGTTGTGATTTCATTACCAAGCGGTTTCATCTGTATTTTTCTCTACACTATTGGTCATTTATTGATAATTTTTATATGTTATCTATTTTTATAAGGATTTCTAATTATTATTTTTTTTTGCTAATTAATTTCTTTGGTACTCCCCTTTTGATGCATGGAGATGCACATGAATCAAGTTACAGGGCATTTGCTTGATGGGTAGTGTCTTTTTACTAGAAGGAAGTGTGTTACTACTGTTTATGTGTAAATTTGTGAGTAGTGTAGCTCCTTTTTAAAGTGAGTTTTCAATAATCATGGCTTCTTTTGTGTCATCTCTTGACCTAATTTATAAATTCCATTTTACGAAAAAGCAATATAGCTGTCTGTGCAGATTTGATATGATTACCTCCGCCAAGGAGGTTATGTTTTCATCAGCGTTGGAGTGTCTGTCTGTTTGTTTGTTTGTTTGTTAGCAAGATAACTCAAAAAGTTATAGACGGATTTTCATGAAATTTTCACAGATTGTCAGAAATGGGATATCCTACAGATGATTAGATTTTGGTGGTGATCCGGATCACCGTCTGGAAAAAAAAAACAAAAACAAAACAAGCATCACAGTATAGCTATAATATATGCCACTTGCGAATGGCATTTTTTTCATGGTCAAGAAATCTATAAAGTTAGACAAAATAAATGTAGGATTAATATTTATGATGTTAAACACTGTATGGGGGGAACTGTGGTGCTTGGCGGAGGTCTGCGCTCTCCGAATGCTTTTCTAGTTTAGCATTTATAACAACCATTCTGAGTTAGTCACTAAGATCACATCCGTTTGTCCAGTTGAACACAGACAGGTTGAATTTTTTGTAAGTGAATCCTTGGGAAAGATTGTGTGACACTCCTTCAGTCAATGGAAAGGTGGGCATATTGCCTAATTAGAATTTGGCTTAATTTTGAACAAGGAATGCCTTATTTTTTATTCCTTGGTAAATTATGGTGTGTACTGTAGTCCCGAGGTACCGGGAGCGCAGGCCAGGTCTGTAGCAGTCATCGTCATACAACACAAGTATTCCTTATTACTGTCACATTTCTGAAATGTGATACTATCACACCATTATGTGGTGAGTGGCATCATTGCAAGGTGTGAGATTGCAATGTGTCAGATGTATCCTGCAGTGTGAAGTCATATAAACACTATATTTTTAAAGTCAAAGTCATTTAAATTGATATGCTTTATGTCATTTGCAATGTCATTTGTTCTACTTAGCTTCAAAAATGCTTGTCAACTGAGAGGTCCTTCCCACCTTTGTGCCGCTGTCGCACCCCAGCCAATGAGCCCGTCACACATACTGTCCGGCCGTTTCACACCTCCCACAAAGATCAAATCTAGTGTCATCCTGTAAAAAAGAACTTTGGGGGAAGCCTTAAGACTACCCCCATCCGCACGTCAGTATTTATATCAACAGTCACCTCATAAATTGATTTTGCTAATGTTCCAGTTATCATCATTAGTTTGTGTCTCTTAAATGTTTATCCCAGTTGTTTATCCCACTGTTTATTATAACATGTAATGTTAAGAAACACAAGTGAATTATTGTTTTTATTATTTTAGTATACACAGACGTGGACAAAATTGTTGGCAGCCCTCTGTTAATGAAAGAAAAACCCACAATGGTCACAGAAATAACTTGAATCTGACAAAAGTGGTAATAAATAAAAAAAATTCTAGGAAAATTAACCAGTGAAAATCAGATAATGCTTTTGAATTATGGTTCAACAGATTTTTTTTAAAAAACAAACTCATGAAACAGGCCTGGACAAAAATGATGGTACCCTTAACTTAATATTTTGTTGCACAACCTTTTGAGGCAATCACTGCAATCAAACGATTTCTGTAACTGTCAATGAGACTTCTGCACCTCTCAGCAGGTATTTTGGCCCACTCCTCATGAGCAAACTGCTCCAGTTTTCTCAGGTTTGAAGGGTGCCTTCTCCAGACGGCATGTTTCAGCTCCTTCCACAGATGTTCAATAGGATTTAGATCAGGGCTCATAGAAGGCCACTTTAGAATAGTCCAATGTTTCGCTCTTAGCCATTCTTGGGTGTTTTTAGCTGTGTGTTTTGGGTCATTATCCTGTTGCAAGGCCCATGACCTGCGACTGAGACCAAGCTGTCTGACACCGGGCAGCACATTTCTCTCTAGAATACCTTGATAGTCTTAAGATTTCATTGTACCCTGCACAGATTCAAGACACCCTGTGCCAGATGCAGCAAAGCAGCCTCAGAACATAACAGAACCTCCTCCATGTTTCACAGTAGGGACAGTGTTCTTTTCTTGGTATGCTTCATTTTTGCGTCTGTGAACATAGAGCTGATGTTCCTTGCCAAAAAGTTCCAGTTTTGTCTCGTCTGTCCATAGGACATTCTCCCAGAAGCGTTGTGGCTTGTCAACAAGCAGTTTGGCAAATTCCAGTCTGACTTTTTTATGATTTGTTTTCAACAGTGGTGTCCTCCTTGGTCGTCTCCCATGAAGTCCACTTTGGCTGAAACAACGACGGATGGTGCGATCTGACACTGATGTACCTTGACCTTGGAGTTCACCATGAATGTGTTTATAGGTTGTTCTGGGCTCTTTTGTTACCATTCACATTATCCGTCTCCTCCTGCGGCCACGTCCAAGGAGGTTGGCTAGAGTCCCATGGATCTTAAATTTCTTTGCAACTGTAGTCACAGGAACATCAAGCTGCTTGGAGATGGTCTTATAGCCTTTACCTTTAACATGCTTGTCTATAATTTTCTTTCTAATCTCCTGAGACAACTCTCTCCTTTGCTTCCTCTGGTCCATGTTTAGTGTGGTACACACCATGTCAACAAACAGAACAGTGACTATTTGTCACCCTTTAAATAGGCCGACTGACTGATTACAAGTTTGTAGACACCTGTGATGTTAATTATAGGACACATCTTGGGTGAACATGTCCCTATGGTCACATTATTTTCAATCTTTTCTAGGGGTACGATCATTTTTGTCCAGGCCTGTTTCATGAGTTTGTTTTTTAAAATAATTCTGTTGAACCACAATTCAAAAGCATTGTCTGGTTTTCATTGGTTAATTTTCCTAGAATTTTTATTTATTACCACTTTTGTCAGATTCGAGTTATTTCTGTGACCACTGTAGGTTTTTCTTTCATTAACAGAGGGGTACCAACAATTTTGTCCACGTCTGTATTGCATATGTCACCAAGGATTTATTAAATTGAAAGGTAATGGTGATGTTATGACTCCTATCTTTTCACCTTGTTAATTTGGCAAATCTAATTCCTGGTGAAAGCTAAAAAATTTTGTGAATGCTTCCCCTTTCCTGTTAAAAAACGAAAACATGAACAGGAATGGAGAATAACAGAAAAAAAAAACAACTTTAATTTACACCTAAAGCTTCCACAATTGGAAGCTTTAGGACATGGGCCATCACTACTTTAAGATTATGTTTAAACAAAACAGTGTCATATAATAGAAGCCTTAAACCAATGCAGTATTTAGAATTAGTAACTACAAGTGCAGGCCTAATCTCTTTCCGGAGAGGCAGAGGTCATAGAGCAGCAGCGTGTGTTCAAGAATTTATTGCACAGGAAAGAAAAACACCCTTTAAATTTGGGCCCAAATCTATCACAAATGCAGGTAAACTCATTCAGCATAAAAGCCCAACATCTGTTTGCACTTAATATGTGCTGGCTTATATTATTTTCTTGTAACGTTTGATAAGGAATAAAAATAAAAATATTTGAAACTCAGTCTGAACTGCTGTTTATAATCTGAATAAATAAGAGAATTTTTGTTTTATTTTTACAGAATATGTCGAAGGTAATTAACTGCTGGCCACTGAAACTGTCCTTTATTAATTTAAAAGAGAAAAAAAAACACCTGTATTTTGTGATATCATGAAGAATATAGCAATTGTAAAAATTCACATAAATATTGTGACATCGTTTATAGGCCATATTGCCCACCTCCATTGCAATGATAAGCTGAAGTGTTCTATTAGTAAAATTACCTTGGATGCTGTGTCTTTAGATGTGAAGTTAGTCTGTTGTAGGTTTAATAATAAAAAATAATAATATATTTTATAATGCTATGCAGGTCTTTCCCTGGATTCTACAGGGGCAGGAAAAGATTTCTTCCCAGAACGACAGTAAATGTAAAAAAAAATCTAGAAAATCTTTCCACTGCCATCAAGAGTTGATACAATCCCATCATCAGCAGATGAGTTGATATTGATGGAGGCAGGCTTGGGTAAAATGACAGCTTCACTGCTTTCAGACCTGACCCATGCAGAGTGTCATATCCAGGTGAACGGCGCCCCCTCCGTCTTGTTTCCCCAGCGCCACAGGTGATTACTGCACCTGCGTGATTAGATGCACCTGCTGTCTCCTCCTCGCCAGCGCTTATAAGGACCATCCAGTGGAAGTCTCAGCACTGGTTCGTTGGGGTAACTGCCTCGTGTTCAACGAGTAAGTGTAGTTTGTTTTGAGAAGTTTTCATAAAGTTAAAATCTTCTCTTTACTTTCCAGGTTGCTGCCATCTGTAGCGGTGTGTCAGCGGGGACTGTTATGTGCTCACCTGTCTCATCATCCTCACTCCTGTTGCAGCTGTGTTTCTCCACCCGGTCAGACTGCCCAGTCATTCCCATTCATCTCCCACCAGCGTCATCCTGCTGGTTCGTCTATTCTCCCTGGGTATTTTCTGTCAGGCTCACTGCTCGGCTCATGTAAGTGACCAAATTCAAATTTGTGCTTTTCACTTCCCAGTCTCCCTTCTCCCACTAACACCTCTGTCTCTCTCCGCAGGCCGTGTTTTCCTCTGGCGAGTGACGTTTTCTGTAGCTGTGTTTCACTTTTTGAGATTCAATAAAAACTGTTCAAGTGTTCTCAGTGTCGTGAGTGTGTTTTCTGGTGTTGCATTCTGCTCGTGGGCTGACTATTTAGTAAACATGACAGCAGAGGTAATGATGCATAATATTGTGGAGCAGATGGTCTGTGATCATGGCCTACCTTCTGAATTGTTTTCTGTTATCTTAAACTTATGTCTTCTTGTTTAGTTCCAAGTTTATGTTGATGAGTCTCTTCTGTATTATTCTTCCTTAATTTAGTTTGCACTGATATTAGTTTTATTCTGAAAGTATTTCCTGTGTTGTTCTGGCTGATTATTGCCTTATTTTGAAGGTATTACTCCTATTAGTCCTTGTTTTTGAATTCCAGACAGTTAACTTTTAGTTCTACTTTCTGGTAAATCAATGTAGTTATTTTGTTCCTGGTTTCATGTTTTTCCCTGTGGCTCTTCATGGTTATGCCCTAGTCCTGTTTTCGCCCTTTAGGTTCTGTTGCCTCGTGTTTATCTCCCTCTATGTTTATGTTCTCTTAGAGTTTTTTTTTTCCACAAAATTTTCCACACTGTGTTCAAAATGTTCCTTCACTCCCTACCTCCCTACTCACTGCACAGTGAATTCAAATGTAATGGACTATATGGTGAACACAATATAATGGGAAGAGTGAGCGCTGTGTTTGGAAACTTGAGGGAGAGACTGTGGAACAATCGACATGTGTCTATCCGTGTGAAATGCAAAGTGTACAGAGCAACAGTACTGGCTACTCTATTGTACGGTGTTGAAACTTGGACTGTCTACAGAGTGCAGGTGAAGAAACTCCATGCGTACATGATGAGACACCTTCGAGCCATAATGAACATCTCATGGAAAGACAAGATAACCAACACAGAAGTGTTGAAACGAGCTGGACTACCATCAGTGGAGGACATGCTAATACAGATGAACCTGAGATGGCTCGGACATGTTGAGAGAATGGACCACCAGCGCCTCCCTCGGCAGTTACTCTACTCACAGTTATGCGAGGGCAAACACAATCAGGGTAGACCAAGGCTCAGATTTAAAGAAACTGTAAAAAGAAACTTGAAGAAGTTGGACATAGACAGGAGTTCCTGGCAGCGGAAGGCTAAGGACAGAGCTGCGTGGAGGAATCTGATCAGACCGAAATGAAACAGTCATTGTCGCCCACGACAGACTGCTATGATGATGATGATACATTAATAACTAATCCAAGAAGTCATCCGCCAAGTTAAGTGTGCAAATTCTTCACCTCAGAATAAAAGCACATATACCTACAGTATCTCACAAAAGTGAGTGCATTATATCTTTTCATGGGACAACACTGAAGCTATGACACTTTGAAACAATGTAAAGTAGTCAGTGTACAGCTTGTGTAACAGTGTAAATTTGCTGTCCCCTCAAAATAACTCAACACACAGCCATTAATGTCTATATTGCTAGCAACAAAAGTGAGTACACCCCTAAGTGTAAACGTCCAAATTGTGCCCAATTAGCCATTTTCCCTCCCCGGTGTCATGTGAGTCGTAGTGTTACAAGGTCTTAGGTGTGAATGGGGAGCAGGTGTGATAAATTTAGTGTTATCGCACTCACGCTCTCTCATACTGGTCACTGGAAGTTCAACATGGCACCTCATGGCAAAGAACTCTGAGGATCAGAAAAAAGAATTGTTGCTCTACATAAAAATGGCCTAGGCTGTAGGAAGATTGCCATCACCCTGAAACTGAGCTGGAGAACAATGGCCAAGCCCAAACAGTGGTTTAACAGGACAGGTTCCACTCAGAACAGGCCTCGCCATGGTAGCCAAAGTTGAGCGCATGTGCTCAGTGTCATATCCAGAGGTTGTCTTTTAAAAATAGACGTATGAGTGCTGCCAGCATTGCTGCAGAGGTGGGTGGGGGTCAGCCTGTCAGTGCTCAGACCATACGCCTTACACTGCATCAAATTGGTCTGCATGGATGTCATCCCAGAAGGAAGCCCCTTTTAAAGATGATGCACGAGAAAGCCTGCAAACAGTTTGGTGAAGACAAGCACACTAAGGACATGGATTACTGGAACCATGTCCCGTGGTCTGATGAGACCAAGATAAATTTATTTGATTCAGATGGTGTCAAGCGTGTGTGGCGGCAACCAGGTGATGAGCACAAAAACAAGTGTGTCTTGTCTACAGTCAAGCATGGTGGTGGGAGTGTCATGGTTTGGAGCTGCATGAGTGCTGCTGGCACTGGGGAACTACAGTTCAATGAAGGAACCATGAATGCCAACATGTACTGTGACATACTGAAGCAGAGCATGATCCCCTCCCTTCGGAAACTGGGCCGCAGGGCAGCATTCCAACATAACGACCCCAAACACACCTCCAAGACAACCATTGCCTTGCTGAAGAAACTGAGGGTAAAGGTGATAGACTGGCCAAGCATGTCTCCAGACCTAAACCCTATTGAGCATCTGTGGGGCATCCTCAAATGGAAGGTGGAGGAGCACAAGGTCTCATCCACCAGCTCCGTGATGTCGTCATGGAGGAGTAGAAGAGGATTCCAGTGGCAACCTGTGAAGCTCTAGTGAACTCCATGCCCAAGAGAGTTAAGGCAGTGCTGAAAAATAATGGGCACAACTTGGACATTTTCACTTAGGGGTGTACTCACTTTTGTTGCCAGTGGTTTAGACATTAATGGTTGTGTGTTGAGTTATTTTGAGGGGACAGCAAATTTACACTGTTAAACAAGCTGTACACTGACTAATTTACATTGTATCAAAGTGTCATATCCTCAGTGTTGTCCCATGAAAAGATATAATAAAAAAATATTTACAAAAATGTGAAGGGTGTACTCACTTTTGTGAGATACTTTATATTTAAAGATTTTCACATTAAGGACTTGCTTAGCTGCCCAACTTTCATCAACACTCAATTAAGTATATAAGATAAGATAAGATAAGATAAGATAAGATAAGATAAGATAAGCCTTTATTAGTCCCACAATGGGGAAATTCCAGGATTGCAACAGCACAGGGATAGCAACACTCAGAGCAACAATCAAGAAGACAAGAAAAAAAACAAGAGCAGCAAATATACATATGTACATATAAATATATAAATATATAAACACACAGTGCGGAGCATTGTAGCTAGATGGAATAAATATATAAATATATAAACACACACAGTGCGGAGCATTGTAGCTAGATGGAATGAACAGCATAACCGTCTACTTAGTTATCCTACATGGTATGATTATGTACCCATACATATTGTTACCCTCCGTAGCGACCGGAATTGTGCTAGTTGTATACCGGAGGGGACCATTGTGTAAGTCTATTGCGTCTTTTGCATTCAATACTATTAGGTTGTCACGTTTTTTGCTATCTCTGTGAGCAGCCCTGCTTAGGTTATACAGTCTGACAGCCGTAGGTAGGAAGAACCTGCGAAACGTCTCGGTTGCGCACCTAGGATGATGTAGTCTGCTGCTAAATGAGCTCCTCAGTGTGTTCAGTATGTCCTGCATAGGGTGGGACTCGGACTTCAGCAGAGATGACAGTTTAGCCACCGTCCTTCTCTCTCCCATCTCCTCCACTGGGTCAAGGTGTTTCCCCAGGACAGAGCTAGCTTTCTTGATCAGTTTGTTCAGTCTCTTCCTATCGGCTGCTGTAACGCCACTGCCCCAGCAGACCACTCCAAAAGTGATGGCTGATGCCACCACCGTGTCGTAGAATGTCTTCAGCAGCGCCCCTTGTACACCAAAAGACCTGAGTCTCCTCAGTAGGAACAGCCTACGCTGTCCCTTCTTGTAGAGTGCGTCAGTATTGTGTGACCAGTATAGTTTATTGTTCAGATGAACACTCAGGTACTTGTAGGATGTCACCATCTCGATGTCTGTTCCCTGTATGTTTACTGGTGCTGTGAGGGGTTGTCCTTGCCTGTGGCAGTCCACCACCAGCTCCTTAGTTTTCCTCGCGTTGATCTGGAGGCAGTTCCGATGGCACCAGTCCACGAAGTCCTGGATAAGTCCTCTGCACTCAGCTTCATCTCCGTTGGAGATGAGGCCAACGATTGCAGAGTCATCAGAGAACTTCTGTAGATGGCAGTGTGTTGTGTTGTGTGAGAAGTCCGCAGTATAAAGGGTAAACAGGAAGGGAGCCAAAACCGTTCCCTGGGGGCCCCCTGTGCTGCCGATGATCATGTCGGACACACAGTCCCGGGTTCTCACAAACTGTGGCCGGTTAGTGAGGTAGTCCAGGATCCATGATGACAGGTGCTGGTCCACCCCTGCGCACAGCAGCTTGTCCTTCAGGATCATCAGTTGGATGGTGTTGAAAGCACTGGAGAAGTCAAAGAACATGATCCTCACCGCATTCCCGGGCTTCTCCAGGTGGGACAGAGAACGGTGAAGGAGGAAGATCACCACATCCTCCACCCCAATGCCATGCTGGTAGGCGAACTGGAGTGGATCCATCGCTGGTCCCACCAGGGGGCGGAGGTGAGCAAGGAGCATTCTCTCCAGGGTCTTCATCATGTGGGACGTCAGGGCCACTGGTCTGTAGCTGTTCAGATCTTTGGGGTGGGAAGTCTTTGGTACAGGTACAACACAAGATGTTTTCCACAACTGTGGTACCCTCCCCAGTTTCAGGCTCAGGTTGAAGATGACCTGCACAATCCCACACAGCTGGTCTGCACAGGACTTGAGGAGCTTTGCGCTGATGCCGTCCGGTCCCGACGCCTTCCTCGCCTTGATCTTCCTCAGCTCCGTCCTCACCTGGGTCTTAGTGAGGGTCATGTTGGGGGGCTGTGTGTTGGGAGTGGGGGGGTGTTGGTGGAGTGGGGTGTGGGCAGCAGGACTCGATGTCTTCAGAGGCAGCAGTGGTTATTGTGCAGTCGGGGGGGAGGGCGGTTGGTCAAACCTATTAAAAAACATGTTCAGATTGTTCGCCCACTCCCTGCCCCCCGTGGCTTGGGGGGAGGTATTCTGGAGCCCAGAGATGGTTTTAAGGTTTCTCCAGACCCCACCGATGTTGCTCTGTTGCAGCTTGTCCTCCATCTTCTTCCTGAAGCTGTTCTTGCCTTTTCTGATCTTCCTCCTCAGCTCCCTCTGTACGGACTTCAGCATCTCCCTGTTCCCCGACCTGAAGATCCTCTTCTTCTCTCTCAGAAGTGTTTTTATCTCAGGGTTGATCCAGGGTTTGTTGTTCGAGCAACACCGTATGGTCTTGGTGGGTACAGTGTTGTCCACACAGAAGCTGATGTAGTCCGTGATGGTGTGAGTGAGGCCATCGATGTCCTCACCATGTGGATCGCAGAGCTGCTCCCAGGCAGTGGTTTCAAAACAGTCCTTTAGCACGTCCATTGCCTCCTCAGACCATAACTTCAGCGTAGGTATATGAAGGTAGGTGGGGGATAAGGACACCATTAAATTTACACCACCTAAAAGCATCTGAGGTTCAGATGTTGTTGTTCCCTCTTCCTCACTCCAGCATCCATGGGTTGTTGCTGGGTTGATTTTTTTATTCAACAAATTCATATTTATATGTGCTTGAAATAACAGTAATAGATAGGGTTTGGTACAAAAACATTCAAGTTAAGTTTAGAGTTACGATTTTGGGAGGGTGAGTATTTTTAGGCTGATCTAATTGCATGGTCACTCAATCATCTCACTTGAAGTATTGAACTTCACAACTACAGCAAATAGTATTTATGAAATGCATGACTATAAGGACTAACATTCCATATTGTCATCTTTTTTAGAGTCATTTTAGTGAAACACAACTAATGTATGTCTTTAAATTAAGCTCTTGCTTAAACAATACTTGGTGCTGAAAAGCAGAAGCGCTGTAGAACTTTGTAAGAATTGGGTAATATAATTTAAGAGGCATATCTGTCATCACGAATGTGATACAGTAACTGAAACAACTACATTTTGTCATGGCGCCCGCAGGGCCATCATCAGTCCCAACTGCATGCACACCTGTCGCCAATCATCAGCGGGCTATAAGAGCCAGACCTGCCAGCGACTCAGCACGGAGCCGTCTGTCATCACTACGGAGGCACGTCCCTCATCTACAGACACGGAGTGGCTCTTCGTCTGACCAAGTGCTTCATGTCGTCTCATGTAAGCAAACCAAGCTCTTACCTTGTCAAGCTCCTCTCCCCTGTGCACAGGTGGATTCCCCAGGTGGCGGATTCTCCCTCCCCGGCGGCGGCTCAGCTCCTCCCCGGCGTCGGAGTCTTCCCTCCGCATCACGACACCGAGCAGGATGCACCTCTCCCGGCAGCCGCCCACAAGGCAAACAGAGGCTCAGCATCGCCACCTGCAAGTAAGCAGCAGACCTTGTTACACTTCCCGCTACTGTGCAGCGCTAATCCCTCTGCTTTGTCTCCCTAGGGTTGTCAGGCAGCACAGAGACCTGCTCAGCTCCAGCACGACACCAGCGCACCTCACTACATCGCATACACGCACTCACACACATCATTTGGGCGAATAAAAGGATAATTGTAACTCTTCGAGTCTGTCTTCTGTCCCCTGGGTCCAGTCATTATGTCACATTTTACATACAGGATCAAGATCTGTTGTTGGAAGAAATATATACACCAGTTGAAAGTCCATCAAGATGTATCACATCCCCCAATGTTGACGGTCCTCAACAGGTAATTTTACACTAATCAATGCTAGTAATTTCCAACTGAACCTGTTGTTCATTTGTTTTCTTGCATGTAGGAAGAAGAGGCACCATGTCCAATATGTGACTGTGCATTCTCACTCTTTGAGATAGACCGCCATTCAAGTATTTGTGAACAAAGGTAATTGATAACATATAAAAATAAATCAGTGGGATTATTTGTAATTACATTAATTTTTTTGTATTTGAAGATTGTTAATAAATGCCCCTGATCTTCTATCAGTGCAGGAACAGTTCATCAAGAAAGTGATACTCAAAATGATATCACACTAATCTCATGGTAAATTTCTCTCCTCTCATGTGAATGTGTACATGTGTATGTGTATACACACACACACACACACACACACACACACACACACACACACTGTAGATATACTGTATGCACACATACTGTATACTGTCACCATTTGTTGCACACCTAGTATGTTCATATTTTGGCAGTTTTATTTCTTGTTGGAATAAAAACATGTTTTTGGTAATCCTATGTTTCTGGATGTCGTGAATTAATATCAAAACAATTATAAATATTATCCAACCCATGTCAAAAAATACTGTAGCAGCTCAATTAATGGTTAGTTTGTCATTTCCTGAAAAATGTTTGCAGGTTTATGATGTGTGTGTCAGACAGCGACTCAATACAGTATATACATATGCAGACAAATTTGTGGGTACCCTGCCAAAAAAACAACACCTAACTATCTCAGTGGGAACTGGAAAGTGAAACTTTAATGGCATCCCTTAGTGTTTGTATTTAAAGCAAACTTCACTCTTGATATTGATTCAGTTGAATATTTTATATCTTTGGCGGTTCATTTCAAGGATCACCATAGCGGATCGTCTGCCTCCATCTCACCTTATCCCTTCATCTTCCTCTGTAACACCGACCCTCTCCATGTCCTCCTTCACTACATTTATGAATCTTCTCTGTGGTCTTTCTCTTTTCCTCCTGCCTGGCAGCTCCAGCTTCAACATCATTTGTCCAATATATCCAGTATCCCTCCTCTGCACATGTCCAGACCATCTCAGCTTTGCCTCTCTTACTTTGTCTCCAAACTGCTCAACCTGAGCTGTTGCTCTGATATACTCATTTTTAATCTTGTCCCTCCTAGTCACTCCCAGAGAAAATCTTAGCATCTTCAACTCTGCCACCTCCAGCTCCACCTCCTGTCTTGTCAGCACCACCGTCTCCAAACCGTACATCATAGCAGGTCTCACTACCATCTTGTAAATCCTCCCTTTCACTCTAGTTGCTACTCTTCTGTCACAAATCACCCCTGACACTCGTCTCCACCCACTCCACCCTGCCTACACTCTCTTCTTCACTTCCCTTGTGCATTTTCCATTGCTTTGGATGGTTGACCCTAGGTATTTAAATTCATTTACTTTCACTATCGCTACTCCTTCCATCTTCACCGTTGCACCTGCCTCCCTCTCATTTACACTCATGTATTCTGTCTTGCTTCTACTGACTTTCATTCCTCTTCTCTCCAGAGCATACCTCCACCTTTTTTTCATGCGAATATCCGACGTTTTCATGAGCGCCACGTCACCAATTGCGTCAGTGCCTGGAAAACCCCCCGGCCATATTGTAACGTCATCAACAGAACACAGCGCTTAGCTGCCCGTTGTACACACAGGATGGAAGCGGTAGAAAACATTGACGATGGTTCCACACACATGAATTGGTTTGTGTACTCAAATACTTTGCAAGCAGTTTCATGAAATGGTCAGTCAGAAAGCAACTCATACCGGCTCGGACGTCGCCCGGGTTAACAAGGCCAGGAGTTCCTGGCAGCGGAGGGCGAAGGACAGAACTGCGTGGAGTAATCTGATCAGACCTAAATGAAACAGTCATCGTCGCCCCCGACAGACTGCTATGATGATGATGATGATGATGATGTCCAATCTTCAGACGATTATAGTTCCGATGAATGGGATGACAATGAAGAATCTGGGGGCATCAGACCGTATAGGTTTGAACTGTGCCAAGCGGGCATCGTGCCAAGCGAGTCAGACTCAGAGAGTGACAGTGGAGAGGCACACATGCCAGCAGCAGCAGCAGCGACAAACACACGGCAGGGGAACACCAAGTGTTATTCTTTTGTTACAGATATTGCAACAAATTATTTGTTCATAAATATAATTTATTTAAACCCGATTTTTCAATAAAATCATAGCAGTGTATTCTCTGTGGCTCAGGCATTGCGTTTATTACCTCCGCCAGGCCGAAAAGGCCAGGAGGAGGTTATGTTTTTGCCGGGGTTTGTCTGTGTGTTTGTTTGTCTGTCTGTCTGTCTGTCTGTCTGTTGGTTAGCAAGATAACTCAAAAAATCTTGGACGGATTTCCATGAAACTTTCAGGCATTGTTGGAAATGGTACAAGGAAGAACTGATTAAATTTTCGGGGTGATCCGGTTCACCGTCTGGATACAGGAATTTTTTAAAGCATTTTTCATTCAACACTGTGACATACAGCCATTTTCAACATGTGCGCAGGCGCAATGGAGGGCGCTGGTCGTCGTGTCTGCAACACAAACTCTGCGTTCTTCAACGTTTTAGGCACAAAAGGACGCGGAAAACACTGCTGGCCTGGGCCCGCCAGCGTGCCTGTGTTTGCGCGCAACTGCAAAACCTCACACAGCCAGCTGTCCGCCGACGGATTCTTTGGCAGAAATTCCCCGGCCAGCCATAGGAGCTGCGCATTTGGCAGAAATTCACCGGCCAGCCATAGGCGCTGCGCAAAAACGAGCTCTCTGCCGGCGAAGCTTCTAAATTCTCGTTTGCCGCGGAGCGCAACCCCCAAAAAAATAATATTGTAGCGAACTCAATATGAGCACCCTACTTGGCTTGCCAAGTGGGTTGACCCTATTGGCGACACAGGTAGAGTGCGGGACTCCGGAGCGGGAGGCGTGAGTTCAAACCTCCCGGTGGGACGTCACCATGTCGAGCAGCACGTTACAATATAAAACCCACGGCAACCTGTCTACCCAATTTGCATCCGTCAGTGGAGGAGATGGACGCAACACTTTAGTTTATTACCTCCGCCAAGGAGGCAATGCTTTTACTACTGAACCACTAATCCTATCACTATCAGATTGATTGTCATTGATTAATTGTGTGTTTATTGCACTGTCCCTGTCAAATAAACAAATAATCATTGTGAATCCAATTGCTAGTCATATGTTTACATGCTCAATGAATCTGAAAACGTACACACAAACACTGTATGGGGGGAACTGTGGCGCTTGGCGGAGGTCTGCGCTCTCCGAGTACTTTTCTAGTTATGTATTATATTTTGAGTTCTTGTTGTTTTTGTTTTGTACATGTGTTTTATATGCATTTTGACCCACTTTCAGGTGGGCATTGTCCAAGATTCGTCGGTCCAACCACGCACCCTCTTTCTTTGGCAGTCAGCTGTTCATGTTTTGTGTGCATCATCTGCCGTGTTGTCAGCCAGCCAATATTGCCAACATTATCATGATGTGTTAGCCATTCCACACAGCTGTGGTTCTGTTGTGCCCCTTGAAGCGATATTGGCCCTGGGGTACAACCATGGTTAACACGTACTCCTCTCCATGTTTGCTGGGCGATGTCTGCCCCAAACACCAACTGTAAGTGTTTCTGTTTAATTTTGTAAGTCTTCACCTTTTTGGGAACTGTTGTCACCATTCTTATGTTCAACACATGTGCTGTGGTGAATCCTGCGCGTAAATCCATTCATCATGACCCTCTGTACGCTCTTACGCAGGGCACAGAGAGGGAGGATGAAATAACGAAGATTTATGTGCAGGGTTAACCACAGCACATTTAATACAGAAAGACAGACAATTCCCAAAAAGATGAAGACATACAAAAAAACATAAACACACTTACTGATGGCATTCGGGGGCCGACATTGCCCAGAGAACGAATGAGAGGAGACGTATTAGCCACAGGTGTGCCCCAGAGCCGACATCGCTTCAAGGATGCATGAGAACCACAGCGAACATGGAGTGACTAACATTGTGAGAGTGCTGAAAATACTGGCAGACTAACAGCACAGATGACAATACTATGGACCAGCAGTGCGTGACTGGCAAACGGCCGCTAAGTACATGCACTGCTGGTGATGGTGTGATAAGAAGCACCTGGGTGAGGACCGGGAAACGTGATCAGTGGGAGTTTGAATCAGCTGGTGATAATGAGAGAGGGGATGTGGCCGGACCGGCGAGAGTCAGCATGGGATCACAGAAAGTAGGTCAAAACTGCGCCTAAATCCATTAATCCTTCCCCTCCTCGTGCACTCCTCCTGTGTAAAAGCACACGAGGTGGCTTATGACAGTTGTAGCTGAAGCATGTGATGTGGTCTTTCACGACCTGCTGTTTATCTAAGCCTGCGACACAACGCGAAGACATAGCCGTAAAATTAAAACAAGAAACCTGAGAAACTGTGAGCTACAAAGCTGCTGTCATTCTAGTTAACAACAACAGAGTCCGTTCTGTCGCTTACGTCATGGGGGTGCCTGCCATGGCGGTGGCTGCGGTTTTTTGATGATAACTAGTTTATGCAGGCGCTGTTATAAATATTATAGTGATCATTGACAATGACTTTTGGGTTTACACAACATGCTAAAAAGTGTCAAACTCGTGTCATCAGCTCTTTAAGTTCAAGGGTATTGTCATGCCTGGCTCTCACGAGCCAGAAAGGAGATACGAGGGCGACCAGTGAGTTTGCGTAATTTATTAATATTAACACACAAAGAACGAATACAAAGTAAAGAGCCTCGTGGGGCTATAACACACATAACACTAGACAACAAACGGAAAGGAAAAGAGCCACGTGGGGCTAAAACATGCACAGAACAAAAGACAAAGTACAACCCAGAAAGAAAGGCTAGATAGGCGGCGAGGGGAAACACACGCCGAGTCGCAGCACTTACTTTGGGGGTAGCGCCAAGGTAACGGCGAACTGAAGCTAGGCATAGGAGCTACAGTCGTGGAAACACAGGGCACATCTTTCCATAGCGAGGTCGCAGCGAGGAGTAACACTCAGCTGCTTGTTTATGTCAAACTACGGGCCTAGTAAGACCCGGCACGGACTTGCACGGAGCAGGAGCGACACTGGACAACCTGAACGCGGGGAAGGATAGAGTTCAGGTCATGACAGTACTCCTCCCCTGAGCCGCGCCTCCTGGCGCAGGCTAACCCCCCCCCCCCCGAGGGAAGACCAGGGAGGGCGGTGGGGTCCAGGTCTGGGGGAAAGTGAGGGACAAGGAAAAGAAGAAAGAGAAGAAGAAAAAACCTAGGTACAGTATAGACCAGGGGTGGGCAATCATGTGCCACAGAGGGCCATTCCACTGCAGATTTTCTGTTGCACCCTGTGTTTTCAGCAGATGTTTGCTCTGATCAGCTGCAAGGATTGCAGCTGATCATTGTTATAGATTAGTCTTTTTCTGTTTGTGTATTTTAAGATAAGATAAGATAAGCCTTTATTAGTCCCACAATGGGGAAATTCCAGGATTGCAACAGCACAGGGATAGTAACACTCAGAGCAATAATTAAGAAGATATGAAAAATATAAATAAGAGCAGTGGATATACATACATACACATAAATATATAAATATATATACTAAGTGCGGAGCATTGTAGCAAGATGGAATAAACAGCATAACCGTCTACTTAGTTATCCTACATAGTATGAATATGTACCCATACATATTGTCACCCTCCGTAGCGACTGATATTGTCCTAGTTGTATACTGGAGGGGACCATTTGTGTAAGTCTGTTGCGGCTTTTGCATTCAATACTACTAGGTCGTCATGTTGTTGTTGTTTTTTTTTTTGCTATCTCTGCAAGCAGCCCTGCTTAGGTTATCATCGTCACACTATATAAGAACAAAGGTGACAGGAGCGACTGCAATAACTACCGTGGCATCTCTCTCCTCAGCATCGTTGGGAAGCTGTTTGCTCGTGTTACCCTCAAGAGGCTTCAAGTTCAGGCAGAGAGAGTCTACCCTGAATCGCAGTGCGGGTTCCGAGCCAACAGGTCTACAATCGACATGGTGTTCTCTCTCAGACAGCTGCAGGAGAAATGCAGGGAACAGAGGCAGCCACTCTTCGTAGCATTCATTGACCTGACGAAGGCTTTCGACCTTGTCAGTAGGGATGGCATCTTCAAAATCCTCCCCAAGATCGGATGTCCACCCAAGTTGCTCAGCATCATCACGATGACATGAAGGACACAGTCGTCTTTGACGGCTAAACTTCATCAGCCTTCGATATTAGAAGCGGAGTGAAACAGGGATGCGTTCTTGCACCGACTCTGTTCGGAATCTTCTTTGCCGTCATGCTGAAACACGCCTTTGGTTCTGCCAAAGAGGGCATCTACCTTAGAACCAGATCGGATGGAAAGCTCTTCAACCACTAAGAGCAAAGTCCAAGGTCCAGCTAAAATGTCTGCGTGACTTCCTCTTTGCAGATGATGCAGCAATTACCGCCCACTCAGCCGAGGACCTTCAGCAGCTCATGACTCATTTCAGTGAGGCTTGTCGCGACTTCGGACTCACCATCAGCCTGAAGAAAACACAGCTCATGGGACAAGGCGTGGATTCTCCACCCAGCATCAGTATCTTTGATCATGAACTAGATGTTGTCCATGACTTTGTCTATCTGGGATCCACCATTAATGACTCCCTCTCTCTCAACACGGAGCTCAATAAGCGCATCGGCAAAGCAGCTACGACCATGTCCAGACTGACAAAGAGAGCGTGGACCAATGGCAAGCTGACAGAGCACACCAAAATCCAGGTCTATAGAGCTTACGTCCTCAGCACCCTCCTGTATGGCAGCGAGTCCTGGACCCTGCGAGCCCAACAGGAAAAGAAGCTCAACGCATTTCACATGCGCTGTCTCTGTCGCATCCTGCACATCACCTGGCAGGACAAAGTCACAAACAACAGCGTCCTGGAGAGAGTTGGAATCCCCAGCATGTACACGCTGCTGAAGCAGAGACACATGCACACACACATGCTGGCTGGGGCATGTGATACGCATGGACGATGGCAGGATCCCCAAGGATCTCCTCTACGGTGTCCTGGCTCAGGGCAAATGCCCGTCAGGCAGACCCAAACTGCGTTACAAAGATGTCTGCAAAAGGGACTTGATGGCCATGGATGTCGACCTCACCACGTGGGAAGCTGTAGCCTCAGACCGGACGGCCTGGAGGCAGATTGTGCAGAAAGGCCTGTCCAGTTTTGAACAGTCACTTACACAGCAAGCTGAGGCGAAGTGACAGAGGAGAAAGCCCCGAGGTCAGGCAGACCGACCAGCAACGGACTTCACCTGTGTCCAGTGCTGCAAGGATTGCTACTCCCGCATCGGACTTTTCAATCACACCCGACACCGACGCTGCATCAAAACCACCCAAAACGCAACTCCATAGTCTCCCGAGACTGACAGATGCCCTGGCTCACTGATTGTCACCTCTCCTCTTAACCTGGCTTCAACAGCTCTTTCTCATATCTTGTTAGTGGGGCTGATCAACTTTATGCCTCTGTAGTTACTACCGCTCTGAGCATCACCTTTGTTCTTGAAAAGTGGTACCAAAACACTTCTTCTCCACTCCTCAGGCATCCTTCCTTAGTGTCCAGCCTCTCATACAACTCACTATATGCCTTATCCTTTGCCTTTGCCACCTCTCTCTTTGCCATGCGCCTAGATTCCAAATACTCCTGTCTACTTTCTTCATCTCCCTCACTATCCCACTTTTTCTTTGCTAACATCTTCCATTGAATACTTTCCTGTACCTCCTCATTCCACCACCAAGTCTCCTTGTCTTCCTTTCTCTGTCCACTGGATACACCACATACCTTTTGACCCGTTTCCCTCAGAACTTTTGCTGTACTTTCCCAGTTATCTGGTGTCAGGAATCTCTGAAAACACTCAGAATATGATCGTATATTAGTTCGTTACCTCAATAAAGATTCGAGACACAAGAATATTCTTTTAAGAGTTTTTACTTGTATAAATTATATGCAAGGAGTACAAACCTCAGGTTGCAGGAGGTCAGTACTGAAGACTGGCTTCAGCGAGCAGGCTTATATGTGAGAGGCAGTTGCAATACACAAACGGTTTCAGCTGAATACATCACAGACAGAAAGGGGTGAAACAGGTCTGGCACATTATTAACAGAGTTCGACAGAGTTCGTTAAACCGGAGCCAGGTGTATTGACTTTCTTAAAAGAACAAAGGGGGCCCTGCTCCCCTTCTCGCTCCGCAGGGGGCTCTTTGTTTCCTCTTGCTCTACAGGGGGCTTCCTGTACCTTTCCAGCAGAACTGGCTCCCTGCATTCAGACTTAGTGTTTTTCCAGAGGAACACGCATCTGCATGCAGTCTCGGTACTTTTCCACACTTCTACACTTGTATAAGGCTTAGACATGAAAAATGATAACATGTGTGTACATTTTTCTGACATCTGGTAATTCTTCCCTACCACCCAGAGCCTGTATCAACTCCTTCCTGAACTCTGTGCAACCTTCTTCCTTCTGTAGCTTCCCCCACTTTTGCTCTGCCTTTACCGTTTTCCTCTTCTTGTTTGCAAATTCATCATACAGACTACCATCCGATGCTGTCTAGCTACATTCTCTCCTGCCACCACCTTGCAGTTTCCTATCTCTCACAGATTTGTCTTTCTGCAAAAGATGTAGTCCACCTGTGTGCACCTTCTTCCACTCTTGTAAGTCACCCTATATTCCTCTCTCTTCTTGAAGTATGTGTTCACCACAGCCATTTCCATCCTTTTAGCAAAATCCACAACCATCTGTCTTTCCATATTTCTCTCCTTAAGACCATACCTACCCAGCATCTCCTCATCACCTCTGTTCCCTTCACCTACATGTCCATTAAAGTCCGCTCCAATCACCACTCTCTCCCCCCTGGGAACACTCTCTACCACTTCATCCAACTTACTCCAGAATTCCTCTTTCTCTTCTACCTGACATCCAACTTGTGGGGCATGCACACTGACAACATTCAACATCACACTTTTTACTTCTAGCTTCAAACTCATGATTCTGTCTGATTCCCTCTTTACCTCCTTAACATTCTTCACATACTCTTCCTTCAAGAACACTCCTACTCCATTTCTCTTCCTATCTACACCATGGTAGAACAGTTTAAATCCCCCTCTAATGTTCCTAGTCTTGCTTCCCTTCCATCTGGTTTCTTGAACACACAGTATATCTACCTTTCTTCTCTCCATCATATCAGCCAACTCTCTGCCTTTACCAGTCATAGTCCCCACATTTAACGTCCCTACTCTCACCTCCACATTTCTACCTTTCCTCTTCTCTCTCTCCCTCTTAACATGCCTTCCCCCTCTCCTCCTCCTCAATCTTCAACCAACAGTAGCCCAATTTCCACCGGCACCCTGTCGGTTAACGGCGCCGGTGGTGGTCGTTGTTAACCTGGGCCTCGACCGATCCGGTATGAAAGTGTCATTCGTCATGATCCACATGTTTGATTTGGCAAAGGTTTTACATCGGATGCCCTTCCTGACACAACCCTCCCCATTTACTCAGGCTTGGGACCGGCGCTAGGAGTACAGTGGCTTGGGCACCCCGTGTGGCTGGGTTTATACATCTGAAAATTTCTGTGCGCATGTACTTTTCAAATTTTGTGAGTATGCAATCTTTCAGTATGAAAGATGTGCAATCCTTTATACATGAGGCCCCTGATCTTACTATGTACAACTTTGGTAACCATCAGATAAATATTGGGTGAATATTTTCAGACTGGTATAAACATAGAGCTTATGTTTGGCGGTGCAAAAAATGCACAGTATACTGAGTTTGTAGTACAACACTAGGCAGTGTTTCACCAAAAGGTAATTGGGGTTATAGTAATATACCCATACCCTCCAGCAACCATTTCAAGAGCATCTGTGGAAATAAAAGTTGGTAGCTGGAGCCATCTAACAACTGTAATATACTTGTAATGTAACAAATGTACCTGGAATGGCTGGTTTTGTTAAAATATGTGATTCTGGTAATGTTCAGTGAATGGTCGCTAAAAGGTATGGGAGCGTTCTCTGTATCCCTGTACAGAACGTTCAGCCATGGTAATTCAGCGAAGTTTTCTAAACATCCCCTAACGCCCATATTTCATGGAGTGGAGAATGGGAAATGTTCACAAAAGTTGCGCTTTTTGGGCTCCGTCAGGTTGCCAAACAGTTCACCAACAATTTTTAACTTCGTCAACAGATTTTCTTGTTGACAAAAAATTTTTGAAAAAGCTAAAGTTACAAAAAAAAAAATAATTTGCGAATGTATTTTTTTGCAACTTTTTTGCAAACGGTTGTAACGTGTGTCATTAAAGTTCTTTTTCGTTTGTCTAATAGTGAATACTAGTGACTGTTTAACACCCTTTATGGCAAAACTGTTGGTGACCTCAAAAACTTTGCAAACTGTTTTGAAACCTTATACAAAACCAATAAGTACAGTATTTGTGAACGTTCCTCAGCATTCGCCGCTCCATGAGATACTAGCTTGATTTACACCAACATTCATCAGAAAAATGCTTAATAATCCTCAGGGGAATACAGTTAATTGCAGTGCAAGACCCATTTGCATGGGATTCCACAATTAATGGCAATCAATCAATCAATAGAACTTGAAATGGAATAGACATTTATGTACAACAAACAGTGTAATGGTTTTCTATCTTAACAACCAGTCAAAGTGATTCGAATTTGTAGGGACACTGACATATGCTCTATTATATGGCCTACACACATCCAGCCAATTTGGGCTTCCTGAGAATAAAAAGACCTTTGGATAGTGGACAGGAACTCATAGTAAGAACTAAGGATATGTCTATTTCAGGGTTGGTTTGCACTCTGTACGCTCAAGAAGAAACTACTGCAGGAGATAAAGCAGATATTAAGAGTCCCTTTAATAGAGATAAACTGTTGAAGTGTGGTTAGCGTATATAACGCAAGTATTCAACAAAATGTCCAAATAAATGAATCGTGGTCATTTGTAATACCACATTGCTATCTGTTTGTAACATATTGCAAAATCATCTGTTTTACTTTTTAAGCTAATCTCATTCAGTGGGCAGCCAAACAATTAAACTCCCCAAGCAGACACAATAAACACTCATGAGTCTGTTGAAGAATAAACATGGCACAAAATAAGAAAGGGAAAAATGAATTATCTTGGCTATGCCTTTGTTTTGAATTCTAAAACAGACTACCTTCTCCGTATCCTGCACAGACCCCATCTGTGTGTTGTGTTTCGTGCCAAAATAATCTGATACATACAGCTACTGTAGCTTTGACAGATACAGTGGGCCCCAAGCTGTCCCGTGTTCTTTTGTTCAGAGGTATGACATGCAAGTCTAAAAATCCAGTGCACTGGTTATGTGTTATTTTTAGATGCACGAGTATCCCACGGAGAGTCTGAATTTAGAGGATTGTTGGCATGTATCTCTGGGGAATGCCATCCTTCAGAGGTGCTGGATATGAGTGATTATTTTGGAGATGTGACAGAGTACAACACTGATCAGGTGCTCCAGATTTGAGTGCTTATATTTTAGGAGACCCAGCAGCATTTGTCCTGTGGGGTTTATTGAAGAAATATGATGCTCTTGGGTGCACTGGATCAGTGTTCCAACGGTAGCCTGTAGTGGCTACTTTTGGCCATTGTTGTAGACTCTGTTAGAAGCTGTCTGAGTCAAGCTCAATATCAGTTGTGTTGAATTTGTTAAGACTGGAGGATGCCAACTATTGTGACTGCTGGCTTTGTGGTGTATCGTTTTTAGAAGGCTGGGGAATATTTAATTTATTTTTGTTTGGGAGATGGGTGTTCTGGATTTAGGGATTATTTCAGTAGAAGTGACGGCGGATACCTCAGGCTGAGTGTACTGCATTTTGAATATTAGGTCACAGTGACAGATGATGCCTCATTTGGATTCATTTTTTATTTTGCTAAATTAGGAGCATTAGATTTGAGCTGTGTTATATTTGGAGGACTGGCAGATGTAACTCATCAGGAGGCTTTTTTTAATCTTTAAAGAAGGAACCCATTATTGCCTGGAGGGCAGATTGACATCCCATGACTGCGTATGTGTCTTGAGGATGTCTCAATGGATGAAAAAGTGTACTGTTAAAAAATGATTTAACTGTGTAGAGCATCCATCCATCCATCCATCACTTCTGAAGTTTATCCTAGATATTTTGACATCCAGCACCACACGAGTCGGCAGCCTTTCTCGTTTTTATTTACTATCCGTTTTTCTTTGCCACAACTCCTCTGACCCTGTTACCCCATATCCATCATGGACGCCAAGGACACTAATATCGCCGCACTGGCGTTGACATTAGCCCTCTTTCTACTTGTATTGCCAATGACTACTGATCCGGTGAGTGGAGGAGCCACTGTTTACAGTAGGATTCAATTGTTAATTCAATTCAATTCAACTTTATTTATAAGATAAGATAAGATAATCCTTTATTAGTCCCATAATGGGGAAATTCCAGGATTGCAACAGCACAGGGATAGCAATATTCAGAGCAATAATTTAGAAGATAAGAAAATAAGAGCAGTGAATATACATACACATAAATATATAAATATATACCGTATATATATATATATATATATATATATATAGACAGTGCAGATCATTGTAGCTAGATGAACTAAACAGCATAACCGTCTATTTAGTTACCCTTCATGGTATGAATATGTACCCATACATATTGTCACCCTCCATAGCAACTGATATTGTCCTAGTTGTATACTGGAGGGGACCATTTGTGTAAGTCTGTTGCGTCTTTTGCATTCAATGCTATTAGGTCATCATGGTTTTTTTTGCAAACTCTGCGAGCAGCCCTGCTTAGGTTATACAGTCTGACAGCCTTAGGTAGGAAGGACCTGCGAAACCTCTGAGTCACACATCTAGGATGATGTAGTCTACTGCTAAATGAGCTCCTCAGTGCGTCCAGTATGTCCTGCATAGGGTGGGACTCGGACTCCAGCAGAGATGACAGTTTGGCCACCATCCTTCTCTCTCCTATCTCCTCCACTGGGTCAAGGCGTTTCCCCAGGACAGAGGTAGCTTTCTTGATTAGTTTGTTCAGTCTCTTCCTATCGGCTGCTGTAATGCCGTTGCCCCAGCAGACCACTCCAAAAGTGATGGCTGATGCCACCACCGTGTCGTAGAATGTCTTCAAGAGCACCCCTTGTATACCAAAAGACCTGAGCCTCCTCAGTAGGAACAGCCTGCGCTGTCCCTGTCACCACTCGCCGCTCTCGGGCATCCACCTCAGCTGCGTGCACACCTGCACCTCGTTAGTGCGCAACTATTTATTCCACCTGGCCCTGAGCATTGGCCTGGAGCCGTCTGTCCTTCTACGTGCTCAAACCCTCAGCAGATTCCTTCCTCCAGGTCTGCTGATCTTCGTTACAACACGTAAGCTGTCTATTTACTCACCTGTCCTCTCAGCCTTCCCCTGTGCACAGGTGGATTCCCTGGCGGTGGACATCCTCTCCTTCGCCATCATCGTTCCCCTGCATCTCCTCTCCTTGTTGGACGCACAGCAGGGCGCTGTCTCCCAGGCTTGGGATCTTTGCCAATGCCAGCCACCTCTGTCACTGCAAGTAAGCACATTGCTTTATTACTTTCCCGTGTGGTTTGCTCAGCTAATTCCCAGCTCTCGTCTCTTCCATAGGGTTGCCTGGCTGCACGGCATGCTGCTCTGTCCCTGCCTTCATCTTCCACCCACAACACATTAACATATCACATACACGCATCCAAACACGTTTTATTGGTTGAATAAAGCTTTCAAATCTACCTGAGCCTGCGTGCGTGTTTCCTGGGCCGAGTAATATGTCAGTACGGCTCTAGCAGAGCGGCCCAGCGGACAGCAGGTTCGCACGCCGTTTTTCCACCCTCGAGGCTCGGGTGGATATGATTGCGCACCAACAACAAGTAATTTTCAAGTAATTTTTATTTATTTTTTTTTTTTAATTTTTTTTGCGACCGATGCTGTCCTAGTTGGGTGATCGTCACTTCCTTGTGGTAACGTATCGTCACTTCCTGTTTTGCTGTCTGCCTGTGTGGTTTGCTCTCCAGCTCTCGAGCGACTAGCTATGGCTACTAGCTCTCTTTCCTCTCCTCCTCTGGTGTGCTCTCTCTGTCAGATGTTTAGCTACACCTCTGCCTCTTTTAGTGATAACGGTAAATGTAATAAATGTTGTCTTTTTGAGGCGCTCGAGGCGAGGTTGTCTGATTTGGAATCCCGGCTCCGCTGCATTGAAACACCGTCTGCGCCAGTTAATCTCGACGGATGCCCATTAGCTGCAGCGGAGCTAGCTAGCTTAGCCCCCCCTGTCACCGGTTCCCCGGCTCTCCTCTGCAGCGAGGAGACTGGGTGGGTGATGGTGAGAAGGAAGCCTAGTCGCAAAGCCCCGGTTCACCACCAACCTGTTCACGTTTCTAATCGTTTTTCCCCGCTCAGCGACACACCCGCTGAGGAAAAAACTCTGATCATTGGCGACTCTGTAGTCAGAAACGTGAACCTAGAGACTCCAGCGGCCATAGTCAAATGCATTCCTGGGGCCAGAGCAGGCGACATCGAGTCAAATTTGAAAATGCTGGCTAAAAGTAACTGTAAATATTCCACAATTGTTATTCACGCCGGCATTAATGACATCCGTCTCCGGCAGTCGGAAGTCACGAAACTTAATATAGAATCGGTGTGTGACTTTGCAAAAACGATGTCTGCCACTGTAGTATTCTCTGGGCCCCTCCCCAATCTGACCAGTGATGACATGTTTAGTCGCTCGTCATCCTTGAACCGCTGGCTGTCTGTGTGGTGTCCTAAAAATGACGTGGGCTACATTGACAATTGGAGCTCTTTTTGGGGAAAACCTGGTCTTATGAGACGAGACAGCATTCATCCCACTTTGGATGGTGCTTCTCATTTATCTAACAATCTGGCATCTTTTTTATCCAAATTTCCAAAACCATGACTACTCAGAGTTGGGACCAGGAAGCAGAGTCACAGTCTTACACGCCTCTCTGCAGCTCCTCTTCATCCGCCACCCCTCAGCTTAGCCCCTGTCTTCCCCATCAGAGAATCGTTGTCTGCTCCCTCCAAAGTAAATAAAAATATAATGTATAAGCATCCCAAAGTGATAAAGCAAAATATTGGTAAAACTCAAATTAAACATAAAGCCTCTAAATTGAATGATTTGGCCTCTGTTCCTCCTCATAATTTAAAAATTAAATGTGGTTTATTAAATATTAGGTCTCTAACTCCCAAGTCTCTGTTAGTCCATGATCTGTTAATTGATCATCAGATTGATTTAATTTCCCTTACAGAGACTTGGTTAGGACAAGAGGATTATGTTGGTTTAAATGAATCAACTCCCTCTGGTTATTTAAACTGTCAAAATCCCAGAAGTTCTGGTCGTGGAGGAGGAGTAGCATCAATTTACCATTCCAAATTACTAGTTAATGTAAAGCAAAAAACAAGTTATAATTCCTTTGAGGGCCTGGTCCTCAGTGTTGGGCACTTTAGCAATTCCAGGTTAAACCCAATTTTATTTGCCATAGTTTATCGTCCCCCATCAACCTATTCAGAATTTTTATCCGAATTTCCTGATTTCTTAGCTGATTTAGTGCTGAAATCTGATAGAATAATTATAGTAGGGGACTTTAATATACATGTGGATGTAGATAGTGACTGCCTTAATGTGGCTTTTAATTCAATATTAGACTCGATTGGATTTTCTCAGAAAGTAGGAAATTCTACTCATTACCTCCACCATACATTGGACCTTGTTCTGACATATGGCATAGAAATAGAAAATCTTGTAGTGTCTCCTCATAACCCTGTACTGTCAGACCATTGTCTGTTAACCTTTGATTTTACTATTTCTGACTATTTGGCTCCTAAAGAAAAATATTATCACAGTAGATGCCTCTCAGATGATGCTGTTTCCAAATTTATGCAGATTGTTTCCTCTATGCCATGTGTCAACACAACGGAAATAAGCTATAGACAGCTTGCTCCTTCTGTAATTGATAACATGGTGGATAGTGTTTCAGCTTCTCTGCATCAGGCTCTAGACTTGGTGGCCCCCTTAAAAAAGAAAAAGTCTAATCAGAGATTTTTAACTCCTTGGTTCAACACAGAAACTCGTAGCTTAAAACAGAAGACTCGTCAATTAGAAAGAAAATGGCGCTCTACTAATTTAGATGAAATCTATTTAGCTTGGAGAAATCATCTTTTAATTTATAAAAAATCTCTTAGAAAAGCTAGAACGAGTTATTACTCTGCATTAATAGAAGAGAACAAGAATAATCCCAGGTTTCTTTTCAGTACTGTAGCCAGGTTGACAAAGAGTCAGGACTCTGTCAATCCTAGCATCCCCTTAGAGCTTACTAGTCAGGACTTTATGAACTTTTTCAATAATAAAATTTCATCCATCAGAGATAAAATCAATCAGATTCTTCCCACAGTTAACTTAAATACTGTAACTACTACAACTCCTTCTATTGATGTCTGTCTTGATGAGTTTACTCCAATCAACCTTTATGAGTTAGACAAAATAGTTTCCTCATCCAAACCTTCAACTTGTCTTTTAGACCCTATTCCTACCAGGTTATTTAAAGAAGTCTTCCCACTTATTGGTAGCTTTATTCTTCATATAATCAATTCTTCATTAACTTTAGGCCATGTACCACAGGCTTTTAAAACGGCTGTAATTAAACCCTTACTCAAAAAGCCAACGCTAGATCCAGGAGATTTAGCTAACTATAGACCAATCTCTAATCTCCCTTTCATTTCAAAAATCTTAGAAAGAGTTGTTGCTACGCAATTATTTGACCACCTGCAGGGAAATGGTTTATTTGAGGAGTTTCAATCTGGGTTTAGAATCCATCATAGCACTGAAACAGCCTTAGCGAAGGTCACTAACGACCTCCTCATTGCATCTGATAATGGACTAGTTTCTGTACTTGTCCTTTTAGATCTTAGTGCAGCTTTTGATACTATTGATCATAATATTCTACTTGATAGATTAGAACACTATGTTGGACTTAATGGAACTTCGTTGCAGTGGTTTAGATCTTATTTATCTGATAGGTTCCAGTTTGTTCATGTAAATGATGAGTTTTCTCTCAGCTCAAAGCTTAGTCATGGAGTTCCACAGGGATCTGTGCTTGGCCCTACTCTTTTTAGTTTATATATGCTTCAGTTAGGCAACATTATTAGAAAGCACTGTATACATTTTCACTGTTATGCAGATGACACACAATTATACCTGTCAATGAAGCCAGATGATACTAATCAATTAGCCAAGTTAGAAGCCTGTCTTAAGGAAATCAAAGTTTGGATGACTTGTAATTTCCTGCTATTAAATTCAGATAAGACTGAAGTCATTCTTGTTGGTCCAAAAAACCTTAGAAATTCCTTTCCAAATCAAACTTTCAGTTTGGATGCAGTTACTCTTTCTCTTAATAGCTCTGTGAGGAACCTTGGAGTTATTTTTGATCAGGATTTGTCCTTCAATTCACATATTAAATTTGTTTCTAAGACTGCCTTCTATCATTTGCGTAATATTGCCAAGATTAGGAGCATCTTGTCTCAGAGTGATGCTGAGAAGCTGATCCACGCTTTTGTTAGCTCGAGATTAGATTATTGTAATTCTTTATTATCAGGCTGTCCTAAAACATCTTTAAAAAGTCTTCAGCTGATCCAAAATGCTGCAGCAAGAGTTTTAACAGGTACTAGAAAGAGAGATCATATCTCTCCGGTTCTGGCCTCTCTTCATTGGCTTCCCATAGAGTTTAGAATTAAGTTTAAAATCCTTCTTCTTACTTACAAAGCTCTAAACAATCAGGCTCCTTTTTATTTAAAAGATCTGATACTACCGTATCATCCTAACAGAGCACTACGCTCCCAAAATGCAGGTTTACTTGTAATACCTAGAATCTCCAAAAGTACAATGGGAGGCAGAGCCTTTAGTTATCAAGCTCCTCTCCTGTGGAATCAGCTGCCAATCTGGATTCGGGAGTCAGACTCGATCTCTGTTTTTAAGAATAGGGCTAAAACCTACCTTTTTGATATAGCCTACAATTAGGGAGGGATCATGTGTTTCTGAACCCTCCCTTAGTTATGCTGCTAATAGGTTTAGTCAGCCGGGGGACCTTCAGTAATGCACTGGGCCTCACTCCTTTCCTCACTCTCTATGAAATATTTTTTTTTTTTGCTGGTCATTAACATTTGTTTGTTCTCTCCCATAGATTGAGTCCCCATCGTGCTGTTTGCTCTCTACATGTCTGTTCTTTTCTTCTTCTCTGTCCCCTCACCCCCCAGCCAGTCGCAGCAGATGACTGCCCCTCCCTGAGCCTGGTTCTGCTGGAGGTTTCTTCCTGTTAAAAGGGAGTTTTTCCTCTCCACCGTCGCCAAGTGCTTGCTCACAGGGGATCGCCTGATTGCTGGGGTCTTTCTGCAACTGTGGGGGTCCTCCCTACAGTTGATAGTGCTATGAGATGACTGTTGTTGTGAAATGGCGCTATATAAATAAAGTTGAATTGAATTGAATTGAATTGAATTTTCAACCAATTAACTATAATCACTCACCGGTTAGACCGCCTTGACCCCCAGCAGGCGTTCCCCCCGGTTCTTCAAGGCGCCTCGGCTCCGGTCGCTTCCACGGCTGGCCAGTCTAGCTCGGGGATGCCGACCCGGCTCACACCTATTCCGACCCCCGCTCGCTTCAACGGGAAGCTCGGTGGAGCACGGGGGTTTATTTTGCAATGTGAGTCGGTGTTCCTGCGCGTTCCCGGGGATTTCCCCTCAGACCATAGCTGAATCGGTTACATGGCTAATCTCTTGGAGGGGCGTGCGCTAGCTTGGGCTTACACCGTTATGTCGAAGCCCAGCTACGCGGCCCTCTCCTATGACCGGTTCGTGCAAGATTTCCTAGAGGTGTTTGACCACTCGCGTCGTGACAGCGTCCTCGCCGATCGGCTCCTTAGTCTCCAACAGGGAAGCCGGTCGGCGGCAGATCACGCTGTTGACTTCCGGGTGGCAGCGGAGGAGGTTGGCTGGGGAGAGGCTTCTCTCTGCAGCATCTTCCTCCGTAGCCTCAATTCTGGTCTGAGGGACGAGCTAGCCAGTCGGGATCTCCCAGGGCAGCTGTCCGAGCTGATCTCCCTCACGATTAGCCTGGACAATAGGCTGCGAGAGCGGGCCGCGGAGCGGAAGTCAGTCAGCCGCTCGCGCAGAGCTTCCGCCCACTCTCCTCAGTCTCGCCCCCTGGCGTTACCCGCTCCGGAGTCCGCCGATGAGCCAGAGGCCATGGCGATCGGGCGCACCAGGCTCCCCCTTGCGGAGAGACAACGCCGGCGGGAACTGGGTCTCTGCATATATTGCGGAGACAACCAGCATACGGTGTAGCTGTGCCCGGTTAAGCCAAACGGGGGGGTCCGCGAGTCACTGTAGAGGGCCTCGAGGACTCTAACCGGTCAAATCCCCTATCGTGTTGCACACTGCCCATTAGATTCTGCCATAACTCCATTGGGCATCTCACGCATGCGCTGGTGGATTCAGGGGCAGAGCAAAGTTTTATTTCCAAGAGCCTGGCAACCCGTTTGGGCATATCCTGTCAGCCATTGTCAACTCCCCTTAACCTGGTCACCCTTTCTCGCTCTCCCCTGGGGGTAGTGATGCATCGCACCAAGCCGGTCCCCATTATAATCTCTGGCAACCACCGTGAGGACCTGACTCTATTTGTCCTGCCCTCCTCTTTGGACCGTGTCATCCTGGGCTACCAATGGCTGCGCTTGCACAACCCCGTCCTCGATTGGAGATCCAGCAGTGTTCTTTCGTGGAGCTCCTTCTGCCTGGGCACCTGCCTCCAGTCTGCGGCTTGTGCTCCGTCCTCCCCTCCACCTGCGCCGGTCTCCGAGCCTCCGGACCTCACCCTGGTGCCGCAGGAGTTCCACGACTTGGGAGTAGCATTCAGTAAGTCCAAGGCTATGTCTCTTCCCCCTCACCGGCCGTATGACTGCGCCATAAACCTCCGTCCAGGGGCCCCCTTGCCATCTGGCCGCCTGTACAGCCTCTCCGCTCCTGAATGTGAGGCGATGGATGCTTACATAAAGGAGTCGCTCAGCGCGGGGATTATCCACCCCTCCTCGTCTCTGCTCGGCGCGGGCTTCTTCTTCGTGTCCAAGAAGGATGGGTCCCTTCGCCCCTGCATTGACTTCAGAGAGCTGAATGACATTACAATTAAGGATCGCTACACCTTGCCGCTGATGGACACCGCCTCCCACTCCCTCCAGGGGGCGACCTGGTTCACGAAACTGGATCTCCGCAGCGCTTACCATCTCGTTCGGATCCGGGAGGGCGATGAGCGGACGACAGCTTTCAGGGCGCCCAGCGGTCACTTCGAGTACCTTGTGATGCCGTTTGGGCTCACCAACGCACCTGCCGTCTTCCAGCGGCTCATAAACGACGGCCTACGTGATTTCTTGGGGGTCTTTGTCTTCGTTTACTTGGACGATATACTCATCTTCTCCAGGTCACGGGAGGAGCACCAAGCTCATGTGAGGCGGGTCCTGCAACAGCTGCTGGAAAATAGACTCTACATCAAGGCGTAGAAGTGCAAATTCTACACCCGGACCACCTCCTTCCTGGGGTTTGTCATCTCGCACAATCCGATTCTCCCCGACCCCGCTAAGTTTAAAGCGGTGGTCGAGTGGCCCACACCTACCTCCAGGAAGCAGGTACAGCAGTTCATCGGCTTCGCTAACTTCTACCGTCGCTTTGTCCCCAACTTCAGCGCCATTGTCACCCCCCTGACTCGCCTCACTTCATCGAAGGTGCCCTTCCAGTGGGCCGAGGAGGCGGCCGCAGCCTTCAAGACCCTCAAGGCAGAGTTCTCGTCCTCCCGGGTCCTGACCAAGGTCGACCCCGCGCTGCAGTGCTTGGTGGAGGTCAATGCATCCGACACGGGGGTGGGGGCGGTGCTCTCTCAGCGCTCACCTGTGGACGGAGTCAAGCGGCCCTGCGCCTTCTTCTCCCGATGGTTATCTGCAGCCGAACGTAATTATGACGTCGGCGACAGGGAACTCCTCACTGTCAAGCTCGTGCTGCAGGAGTGGCATCACTGGCTGGAGGGGGCAGCTCAGCCTTTTGTGGTCTGGACGGACCACAAGAACCTTGAGTATTTGAGGTCAGCGCGGCGCCTGAATGCCCGCCAGGTGTGCTGGTCTCTATTCTTTGCTCGGTTTCAGTTTATCATCACTTATCGTCCAGGCTCGAAGAATGGGTTGCCCGACGCCTTGTCCAGACAGTTCGCTCCTGAGGATCTGGAGGAGTCAGACCACACCATCCTTCCCAGCTCGTGCATTGTGGGGGCGGTTTCCTGGTCCATCAGGGACAAGATCTGAAGGGCACAGGAGACGGAATCGGACCCTGGCGGTGGTCCAGAGGGCAGGCTCTTCGTTCCTTCAGCGGTTCAAGGGGAGGTTATTCACTGGGTCCATACCTCCAAGTTCCAAGATCCAAGATCCAAGATCCAAGGATCTTCTGCAACGCTCGTTCTGGTGGCCGGGTCTCCAGAGGGACGTCACCAACTACGTCCGGGCTTGTCCCCAGTGCGCTACCGGCAAGTCTCAGAACTCTCCACCTGCGGGTCTGCTCCAGCCCCTGCCAGTCCCGGGCAGGCCCTGGTCGCACATCGCCCTTGACTTCGTCACTGGCCTCCCGGTCTCTAACACCTATGACACAGTTCTGACGATTGTGGATTGGTTCTCTAAGGCCGCCCATTTTGTGCCTCTTCGGGGTCTCCCTTTGGCACGTGAGACGGCTGACCTCCTCGTCCAGCATGTGGTCAGACTGCACGGGATTCCATTGGACGTTGTATCGGATCGGGGTCCTCAGTTTGTCTCCCAGGTATGGAGGTGCTTCTGTAATGCCTTGGGGGCCACGGTTAGTCTCTCCTCTGGTCACCACCCCCAGTGAAATGGACAATGTGAGCGCACTAATCAAGAGCTAGAGGCTGCTCTGCGCTGTGTGACCTCCTCTAATCCGTCCTCCTGGAGGTCCTACTTGGCCTGGGTGGAGTATGCCCACAACACGGCGCAGTCTTCGGCTACTGGTGTGTCTCCCTTCAAGGCGTCCTTGGGGTACGATCCTCCCTTGTTTCCCGAGCAGGAGGGTGAGTTGGCTGTTCCATCCGTCCAAGCGCATATGAGACGCTGCCGGAGTGTGTGGACTAAGACGAGAGAAGTGCTTTTACGCACGGCGGCGCGCAACAGCTCCACCGGCAATCGCCACAGGAGGCCGGCTCCTAATTACCAGGTGGGTCAACGGGTTTGGCTCTCTTCCCAAGACATCAACCTCAAGACCGAGAAGAGGAAGCTGGCTCCACGATTTCTCGGTCCATTCATGATCACCAAGATTGTCAACCCGGTGGCTGCGCGTTTGGCCCTCCCTCCCTCCCTGCGTATGTGTCCCACCTTCCACGTTTCTAAAGTTAAGCCTGTTCTCTCCAATCCACTCTGCCCTCCTCCTAGGTCGCCACCCGCTCCCATGATGATCGACGGTGACCCGGCGTGGGGTGTTACTTCCATCTTGGACTCCTGGCGCCGAGGTCGTGGGCTACAATACCTGGTGGATTGGGAGGGTTATGGCCCGGAGTGGAGGTCCTGGGTGCGCTCTTCATGGGTGCTGGATCAAGATCTCATCGCGGAGTTTCACCGGGCGCACCCAGGTAAGCCAGCGCCAAGAGGCGCTGTTGGGGGGGGAGTACTGTCACCACTCGCCGATCTCGGGCATCCACCTCAGCTGTGCGCACACCTGCACCTCGTTAGCGCGCAACTATTTATTCCACCTGGCCCTGAGCATCGGCCTGGAGCCGTCTGTCCTTCTACGTGCTCAAACCCTCAGCAGATTCCTTCCTCCAGGTCTGCTGATCTTCGCTACGACACGTAAGCTGTCTATTTACTCACCTGTCCTCTCAGCCTTCCCCTGTGCACAGGTGGATTCCCTGGCGGTGGACATCCTCTCCTTCGCCATCATCGTTCCCCTGCATCTCCTCTCCTCGTTGGACGCACAGCAGGGCGCTGTCTCCCAGGCTTGGGATCTTTGCCAACGCCAGCCACCTCTGTTACTGCAAGTAAGCACATTGCTTTATTACTTTCCCGTGTGGTTTGCCCAGCTAATTCCCTGCTCTCATCTCTTCCATAGGGTTGCCTGGCTGCACAGCGCGCTGCTCTGTCCCTGCCTTCATCTTCCACCCACAACACATTAACATATTGCATACACGCATCCAAACACGTTTTATTGGTTGAATAAAGCTTTCAAATCTACCTGAGCCTGCGTGTGTGTTTCCTGGGCCGAGTAATATGTCAGTCCCTTCTTGTAGAGTGCGTCAGTATTGTGTGACCAGTCTAGTTTATTGTTCAGATGAACACCCAGGTACTTGTAGAATGTCACCATCTCAATGTCTGTTCCCTGTATATTTACTGGCGCTGTGAGGGGTTGTCCTTGCCTGCGGCAGTCCACCACCAGCTCCTTAGTTTTCCTCGCATTGATCTGGAGGCAGTTCCGATGGCACCAGTCCACGAAGTCCTGGATGATAAGTCCTCTGTACTCAGCTTCATCTCCACTGGAGATGAGGCCAACGATCGCAGAGTCATCAGAGAACTTCTGTAGATGGCAGTGTGTTGTGTTGGGTGAGAAGTCCGCAGTATAAAGGGTGAACTGGAAAGGAGCAAAAACCGTTCCCTGGGGGGCCCCCGTGCTGCCGATGATCATGTCGGACACACAATCCCGGGTTCTCACAAACTGTGGCCAGTTAGTGAGGTAGTCCAGGATCCATGATGACAGGTGCTGGTCCACCCCTGCGCACAGCAGCTTGTCCTTCAGGCTCATCGGTTGGATGGTGTTGAAAGCACTGGAGAAGTCAAAGAACATGAGCCTCACCACATTCCCGGGCTTCTCCAGATGGGACAGGGAACGGTGAAGGAGGAAGATCACTGCATCCTCCACCCCAATGCCATGCTGGTAGGCGAACTGGAGTGGATCCATCGCTGGTCCCACCTGGAGGCGGAGGTGAGCAAGGAGCAGTCTCTCCAGGGTCTTCATCATGTGAGACGTCAGGGCCACTGGCCTGTAACTGTTCAGGTCTTTGGGGTGGGAAGTCTTTGGTACAGGTACCACACAAGATGTTTTCCACAACTGTGGTACCCTCCCCAGTGTCAGGCTCAGGTTGAAGATGTGCTCCATAATCCCACACAGCTGGTCTGCGCAGGACTTGAGGAGCTTTGCGCTGATGCCGTCCGGTCCCGACGCCTTCCTCGCCTTGATCTTCCTCAGCTCCGTCCTCACCTGGGTCTTAGTGAGGGTCAGGTTGGAGGGCTGTGTGCTGGAAGTGGGGGGTGTTGGTGGAGTGGGGTGTGGACAGCAGGTCTCGATGACTGTAGAGGCAGCAGTGGTTGGTGTGCAGTCGGGGGGAGGGCAGTTGGTCAAACCTATTAAAAAACATGTTCAGATTGTCCGCCCACTCCCTGCCCCCCGTGGCCTGGAAGGAGGTATTCTGGAGCTCAGAGATGGTTTTAAGGCTTCTCCAGACCCCGCCAATGTTGCTCTGTTGCAGCTTGTCCTCCATCTTCTTCCTGAAGCTGTCCTTGCCTTCTCTGATCTTCCTCCTCAGCTCCCTCTGTAGGGACTTCAGCATCTCCCTGTTCCCCGACCTGAAGATCCTCTTCTTCTCTCTCAGAAGTGTTTTTATCTCAGGGTTGATCCAGGGTTTGTTGTTCGAGCAACACCGTATGGTCTTGGTGGGTACGGTGTTGTCCACACAGAAGTTGATGTAGTCCGTGATGGTGTGAGTGAGGCCATCAATGTCCTCAACATGTGGATTGCAGAGCTGCTCCTTGGCAGTGATTTCAAGACAGTCCTTTAAAGCGTCCATTGCCTCCTCAGACCATATCTTCACCGTGCGCATGACCGGAGGTTGTCTGTGTACTAGGGGTTTGTACACCGGCAGGAGATGAACCAAGTTGTGATCCGATCTCCCGAGTGGGGGGAGTGGTGATGAGGTGTACGCCTCCTTAGTGTTAGCATAGAATAAGTCCAGTGTTTTATTGTCTCTAGTGTGGCATGTGACATACTGGGTGAATGTGGGCAGAATGGGGGACAGTGAAATATGTTTGAAATCAACTGAGATGAGGAGAAGAACATCTGGGTGTTCTGTCAGCAGCCTTCCAGTTACTGAGTGGATGGCGTCACGTGCTGTCCCAGTGTTCGCCGTTGGATTTGCATAAATAACAATGCAGATCACATGTGAGTATTCCCTCGGGAGATAGGTAGGCTGCATGCTAACAGCTAGCAACTCAATGTTTTTGCTGCAGCGATGTTGTTTAACCGTGATATGTCCCGGTCTGCACCAGCTGTTATTGACATACATTATCACTCCTCCGCCCCTTGCCTTCCCACTGTCTGGTGTCCGGTCTGCCCGTATTGCGTGGAAACCCTCCAGTTCGATGTTAGCATCTGTTGCTAGTTCTGTTAGCCACGTCTCAGTAAACAACATCAAGCTAATCTCTCTGAAGACGCTCTCGTAGCGGGAGATAGCCGCTAGCTCGTCAGTCTTATTGAGTAGCGATCGTACATTTCCCATAATAACGGATGGAAGGACGGGTCAGTACCTTATATTTCTCGCCTGCCATCTTGTTCCAGCACGGCATCCACGTCGTTTCTGTCTTATTTCACCTGGTATGTCGAGGTCTTGCGCTAGCATCTTGGTCCAGTTAAGTGCTAACAGCTGGTCTCTGCTGTAACGTATCCTGCTAAAAACAGTGGCTCCGTCTGCCGGCTCAGGAGACATTTGGGCGATTCGTGTGTCCGTCCAATGTATAAGGTATCGCCGGATCAGAAAGATTAGCAAGAGAAGCCAGATAGTAAATAGAAATAGGAAGAAATTGATACGCTGTTGCAAAAAGGCAGCCTACTCGTGTGGTGCCGGAAGTAACATATATAGCACCATTTCACAACAACAGTCATCTCATAGCACTTTCAACAGTAAGGGAAACCCCCACAATTGCAGAAAGACCCCAGCAATCAGGCGATCCCCTGTGAGCAAGCGCTTGGCAACAGTGGAGAGGAAAAACTCCCTTTTAACAGGAAGAAACCTCCAGCAGAACCAGGCTCAGGGACAGGCAGTCATCTGCTGCAACTGGCTGGGGGGTGAGGGGATAGAGAAGATGAAAAGAACAGACATGTAGAGAGCAAACAGCACGATGGGGATTCAATCTATGGGAGAGAACAAACAGATGTTAATGACCAGAAAAAAAAAAAATACTTCATTGAGAGTGAAGAAAGGAGTGAAGCCCAGTGCAATTATTGGAGGTCCCCCAGCTGTCTAAACCTATTAGCAGCATAACTAAGGAACACGTGATCCCTCCCTAATTGTAGGCTATATCAAAAAGGAAGGTTTTACTCTATTCTTAAAAACAGAGATCGAGTCTGACTCCGTCATCCAGATTGGCAGCTGGTTCCACAAGAGAGGAGCTTGATAACTGAAGGCTCTGCCTCCCATTGTACTTTTGGAGATTCTAGGTGACATGTTTACCAGACCCAGGAAAAAGACACAGGCTCAAGTGGATTTAATTATCTTTATCAATAACATGTAAGTGTGTGAGTGTGTGTATGTGTGATGTATGAGGAGATGGCTGGGAACATCAGCAGTGATGTTGTAGCTGAGGGTGAGCAGAGCTCCGTTCAGCCTGGTAACCCTATAATAAAACAGAGGCACAGATGTTAGCGCTGTCCACCAGAAAGTGTGTGAAGAAATGACTGGGGCTTACTTTACAGATGGGAGAGGAACGCTCAGGATGGCCCGGAGGCTACAGCCAGGAAGACAGCATCTGCTGTCACAACGCCGTTGACGGACAGGTGGACCGCTGGAGCGAGGAAGGCTCGTTCCGCCGCCAAGGAGGATTGGTTCCACCGCCGAGGAGGAATAACTCCGCCGCCAGAGGAGTCCGCCTGTGCACAGGGGAAAAAGCTGGAGAGGGTGAGTAGCAATAGCGCTTACTTGGTTTGGTGAGGCAGAATCCTTCCAGAGGGTGAGCCAGGGTAAGGAAGTCTTTGACAGGAATGAAGAAACCAGGACGTAGGTTTTGAAGATGAGAGTCGGGCTTCTGCAGCCAGGAAGACAGACTGCTCCATGCCGGTCTACAGGCAGAGCAGGCTATATAGCCCGTGAGTGATGGGGAGCAGGTGTGTGCGCAGCTGTAGAAGATAACGGCACAGAGGGAGTCATCACACTAGGTATTACAAGTAATCCAGCATTTTGGGAGCATAGTGCTCTGTTAGGCTAATAGGGTAAAATCAGATCTTTTAAATAAAAAGGGGCCTGATTGTTTAGCTTTGAAAGTGAGAAGAAGGATTTTAAACTTAATTCTAAACTCTATGGGAAGCCAATGAAGGGAGGCCAGAACCGGAGAGATGGGATCTCTCTTTCTAGTACCTGTTAAAACTCTTGCTGCAGCATTTTGGATCAACTGAAGACTTTTAGAGATGTTTTAGGACAACCTGATAATAAAGAGTTAAAATAATCTAATCTAGAGCTAACAAAAGCATGGATCAGTTTCTCAGCATCACTCTGAGACAAGATGCTCCTAATCTTGGCAATATTACGCAAATGATAGAAGGCAGTCTTAGAAACGAATTTAATATGTGAATTGAAAAACAGATCTTGATCAAAAATAACTCCAAGGTTCCTCACAGAGCTATTAAGAGAAAGAGTAACTGCATCCAAACTAAAAGTTTGATTTGGAAAGGTATTTCTGAGGTTTTTTGGACCAACAAGAATGACTTCAGTCTTATCTGAATTTAATAGCAGGAAATTATAAGTCATCCAAGCTGTGATTTCCTTAAGACAGGCTTCTAACTTGGCTAATTGATTACTATCATCTGGCTTCAATGACAGGTATAATTGTGTGTCATCTGCATAACAGTGAAAATGTATGCAGTGCTTTCTAATAATGTTGCCTAACGGAAGCATATATAAACTAAAAACAGTAGGGCCTAGCACAGATCCCTGTGGAACTCCATGACTGAGCTTTGAGTTGAAAGAAAACTCATTATTGGCATGAACAAACTGGAACCTATCAGATAAATAAGATCTAAACCACTTCAACGAAGTTCCATTAAGTCAAACATAGTGTTGTAATATATCAAGTAGAATATTATGATCGATAGTATCAAAAGCTGCACTAAGGTCTAAAAGGACAAGTACAGAAACAAGTCCATTATCAGATGCGATCAGGAGGTCATTAGTGACCTTCACTAAGGCTATTTCAGTACTATGATGGATTCTAAACCAAGATTGAAACTCTTCAAATAAACCATTTCCCTGCAAGTGGTCAAATAATTACGTAGCAACAACTCTTTCTAAGATTTTTGAAATGAAAGGGAGACTAGAGCTTGGTCTATAGTTAGCTAAAACTCCTGGATCTAGCATTGGCTTTTTGAGTAAGGGTTCAATTACAGCAGTTTTAAAAGCCTGCGGTACATGGCCTAAAGTTAATGAACAATTGATTATTTGAAGAATAAAGCTACCAATAAATGGGAAGACTTCTTTAAGTAACCTGGTAGGAATAGGGTCTAAAAGACAAGTTGAAGGCTTGGATGAGGAAACTATTCTGTCTAACTCTAAAAGGTCTATTGGAGTAAAGTGATCCAAACAGATCAGTTGAAGGGGTTGGAGTAGTTACTGTATTTAAGTTAACGGTGGGAAGAATCTGACTGATTTTATCTCTAATAGATGAAATTTTATTATTGAAAAAGTTCATAAAGTCCTGACTAGTAAGCTCTAAGGGAATACTAGGATTGACAGAGTCCTGACTCTTTAGGCGCTTTTGCACTTGGCCCAGTTTGGCCTCATTTCACACGGTTCAGCCCCCTTTGTCTGCTTTTCCATTTGGCACCCAATGGCCTAACAGTTCTGTTATTTCGGAACTGTTCCACTTTTATCGGCACCAGTCGAGAGTAGGTCCGAAGGGTACCGGCATGGTTTCGTCACACCACTGCTGGCCATTCATTGGTCTGGGCGTAGCGTCATAAGAGTGGGCGTTACGCTGACTTTCGAGAATCGCTTGCTGGCTGCCATTTGCAATTTTTCGTCAGTGAGCCTGCGATCAAGTGATATTATAAACAACAACGATAGAATGGCTTAACAGAAATCAGCAGAAATCTAACACCGCGGCCCAGCAGAGTTTCCTGTGCGTTTCGGCTGATGAGAGAATGCAGAGGGAAGCAGACAGAGCTTGCAGTGGGGAGCACAAGCAGACGCACCACAAAATAGACGGAGACACACCGGGAATTAGACCCAGCCACCCGAATTGAATTGAATGTACAGCCGCGACGCATCCAACTTCAGCAGTTGAAGCCGTGATATTGTGATATACAGGACGGTGAGTGATGTGATATTCGTGTTTTACGTTATTTTTTCCAACAGTGGAAAGTTCACTTAGGACAGACGAAAACTTAATCATGTTTAAACGATGACCTAGCTCAATGCTCCGTCCGTCCTTGTATGTTGCTTTTTTGTGTTGACAATATCTGATGAAATAAGCTAGTTGTAATCCTGGTTAAAAAGGTGTTTTGTTTTGTTTTTTTACATGTTGCACTTTCGTGCTGTGCATGTACTTAATTTGTGTGTATTTCATTGTAGAGTCCAAACAGGATCTGCTCGGAATGGTGACGTTTTGACACCAATGTATTGTGACAGGTAAACAACACATCATATTTATAGTCAAATCTTTTGCTTTTTAAAGCGAGGTAGTCGGATACGCAAAAGCTGATGGTGTATAGAACACGTATATTAGGATTTGTATGTGAAATGTCGGCATCAAAACTGCTCCCGTTTAGCTGTAATTAATATTCAAAAATGATATTTTCTGGAGGAAAGAATTCAAGCGTCCCTGCATTTGTTTACTTCTCGGGGCCACCGCCGGAGAGTGAGCTGTGTGCAAAATGTGATTGTGTTGTTAATATAGCACATTTTTTGTGGAAATGTTACTGTTATTAGTTGTGAAATGTGTTATAAAATGATTAGATGATACTATGGCTCTTCCTGCTGTTCCCGTTTCACTGTTTTTTTCCGGATGTAAAATACGGGATCCCTACGGTCCATCGGCACACTAAGTATCCTGGCCGATGTAAACAGCCACGGACCAAAAAACGTACATTTGCTCGTGGAACAGGTCATTCACACTCGCAGACAATCGCGCTATATGTGTCTGTCGGATTTTCTTTCCATGCATGCAAAAAAAGCATTTTTTTCCCGGATCCAACTACCTCGCTTTAAGTTAAAGTTTAGGTAAAGTGCCAAATTTAAAGTAGCACAATTTCCACTTAATATGAAAGGGACTGAATTGAGATTTATTTGTGTAAATATTAATTACAGAGTAATTGAAAATGAATGGCACATCCAGTAGTAGCCACCATAAAATAAACTGCTTGTTTATTTATTTTTATCAGATCACTTCTGTGATCCTTTATGAGTTATAGTCATAATAGTGTATCTTGCACTTTGGGGGATGGGAGATGTTCAGTCACCATTAGAATTTAGTTTATATGGACTTCCGGTCTGGACGCCATGGTGATAGCAACCTAACGGTGAAACTCCCAGACTCAATCCAAGGAAAACCTCCTCAAAATCAGACCTAACGGATTTTTGGAAGATTAAAATTCAAAAGACAATAACACCATGCCTAACCAAAAGCAGAGGAAACTGACATTCCCCAGATCAGGACGCACAGCAGCCGCAGAATCGGAACCAGAAGACCTCCGTTCAGAAGACGAGTGCCTGGGCCTAGCTAACAAAAGGATTAGCTTGAAATCGCTATTTGACGAATTACGACGATTTCGGGCCGAATTTCTTGAATTCAGAGAGGATCTAAAAAAGGCGAACAGCAGATTGGACCAGGCCGAAAACCGAATCTTGGAAGCTGAAGACAGAATAAAAGTGCTTGAAGATTCTGTACTGGATTTACACAGAAAACAATCAAGGCTGGAGGCTAAGCTAGCCGACCAAGAAGGAAGACAGAGACGGGACAACATCAGAATTCACGGTCTGAAAGAAGGAGCTGAAGATGGTTTCAACACAGTGGCAGAATGCGTGGAATCCTTATTGAGAGAGAAGTTGGATATTCCACAATCCACCGATTTGAAGATAGAAAAGGCACATCGCACATTAGCCGCAAAGCCAGCCCCAGAAGCGCCCCCACGTTCAGTGTTGGTAAGATTCTCCGACTTCAAAATAAAACAAGAAGTTGTAAGACGGGCTTGGCAGAAGAAAGGATTTATGCATCAAGAAAGAAAAGTCTTCGTGGAACACGATTACGCCCCTGAAGTTCTTAAAAAGCGACGGGAATATAACGACGCCAAAAAGGTTTTACGGGAAAAGAATCTACGCTTTCAGACGCCATTTCCGGCGAAGCTAAGGGTCTTTTACGGGGAAGAGTCATGTCTCTACAATTCAGCGGAAGAAGCAACATCTGACATGGCAAGAAGAGGACTCCCGGTCACGGTGTTTAAACCCGCAGCGGATCTGAGCGTGAAAATCAGAGCTCAAACGTGGTCCACTCAGAGACCTTCAAAATCCACGGGCCAGCAGCGGGAACACCCAGCCCCAGAGCTACAAAGATAAGCTTTCCAGTACCAGAAAGGAATAGCGACCTTTTTGTTTGTTTTTTTTTCTTTCTCTCTACAGTCACTCTGCACTTCCATCCCCCCTCCTACAAGGTAACAAACATTAAAGAAGATGCAGAATCAGCATGTGGTAAAACCTTTCATGGAGCAGTTTTAGCATTAGAAACAAATGTCTTCTTAATTTAAAGGGAAAAAAAAATCATGTTAAAATAGAAATGTAACAATGACCCACATGTTCTCCCCACACTAACAAATACTGTATTAGAGTGAATGTTTGCTGTGATGGGGGTGGGAGGGTGCACACAAGCTCATAGAGTATAGGCATAAAAAAAAAAAAAAAAAATCATTACAAATTCGGATTGGGATCTGAAATTCACGTTAAAAACATGGGACAACTTACAGGGGTAAGAGAGGGCCCTCAGCACGTAACAGAGTTTGAGGAATTTCCCTCAGAGCCCATACTCCATCAGGGCTCTTACAGGGTCTTTAAAGAGACCCCAGCTCAGGAAGTTTTCTTGACAGTTTTTTGTTTTAAAGTTTCGTTCATTATGTACTTAATGTTTTTTATGTTCTTAATGATCTTTCAGTTTCTGAGTAGCAAAAAAGAGGGCCACCACACTGTTATACTAAATAAGAAAATACAATGGAGAAACAGGGGGTAACCAAAATAGCCTCATATAATGTGAAAGGGATCCTGAATCCAGTTAAAAGATCCAAGATTCTACGCAAAATGAAAAAAGACAAAGCAGAAATAGTATTTTTACAAGAAACCCACCTAACAGACATGGAACACACTAAACTCAGTAGACAAGGGTTTAAAATGATCTCTTCATCTTCATATAAATCAGGGAGGAGGAGGGGAGTAGCGACATTGATATCAACCAAAATTACATTTGAAAAAAAATCAGAACACAAAGATAAAGAAGGGAGGTACAGTTTGGTAACTGGGCGGCTAGAGGGAGAAGATATCACCCTGCTGAATATATATGCACCACCAGGGGCTAAATGGAAATTTTATAAAAATGTATTCGACCTAATGATAACTAAAGCCCAAGGTTTAGTGATATGTGGTGGAGACTTCAGTCTAAGACTAAATCCATACTGGGATGCAACAGGTAATTCTTCACATCAAAATAACACCCAAAATAGGAATACTCGGATGCTACTAAAAGAAATGGGAATCTGTGACGTATGGAGGGAATTCAACCCCAATGTAAAAGATTATACTTTTTATTCAACGCCACATTCATCTTACTCAAGGATTGATTACTTTTTTATGTTTAGTAGAGACATTGGAAGAGTAAAAACATGTAAAATAGGACTGATGGATCTCTCCGACCACAGTCCGATCTATATGGATTTAAACATCCAAAAATACACAAATAATACATTTTCCTGGAGGTTGAATTCAAGTGTCCTCAAAGGGCCACTGAAAGATGAATTGGAATCAGATATTCTCAGATATTTGGAAGAAAACGATAATGGAGAAGTATCCCCTTTAATACTGTGGGATGCGTGCAAAGCTGTAATAAGGGGAAAAATTATTGCAAAACTGGCAACCCAAAAGAAACTGAGACAAGAAAAACTAACCACACTAGAGTCAGAGCTCAAGAACCTAGAAAAAGAACACAAAGATAACACTCATTCTAATGGCTCGCTCAAGATCAAAGAAATTAAAAATCAAATAAATGAGATCTACACAATAGAAATCCAGAAGAAACTTACATTTCTGAAACAAAAACACTATGAAGCAGGCAGTAAATCGGCAAAATTACTAGCCTATAAATTGAGGAAACAACAAACGGAAAGAGCAATCTACAAAATCAGAGACCCAGTATCAAAGGAAATAAAATTCAGAATTCAGGATATTCTTAAAAGCTTCGAGAATTACTACAAGAACTTATACTCCCACAAAAAACATAAAAACGCATCCGAGACATTCCTAAACACATTAAACCTTCCCCAACTTACGGAATCACAAAATAAAACCCTACTGTCAGAAATACAACCTAAAGAATTGGAAAAAGCAATTATGAAACTTAAAGCAAACAAATCCCCAGGAGCAGATGGCTATACAGCAGAATGGTACAAAACCTTTAAACAGCAACTATCTCCTCTCCTCCTGAAAACATTTAACTATGTCCTCCACACAGGGGAAATCCCCCCCTCCTGGAGAGAAGGGGTCATTGCAGTCATACCTAAACCTGAAAAGGATAAACTAGATTGCTCCAACTACAAACCAATCAGTGTATTAAATCAGGACTATAAGCTTTTTACCACTATCCTTGCCAAAAGGTTAGAAAACATACTGACAGACTTAATTCACTTAGACCAAACAGGTTTTATAAGACAAAGACAGACACAAGACAACATTCGACGCACTTTACACATAATTCATCATATAAAAAAATATAACTTAAATGCAGTCATATTGGGATTAGATGCTGAAAAAGCATTCGATTCGGTTGACTGGTCTTTCCTCTATAAAATCTTATCCAGTTTCAATTTTCATAACAACTTCATTAGAACTATACAGGCATTATATAAAAAACCAACAGCTAAAATAAGGATTAACGGTAATTTATCATCATCTTTTGAGCTGGAAAGAGGATGTCGTCAAGGCTGCCCCCTGTCTCCACTGCTCTTTGCAATCTTCATAGAACCTCTGAGCCAATGGATAAGACAAAATCAAGAAATTCAAGGTATTACACTTGGTCAGAAAGAACATAAAATAGCACTCTTTGCTGATGACATTTTAATATACCTAGGGCAGCCAGACACTTCTCTACCAGAACTAATCTCAGTTTTTTCAGACTATGGAGATTTATCAGGGTACAAATTAAACATGCATAAAACCCAAGTTTTAACATTCAACTATGACCCAAATCATTTTTCACTAAATGAACTCAAAACTAACTGGGAGTTGGATTCTATGAAATATCTGGGGGTCAATATCCCGAAACAACTCGACAAAATTATAACACTAAACTATGATCCACTGGTGACAAAAATAAAATCTGACCTAGCAAGATGGAATATGATACCATTCTTAGGTACCGCACAAAGAATTGAAGCAGTCAAAATGAATATACTTCCACGTCTTCTATACCTTTTCCAAACAATACCGGTAGAACCTCCCAAAAAAACATGGCAGGAACTGGACAGAAGGATCTCAAGATTCATATGGCAGGGTAAGAGACCTAGAATCAGATATAGAACCCTACAGCTAAACAAAGACAAAGGTGGGCTTGCACTGCCAAATATCAGGGACTATTTTATAGCTGCACAAATTAAAACTTTAGTAGAGATATGTAACCCAGTCTACACTGCACAATGGAAGGAGATGGAATGCCAAATAACAAGTGACATCCCCCTACAGGCGATAATAGGGAACAATGCCTTAACTAAACTCCTGAATAACACTAACCCGTGGATAGAGACCTCGCTAAAAATTTGGTTTAAGATAGTCAGAGAGAATCAAGCTAGAGCCCTATCGACTTCTGCAATGGATTGCCTATGATCAAGACTTTACCCCCAATAAAACAGACACTAGATTTAAAGAGTGGAAAGAGAAAGGGCTGATAAAATATTACGATTTTTTTAAGGGGCAAACTTTAAGAAGTTTTGAAGATTTGAAAAAACAAGGTCTAATAAATCAAGATCTATACAGGTTCTTTCAGCTTAGACACCACATAAACAATATACTTAAAAAGGAGGATTTGGAAAGGGCCCAGTCAGGTGTTCTGAAGGTCTTCTTAATGGCATATAAAGGGATCCCAGGGATCAGATACATTTCTAAAATATACCAAGGTCTTCAAGACTTAAAAGGAGACAACACATCATATATAAAAGAGAGATGGGAAAAAGAGGGGAATTTCACTTTACAATTGGAAATATGGGAAAAGCTAAATAAACAGCAATGGAAAAGTACCTCATCCCTGCAGTGGAGAGAATTTGGATGGAAAAACTTGGTAAGATTTTTCAGAACACCTGCACAAAACAAATTTACCCATAAGGGATTGAACTGTTGGTGCTTGTGTGGTGAAAAGACTGCAAATCATTTTCATGTGTTTTGGTCATGCCCAGTTATCCACCAATATTGGTCCAATGTACAGACAATATTGGGGAAAATATTCAAAATAACAGTTCCCTTTTCTTTTGTAACTTTGTATTTGGGTTTATTACCGGACTCACTGGAAAGACGAGGAGATAAATACTTATTCAATGTTTTAATATTGGCAAGTAAAAAAGCCCTAACTAAAAAATGGATGCTGAAGGACTGTCCTACACCTGAAGATTGGATTAACGTGATTCAAGACATTTACTCGATGGAAAAGTTGACATTCGCACTGAGACAGGACATGGATGGGTTCATGAACTTTTGGCAACCCTGGATTGCATATGTGTCTTCCATTAGATCTAATCTTTGACAAATACCATTTCAATAATGGTCCCGCTCTTTGTTCCAATGCTACTCAGTTGCTCTTTTACTTTTAATTACTTAATTTTCTGTTTGTTTGTTTTTTGCTGTTCTGTTTGTTTGTTTATTCGTTTGTTTGTTTGTTTTTTATTTAATTCTCCTTAACTTCACTTTTTCTTTCACTTAAAAAAAAGGGGGGGTTTGTTGTAATAACTATCCTACCAATGTTGTCAAATAGCAAAAAATAAGGGAACATGTGATGAAAATGTAAACAATGCAATGCTGTAATGACCTGTATACCCTTTACAAAAACTTAAATAAAAAGAATTTAGTTTATATGTGTAGTCTATAGTATTTCATCTTTAAACTCATCCAGTAATAGAACACATTACAAATATTTGAGACCTATTGTAATGCTTCCTTTTATATTTTAGCAATACAAGCACAAAACACCACCCACACTTGAAACCAGGGCAACACAGCGGTGGCTAAACTTTTATTGATAACGTTATTTCACACCATCACAACAACTCAGTGTAAATGGTGTAGAGATTGAAAGGGTATCCAAAATTAAAATCCTTGGCATAATAATTAAAAAAAACTGTGTTGGAAGTCACATTTATTATATTAAAGGTAAAATATGCAAATCAATCGCAATACTATAAATATTTGCTGAATCAACCCACACTATAGACTTTGTATCATTCATTAATACTCCCATACATCGACATCCATCCATCCATCTTCTACCGCTTTTCTGGAGGTCCGGGTCGCAGAGGCAGCAGTTCAAGCAGAGAAGCCCAGACTTCCCCCTCCTCAGCCACCTGCTCCAGCTCTTCAGAGGATACCAATACCCATACATGACATATTGTACTGAAGTATGGGGAAACACATATAAAACATATATCCAGTCGTTATGCTTCAGAAGAGAGCTATTAGAATAATAAACAAAGCTGCTTACAGGGAACCAACAAACCCACTTTTTCTTAAATTAAAAGCTCTCAGGTTGAAAGATCTGGTTGCCTTTAAAACTGCAGTAATAATGTTTAAAGCTAAGAATCTATCACTGCCCGCAAATATCCAAAGTTGTTCCAAATAACAATATCATTTCAGAGGAACATGTATATTTCAAAAACCTTCAGTGAGAACTACTACCAAGCAACACTGTGTTTCAGTGCAAAGAGTCAGACTGTGGAACGCTTTTGGACCTGAATTAAAATCATGTACAACACTTGGACAATTTAAACAAAAACTAAAGGAAGAAATACTCCAAACATACACACGTGGACAAAATTGTTGGTACCCCTCTGTTAATGAAAGAAAAACCCACAATGGTCACAGCACAGTGACTACTTGTCACCCTTTAAATAGGCCGATTGACTGACTACAAGTTTGTTTGTACAAGTTTGTAGACACCTGAGATGTTAATTAGAGGACACATCTTGGTTGAACATGTTCCTATGGTCACATTATTTTCCATCGTTTCTAGGAGTACCATCATTTTTGTCCAGGTCTGTTTCATGAGTTTGTTTTTTAAAATAATTCTGTTGAATTACAGTTCAAAAGCATTGTCTGATTTTCATTGGCTAATTTTCATAGAATTTTTTTTTTTATTACTACTTTTGTCAGATTCAAGTTATTTCTGTGACCACTGTGGGTTTTTCTTTCATTAACAGAGGGGTACCAACAATTTTGTCCACGGCTGTATATACAAAACGACATGTAAAATCACACAAGGATTATCATATCCAGTCTGTGTTGTGCTGTTGCTTAGTTTTTGTCACGTTTTGTCTTGGCTTTGTTCTGATTTGTAATCACTCTTACTTTATTTTATTTTTGAATTCTTAGATGGAACATGGGTGGGCAATATAAGCTGCGGCTTCAGCCATCACCCATTTCGGATAAGTTATGTTGAATTGTATAATCCGAGGAGTTCCTGTTTAATTTGACCTTATTGGATTTTTTGCCCCCTTTGTTCTATTATTCTGTTCCTTTCTTTTAATCTAATCTATCCGAAATAAAGATTCATTCATTTCTCAAATATGTTTTAAACTTTCATTAATTATCCACCACCCATTTCTGTCTTCCATCTAGGCAAGGGGAAAACGATCCACCCAAACCGGACCTTGCCTCACTATTTAGAGGTGCAGGCTGAAGATCTGCTGAACCGGGACCAGTATGAGGGGCCGATCCAGTTGCTTGTCAGTGAGGCAGCGTGGCCGGCGTGTGTGACCCATTCCAGTTTTTTTTTTGTTTTGTTTTTTTACAGTTTGAATTTTGCACATTCTAAATAATCTGTAATTTGCTGCTGATTGGAATAAAGAATTTAGTGATTTATGTGTTTGCATCATGATTTTCTATTTTGTCTGTTAAGACACCAGTGGGAAAAGAGTCAACATTACGAACCATTTCAGTGACTTTGAAAATAATGGCTCATTTTTAAGAAAAGTAACCAACACAATTATTTGCTGAAGACTGTAAAACAAAATAGAGACATCTGCAAAAGTACAAAGGTTTATTGTCAAAATTCCCAGGGCAATACTACATGAATACATGTATAGTTCACTGTTGATGCAGAGAATATATATTTATACAGTATCTACATGTCGTCAGCAATACTCAGTACGATATATTTCCAGTTAATCCACGTATTTCTCCATGTAACCTTGTGACTGCATTATTTTAATTACTTTTGATCTAGGATTAAAAGTAATCATATAATAATCAGTAAGTAATCACGGCTCATATGGCACCTGATCCATGTTTTGCCACGACACCACTGGCTGGAGCAGGTAAATTCCATGAAGTCTCAACAGTCTCCATGATTTTGACACAAATCAGAGCAATTTATTTCACAGGAAGCTAAACATTTCTACAGACGTTATAGCCACTTTGCGTTCGTGAACTTGGGGTCACATCACTGTGTTGAATGTTAACGCTGACCGTTTGAAGCGATATTTTTGCCACAAGAGAGCCATCTAAAACACACACACACAGAGAATACATATTTTAGGACCTAATATTGAAAACTTGCCGACATTACAATGTTGTACGGCGGACTTAAAAGCAAAGTAGCATTAGCAATCATTAGCTTACCGTCATACGTAATGTAGTTCGCATCCTCATGGCTTCTAAATGCTCCAGTACCTTTCCAGAGTGTGTCGTATTGCGGGTTTGCCTTCTGTTCTCCGTTTTTGCCTTTATTCTGGCAAAAACAGCCAGAGAACGCAGACGCCTCGTATCCTGCCAACTTGTGTTTTGCATAACGTTACGCTTGATTTACACCAGTTACGCTTGTTTTACGTAGCGGGAGGGAGAGGGTTGCGCCGCCTCCCTGTAACTATTTCCCACCCACTTCAAATGACACCCTAGTGTAGTGGAAAACAAAGCGGGCCGAACTGTACCGTCCTGTACCGTGCGAAACGAGGCCAAACTGGGCCAAGTGGAAAAGTGCCTTTTGTCAGCCTGGCTACGGTGCTGAAAGGAAACCTGGGATTATTCTTGTTCTCTTCTATTAATGCAGAATAATAACTCGTTCTAACTTTTCTCAGAGATTTTTTTATAAATTAAAAGATGATTTCTCCAAGCTAAATAGATTTCATCTAAATTAGTGGAGCGCCATTTCCTTTCTAATTGACAAGTCTTCTGTTTTAAGCTATGAGTTCTGTGTTGAACCAAGGAGTTAGAAATCTCTGATTAGACTTTTTCTTTTTTAAAGGGGCCACCATATCTAGAGTCCGATGCAGAGAAGCTGTAACATTATCTACCATGCTATCAAGTACAGAAGGAGCAAGCTGTCTATAGCTTATTTCCATTGTGTTGACACATGTCATAGAGGAAACAAGCTGCATAAATTTGGTAACAACATCATCTGAGAGGCATCTACTGTAGTAATATTTTTCCTTACGAGCCAAATAGTCAGAAATAGTAAAATCAAAGGTTAACAGACAGTGGTCTGACAGTACAGGGTTATGAGGAGACACTACCAGATTTTCTATTTCTATGCCATATGTCAGAACAAGGTCCAACATATGGTGGAGATAATGGGTAGAATTTCCTACTTTCTGAGAAAACCCCATCGAGTCTAATATTGAATTACTGTAAGTGCCAAATTAAGGCAATCACTGTTTACATCTACATGTATATTAAAATCCCGTATTATAATTATTCTATCTGATTTCAGCACTAAATCAGCTAAGAATTCAGCAAATTCGGATAAAACCTCTGAGTAGGTTGATGGAGGATGATAAACTATGGCAAATAAAATTGGATTTAGCCTAAAATTGCTAAAATACCCAATACTGAGGACCAGGCCCTCAAAGGAATTATAACGTGTTTTTTGCTTTACATTAACTAGTAATTTTGAATGGTAAATTGTTGCTACTCCTCCTCCACGACCAGAACTTCTGGGATTTTGACAGTTTAAATAACCAGAGGGAGTTGATTCATTCAAACCAACATAATCCTTTTGTCCTAACCAAGTCTCTGTAAGGGATATTAAATCAATCTGATGATCAATTAACAGATCATGGACTAGCAGAGACTTGGGAGTTACAGACCTAATATTTAACAAATCGCATTTAATTTTTAAATTATGAGGAGGAAGAGATGCCAAATCGTTAAATTTAGAGGCTTCATGTTTAATTTGAGATTTACCAACTTTTTGTTTAATCACTTTGGGATGCTTATACATTACATTTTTATTTACTTTGGAGGGAGCAGACAATGATTCTCTGATGGGGAAGACAGGGGCTAAGTTGAGGGGTGGTGGATGAAGAGAAGCTGCATAGAGGCGTGTTAGACTGCGACTCTGCTTCCTGGTCCCAACTCTGAGCTGTCAAGGTTTTGGAAATTTGGATAAAAATGATGCCAGATTGTTAGACAAATGAGATGCACCATCCAAAGTGGGGTGGACACCGTCTCGTCTAATAAGACCAGGATTTCCCCAAAATGAGTTCCAATTGTCTATGTAGCCCAAATTGTTTGCAGGACACCACACAGACAGCCAGCAGTTGAAGGATGACAAGCGACTAAAGCGACTAAACATGTCATCACTGGTCAATTGGGAAGGGGCCCAGAGAATACTACAGAGGCAGACATTGTTTTTGCAAAGTCACACACCGATTCCACGTTAAGTTTTGAGACTTCCGACTGCCAGAGTCGGACATCATTAATGCCGGCGTGGATAACAGTTGTGGAGTATTTACAGTTGCTTTTAGCCAGCATTTTCAAATTTGACTCGATGTCGCCTGCTCTGGCCCCAGGAATGCATTTGACCATGGCCGCTGGAGTCTCTAGGTTCACATTTCTGACTACAGAGTCGCCAATGATCAGAGTTTTTTTCCTCAGCAGGTGTGTCGCTGAGTGGGGAAAAGAGATTAGAAACATGAACAGGTTGGTGGTTAACCGGGGCTTTGTGGCTAGGCTTCCTTCTCACCGTCACCCACCCAGTCTCCTCGCTGCTGAGGAAGACTGGAGGATGGTTAGCAGGCCGCCCTGAGCTAGGGAGCTCCGTTGCAGCTAAGGGACGTCCGTCATTATTAACTGGCACAGACGGTGTTTCAATACAGCGGAGCAGGGATTCCAAATCAGACAACCTCACCTCGAGCGCCTCAAAAAGACAATATTTATTACATTTACCATTATCACTAAAAGAGGCAGGGGTGTAGCTAAACATCTGACAGAGAGAGCACACCAGAGGAGGAGAGGAAGAAGAGCTAGTAGCCATAGCTAGTGGCTAACCTGAAGCTAACAAAAACACAGATGAAAGGTGAACAGAAGGCTAAAGAGGTTGATTAGATGACACTGAGTGCGCACACAGGTGCAAGAGGCTTGATAAACAGAAGTGAGAGCTAACGGTGGATGGCAAAAAGTGATTAAAATACAATTAAAGGCAACCTCCTGTTACCCGCACAGTGAAGATATGGTCCAAGGAGGCAAAGGACCCACTGAAGGACTGTTTTGAATCCACTGCGTGGGAGCAGCTCTGTGATCCACATGGTGAGGACATCGACGGCCTCACACACACCATCACAGACTACATCAGCTTCTGTGTGGAGAACACCGTACCCACCAAGACTATACAGTGTTTCTCAAACAACAAATCCTGGATCAACCCTGAGATAAAGACACTGCTGAAGGAGAAAAAAAGGATCTTCAGGTCGGGAAACAAAGAGGAGCTGAAGTCTGTACAGAGGGAGCTAAGGAAGAAGATCAGAGGGGGAAGGACAGCTACAGGAAGAAGATGGAGGACAAGCTGCAGCAGAGTGACATCAGCGGTATCTGGTGAAGCCTCAAAACCATCTCTGGACACCAGAATACCTCCTCCCATGCCACGGGGGGTAGGGAGTAGGTGAATAACCTGAACCTGTTTTTAACAGGTTTGACCAACCGCCCTTTTCTCCGCCTGCCCACCAACCATTGCTGCCTCCACCTTCATCTAGTCCCACTGTCCATTGCCCTCCCTCCAGCCCCCCTTGTACATTGCCCGCTGTTTGCTCTCATTAAGACCCAGGTGAGAGCTGAGCTGAAGAAGATTGAGGCAAGGAAGGCTGCAGGTCTGGACGGCATCAGCTCGAGGCTCCTCAAATCCTGTGTAGACCAGCTCTGTGGGATCGTGGAGCACATCTTCAGCCTGAGCCTGAAGCTGGGGAGGGTACCACAGCTGTGAAAAACATCCTGTACGGTACCCGTACCAAAGACCCCGCACCCCAAGGACCTGAACAGCTACAGACCAGTGGCCCTCACATCACACCTAATGAAGACCCTGGAGAGGCTTCTCCTCGCCCACCTTAGCCCCCTGGTGGGACCAGCGATGGATCCACTTCATTTTGCCTACCAGCATGGCATCGGGGTGAAAGATGTAGTGATCTTCCTCCTAGTTTGTTCCCTGTCCCACCTGGAGAAGCCTGGGAGCCCTGTGAGGATCATGTTCTTTGATTTCTCCAGTGATTTCAACACCATACAACCAGTGATCCTGAGGGACAAGCTGCTTTGTGCAGGGGTGGACCAGCACCTGTCATTGTGGATCCTGGACTACCTCACAGACAGACCACAGTTTGTGAGAACCCAGGACTGTGTGTCTGACACCATCATCTGCAGTATGGGCTCCCCCCAGGAAACAGTTCAGACTCCCTTCCTGTTCACCCTCTACACTGCTGACTTTTCACACAATACACCACACTGCCATCTACAGTTCTCTGATGACTCTGATCATCGGCCTCATCTCTGATGGGGATGATGCAGAGTACAGAAGACTTATCCAGAACTTTTTTTTTTTTTTTTTGTTACTTATTTGTACCTGTAGGTAGATTTGGTTTGCAGTCTGGTGACAAGCCACCGGCTGCTGGTCGCTGCGTGCGCGAGCGTCCTAAACCTACATGTTTTTGGTATGCGGGAGGAAACCGGAGAAATCCCGGAGTAAACCCACGCAACACGGGGAGAACATGCAAACTCCACACAGCTCACTGTTGGTCGGGGGCTGGGATCGAACCCACGATCTCATGATCCCCGCGATCCCCCGGCCGAGGGTAAAACTGTGCTGCCACAGTGCTAAACCACTGCGCCACCGTGCAGCCCTTTGTGGACTGGTGTCTATGGAACTGCCTCCAGATCAATGCGAGGTAAACTAAGATTCTGGTGGTGGACTGCTGCAGGCGAGGACAGCCCTCCACAGCACCGGTAAACATCCAGGGAACAGACATTAGCCATGTTTACATGGGCACAAATAACCGGATTAAAAGCCTGATCTGAATAAAAATGCTTCATGTAAACACACCAATCTGAATATTCTGACCCGATCACACTCATTCGGATCAAAATTTCCTTCCGATTGAGACAGGTGGGTTACGCCAATTGTTAATCCGATTGGTGCGCATATAAACGCTTTTCCCGAAGTTTGGGTAGAAAATGTGTTTACTGCGCATGTATGTACGTCATCCACACGTCGACGTGATGTATTTCCACCTTTACAGCAGCTAGCGGAAGACATGGCAGGCGTAAAACAAATCTGGTCTGTATCGTCCTGCTGTCTCCCTCTGTTCGTCATATGCAGAAATATGTACTGCTTGGCTTGTAGCTTCATTACGGAGACCAGCAGAAGCAAAAGTACAGTTTGAATAACACAATACAGGTCCATTTCAAAAAGAGAAAGACAAGAAGCGGGGCTTGTTTACATCGGAAGTTGCTTCTTCTTCTACTGTTTCCAGAATGTCGGATAATTGTGCACATGTCAAAATGATTTAGTCCGTTCAAACGTGTGACACATGGAAATGCACGTCCTAATCAGATCAACTTTTTCAGGATCCATGTAAACAGTAAAGCTCTGATCTGAATTGTAATCAGATTGGAGAAATTTTGCATATGTAACCATGGCTACTGTTGATTCAAATGCGAAATACAGTATACTGTCTGGGTACATATTTATATTCTGTCGGGTAATTGAATAAACCATAATGCTGTTGATACCATCTAGCTGCAATGCTCCTGCACTGTGTATATAACTGTGTACATATGCATATTTATTTACTGCTTTGGCTAACCAGTTCTTATCTTATGATATTATTATCATATTAACTATTGCTCTGAGTGCTGCTATCCCTTTGCTGCTGCAATCCTGGAATTGTGGGACTAATAAAGTCTTATCTTATCTTATCTTATCTTAAATTAATAGGCAGTATTTTATTATTTTATGAGCAGACTTTGGCAAAAAACATTCTGAATATATGTTAGTTGATTGGAGAAAGACTATACTCCTGCACCTCTAATAGCTTTCTAATTCACAAAATCATTATCACAACATTCCAGATGGTAAACCAGACACTTCTGTAATATCCTAAAGCAGTACTGTGTAACTTTCTTGTTCCGGGTAGGAACACTGAAAAGACTACAACCATGAGGACTATGACCTCAGTCGTAACAGCCAATCACAGGTTTCTTAGTTGTTGGAGTCTAAAGTTATACCCTGTGATTGGCTGTTGGGGTTCAGGTCATAATCACCATAGTTGTAGTCTTTCCAGTGTTCCTACTCAAAACAGAGCTTTTGCAGGCAATGCAGGTCCACTCAGGCTATGGGGAAGTGACATTCACCTCAAAGGTTGCTGTACCATTACAATAATTTTTTAAATATTAGTTTATGGTGAATATCTTACATAGTGTTGCCTTAAAGTTGTGGATGAATGCTGGTTTGTAATGACATAAGTTATCCATCAACTGTCCCCATAAAAGGTACTTAGCTAAATGTTTCCTATATAACTTCTTGGGTGCGCCACAACGGCCACCTAAGTATACAGTATTTTGTGAATTATTGTGATCTTTGTTATTTTTTGAAATACTTAATTTAGGAGTCTCATATATGTAGTAGTCATATTTAGAAAATTTGGCCACTATGACCCCCCCCCCCCCACACACACACACACTAAGGGGCAGATTTACCAATGTTCTGCACCATTGCAAAACCCTGTTTTGGCGTTAAAAAAACTACTTGTTATGACTTGCCGCTCATCAGCGGCGCCAGCCGCGCGCACACCTGCTCCTCGTCAGCGGTGAGATATTTAATCCACTCTGCCCTGGGCTTCGGCTTGAAGCCATCTCTCTACTTTGGCCCTTTTGCTACTACGGATCTCAAACCCACTAGCAAAGATATCCTGGGTAAGCTCCCCTTACCTCTCTCCTCTAGCTTTCCCCTGTGCACAGGTGGACATCCCCCGCGGCGGACTTCATCACCTCGCCGTTGGCTCTACGCTGCTGCCACAGGTACCACAGGTCGCTGTCTCCCGGGCTCCGCCCTTGTCGACGCCAGCCACCTGTCACAACCAAGTAAGCCAGCTATCATCATCATTTCCCTGTATTGGTGTGGTGCCCGTTACCCTTCTCCCTCTGCTCTCTCCACAGGGTTGTCCGGCTGTACGGCCTCCTGCCCCCGTGCCTGACGCAGACACCACCACCAATACATTCTTATTCCACAGACACGCAGCCATACACTTCCCTGTTGTTAATAAAGCTGTTAAATCTATCCTGAGCCTGCGTGTGTGTCTCCTGGGCCGTGCGTTATGTCACTACTGTTGAGATTTACTAAAGGGCGCAGGGCAAAATTTGCGGTTGAAAGGTGTGGACTATGTTAGTTTTGCGCCTGGCCTCATTGCATACAGTGGTGTGAAAAAGTGTTTGCCTCCTTCCTGATTTCTAATTTTTTTTGTATGTTTCTCACACTTAAATGTTTCAGATCATCAAACAAATTTAAATATTAGACAAAGATGACACAAGTAAACACAAAATGCAGTTTTTAAATGAAGGTGTTTATTATTAAGGGTAAAAAAAAAATCCAGACCTACATGGCCCTGTGTGAAGAAGTGATCCCCTCCCGACCCATTAAAACATAAATTAACTGTGGTTTATTACATCTTTGGAAAGCTAAGTTCAATTTCTCTAGCCACACCCAGACCTGATTACTGCCACACCTGTTCTCAATCAAGAAATCACTTAAATAGGACCTGCCTGACAAAGTGAAGTAGACCAAAAGATCCTTAAAAGCCACCATGTTGCGATCCAAAGAAATTCAGGAACAAATGTGAAACAAAGTAATTGAGATCTATCAGTCTGGAAACGGTTATAAAGCCGTTTCTATAGCTTTGGGACTCCAGCAAACCACAGTGAGAGCCATTATCCACAAATGGTGAAAACATGGATCAGTGGTGAACCACCCCAGGAGTGGCCGGCCGACCAAAATTACCCCAAGAGGACAGCGACAACTCATCCAAGAGGTCACAAAAGACCCTACAACAGCCAAAGAACTGCAAGTCTCACTTGCCTCAGTTAAGGTCAGTGTTCATGACTCCACCATAAGAAAGAGACTGGGCAAAAATGGCCTGCATGGCAGAGTTCCAAGACGAAAACCACTGCTGAGCAAAAAGACCATAAAGGCTCGTCTCAGTTTTGCCAGAAAACATCTTGATAATCCCCAAGACTTTGGGGAAAATACTCTGTGGACTGACGAGACAAAAGCTGAACTTTTTGGAAGGTGTGTGTCCCATTACATCGGGCATAAAAGTAACACAGCATTTCAGAAAAGGAACATCATACCAACAGTAAAATATGGTGGTGGTAGTGTGATGGTGTGGGGCTGTTTTGCTGCTTCAGGACCTGGAAGACTTGTTGTGGTAAATGGAACCATGAATTCTGCTGTCTACTAAAAAATCCTGAAGGAGAATGTCCGGCCATCTGTTTGTAACCTCAAGCTGAAAAAGTTCTGCACTTGAGTTCTGCAGCAGGACAATGATCCAAAACACACCAGCAAGTCCACCTCTTAATGGCTTAAGAAAAACAAAATGAAGACTTTGGAGAGGCCTAGTCAAAGTCCTGACCTGAATCCGACTGAGATGCTGTGGCATGACCTTAAAAAGGCGGTTCATGCTCGAAAACCCTCCAATGTGGCTGAATTACAACAATTCTCCTCGTGGGCCATTAATGAGACGCTACAGGCCAACCGATGAGTTTGCATATTTATTAACGAAAGGTGCAAGTGACAAAATAAACAGCCACGTTGGGCAAGAGCACGAACAATGACTATGTCTGAGACTAAAGACACCACATACAGTCTCAGAGGGAATACACTTACTGAAAGGCGATGAAGCAAAGGGTGACTGGAGCCGGGGTTAGGGACTCCAGCCGAATTTTGTGAGGATCAACGTTAGACGAGGCCGCAGCGAGGAGTAAGCCTCAGCTGTTCCCTTAAATAATGATAAGGACTAATCAGGAAAGGAGAAAGTAATCAATGAAATGTGACTCAGCTGTCACGGCGCAGCTCGGCTCTGACAGCCGGAAGTCCCGCCGTGACGCTGTCACAATGAAAGCCCTGGAAGGCCATATGACAACAGAACGGGGAAAATAACAGACAGCCCGAGCACAGACCGAATCAGCGCTCAGACCATGACAGAATGGGCCAAAATTCCTCCACAGCGCTGTAAGCAACTCATTGCTAGTTATCACAAACTCTTCAGTGCAGTTGTTGCTACTAAGGGTGGCCCAAAGCAGTTATTAGGTTTACGAGGGAATCACTTTTTCACACAGGGCCATGTAGGTTTGGATTTTTTTTTACCCTTAATAATAAACACCTTCATTTAAAAACAGCATTTTGTGTTTACTTGTGTTATCTTTGTCTAATATTTAAATTTGTTTGATGATATGAAACATTTAAGTGTGAAAAACACACAAAAAAAGAGTAATCAGAAAGGGGCAAACACTTTTTCATACCACTGTATGTATTTGTGGGAGTTGTCATGTCAACACGCAAATTTGAGGGAGGGGAATATTTATTAAGGTTTGCGGTTGTCAGTCTCCTGCTAAATGCACCAGGATTTAGCGGCCAAAAAAAGCTTGTCTTAATTCATCTGCCTGACATGATAGCGATCGTTGGTGCTGAGACACCTGCGAGAACCGAGGGCGCGTGGCAGAAGCTTCTCACTGCCTGTGACTTTATTTGGCATGACAGAAGAACAGATTATACAAATATCAATGGTCTCACAGAGATCGGTGTTATGCTGAACTGGACATCAGCTGGCAGTTTTTTTTTTAAATTTCATTTGTTTATACTGTATATAGCCTACTATATGAATTTGTATCCATAAAATAGGATGCAGTAGGAGCCCTTATACCTGCAGAGGACATACAGATGTGTCAGCCGATAATGACTCTTTTTTGCTTTTCTGCAGAGGTTAGACTGAGATCTGGAGTTTCCCTCAGATCCCCCTAGCTCTTGATGCAAAATTTTCTATATTGTCAATTTTCTTTTTTTTTCTATCCATATTTCTATATTTACAGCATTTCTTTTTGCTGTGCATAAAACGGTAATTCAGTTCCCTCTTCTCTCTTTCTCTCTCCCAGTTCAGGATACACAATATAGGAGGAAAACAACAATGAGATTATTAACAAAAAGAGCGCAGAGATCCGTAAAAGTGTCCCCCGAAATGGATGGATGGATGGATGGATGGATAACTCAATGGCATTTATAAAAAGTTGTCAACTGGAAGACCTGTAGATTTTGTTAGAACAAAGTTATTCACAAAATAAAACCCCAGAGTCTCCATCAGACCATCTTGATGACTCTAGTGTTAATAAAATAAACACGTTGGTCAAATAATCAGTTTATTCATGAGTAGTCCTTAATTTATACATATTTAACAAAGGAGTATGCCATGTGAAATGAAAATTAAAACTTTGATGTATGATGAACAAATATAAACTATTTTACTGGGATTTGTGCTTAAACAAAAGCTTAAAAAGAAGCTTTAAAAAACTATATTATACTCCACCAAACTGGCTGTGCCTTTGTTGATGACCCATGCACACTGGCTAATTTGCACTGCCTTAGTAAATCTGCCCCTACGTGTCTAGGTGTTTTTCTGTCAGGCTGTAAACACTGTCACAGTTTACATGTTGTGGAGAAAGGAGGCAGGCGAGGCAACGAGCTAGATGACACAGAACTTTATTTTTTCTCCAATATAACTTACGGCAAAAGAGATTCTCGGGTCTCTGTGCATTCCTCTTTTATAACTTTATTCCCATGCATCGAGACCCGAAACTTCCAACCATAACCATTGTTTCAACAAAGAACTGTGTGGCACACTAACATAACATAACACCGGCACTGCTTCAACACTCTTCTACTCCCAGCCGCTCTGGCAATTACTCCTATCCCTGGGGGGTGCATATTCCTTTCTGTCCCATCTGGTACTCCCCGGTGACACCTCCTCTTTCGGTCCATTGTCCCTTGGGTGGAGAAGTCGAAAACCATGCCCCCAGTGTCATTCAAACAGGTAATTCACTCATGTCTAGACTACCAAAATAACTAGAGGGCAATCAGAGAGCACATACCTCTTTCAAAGCCCTATCTTGCAATGTTAAAGACATACTCTGGAGGATATAAATCCCCTTAAAACAATCTACGCTGTCTAAAATGGTATCCTTGGGCCTTTTTTCCCACTAAAAAAAAAAAAAAAAAAAAACATTCTTGGCCTTACAGTTTTGTGAAAATCTATTCCTCTCTCCTCTGTTCTGGGATCCATGAATATTCTAATTAGGCCCACCCACATCCTACCCACGAGTACACTGATGGCTCATACAGCCACCCAAAAGTAGACTGCAAGTTCTCACTGGTGCTCCTCCTGGTGCCACATTAGAATCAGAATCAGAATCAGAATCAGATTTATTGCCATTGTTCATGTAGTACACAAACTAGGAATTTGTCTCGGTGCCATGCTGCAACATTAAAAACATGATGAGAAAAAAGGATAAACTAAAAAACTAAAGGACTAAAAACGTGCAATAAGTGTAGAAAAATAAGTAATAATAAGTAATAATAATAATAATAATACTAATAATAATACTAGTAATAATGAGTAGTACTAGTCAAGGCAGTTTTAAAAATTAGCAAGTAGCAGATAATGTGAAGTACCACATAGTGCAGTCGATAATGCAACAGAAAAACAGCGATGAATGACGTGAGTCTAGTTGAGCTGCTGTACATAGTGCACGAGAGTCAAAAAGTCACTTAATGTTCAGCAGTCTGATGGCAGAGGGGAAAAAGCTGTTCATGTGCCGGGAGGTTTTAGTCCGAATGGACCGAAGCCTTCTACCTGAGGGGAGGGGGGCAAACAGTACGTGACCAGGATGTGAAGGATCGGCTATGATCCGGCCAGCACGCCTCCGGGTCCTGGAGATGTACAGGTCCTGGAGAGATGGGAGCTCGCAGCCTATCACCTTCTCAGCAGTGCGCACGACGCGCTGCAGCCTTATTCTGTCCCTGGCAGTGGCTCCTGCATACCACACAGTTATGGATGAGGTGAGGATGGACTCGATGATGGCCGTGTAGAACTGCACTAACATCTTGGTGGGTAGCTTGAGCTTCCTCAGCTGCCGCAGAAAGAACATCCTCTGCTGGGCCTTTTTGATGAGGGAGCTGATGGTTGGCTCCCATTTGAGGTCTCGGGTGATGGTGGTGCCCAAGAAGCGGAAGGAATCTGCAATGATGATGGGAGAGCCTGTGATGGTGAGGGGGGGCAGGGGGGTTGTGACTTTCCTGAAGTCCACAATCATCTCCGCTGTCTTCAGAGCATTCAGCTGCAGGTTGTTGTGGCTGCACCAGGACACCAGCTGGGCCACCTCTTCCCTGTAGGCGGACTCGTCGCCGTTGGAGATGAGCCCGATGAGGGTGGTGTCGTCCGCAAACTTAATCAGCTTAACAGACTGGTGGGAGGAGGTGCAGGAGTTGGTATAAAGGGAGAAGAGTAGGGGGGAAAGTACACAGCCCTGGGGTGATCCAATGCTGATGCTAACAGAGTCTGAGACAGACTTCCCCAGCTGCACATGCTGTCTCCGGTCCGTCAGGAAGTCGGTGATCCACCTGCAGAGGGAGTCAGGCACGTTGAGCAGGGACAGCTTGTCCTGGAGCAGATCGGGGAGGATGGTGTTGAATGCGGAGCTGAAGTCCACAAACAGAATCCTGGCGTAGGTTCCCGGGGAGTCCAGGTGCTGCAGGATGGAGTGGAGGGCCAGGTTGACTGCGTCGTCCACAGACCTGTTAGCATGGTAAGCAAACTGCAGCGGGTCTAGGAGGGGTGTGGTGATGGACTTGAGGTGAGACAGGACCAGGCGCTCAAAGGACTTCATGACTACAGAGGTGAGCGCTACAGGTCTGTAGTCGTTAAGTCCAGTAATCCGTGGCTTCTTGGGGACAGGGATGATGGTGGAGGATTTGAGGCAGGTCAGCACGTGACATTGCTTAAGGGAGGTGTTAAAAATGTCTGTGAAGACAGGAGCCAGCTCTTTCGCACAGTGTCTCAGGGTGGAGGGAGACACACCGTCCGGCCCGGGGGCCTTGCGCGGGTTCAGTCTGGAGAACTGTCTGTGCACGTCCTGCTCACTGATGACAAGGGGAGGGGGGGAGGAGGAGGAGGAGGAGGGGGGGGCGCTTTTGATGAATTAGGGGCTGAGGAGGCAGTGGAGCTGGGTGGAGTAGGTGAGTTGGACACAGCTGACGAGGTGTCAAAACGCGCGTAATGTTGGGACAGTTTTTGACAAAGGGCTTTGTCATCCTGACCTTTAGAAGCCTGAGGCCGATAGTTGGTGATTTGCCTCAGTCCTCTCCACACAGAAGCCGAGTCATTAGCAGTGAACTGCTGCTGGAGTTTCTCAGAATACACAGATTTAGCTCTCCTCAGCTCTCTGTTAAACCGATATTTAACCTCCCTGTAGCAGTCCCTGTCTCCACTTTTCAACGCTGCTTCCTTCTCCTTCCTGATCCGTCTGAGCTTAGCTGTGAACCAGGGCTTGTCATTAGAATATCTCACCCTGGTGCGCGATGGGAGAATGTCCTCCTCACAGAAGTTGATATATGAGTTCACAGTGTCTGTGTACTCATTAAGATCATGTGTGGCTCTTTTAAACATGCCCCAGTCAGTTATTTCCATGCATGTGTTCAGTTTCTCTCCAGCTTCACTGGTCAATTTCTTTGTGGTGGTCACAACAGGTTTAGTGAGTTTCAGTCTCTGTCTGTATGTGGGGATGAGGTGGACCATCACGTGATCAGATAGTCCCAGCGCAGCGCGGGGAACAGCGCGATAAGCGTCCTTTACTGAAGTATAACAGTGATCTAGCGTGTTATTTCCTCTGGTTGGACATTTAATAAACTGTTTGTAGCGGGGGAGCTCGTGACTCAGATTGCTCTGGTTAAAATCGCCCATCACAATAACCAGGGAATCTGGAAAGTTCCGCTCCGTAAGTTGGATGTGATCTGCGAGCACGCGCTGAGGTTCGCGCGTGTCCGCGTCGGGAGGGGCGTACACAGCGACGAGGATGAATGAGGCAAACTCCCGCAGAGAATAAAATGGCTTGCAGTTAATAAAAAGAAATTCCATGTCACGCCGCGCCATTCATCAGCGGCGCCACCTGCTCACGCACCTGCTACTCGTCAGCGGCGAAGGATAAAAGCCGCCTCGCCCTGAGCGTCGGCCTGAAGCCGTAGACTTCATTTCCTTTGTATGGACTTCTACCACATTCTCTTCAGCATCCTCATCTCCGGTAAGAAGTTCACTTACCTCATCTCTCCAGTCTGCTCCCCTGTGCACAGGTGGATTCCTCGGCGGCGGACAATCCCGTCCCTCGTCTCTCCTCGCTGCTGCACCGAGCCCTGCAGGTGGCTGTCTCCCGGGCTTCCATCCTTGAAGCGCCAGTCATCTGCCCAAACAAGTAAGCTTCTCTCCCTCGCCTATTCTCCTCCCGTGTTGGTGTGTGCTCATCACCCTGTGTCTGATTTCTCCCATAGGGTTGCCGGCTGAACGGTCTCCTGCCTCTGGGTCCGAAGCAGACGCCACCACCAACACATTAACATTCCGCAGACACGCACCCAAACATCCCTGTTGTTAATAAACAGTTTGAACTACTCTGAGCCTGTGTGTGTGCGTCTCCTGAGCCGAACGTTATGTCAGTACGGCTTCAGCAGAGCGGCTCGGCGGACGGCGGGCTCGCACACCGGTTTACCATCCTCGAGGCTCGGGTGGATCAGATTGTTTATCAGCAACAGGTGGTTCTTAATCAATTATTAGAACTGACTAACCGATTGAACCGCTTGGACCCCCAACAGCCGTTCCTCCCGACTCACCAGGGTGGCGCGGCTCCTGCTGTTCCAGCGGCCGTCCAGCCGGCTCCAGTGGCACCGGTTCGGCTCACGCCGATTCCGACCCCCGCCTGCTTTAGCGGTAAGCTCGGCGGAGCGCGGGGGTTTATTATGCAGTGTGAGTCCGTGTTCCACCGTGTGCCCGGAGATTTTCCCTCGGATCACAGCCAAATTGGTTACATAGGGAATCTTCTGGAGGGGCGTGCGTTAACCTGGACCTACGCCGTAATGGCGAGGCCCAGTTATGCCACCCTCACCTATGACCAATTCGTGAGGTGCTTTCTGGAGGTCTTTGACCACTCACAAACCGAAACGGTCCAGGTCGATCGGCTTCTCGCTCTCCAGCAGGGAAGCCGGTCGGCAGCGGACCACTCGGTCGACTTCCGGGTAGCGGCGGAGGAATTGGGCTGGGAGGAACGCTCCCTCTGTGGCCTGTTCCTCCGCAGCCTCAATAGTGATCTGAGGGATGAACTGGCTGGTCGGGATATCCCTGGGACGCTAGCGGAGCTGACATCCTTAGCGATAAGTTTGGATAACAGGCTGCGCGAGCGCTCCTCGGGGCGGAGGTCTTCTTCTTCTCGCCCTCGTGGAGCCTCGCCGCACCTGTTCCAAGCTCGCCCCCTGGCGGCGCCGCCAGCATCGCGCCCCGAGGAGTCGGAGCCGATGGTGACGGGCTGGACTAAACTTTCCCCTGTGGAGAAACAACGCCGCCGTGAGTTGGGCCTCTGCATGTATTGCGGAGGCGACCAACACACCGTGGAGCGTTGTCCACGGAAAGCCAGTCGGTGGGGTCCGCGAGTCACTGTTGGAAGCCTCGCGGATGTCAATCGGTTAGGATCACTTACTCAATTGAAGCTGCCCATCCGTTTCTGCCATAACCCTACTGGGCACCTCACCCACGCACTGGTGGATTCGGGCGCAGAAGGCAGCTTCATTTCACAAAGCCTGGCAACCCGATTGGGCATCCGCTGCCAGGCACTCAACACTCCCATCTCCCTAATCCACCTCTCCCGTGCCACCCTCGGGAGAGTGACACATCAAACTGTTCCCCTACCGGTCATCATCTCGGGAAACCACCGGGAGGAAATGACCTTTTACGTCCTTCCCAACTCTGTGTCGCCCGTCATCCTGGGGTATCCCTGGCTCCGCCTTCACAATCCGGTCCTGGATTGGAAATCAGCTGGGATCTCGGCATGGAGTACGTTCTGTATGGGCACCTGCCTTCAGTCCGCTGCCTGCTCTCCGTCCGCTCCTCCCCCTGCTACGGACGCTGCACCCCCGGACCTGTCTCTGGTGCCCCCAGAATTTCACGACCTGGGTATAGTGTTCAGCAAAGCGAAAGCTATGTCTCTTCCCCCTCATCGGCCCTATGACTGCGCCATCAACCTCCGCCAGGGGGCTCCCTTACCTTCTGGTCGCCTTTACAGCCTGTCTGCGCCGGAGAAGGAGACGATGAACGCCTACCTGAAGGAATCATTAAGTGCTGGGATTATCCGCCCATCATCGTCACCCGTGGGGGCAGGGTTCTTCTTCGTGGGGAAAAAGGATGGGTCCCTCCGCCCTTGTATCGACTACCGGGCCCTCAACAATATCACGGAGAGGGACCGTTACACCCTGCCTCTCATGGACACTGCTTTCCACTCCCTCCAGGGGGCGACCTGGTTCACCAAGCTGGACCTACGCAGCGCTTACCACCTCGTCCGGATCCGGGAGGGAGATGAGTGGAAAACGGCCTTCCGTACCCCGAACGGCCACTTTGAATATCTGGTGATGCCGTTCGGGTTGACCAACGCTCCTGCAGTCTTCCAGCGCCTCATTAATGACGTCCTCCGGGACTTCATTGGCCTTTTCGTGTTCGTCTACCTGGACGATATTCTCATCTTCTCCAAGTCCAGGGATGAGCACCAGGTCCACGTGAGGCGGGTCCTCCAAAGGCTGCTGGAGAATCGTCTGTACGTTAAGGCGGAAAAGTGTGAATTTTACGCCAGGAGTACATCCTTCCTGGGGTTCATCATCGCCCACGATAAGGTGCTCCCCGACCCAGAGAAGGTAAAGGCGGTGGTGGAATGGCCCACACCTGCATCTCGGAAACAGGTGCAGCAATTTGTTGGCTTCGCCAATTTCTACCGCCGCTTTGTCCCCAACTTCAGTGCCATCGTGGGACCACTGACCCGCCTCACGTCCCCGAAGGTCCCGTTCCGGTGGACCGAAGAAGTCGCTGCCGCCTTTGAGGCGCTGAAGGCGGAATTCTCCTCCTCCCGGGTCCTTCGCCAGGTCGACCCCGCGCTGCAGTGCATTGTAGAGGTAGACGCCTCGGACACGGGAGTGGGAGCAGTGCTGTCCCAGCGGTCACCGGACGATGGCGCCAAGCGACCGTGCGCCTTCTTCTCCCGGCACTTGTCCCCGGCGGAGAGAAACTACGATGTGGGGGACAGAGAGCTCTTGGCCATCAAGCTCGCCCTGCAGGAGTGGCGCCACTGGTTGGAGGGGGCAAGCCTGCCGTTTGTGGTCCTCACGGACCACAAGAACTTGGAATACTTACGATCTGCCAAGCGCCTGAACGCCCGCCAGGCGCGCTGGTCCCTGTTCTTCGCCAGGTTCCAATTTTCCATCACCTTCAGGCCTGGCTCTAAGAACGTCCTGCCTGACGCCCTCTCCAGGCAGTTCGCCCCCGTGGAGTCGGAGGAGGCGCCCCACTCCATCCTGCCCAGGTCGTGCGTCGTGGGAGCCATCTCGTGGGACATTGAGAGCAAGATCCGGAAGGCACAGGAGGTGGAACCTGACCCTGGCGGCGGACCGGAGGGGAGGCTGTTCGTGCCATCCGCGGTCCGAGGAGAGGTCATCCACTGGCTCCACACCTCCAAGCTCACCTGTCACCCTGGCACCTCCCGGATGATAGATCTCCTCCAACGGTCCTTTTGGTGGCCAGGCCTGCGGAGGGATGCAGCCCGCTACGCCCGGGCTTGCCCAATCTGTGCCACCTGCAAGTCGGGAAATGCCCCTCCAGCGGGTCTGCTCCAGCCCCTGCCCGTCCCTGGCAGGCCCTGGTCGCACATCGCTCTGGATTTCGTCACCGGACTCCCCATCTCCAACTCCTATGACACCGTCCTGACCATCGTGGACCGCTTCTCCAAGGCCGTGCACTTCGTCCCCCTGCGAGGCCTCCCTACTGCCCTGGAGACGGCGGACCTCCTCGTCCAACACGTGGTCAGGCTGCATGGGATTCCGGTGGACGTGGTCTCGGACCGGGGCCCCCAGTTTTCATCTGAGGTTTGGAGGTCTTTCTGCAACGCCATCGGAGCCAAGGTGAGCCTCTCCTCCGGCCATCACCCCCAATCCAACGGGCAGTGTGAGAGGACCAACCAGGAGCTGGAGGCTGCGCTCCGCTGTGTGTCCAGATCCAAACCCGCGTCCTGGAGCAACCATCTTGCCTGGGTTGAATATGCCCACAACACCGCTCGCTCTTCTGCTACAGGGATGTCCCCCTTCAAAGCGTCCCTGGGTTACGACCCCCCGCTGTTTCCGGAGCAGGAGAGTGAGGTAACTGTCCCGTCAGTTAGGGCCCATCTCAGGCAGTTCCGCTCCACCTGGGCTGCCGCGCGCCATGCGCTATTGCGCACAGCGGAGCGCAACAGGACTGTGGCGGACCGGCGTAGAAGACCTGCCCCGGCGTACAGAGTTGGGCAGCTTGTTTACATTTCCACCCAGGACGTCACTCTAAAAGGCGAGAGGAGAAAGCTGGCACAGCGCTTCATGGGTCCCTACCCCATCACCCGGATCATCAACCCGGTGGCTGTGCGCGTGGCTATTCCCCCCTCCCTCCACATTCATCCTACTTTCCACGTGTCGAAGGTGAAACTGGCGGTTACTGACCCCCTTTGCCCTCCTCCTGCAGCGCAACCCGCGCCCCGGATGATTGGTGGCCATCCGGCCTGGTCCGCCTCCTCCATCCTGGACTCCCGGCGCCGGGGTCGTGGGTTGCAATACTTGGTGGACTGGGAGGGCTATGGGCCCGAGCATCGACAGTGGGTGCCCCCGTCGTTTGTGTTGGACCCATCGCTCATCGCGGACTTCCACCGAGCGCACCCGGATAAGCCATCGCCAGGAGGCGCTGCTAGAGGGGGGAGTACTGTCACGCCGCGCCATTCATCAGCGGCACCACCTGCTCACGCACCTGCTACTCGTCAGCGGCGAAGGATAAAAGCCGCCTCGCCCTGAGCGTCGGCCTGAAGCCGTAGACTTCATTTCCTTTGTATGGACTTCTACCACATTCTCTTCAGCATCCTCATCTCCGGTAAGAAGTTCACTTACCTCATCTCTCCAGTCTGCTCCCCTGTGCACAGGTGGATTCCTCGGCGGCGGACAATCCCGTCCCTCGTCTCTCCTCGCTGCTGCACCGAGCCCTGCAGGTGGCTGTCTCCCGGGCTTCCATCCTTGAAGCGCCAGTCATCTGCCCAAACAAGTAAGCTTCTCTCCCTCGCCTATTCTCCTCCCGTGTTGGTGTGTGCTCATCACCCTGTGTCTGATTTCTCCCATAGGGTTGCCGGCTGAACGGTCTCCTGCCTCTGGGTCCGAAGCAGACGCCACCACCAACACATTAACATTCCGCAGACACGCACCCAAACATCCCTGTTGTTAATAAACAGTTTGAACTACTCTGAGCCTGTGTGTGTGCGTCTCCTGAGCCGAACGTTATGTCATTCCAGGGCGGGAGAACAGTGTTTGGAAATCACCGTTACATCAGAGCACCAGCTGTTGTTAATATAGAAGCACACTCCTCCTCCAATAGACTTACCGGAGAGCTCTGTGACGCGATCAGCACGATACAGCTGAAATCCCTCGAGGCTGATTGCGCAATCTGGAATGTTCTCATTAAGCCAGGTCTCAGAGAAGCAGATGACAGACGAGGAAGCGAGGTCTTTGAAACGCATCAGCAGTCTTAATTCTTCTACCTTGTTCAAGAGAGAATTGGCATTGGATAGAAATATGCCAGGCAAGGCTGTTCGTGTGCCTCTCTTTCGTAGCCGAGTGAGAATCCCCCCTCTCTTTCCTCTTTTCCGCCGTCTAGCTCTTTTGGCCAAACAATGGATCAGATCGGCGGCAGGAGCTAAAAAAACTGGAAGAAGGTCCATGGGGGTGAGAGTCCCGATATTTAATAGTTCTTCACAGGTGTATGAACCGGCAGACGCACAATCAGTGAACAAAAACAGACAAATTATAAAAATTAAAGGGCAGCGAAGCACCATGGCGGCCGTGGTTGCACGGTGGCGCAGTGGTTTAGCACTGTGGCAGCACAGTTTTACCCTCGGCCGGGGGATCGCGGGGATCATGAGATCGTGGGTTCGATCCCAGCCCCCGACCAACAGTGAGCTGTGTGGAGTTTGCATGTTCTCCCCGTGTTTGCGCGGGTTTACTCCGGGATTTCTCCGGTTTCCTCCCACACACCAAAAACATGTAGGTTTAGGGCGCTCGCGCACGCAGTGACCAGCAGCCGGTGGCTTGTCACCAGACTGCAAACCAAGTCTACCTACGGGTACAAATAAGTAACAAAAAAAAAAAACAAAAAAAAACAATTAACAGGCTAATGTGGGCTAGTGCTACAGTATATTACACAAACAAATAATGAATCCCATGATAAAAAACAGACTTACTGGTTGAACAACATGCCCACTTGTATGCACGGTGACCCCAAGATAATGACTGGAACTGCACTGGTCCTTAAAAGTGGTCCTTAAAAATGGTAAAACGCAACTTAATTTGGGTCAAGTTTTCAAGGCAGTGTCATGAATTGCCCCTTGGGGCAGGAACAGAGACCCAAGTGCTGGACTGTAGTTTGTGCTATTTATTGAAAAACACAAAAAGTCCAAACAGTGCACAAACACAAAAAATCCAAACAGTGGACAAAGCAAACTTACGAACTGAGACGGCGAAAAGGAAGACAGGATGCGCACAGAGAATAAACGTCAGGATGGAAGTAGGGTTCTAACACGAGTGAATAATTAGACTGGACCCACGGAGACCTCTGGTGAAGTTGGATGAACCTCAGTGGCCCTGGGGAAAGGCTTAGACAAGAGGGACAGAGACACAGGGTCAGGGTCACTGGCGGCAGTGGAGCCCGGTGAGGTGAGCTCAGGTGCAGCCGAGGGCTGCACTTGGCTCTCCCACCAAGAGCCAGGTAAGAGCTCTCCAAAACAGAGACAGTGAAAACAAAGAAGAGCACTTGCCTGAGCTCAAGCTCCACCACCGTCCAGGACTCTGCCGATCCAGTCGACGACGTCTCGGGCCCGGACCTCTGGAGGTCCAGCTTCAACTCTGCTGTGGCGTTCCCTACAGCCAGCATGGTGGTGAATGCAGTCCCAGGATCCCCCAGCAGACAACGATGAGTCAGATTACAGGGCAGAGGTTGAGCACTTGGCTACTTGGTGCGCTGACAATAACCTGCTCCTTAACACCAGCAAAACCAAGGAGCTCATAGTGGACTACAGGAAGGAGAGGGGAGAGACACATGACCCCATCCATATCAATGGCATAGCTGTTGAACGTGTCCCCAGCTTCAAATTCCTGGGGACCCACATCTCGGAGGACCTGTCCTGGTCAGTTAACACCACCAGCCTGATCAAGAAGGCCCATCAGCGCCTCTTCTTCTTGAGGACACTGAAGAAGAACCATCTGTCAACTGACATCCTGGGCAACTTCTACCGCTGCGTGATAGAGAGTACCCTGACCAACTGTGTCACAGTCTGGTATAGGAGCTGCTCTGTCGCTGACCGTAAGGCGTTGCAGCGGGTGGTGAAAACCGCCCAACGCATCACAGGGACTCCACTTCCAGTTATAGAGGACGTCTACAGGAAAAGATGTCTGCGCCGGGCACGCAGCATTCTTAGGGACGCCAACCATCCTGCTCATGGACTGTTCCAGCTTCTCCCCCTCCAGAAGGCATTTCAGAAGCCTTCGGACTAGAACCAGCAGGTTTAGGAACAGTTTCTTTCCAACAGCTGTCACATTATTGAGCTTAGTTCCCCGCTGACTCTCTTACCATCATCTCTTACCATCCTCACCTGTACATAACTGCCCATCTAACTTATTGTACATTATTTGCACATAACAGTACTCTTAACTTTCTGCACTGCTGCATATATTTGCTTAAATTGCACATACTGTTAATTACTGTATGTACTGCACTGCTGTCCTTTGCACTTCTGATTGGATGCTAAACTGTGTTTCGTTACCTTGTATTCATACATGTGTAATGACAATAAAGTTGAATCTAATCTAATCAAAGTGGCCCATGCAGGTGGCTCACCTGGCGTGGACACAGGAGGTCGGTTCCCTGCTGGCACTGGATCCTGCTCTGCTGAGGCCAGGGGACACTCCAAAGTCAGCACAGGCTTCAGCAGCCATGGCTGCAGGGTTGGGATCAAGTCCGCAGGCTCTTCCATCATCCGGCGGCTCAACCCTGGGACCGGCGGACACTCTGGGAAAATAGGAGGGAACATGGAGAGAGCAGGTAAGGTGGTGTGGTCTGCAGCAGGTGGTGCGGACTCAGAGGACTGCAAAAACTAAGCCTCACTACCGGGAATTAGGTAAAGCATATCATCATAAAAGTGTAGGAAAATGAAAAGACACTTGCCTGAGTTCCCAGGGCACGATGTTCTCTACTGCAGCAGGTGTAGGATCAACCCTCTCCGTGACTTCAGTGGAAGAGAGCCCCGCAGAGGAACACTGAAGAACCGCCCCTGCAGCCTCTGCGATGGGCAGAGCCGGAGAGGAAACAGCCGGACCCTCAGCAGTGGGAGGATACGTTGAGGAGACAGGAGTTGCAGCAGCAAAGGAGGAAGAGGAGACTGACGGGCCAGCCGTCAAAGGAGAGCTAGAGTAAGGAGCTGCTGCAGGGCTAGTCTGGCTTGGCGTGGGAAAAACTGCTGCCTGAGAAGCGGAGCTGTTCCTCTGGCAGTCCAAAGCTGGGTGGCAGCGTCTTGGAGCTGGCGGAATGGGAGCAGGAATGGGCAAACAGGAGGATGAGCAGGACATCTGCCGCAGAGGGTGCTTCCATGCCAACTTTGGTCCTGCTGGAGGTAGCTTCCAAGTCAGCCCAGGGAAAGAGTGCTGAAGGACAGAGACCATAGCCAGCAACTCCATGAATTGGGGAAACCTCCACAACCCAGGTTGCGCCTCGACAATACCGGTCACCACATCCATACTCTCCCAGATCTTCTTAGGGCTGTGGGAGGCAAACGCTTCACCCACAGAGCCCTAGGTGAACTCAGCGGCCCACTGCTCCTCCACACTCGGGGACCCCGCTGCCGATCTCCCTTTGAATCTCCCTTTGTTGGAAGTCGGCGTGCTGTCATGAATTGCCCTTTGGGGCAGGAACAGAGACCCAAGCACTTGACTGTAGTTTGTGATATTTATTGAAAAACACAAAAGTCCAAACAGTGCACAAACACAAAAAATCCAAACAGTGCACAAAGCAAACATATGAACTAAGACGGCGAAAGGGAAGACATGATGCACACAGAAAATAAACGTCAGGATGGGAGTAGGGTTCTAACACAAGTGAATCATTAGACTCTAGCAATGAGGGAGAGAAATAACAATCCTTAAATAGAACCAGAAACAAATGATCACAAGTGATAGCAGGTGTGGGTCACATGAGCGGAGGAGAAGACCTAATTATTAGACAGCTCACAGCTGTGACGATTCGTGAACTGACACAGAAAGAGCAACCAATGTGAGATGACAAGGTGGGAGTGTCTGGAAGAGGAGGTGGAGAACTCATGCCACAAAGAAACAAAATATAAACACTAAGAACTACATGGACAAAGGATGTCTACAGAACTGACAGGATAATAATAATACTAAGGACATGAATAAATAGCAGAACAACTGACCACTAAGAACACCTCTTAAACCAACACACAGGAAAATAACACACAACACTGGAAACATACAGGAAATACTCAGATATAAATTAAGAGCCTGAGCACGGTGACACACGCGCTCAGCCTCGGGACAAGCAGCTGTTCAAAAATACTAACTGGCTCTGAAGGCTAGGCTGGTTCCTTAGTTCCGCTTTCGTCTTTTGAGGACATGAACTCAGTTGAATGGCCACACCCATTGCTGAGTCCTGATTGGTTACCCATTATTGTGACATCACAAAAATGGTCTGCCAAAACTTCCCTGTTCACGGGAGGGGGGGAGGGGAACTAAAGTTTTAAAAAAAACACACAGACATAGTACTTATGGTAAATCTTATATATTTATATAAGATTATATAGCACTTTTTCTTCATCTCTGGATGACCAAAGTGCTTTACAGAATCGGCTATCTGCCCATTCACACAGGTGACAATGGAGCTGCCATGCAAGACGCTAGCCTGACCCACCAGGAGCATCTTGAGGTTCGGTGTCTTGCTCAAGGTCACTTGGACATGCAGACTTCAGAGAGAGCAGGAATCAAACCACCAACCCTCTTATCAGAGGTTAGCCACATTCTACACCTGTGACACAGCCACCCTGGCCGATTTCACTTTTGATATGACTTGTAAGTCATAAAACACATGTTATAGATATGGTAACAAAAAAAAATTCTTGATTTTCACTGGAGTGTCACTTTAAAGAAAGTGAAAACATGATCCAGAGTCCACATCCTGATTCAGGTCACCTCTAAAATCTAATTGGTTCATCAATAGCCCAGTGGTCACCTCTGGTGAAAATTTCATCAAAATTTATTCAATAGTTTTTATGTAATCATGCTAACAGAGTCAGATAAACAAACCAACCAACATGAAAACATAACCTCCTTGACAGAGGCAACAATCCAAATACTTTTTAAAATGAGAGTGGTTGACTGAGGCATGTGTGGCCTGTGCAACAGCAGTGCTTTTGTAACTACATTACTTTAGTGTATTAGTGTGTGGTCACCACCAAGACAGAAAGAACAAATATTTTTGATGGATTAATAAATCATCTCTATAGTATTATACAGTTAATCAGTTCTTCTAGGACAGTTTTGAATTTTGCTGAACTTCCAGCATATCTAACACGACCTTATATTTCATTATATTTCATCCCGCAAGACTTTAGATTTTTCTCAAAGTCTAATTCTTGTTTACTTCCTTTCAGACAGATGCACATGAACATTATTAGACTGGGTTTTATAAGAGAACAGTTGCTGTGTGTTGGCTGTTGTTACTGTGCTTCAAAAGCCTACGTGTATCAGATAAACCCTGCACTTAGACAAGAGGGCTCAGGGGAACAGCTAGTTGTGGGCTTCTCTGTATATCTGGCTATATCTGGAGAACAGAGAGGGAGTAGAAGACAGAGTGAGAGAATGTGTGTGAAGCTGCCAGCAGCAGCCAAAAGTCTTCCCAAATAAACACAGCTGATGGGGTAAACCCTCCCTTTATCCCTCTTCAAACTGAAAATGCCCACTCTTCCATCTTCCTTCCAATAAACATCATTTTATCAATAAAATAACAAAGAAAATTTTAAAAGCATTATGAATACCTGCATGAGGTGTGATATAGTTAATCAATATGCAGTAATCCAGAATAAGACAGGAATATTGTTCATGAACAAATAGCATACAGAGAAGAACACTTCTGTTTTATACAGCTGAACATCTGTAATGCAGATTGCTTTCCTTGACTTAAAAATTTAAACTTATGATCCACTGCACAGTTTATCAGAGGCTAATATCATGCTGCTTTTGTCACCTGCTCATCTTCACAAAGGTCCAGAGTAAACCACTGTATAAATGCTGTTGCCATCTGTATGCATCACCCCAAAGCAGTATGAAGTGAACCATCTGAATGCTGACTATCTGCCCTCCTGTTTTTGTCTGTGGTATACATCAATCTATTGAAGCAACATCTCAAGACATCAGCCAGGAAGATAAAGCTTGGGCACAAATGGCTCTTCCAAAAGGATAAGGACCAATGACCTGCCAAATTAGGTACAAACTGGCTTAAGGACAACTAAGTCAGTGTTTTGGAGAGGCCATCACAAAACCCTGATCTCAGTCCCATGGAAAATTTGTGGGCAGAGCTGAAAAGATGTGTGTGAGCAAGGCGGCCTACAAACCTGACTCAGTTCTGTCAGGAGGAATGGGCCAAAATTCCAGCAAACTATTATGAGAAGCTTGTGGAAGGATACTCAAAACATTTGACCCAAGTCATACAGTTTACAGGCAATGTCACCAAATTCTAAGGAAATGTATGTAAACTTCTGACTTTGAAGAAAGCAATAACAGATCCTCTAAAAAAAAATATTTAGCAAATAGAAATAATCGTGGCAATCCTAACTGATCTAAAACAGGAAAAGTTTAGTCTGACTTCATGTCAGACAACGAGAAAAAAAAATGTCTTTTTATACAGTGTATGTAAATATCTGGTTTCAACTGTAAGTGAACACCATTTACCAATTAAAATGACAGGCAACGATAGACTATGACATAATTTTTACACCCTTGTCTGTCAAAATGATAGATAACAAAAACATCTAGAGCAACCTTTGATTGAGAAAGTGCTATTCTGATTGACATAACCTTTTTCCTGCTAATCTGTGTTTGGTCCAGATTGTGACACTGTTGCTTAAAGGGCTGATGACACGTTTTTGACTTCATCTAATTTTTCAACACATAATACAATATGACGAAATAGGTTGGTCTGTGCAGTTCTAAGTCAAACAGGCTTTTTTTCCACGCAAATATCTGTCGTTTTCATGAGCGCCACATCACCAATTGCGTCAATAGCTGGAACCCCCCCCCCCCCCCGGCCATGTTGTAACGTCATTGACAGAACAAAGCGCTTGGCTGCCCATTGTACACACAGGATGGAAGCGGTAGAAAACATTGACAATGGTTCCACACACATGAATTGGTTTGTGTACTCAAATACTTTGCAAGCAGTTTCATGAAATGGTCAGTCAGAAAGCAACTCATACCGGCTCGGACGTCGCCCGAGTTAACAAGGCCAGGAGTTCCTGGCAGCGGAGAGGGAAGGACAGAGCTGCGTGGAGGAGTCTGATCAGACCTAAATGAAACAGTCATTGTCGCCCAGCAGACTGCTATGATGATGATGTCCAATCTTCAGACGATTATAGTTCCGAAGAATGGGATGACAATGAAGAATCTGGGGCATCAGACTGTATAGGTTTGAGCCGTGCCAAGCGGGCATCGTGCCAAGCGAGTCAGACTCAGAGAGTGACAGTGGAGAGGCACACATGCCAGTAGCAGCAGCAGCGACAAACACACGGCAGGGGAACACCGAGTGTTATTCTTTTGTTACGGATATTGCAACAAATTATTTGTTCATAAATATAATTTATTTAAACCTGATTTTTCAATAAAATCATAGCAGTGTATTCTCTGTGGCTCAGGCATAGGGATTATTATATATTATATTTTGAGTTCATGTTGTTTTTGTTTTGTACATGTGTTTTATGTGCGTTTTCACCCACTTTCAGGTGGACACTGTCCAAGATTTACTGGGCCGACCACATGCCCTCTCTCTTTGATAGTCAGCTGTTCATGTTTTGTGTGTATCATCTGCCGTGTTGTCAGTCAGCCAATGTTGCCAACACTATCACGACATGTTAGCCACTCCACACAGCCGTGGTTCTGTTGCGCCCCTTGAAGCGATGTCGGCCCTGGGGCACAACCGTGGTTAACATGTCTCCTCTCTATGTTTGCTGGGCGATGTCAGCCCCGAACGGCAACTGTAAGTATTTCTGTTTATTTTTGTAAGCCTTCACCTTTTTGGGAACTGTTGTCATCATTCTTATGTTCAATACATGTGCTGTGGTGAATTCTGTGCGTAAATCCGTTCATCATGACCCCCCGTGTGCTCGGGGGGTCATGATGCACGGAGAGGGAGGATGAAATAATGAGGATTTACGTGCAGGGTTAACCACAGCACATTTAATACAGAAAGACAGACAATTCCCAAAAAGGTGAAGACGTACAAAAAACACAAACACACTTACTGATGACGTTCAGGGGCCGGCATCGCCGAGAGAACGAATGAGAGGAGACGTGTTAGCCACAGTTGCGCTCCAGAGCCGACATCACTTCAAGGATGCACGAGAACCACGGCGAACATGGAGTGACTAACACATCGTGAGAGTGCTGAAAATACTGGCAGACTAACAGCACAGATAACAATACTATGGACCAGCAGTGCATGACTGGCAAACGGCCACTAAGTACACACACTGCTGGTGATGGTGTGATGAGAAGCACCTGGGCGAGGACCAGGAGACACGATCAGCGGGAGTTTGATTCAGCTGGTGATAATGAGGGGACGTGGCCGGACCGGCGAGCGTCAGCATACGATCACAGAAAGTAGGTCAAAGCTGCACGTAAATTCATTAATCCTTCCCCTCCTCATGCACTCCTCCTGCGTAAAAGCGCACAAGGAGGCTAATGACAGTTGTAGCTGAAGCGTATGATGTGGTCTTTCACAGCCTGCTGTTTATCTAAACCTGCGACACAACGCGAAGGCATAGCTGTAAAATTAAAACAAGAAACCAGAGAAACTGAGCTGCAAAGCTGCTGTCATTCCATTTAACAACACCAGAGTCCGTTCTGTCGCTTACGTCATGGGGGTGCCGCCCTTAATTCGGTGGGCTGCACCACAGTCCAGTCAGCAGCTGCAGTATTTTGATGATAACTAGTTTATGCAGGCGCTGTTGTAAATATTATATTGATCAAAGACAATGACTTTTGGGTTTACACAACATGCTAAAAAATGTCAAAATTGTGTCATCAGCCCTTCAACCTGCAGTACTGCCACATTCAAGTGCATGGAAAATATTAAAATTTAAAGCTGATGGAGCCCAATGTCTTAAAAAGAAATCTTCAAAAGAAAATAGACTGAATCTCAATCTTCACTATATAATTCAAGAAATCTGTCTGTGTGTGTGTCACGATCATAGGATCGTCTATGATGTTCCTATGATCTCTACATGATGTCCTATGATGTTCCTATAGGACTCGCTAAAAGATCGTAGGATCGCCTACATCATAGGAAACATGTAGAGATCATAAGAACATCATGTCTGTCTGTGTGTCACGACCATAGGACTCGCTAAACGTCTAAAAGAGTGCGTGTATGTGTATGTCTGTGTGTGATCAAAGGCAGGCCTCACTCACAAACATAGGGCATCAAAGATCAAACACAGGCATCACTCACGATCATAGGACTCCCTATGACACCATCAAAGATCATAGGACTTGCTATGACATCATCAAAGATCAAATGCAGGCATCATAGGACTCGCTATGTCATCAGCCTATGGTGTCTATATGATGACATCATCAAAGATCATAGGACTCTTCTTTTTAGATTTTATTGGCTGTTGGCAATCAGCCTACAGGTGCATTACCACTACTGACTTGATTATCATCACTCTATATCTTTGTATAAGGAGTTCTTATCTTCAAAGATCAAAGGCAGGCATCACTCACGATCACAGGACTCACTATGACATCAAAGATCATAGGACTCACTATGGCATCATCAGTGATCATAGGACTCCCTATGACATCATCCATGATCAAAGGCAGGCATCACTGAACCAGTCATGATGCACTTGCTTACACCTGCTTTCTACAGGCATGCAGAAATACTTGCTTATACTTGGTTTCTACGGGTATGCACGGCCATGCACAGGTATACACTAGTAAAAAAAAATCCCCCAAACCAAATGCTGATTATCTTAGGAACAAGAACACTTCAATATGACCTCATTTACTATATAACTGAAAACCTGAAAGTGACCCAAAACAAAAGAATAATAATCCTGTGTGATTTCTTGACTGATATCTGTTACAAGCTTGTAGCCACTGTTGTCAATAATAGTAAGTGGCATGTGAAATACAAGTTTCTGGCTTTCCCCTACATTGTGTGTTTTGTACTCTTGTTTAAAGAACATTATTTGGTATTGTCCATTTTTTCTGGCCTGCTTTGCCTCTATGTTTTAGTGGAGCTGCTTCCCTCCCTCTCTATCTTCCTCTCTTTTTATATTAGCTCAGAGCAGTCTGGTATTTCACCATGTAAGGATGCAGAGCTGACTTGCTCCTGGGACAGCAAAAAAAACAGTGAGGGAGCTATTTTCTTGGAGAAGTTTTATAATCATTTTTCTTATTAAATCGAGACAGTACAGTTGTGTGTTCTTAAAGACCGGCTAGAAGATTAAAATAATATAAATTGTTACCCATATAGTCCATCTGATGTTCATCATAATTTGAGTTAGAGAATTATTTTTATCCTTCTGATAAGAGACATAGTTTTGGATTGACACTGCCACACTTCTACACACAGAAGCTGTCCAGAACAGACGTAGTTTGAGCCGTCTGTAACTGATCAGCACTCAGAGGTTTGAGGGCCTCACTTAAGTGATCCTCACATTCACAAACAAACTTTGACCTTCACTCTTCCACTGCCACCTCTAAAATAAACCATGAACCCCTTTCGTGTATGTCAAATGTGACAGTTCTAAGGAGAGAGAATTATCAATGAGAAAAACTTCTTTCTTCTTCTCTATCCCCTCACCCCCCAGCCAGTTGCAGCAGATGACTGTCCCTCCCTGAGCCTCGTTCTGCTGGAGGTTTCTTCCTGTCAAAAGGGAGTTTTTCCTCTCCACTGTCACCAAGTGCTTGCTCACAGGGGATCAACTGATTGCTGGGGTCTTTCTGCAATTGTGGGGGGGGGGGGGATGCCCCTACAGTTGAAAGTGCTATGAGATGACTGTTGTGAAATGGCGCTATATAAATAAAGTTGAAAGTTGAATTGAACTGAAAAAAGGTCTGATGGCCGATGAGTCAACTATTTATAATATATATAATAATGTATGTATAATATTATAATAATTGGTGCACAATAATTATCCATGATTCACCATTCTGCATTCCTCATATAATCTTGGCAAAGTCTACATGTTAAAGTTGTTTGAATCTATTATATTTAGGGTAGTTGGGCTGTTTGTGACCTCAGACTTCTTTGCTGAATGTCATTGGATTAGTGACAGTTAATATATGAATTAACCAACTGTGAATTTGGGTGTTCAAACAGTCAAAGGGAATATGACGTTGACACCTACAGTGGGGTAAAAAAGTATTTCGTCAGCCACAAATTGTGCAAGTTCTCCCACTTAAAAGATGAGAGGTCTCCAATTTTCATCATAGGTATACCTCAGCTATGAGAGACAAAATGAGAAAAAAGAAATCCAGAAAATCACATTGAAGAATTTTTAATGAATTAATTGGTAAATTCCTTGGTAAAATAAGTATTTGGTCACCTACAAACAAGCAAGATTTCTGGCTCTCACAGACTTGTAACTTCTTTAAGAGGCTCCTCTGTCCTCCACTCATTACCTGTATTAATGGCACCTGTTTGAACTCATTATCAGTATAAAAGACACCTGTCCACAACCTCAAACAGTCAGACTCCAAACTCCACTATGGCCAAGACCAAAGAGCTGTCAAAGGACACCAGAAACAAAATTGTAGACCTGCACCAGGCTGGGAAGACTAAATCTGCAATAGGTGAGCAGCTTGGTGTGAAGAAATCAACTGTGGAAGCAATTATTAGAAAATGGAAGACATACAAGACCACTGATAATCTCCCTCAATCTGGGGCTCCACGCAAGATCTCACCCCGTGAGGTCAAAATGATCACGAGAACGGTGAGCAAAAATCCCACAACCACACGGGGGGACCTAGTGAATGACCTGCAGAGAGCTGGGACCAAAGTAACAAAGGCTACATCAGTAACACACTACGCCGCCAGGGACTCAAATCCTGCAGTGCCAGACGTGTCCCCCTGCTTAAGCCAGTACATGTCCAGGCCCGTCTGAAGTTTGCTAGAGAGCATTTGGATGATCCAGAAGAGGAATGGGAGAATGTCATATGGTCAGATGAAACCAAAATAGAACTTTTTGGTAAAAACTCAACTTATCATGTTTGGAGGAGAAAGAACACCATACCTACTGTGAAACATGGGGGTGAAAACATCATACTTTGGGGCTGTTTTTCTGCAAAGGGACCAGGACGACTGATCCGTGTAAAGGAAAGAATGAATGGGGCCATGTATCGTGAGATTTTGAGTGAAAACCTCCTTCCATCAGCAAGGGCATTGAAGATGAAACGTGGCTGGGTCTTTCAGCATGACAATGATCCCAAACACACCGCCCGGGCAACGAAGGAGTGGCTTCGTAAGAAGCATTTCATGGTCCTGGAGTGGCCTAGCCAGTCTCCAGATCTCAACCCCATAGAAAATCTTTGGAGGGAGTTGAAAGTCCGTGTTGCCCAGCGACAGCCCCAAAACATCACTGCTCTGGAGGAGATCTGCATGGAGGAATGGGCCAAAATATCAGCAACAGTGTGTGAAAACCTTGTGAAGACTTACAGAAAACGTTTGCCCTCTGTCACTGGCAACAAAGGGTATATAACAAAGTATTGAGATTAACTTTTGTTATTGACCAAATACTTATTTTACCGAGGAATTTAATAATTAATTCATTAAAAATCCTTCAATGTGATTTTCTGGATTTTTTTTTCTCATTTTGTCTCTCATAGTTTAAGTATACCTATGATGAAAATTGGAGACTTCTCTCATCTTTTAAGTGGAAGAACTTGCACAATTAGTGGCTGACTAAATACTTTTTTACCCCACTGTAACTAATTCTGGTGCCCTGGTGGTAGATTAGTGGAAGAGCACCTGCCCCACAGCTGGGGGCTCATGGGTTTGAGCCCCAGCCAGGTGATACCCAAAGACCATATAAAAATGGTACTTACAAGTATTTTAGTTTGGTGCTCAGCATAATAGATTGAGGGAAGAGAAAGTCATGGCAGCAGCCCCTCTGATAGGATAAATCTAATTTTATTCTACTTTGCGTGCTTGGTTGTATTGACTGAATGATGATAAATGTGGCTATTTTTCTAAAACTAAAAAAAGGGGGGGGGGTTGTAACCCTCCTGTTATGTTACGGGTCAAATTGACTCATTTTAAAGTTTGAACATCTAGGAAAAATAGTTAAAAGTATTTTTTCAGTATGAAACTTCTTCTGCTTGCCTTAATTAGTGTAATCAACATACAACATGAAAATGGTTCATCTCACATATTTGCAATCACCCCCTGCATGTTTATATCACATAGATAGAGTTTGGGTCAATGTGACCCAGCAGTCAAACTGGAGGTAAAAGGGTGTCAGAAATGTCAGACTATTTCTTTCTTTGCACCTTATTGCAACATATTTCTCACACACACACACACACACACACACACACACACACACACACACACACACACACACAGAGGTGCAGGTGTTATTTATGACTTTTGACGGGAACCATTTATGTTCTCGCGGGAAAACTCCACCCATATTCAGTGGAGACTCAACAGGGGAGGGGCAAAACATATGAAAGCTTCTCTGTATGGGAGTCCTACCAACATTACACTGTCAGGCAGACCTTTACAAAATGAGCAGCAGAAGCGAAAGGATGACAGTCCAGAAGGCTCTGGAAGCCATCTTTGATCATGACAGTGAAATAGACGAGGATGTGTCTGAAGATAAAGACTATCTTGAGCTAAATTCTGATTCTAATGATTCTGATTTTGAACCAGATGAGGGAATAGCTATTCCTGTTCCTCCAAGCAAGACATTTATGTCAAAAAATGGTGAAATACATTGGTTTTCATCCCCAAATGTGCGTCAGGCAAAACTGTCTGCAGAAAACATAATAAAGACAGTGCCAGGGCCCACTAGGATGACAGCGACTCGTGTGACTGACATCAAGTCAGCTTTTGAGCTGGTCTTGCCAGATTCAATACAGAAAATCATTGTGGAAATGACTAATCTAGAAGGGAGGCATGTTTTTGGGGAGAAGTAGAAGGAGCTGGACAAAACACATTTAGATGCGTATTTTGGGCTCCTCATCCTGGCTGGGGTCTATAAATCGAAGGATGAATCAACAGCCAGTCTGTGGGATGCAGAGACAGGGAGGCCAATATTTCGAGCCACAACATCTCTGGAGACTTTTCGCATTTTCTCCAGAGTAATCTGATTTGATAATCAAGAGACAAGGGCTGGTAGACGGGAGAGAGACAAGCTGGCAGCTATTAGGACAGTGTGGGACAAGTGGGTAGAGCAACTTCCACTACTCTATAACCCAGGCCCTAATATCACAATAGATGAAAGGCTGGTGGCATTCAGAGGTCACTGCCCATTTAGGCAATATATGCCTTCCAAACCAGCTAAATATGGAATAAAAATCTGGACAGCATGTGATGCAAACACCAGCTATGCATTGAACATGCAGGTTTACACTGGAAAGCCGGTTGGAGGAGCCCCGGAGAAGAATCAGGGCACAAGGGTCATGCTCGACATGGCACAGGGTCTCGAGGGGCACAACATAACCTGTGACAATTTTTTCACAAACTACAACTTGGGTCAGGAGCTTCTGAAGAGAAAGCTCACAATGGTCGGAACTATCCGAAAGAACAGGGCTGAACTCCCTGCTGAGCTGCTTTTAATTAAGAACAGGACCTCTCAATATTCCATGTTTGCCTTCACAGACACCACAGCCCTAGTGTCTTACTGCCCCAAAAAGGGAAAAAATGTTTGTGCTCATGAGCACTCTGCACAAAAATGCTGAAATAAGCACAAGAGAGGACCAGAAACCAAGCATGATCCTGGATTACAATGCCACCAAAGGGGGGGGGGGGGGGTAGACAACTTGGACAAAGTAACAGGGTCCTACAGCACCAAACGAATGACTGCGCGCTGGCCATTGGTCATCTTTTATATCATGATCGATGTATCGGCCTACAACACATTTGTCATTTGGACTGAGATCTTTCCTGACTGGAATGTGTCAAAGCTGTACAAGAGGCGCATCTTTCTCGAGGAGCTGGGGAAGGCGCTTGTGACACCGCACATCCAACGGAGGGAGCACCTGCCAAGGACCCCAGCCGCTGCAGCCACGGTGAGGGAGATCCAGGAGAGGACTGCACCAAGTACACCAGTGCGTGAGGTAAGTAAGTGTTTGTGTGTATATATAAGTGTATGAGAGTGCGTTGTGTGTGTCTTGGGATCAGCAAAAAGACAGCATAGTAAAGTAATCATGGTCCTCTTGGTTCTAGGTTGCTGCTGAGGGGAAAAGAAAGAGGAAGAGGTGCCAGGTCTGCAGGCCATCTGATGATGTCAAGATAAGCGTGACCTGTGCGAAATGTGGAAAATTCATTTGCACAAAGCACAGTGTGATGACATGTCACTCATGAGCTGTGTTGACGTAAAGACAGACAGACACACACACCTTGTTCATATTGTGTTATTTTGTTCATTAGTGGTTCACAAACAGTGCATGTATGTAAAACAAAATTTAAATGTTATGTTTCAATGTTATGTTTTATATGTTGGTCTTTCAAAAGTAATAAAGTGGTGAAACAAAAAAAGTTTGAACATTTTTTTTTATGAAAAACAAGTGAATTATCCTAATTGAACCATTACCTATTAGAGGTAAGGAACACCAATGCACTAAATATTGATAGAATAGTTAGTAATGGAATTAGTAATGAAATATTAACAGTTTGTTAGGATTTTTTTGGTTTCGGACATCTTTTGGATAATTAAACATGCACCGGGTCAAACTGACCCGGGAACACCATTGTTGTTCCTGACAAATGAACATAACAGGAGGGTTAAATTAAGATTTCTGTGTTCCACAAAAATTGGAGTAAACCATAACAAGTTAAGAACAGCAAATAAATGAATAAATACATACTTGTATGAGTACCTGCAAAGTGTTAATTTGAGATGGACAGTTTAATGTTTAAATTGATGCTATGAGGCCACAGATGATTTCCAAACCTGTTTTACAAGTGCACAATGACAAAATCAGCATTCAGCTGAAAATTTATCAGCTCTGCTTTTACCTTTGACTCAATAAAAAAAACATACTGTATATCTCATGACATATACCAATTTCCAGAAAAAAAATGGTAAGTGGTGTTCAGTTATATAGCGCTTTTTGTCATCCCTGGATGACTAAAGCACTTTACAGATTTGGCTATCCACCCAGTCACACACACATTCACACACTAATGGTGGTGGTCCTAACCCTTAGGAGCAACTTTGGGTTCAGTGTGTAATGTCTTCCTGACATCTAACTTCAATAAAAGTGACTCAGAGTACTCTCAAAGGCTTATTTATTGAACAGCCTGTTTGCCCAAGCACACAGACACCATTACAGAGCCCAGTAACAGTCTAATATCACTTGCTGAGACTCCCAGTCTCACAATAATTGAGATGGTGCATTCAGGGTACACATTACATAGGAGTTTCCATTTACAGTGCATCTGAAAAGTATTCACAGCGCTTCACTTTTTCCACATTTTGTTATGTTATAGCAGGGGTGTCCAATCATGTGACATGGAGGGCCAAGACCCTGCAGGTTTTCTCTCCTGCCCAGTCCCTTCAGCAGGTGTTTTCACTTATCAGCAATCAGTGGGAAGAAATTCGGTGGAATCTGCTGCTGAAGACACTGGTTGGAGGTAAAGCCTGCAGGGTCTTGGCCCTCCATGGCACATGATTGGACACCCCTGTGTTACAGCCTTATTCTAAAATGTAATAAATTCATTTTTTTTCTCACAATTCTACACACAATACTCCATAATGACAACAAGAAATTTTTTTTTTTTTTTTTTTTAGATTTTTGCAAATTTATTAAACATAGAAAACTAAGAAATCACGTGTACATAAGTATTCACAGCTTTTGCTCAATACTTTGTTGATGCACCTTTGGCAGCAATTACAACCTCAAGTCTTTTTGAATATGATGCCACAAGCTTGGCACACCTATCTTTGGGCAGTTTCGCCCATTCCTCTTTGCAACACCTCTCAAGCTCCATCAGGTTGGATGGGAAGCATCGGTGCACAGCCATTTTCAGATCTCTCCAGAGATGTTCAATTGGATTAAAGTCTGGGTTCTGGCTGGGCCACTCAAGGACATTCACAGAGTTGTCCTGAAGCCACTCCTTTGACATCTTGGCTGTGTGCTTAGGGCCGTTATCCTGCTGAAAGGTGAATTGTCGCCCCAGCCTGAGGTCAAGAGCGCTCTGGAGCAGGTTTTCATCCAGGATGCCTCTGTACATTGCTGCATTCATCCTTCCGTCTATCCTGACTAGTCTCCCAGTTCCTGCTGCTGAAAAACATCCCCTTAGCATGACGCTGCCACCACCATGCTTTACTGTAGGGATGGTATTGGTCTGGTGATGAGCGGTGCCTGGTTTCCTCCTAACATGACACCTGGCATTTAAGCCAAAGAGTTCAATCTTTGTCTCATCAGACCCGAGAATTTTGTTTCTCATGGTCTGAGAGTCCTTCAGGTGCCTTTTGTCAAACTCCAGGTGGGCTGCCATGTGCCTTTTACTAAGGAGTGTCTTCCGTCTGGCCACTCTACCACACAGGTCTGATTGGTGGATTGCTGCAGAGATGGTTGTCCTTCTGGAAGGTTCTCCTCTCTCTGCAGAGGAATGCTGGAGCTCTGACAGAGTGACCATTGGGTCCTTGGTCACCTTCCTCACTAAGGCCCTTCTTCCTCAGTTGCTCAGTTTAGACAGCCAGTTAGCTCTAGGAAGAATCCTGGTGGTTCTGAACTTCTTTCATTTACAGATGATGGGGGCCACTGTGCTCATTGGGACCTTTAAAGCAGCAGAAATTTTTCTGTACCCTTTCCATGATTTGTGCCTTGAGACTGACATGATTTGGTATTTAAACCCAGAAGCAGACTACGGACTCAGTTATAAAGTGTAACAATGATTTATTGTGCTGAAAGGGGTATGAGATGCATGGAGAATCTGACAACCCTGCGGGGAGAAGAGAGGAGCGGAAGCGCTTCTTCCGGTTTTCAGAGAGAGTAGACGCATTTCTTCTCCTCTCCTCCTCCTCCTCCCTTGACTGATCCCAGCTTGCTGTGTCCTGTCTGTGTCTCGCTCTCCTCCTCGCTGATCTCAATCCAAATGGAAAATTATGGAATTGGTGAGCTGGGCTTTAAATGCAATTGACACCACTTTTCAAACAGAAAATGGGGCCCAGGGGAGCCCAAGTGAGAGACTCATGGGACAATTGGAAACTCATGTGTCTGTGTGATCTTTCGATTGAGGATGTGGAAGACATCTACCTGTTTGGCTTCATGATCACAGGATTTCTGCTGTTTGGCTTTGGAGTTTTCCTGATGTATCAGAAATTAAAGAAGTTGGAAAGAGCTAATCAAAATGCGGACCCGGCGAAGCTCCTTCAACAATTCGACCAGCTGGGGAGGGCACTGATAGCGGCAAATGGCGAACTGAATCGGAAGGTGGGAAACATCTCGGAGTCGCTGGGTGCTCTCCAGGGAATGATTTTAAAGCCTGTAAATGTTAATGTAAATTGTGATGCACAGAATCACATGAGAGATGAAAATTCTATGCTCTAAGTGAACTGTGCTCATCAGGCCTTGATTCGGTGTCCTTGGGAGAACTCATTCCTCCAGGAGAAAAGATAAGGCAGAAGGGAGTTTTGGCTTCTCTTTAACCCAAACATTCTGATGTGCAGCAATCTGAACTCTCCAAGGACAGCGTCATCATGTGACTAACATGGAACTTTACCATCTGACATGCACTGAAGAGAGATGAACTCTGTGGACATGTTATCTATGTTTAGAATACCATGGGACATAACATCTAGTCGTTGCCTAGGAGAGGATTTTTTGTTGTGCACCAGTAACTGATACTTCACACTGCATTCACACTGATATCACATGACTGACATACACACACTGGTCTCTCTCGCTTTGTTAATGTGTGGATCTGTATCTTGTCTGCTAAGTGTGCAATTAGAGGGTTTTTTTTTCTATGTGATCACAATCTTGCTCACTTGAGCTCTATTTTGATAACTATGTTTTTTCTCTCTGCCCAATGTGTCACCCCCTCCCCCTCCCCCTCTTTACCCCCCACTGTATGAGGCGCCTGTAAGTGGCTGCCGCGTCATTAGGGAGCGCTTAACACGAGCGCACCTTAGTGATAAGTAAAATTCCTTGTATGTGGAAGCATGCTTGGCAATAAAGTTGATTCTGATTCTGATTCTGATTCTGGATGAGCAACTGAAACAGAAAATGGCACAGACGTGATGAATTGTAGCCTTACGGGTCAGAGAGCTGCAGGCGGTTAAACTACCGGTGTTCCTCGTCTCCTTCCTGGCTGTCTTCCTGCCTTCCTGGTAGAATCCCAGTGCAGATATTTACAGTCAGGGGCTGAGACTTTCCTGAGTCGAGGGAGTAAAAGAGAGATCACAGCACAGTTCAATAATGTCCACTTACAAGTGTTAAACTGGTGACAGGGGCTCCTTTCTGACAGCAGGACTGAGTCCTGAGTCCGCCGGGAGGACAGGAGATCCGGAACCGCCAGGAGGATGAAACCTAATTCCGGCAGGAGGATGGTTCACCTGTGCACAGGTAAATGGAGGATAACAGAAATGAGGAGGCAGGCTGATAGAAGTTTAATCTTACGTTTTCCATGTTGGAGGAGAGGCTGAGTCAGGAGTGAGGAGCTGTCAGCGGTAGCGTGTTTAGTCGACGTCCCCGTGAAGTAGTGCAGTTCTGCTCCCTATTTAAATGCTGCACAAATGATGGTGAACCTGCAGCAGCTGTAGGGAATAAATAATTAGGAAGACAGAGACAACAGAGTGCAGCCAGGATCATGACAGAGACAATCCTGTCTCAGAGGTCTACAAACAATTCCTTTGACTTCATGCTTGGTTTGTGCTCTGACATGCACTGTTAACTGTGGGACCTTATATTGAGTTTTTGCATATGACGTCAGGGGGCGTGCCGCACTGGCCCGTTAGAGTGTGCCGCCATATTGGATGGCAAGAAACAGCAGCAGCAGGGTGAAACAAACCACATAGCTCACGTGTACCTACAAACTTGGCAAAATGGTGTACTCCTGTTGTTCCCCCTGATAAGGAGATAAGCGGGGAATTAAATGGCCGGTGTGAAATGCAAAAAAAAAAAAAAAAAGTTGGATTTTTGACTAATTACCTTCACTGACGTAATCTCTCGCTTTCTCATAACGGGCTGCACGGTGGAGCAGTGGTTTAGCACTGTGGCAGCACAGTTTACCCTTGGCCGGGGGATCGCGGGGATCATGAGACCGTGGGTTCGATCCCAGCCCCCGACCAACAGTGAGCTGTGTGGAGTTTGCATGTTCTCCCCGTGTTGCGTGGGTTTACTCCGGGATTTCTCCGGTTTCCTCCCGCATACCAAAAACATGTAGGTTTAGGGCGCTCGCGCACGCAGCGGCCAGTGGCTTGTCACCAGACTGCAAACCAAATCTACCTACAGGTACAAATAAGTAACAAAAAAAAACTTTCTGGTTTGGGGGCGCCTCTCTGCTTGCTACAAAGGACAATGCACACATGAAAGGGGAGAAAACTATTGTAAGTGTGCATAAAATCAGGTACGTTTTAACGCGGCGCGCCGTGGAGAGCCTTTAAAAAAAAAAAAAACCACATAGCGCGCTTCACTCACCTCCGAGTCCGAGGAGCTGCTGTTGTTTTCCGACTCGTTCACCAGTGAAGACTTCACATCATCCAGATCCCTTTCCGCTGACACGTTTTCCGATATCTTTTCCTCCTGCTCCCCTTCGTCTTTGAAAGATATCATTTCATCCTTTGCCCCCAAATCATCCCCGCTGAGCAGATTACTGGCAGTCATTGTTCTGCTAATTGCTCCAGCTGTGCGCTCTGCTTGTCCGTGGGGGTTACTCCACCCCCCCCCCCCCCCCCCCCACCTCCGTTCAACTGAGGCATTTCGGCACACCAGAGGAGCGCACGGGAGCAAGATTAAAAACACTTGTCTGCTGTTATGACTGCTGACAATGACGCCACTGAATCTCACAGAGACATCGCAGACACAGTTTCAGAGGCCATGGTGTCAGTTGTTGAAGAGGATGATAGGGATGTTATTATGTCAGACTGTGACTGTGTGCTCTCCTCACTCATTCTGATCACTAAACAGTACAAGTTACGCCTGGGTTGTCACAGTGCAACTGCTGCTCTTGCCATCCAAGATGGCGGCACCTACGGCGTGTTTATGTTTACCCCCGCGAGTCACGTGAATTTTACGAGCCTACGCAAAAACTCTATAGACAGGTGTGTGCCTTTCCAAATCATGTCCAATTAACTAAATTTACCACAGGTGGACTCCAATTAAGCTGCAGAAACATCTCAAGGGTGATCAGTGGAAGCAGGATGCACCTGAGCTCAGTTTTGAGCTCCATGGCAAAGGCTGTGAATACTTATGTACATATGATTTCTTAGTTTTTTATTTTTAATAAATTTGCAAAAATCTAAAAAAAAAAACTTTTTTTCACGATGTCATTATACAGTGTTGAGTGTAGAATTTTGAGGGAAAAATGAATTTAACCCATTTTGGAATAAGGCTGTAACACAACAAAATGTGGAAAAAGTGAAGCGCTGTGAATACTATTCAGATGCACTGTATTACACAGTCTCAGCTCAAGGACACTTTGACATGCAGACCACAGAGAGAGCAGGAACTGAACCACTGACCCTCCAATTAGAGGTCGACCACACTCTACACCTGTGCCACGGCTGCCCTATTAAAGTACATCAGCATTTAAATAGTTAAAACATGCGGAAGACACCTGTTGTGAGTTGAACATCACACTTTGTGTGGGGAAATAGATGAAGCAGGAGCCACTGCCTTGATCCAATCAATGACTGAACAACAGAAATAACACCCGTGCTTTCATCTCAATGCAATAATCATTGAAGGCACATTTACAGTATGTGTTACACGTGGCTGCTAGACAATAAGGAAAACAAATGTGAGGTAAAACTTGAAAAAGAAAATTAAAACTGCAGATGGGTGGAGGGGTCATACTCGCAGGGCTGCCTGCATGACAAGACCACAATAATGTTGTATAGATCCAAACTTTTTGCTGATTATTTATATATTCATCTCATTAGTATAAATTTTTTATCATGATCAATAAGAATATCTACTATTGTCTCAGCCAAGGAGGTAATGTGATCGGGGTGGTTTGTCTGCTTGCTAGCACGATTACATAAAAACTACTGGACAGACTTTGATTAAATCTTCACCAGAGGTGGCCCTTGGGCTACAGATGTACCCATTACATTTTGGAGGTGATCCAAGAATGCATACCTCCACCAGGGCACTATCTTGCAATGTTAAAGAAAGAGACAAAGAGATATGTCCCGACCCAGATCACCACCAAAATCTAATGGGATCATCCGTAGTCCAAGATCCACCTCTGGTAAAAAAAAAAAAAAATCATTAAAATCCGTCCAGTAGTTTTTGTGAAATCGTGCTGACAGACAGACAGAAAACCTTGGCTGAGGTATGCACTCTCGGAGCACCCTCTAGTTTATAAAATGTAAATAGCCAACTTTACCAAGACAAAAGATCCAACTTTAATTTCAGTTTTAATTTTTTTCATCTTAAGGTTCATATTTTCCCTATCATTTCATTTTTGCGATCATCATCTATTAAACCCATGCTTTATTTTTTAATTGTTGGTTTTTTCCGCTATGAATTAGGTCTATTTCAAAGATGCAGGAAAACTAAATTGATTTCATCCACTGCAGCGAAACATGTCACAGTCGCCTCCTGACAATCTTGGAGGATGAACCGGGCCAGTGTCATACAGGACTATAATCATGACTGTATTTTCCCCATTTAGGAACATTTGGATATGTTGTTGTCTAATATAAACACACGACAGACTCCACTTCCTGGCATTCTAAATGTATCAGGAAACAAAACTCAGTAAATAAGGCTTATCGTCAACTGCCCCAAACTTGCAGTAATTGCAGTATGCATTTCTGCAGACCTAAATGCTTATTTCTCTTAACTATCTGGTCAAGATATGTGACGAAAAACACAGTTGTCATAAAAAATAGAAACATTTCCTTTCTGCTATAGCCTGATAGTTTTAAGTGTGTATCCACAGCGGAGCAGAGACTGGCAATGTCAACAAAGCCAAGTTTCCCTCATGTGACTGACACCCTGTTTACACGGACGTTTTCCATATAAGGCAGATGTAGGGCTTTCTGGGCAGCAGCAGCAGGGCAGCTGGGGGGTTTATTTTATTATTATTTTACCTCTTTTTCAAGCATTTGTGTCTTTTCATTCCTCCAAGTAAAAGATGCTCCAAAGAATAGAAGGTTTTAATACACATTTTACCATCTTCGTGTTGAACACCAGTGCTATGAAATTCATCAAAACAATCATAGTAGCTTTCAATCAGTATCATTTTGGCATTGCTTCCAGGAAACAATCTATCATTTGTTCTTCAAAACATAAAAAGAGAGATTTTGGACATTCTTTGTACATGGGCAATTTTGAACGTTTTTCTGTGATTTCTACTTCAGTGCTATCAGGGTCTCAGAGGATCACTTCTCAAGCTTGTCACTGGTGTGTGTTGATGTGGCCAAACTGTATATTTAGAGGTGCAATCAACTGTTCAAAAGATAGCCCACATGTGCCAAATGTCTTACAGACAACAGTATAATGGAAGACAATAGAGTAGTGTGGTTGTGATATTTGAGTCTGAGCCAGATTGGAAGTGATCTCTTTGATGCGCTAAGCTCCTCCCTGCTAACTCACCATGACAGTATTAAACAAAGCATGAACACTCCAAACGTCGTGACCCATTCGTCACGGGGGGGATACTCACCCTAGTAGCAAAGAAAGTTCAGAGAAGACCGTGAAGGCAGATTCTTTTCATAGCAGTCATTTTGACATAAAACATGGAGAAGCTGGTGTTGTTATGCATATTCTGATTTTTAGTACTATATGGAGCTTTTAGAAACTCAGATTTTACTGATAATTTGTGGCCCCTAAGTGAACTGCAGTCACATTGATTACAATTCACTTTTGAAAAGCCCAGCAGGTCAGATTCCCCACCAGAGCAGCTGAGGCTGTGACCATAGACTGTTTATAAATATGGACATCCCACCACTTGTTAAAATCACTACATGAAGGAACATGGGTGACAGTTAGAGATGTAATGTCTTTAAAGTAGACCCTCATCCTAATCCTGACCCTTACCTTATTGAGCTAACATTATTTAACACATAAAGTAAAGGAATCCCCTCTGTAGAAGTGAATGACTAACACATGACTGAACATGAACACAGACAGGACTCAAACAAGGGACAATTTGAAAAGAACTACTCCCCCTTTCATAGGGTGCTATTTTTAGTGCCTGCCACCATCCCTTACCATCCCGCTAATTAGGGTCTGAGTGATTTACAAACTGTGAAATGTGGTGACATGGGTCATATTGGGAGCGTAAAAATGGCCTGTGTTAAAGTTTAGGTGGAGGAAATAAATTAATGGACATGGTTCTCAACCATGCCCAGATAAAAACAGAGCCCCCCTCTTAAGTATGAATTCCAGATGCCCCTTGAAAAACACAAAGAAAACATAATCAGGCAGGAGGAGAGGGCCACAGGAACGGCGGGTAGAACCAAGCCCAAAATCACAAAGAGAAAAAAACCCGAAAACTGTCCATTGGGTGGTTGGCTAAAGTCCCAGGGCCACCACCCAGGAAGGCATGGCATGCCAGGGAGCCATCTAGAGTCCATAGACCCCCAGGCCAGAGAGCATGACAGGTCAGGGGGCCTACCAGAGTCCAAGGGCCCCCGGACTGGAGAATGTGGCAAGTCAGGTGGCCTTCCAGAGTCCCTGGGCCACCAGACAGGAGAGCACGATGGATCAGGGGGCCGATCAGAGTCCACGGACCCCCAGAACAGAAAACATGGCAAGTCAGGTGGCCTCCCAGAGTCCCTGGGCCGCCAGGGAATGAATAAGGCAATGAATGAAATAAATGAGGCTGCACTTCACTTCGTGATCATAAGGCGTCCAAAAGTTCAATACAGTACTTTCATCTCAGTTTTGCCAGAAAACATCTTGATGATCCCCAAGACTTTTGGGGAAATACACTGTGGACTGACGAGACAAAAGTTGAACTTTTTGGAAGATGTGTGTCCCATTACATCTGGTGTAAAATTAACACAGCATTTCAGAAAAGGAACATCATACCAATAGTAAAGTATGGTGGTGGTGGTAGTATGATAGTCTGGGGCTGTTTTGCTGCTTCAGGACCTGGAAGACTTGCTGTGGTAAATGCAACCATGAATTCTGCTGTCTACCAAAAAATCCTGAAGGAGAATGTCCAGCCATCTGTTCATGACCTCAAGCTGAAGCACACTTGGGTTCTGCAGCAGGACAATGATCCAAAACACACTAGCAAGTCCACCTCTTAAGAAAAACAAAATGAAGACTTTTGAGTGTCCTAGTCAAAGTCCTGACCTGAATCCGAGTCAGATGCTGTGGCATGACCTTAAAAAGGTGGTTCCTGCTCAAAAACCCTCCAATGTGGCTGAATTACAACAATTCTGCAAAGATGAGTGGGCCAAAATTCCTCCACAGCGTTGTAAAAGACTCATTGCCAGTTGTCACAAGCACTTGATTGCAGTTGTTGCTGCTAAGGGTGGCCCAACCAGTCATAAGATTTAGGGGGCAATCACTTTTTCACACAGGGCCATGTAGGTTTGGATTTTTCCCCCTTAATAATAAACACCTTCATTTAAAAACTGCATTTTGTGTTTACTTGTGTTATCTTTGTCTAATATTTAAATTTGTTTGATGATCTGAAACATTTAAGTGTGACAAACATACAAAAAATGAGAAATCAGAAAGGGGGCAAACACTTTTTCACACCACTGTATAATCTTGTATGCTGCATATTTACATGTCTTAAGTTCATTAATATGCACTGTCCCTTTTATAAATAAATAAACTTAAATAAAATATAACCCCTCTCTTGCAGACCAGGGTAGCCTGATTGTGAGCAGCTGGGTAATCACCTCCAGCTGCTCCTAATTATCTGGTGGACATAAACAGGAGAGGAATCAGAATCAGAATCAGAATCAGAATTAGCTTTATTGGCCAAGTATGCACAACACATACAAGGAATTTGACTTTGGCTAAAAACTTGCTCTCGTTGTTCAGGTGGAGGATTTAAATAAGGATTCAATGACAACAGAGTATGTACAGTAAATTAAAGTCTGTCCACATTTCTATAAAAGGATGCAAATATATACAGGAATATATGCAGTTATTTACTCAGACTAACCACACTTTGCAGAAATATATGAAAAAATATACAGTCACACAGTATTTCAATGTGAACTCAGATTCAGTGATATAATGTGAATGAAGTAAAAAGCAGTGTGAGAGTTATGTGCAATGTAATAATGGATGAAAAGTCATGAGTACAGCAACAGGTAGGACTAGGAGAATGTTAGGAGTTCATCAGAGTGATGGCTTGAGGAAAGAAACTGTTCCTGTGACGGGTGGTTTTGACCTTCAGTGATCTGTAACGACGACCAGAAGATAGAAGTTCAAACAGCTTGTGGCCGGGGTGTGATGGGTCAGCACAGATGTTTCCCGCCCGTTTCCTGGTTATGGACCGATATAAGTTCTCAATGGAGGGTAGGTCGGTACCAATGATCCTCTCCGCAGACTTAACGATCCGCTGCAGTCTGGTCTTGTCCTGTTTAGTGGCAGATCCAAACCAGACAGTGATGGAAAAGCAGAGGACAGATTGGATGATGGCGGTGTAGAAGACAACCAGCAGCTCCTGAGGCAAATCAAACTTCTTGAGCTGATGCAGAAAAAACAACCTCTGCTGGGCCTTTTTCCGGACAGTGTCTATATGGGAGGACCACTTCAGGTTCCGGGAGATTGTGGTACCCAGAAACTTGAAGGAGTCCACAGTGGACACTGTACTGTTGAGGATGGTGAGTGGGGGGAATGAAGGGGGGTGTCGCCTGAAATCCACAGTCATCTCCACCGTTTTGGCTGGGTTAAGTTCAAGATGGTTCTGGCCGCACCAGAGGATCAGCTGCTCCACCTTCCGCCTGTATGCAGACTCATCATCATCCCGGATCAAACCGATGACTGTGGTGTCGTCCGCAAACTTCAGGAGCTTCACCGAAGGGTCCTCTGAGGTGCAGTCGTTGGAGTAGAGGGAGAAGAGCAGTGGGGAAAGGACACATCCTTGGGGGGCGCCAGTACTAATTTTTCGGGAGCTGGATGTAATTCTCCCTAACTTCACCTGTTGCCACCTGTCAGTCAGAAAGCTGGAGATCCACTGGCAGGTGGAGGGGGGCACCTTGAGCTGGAGGAGTTTCTGATGAAGAATGCCTGGGATGATGGTGTTGAACGCTGAGCTGAAGTCGACAAACAGGATCCTGGCGTACATCCCTGGGGAGTCGAGGTGTTGCAGGATGTAGTGTTGTCCCATATTCACTGCATCATCCACTGACCTGTTTGACCGGTAGGCAAACTGCAGTGGGTCCATCAGGGGGCCTGTGATGACCTTCAGGTGGTTCAGCACCGATCTCTCCAAGGATTTCATGACCACAGAGGTCAGGGCAACAGGTCTGTAGTCGTTTAATCCTGTAACAGAGGGTTTCTTAGGAACTGGAATGATGATGGAGCGTTTGAAGCAGGAAGGCACTTCACGCAGCTCCAGTGATCTGTTAAAGATCCGGGTGAAGATGGGGGCCAACTCGTTGGAGCAGACTCTCAGGCAGGATGGAGACACACCATCAGGTCCTAAAGCCTTCTTGATCTTTTGTCTCTGAAAGACCCGGCGCACCTCCTCTTCACAGATCGTTAGTGCTGGTGGGAGGTCAGAGTGGAGGAGGGATGGAGTTCCTGGGGCTGCAGATAATCCTTTTGTGTGGGTGGGAGGTGAGAACTGTAGGTTCTTTTCAAACCTGCAGTAAAAGCTGTTTAGGTCGTTAGCCAGCTGGAGGTTTTCCACAGGGTGGGGGGATGGTCTCCTGTAGTTGGTGATATTCTGTAGGCCTCTCCAGACAGAAGCAGAGTTGTTGGCTGAGAAGTTTCTTCTGCTGGAGAAGAGCAGTCCAGCGCTGGACTGTTTTGGCACAGCTGTCACTTCTGCCACCATGCTGCCCTGGTTGTGCATGCTTACCTGCCACTGCCACTCCACTGAAGGCCCAAACTCCTCATTTTCCTTCTCCCTCAGAAGGAAGATTTGCAAGTTATTTGAACTTTCAAAAATCCACTAACAATCTCAGTCACAGATCCTTACCTTTATCTGGACTCCACCTTGATCTCCAAGCAAACCTGGGAAGGAAGAAGGAAAGGACAAACTTACCTGGATCCTCATCACCCTCTGCATATCAAGCAAGACTCAGTTGTCTAATCAAACCAGAATCCAAACCCTCCAGCAGCTCCTGGAAGGATATCAAGCCACTGTTTTGCTGGGACCTCCAAGCTCCTCCAAAGCAGAGAACTTACTCTCCAGGTCATCTCACGCTGCCTTATTCTCCTTTTTTTTCCCCTTCACCTCAGGCCTCCTTGTGGTGAGGTTCCATCAATATCATTTATTTGTTTAATTTAGTTATGATAGACAATTATAATTTTTGATCGCGATTAATCTACAGAAATTACAAGTTAATTGTGATTGTTAGCATGTTAATCACAAATTGTTTTTAAAAAATACAGTGTACTTTAAAGTTTCCCATACTCTTATTAACATGGGAGTGGACAAATATGCTTGCTTTCTTCACTTGCAGGTTTATTAAAGCTTCCAACATGTCAAAAATGACAAAAAACTATCCAGAATATTCTCCTGAAAATCTCAAAAGTATTGAAATACTGCATGTGCAAACAACAGAATGGCAGGGCTTAATAATGTCATTGTAACCTTATATACAATACTGACACAATTCAGTGTCCAACTGTACTCCTATAGTAAACATTCACTGTTTTTAAGCAGCTGAACACAAAACAATGGACCTCACAACAGACACAAGTTCCCTTTTAGTAGACATCATCAACGTGGCGGTGCGCATGAGCAGTATAATATAGAACCAAGACTCCACCTACCATGAAAGCATGCTAGTAGTTCCATGCAGTAGTTCCCACTGTAGATCAAAATAATGTGCAGTGCCCCCCCCCCCCCAGCTGTGATTACTCACAGAAGTCCAGTAGTCTCCAGTCAGTGCAACTGAATGGGTCTTTCTCAGCACCTCCTCAATTTTAGCTCTCTTTCATACAAGTTGTGCATCTTGTTTACCATGGCAGGTCTCAAAGGCAACTCATAAATGCTGTCATTGGATGCAATATGAATTATATCACACAGACCCTCATCTTCAACAATGCTAATAGGCCTGCAAGCAGTGGCGATCCATTTAACAATCGCTGTGTAAAGTTTATACAATGTACAGTTGTCCAGTCATCTCTGTTGTACATTGGCCTGCGTAGTCTGTTTTTCGTATAGGGTGGAATACTATTATTAGCATCAACCAAATGCTGAGTTAGCAGGTGGTACTTAAGAACAGAATAGAATAGAATACACTTTGTCATTGTACAGTTGTACAGCACAACAAAATTGTGGGTGCTCCACCAGACGACTACGCAACAAAGCAAGAAAGAAGGATTATGTCACGAGTCTGAGCGCGGTGTTCCTCCATGCTCATTATTTTAATTTATTTCTGAGTATTTCCCATATTTTTCCAGTGTTGTGTGTTTATCTTGTGTGTTGGTTTAGGATGTGCTCTTAGTTGTCAGTTGTTCTGTTATTTATTCCTGTCATAATAATAATTATTATTATTATTATTATTATTATTATTATTATTATTATTATTATTATTATTCTGTCAGTTTCTTTAGACATCCTTTTCCATGTAGGTCCTAGTGTTTATATTTTGTTTCTTTGTGACATGAGTTCTCCTCCTCTTCTCCAGACACTCCCACTTTGTCATTGGATTCATGTTCAGGTTGTGTCAGCTGACACTTGCCTCTTAATTAGGTCAACCTTCCCAATCATGTGATCCACACCTGTAGTCGTTTGTGATGATTGGTTTCATGTTCTATTTAAGTCTGTTGCTTCTCTCAGTCATTGTTGGAGCCACATCTAATCCACTCACTCGCGTCTGAACCCTATCCCCATTTTGATGTGTATTCCTGTGTGCATCCTGCCTACTCCTTTGCCGCCTCAGTTTGTAAGTTTGCATTGTGCACTGTTTGGATTTTTATATTTCTTTATTAAAATTCAACAAACTGCAGTTCAGCACCTGGGTCTTTCTTCTCTGCCCTGAGGGGCAAATCTTGACAGTAGGCTCCAACCACTGGAAGACCCAGCTGCTGCAGTTTGTGGTTTTTGTTTTTCTCTCACTTGTTTTTCCCGGCACGTTATCATGTCCCCAGCATGTCGGCCTCCAGCAAACAAAGGGAGATCGGCAGTGGGGTCCCTGAGCGTGGAGGAGCATTGGGCCGCTGAGTTCATCCAGGACTTCTTGGATGAAGCTGTCACCTCCCGCAGCCCTAAGAAGATCTGGGAGAGCGTGGATGCAGTAACCGGTATTGTCAAGGCGCACCCTGGGTTGTGGAGGTTTCCCCAATTCGCAGAGTTGCTGGTTACGGTCTCCATCCTTCAGCAGTCTTTCCCCGGGCTGCCATGGAAGCCACCTCCAGAGGGACCGAAGCCGGCACGGAAGCGCCCTCCGCGGCAGATCCTTCTGTTCGCCCATTCCTGCTCCCGCGCAGCTGGCTCCAGGACGCCGCTGTCCAGGGACATCCCGCCAGAAGAACACCCCCACCTCTCAGTCAGCAGTTTTTCTTACGCTGAGTTGAACAACCCCCATAGTAGTTCCTTCATCCAGTTTTCCTTCGCCGGCTGTTCCATCAGCCTCCTCTTCCTCCTTTGCTGCTGCAACTCTCGTCTCCTCGACGTTCCCTCCCACTGCTGAGGGACCGGTTGTTTCCTCTCCAGCTCCGCCCATTGCTGTGGCTGCAGGGACAGCTCCTCTACGTTCCTCTGGGGGGCCCTCTTCCACTGAAGTCATGGAGATGGTTGATTCTACACCTGCTGCAGCAAAGAACATCGTGCCCCAGGAACTCAGGCAAGTGTCTTTTCATTTTCTAACACTTTATGATGATATGCCTTGCCTGATTCCCGGTAGTGAGGCTCAGTTTTTGCAGTCCCCAGAGTCCTCACCACCTGCTGCAGACTACACCACCTCACCTGTTCTCTCTGTGTCTCCTCCTATTTTCCCCAAGTGTCCGCTGGTCTCAGGGTTGAGCCACCGTCTGATGGAAGAGCCTGCGGTCCTGGGGGACCTTGTTCCAGCCCCGCAGTCATGGTCTAGATATTTGTTTCCTATAGGCCCTTAGAATAGAGGGTTAGTATTAGTGAAAGCGCTTTGAGTGGTCTTTGTGCCTAGAAAAGCGCTATATAAGTGCAGGTTAGTTAGTTAGTTAGTTAGTCTGGACGGAGGGAGAGCGCTGCCAGCGATCCGGAGCCTGTGCCAATGATTGAGCATCCCTGGGATTCAGCTAAGCAGGATCCAGCACCAGCAGGGAGCTGACCTCCTGTTGCCACGCTGGGTGAGCCACCTGTGTGGATTACTTCGCTGGGCGGTCCCGGGACTGCACTAACCACCATGCCTGCTGCAGGGGCCGCCGCAGCAGAGTTGGAGCTGGACCTCCAGAGGGCTGGGCCCGAGATGCTGCCACCTAGATCGACGGAGTCCTGGACAGCGGTGGAGCTTGAGCTCAGGCAAATACTCTTCTTTGTTTTCACTGTTTCTGTTTGGAGAGATCTTGCCTAGCTCTTGGTGGGGAGGCCCAAGTGCAGCCGTCAGCTGCACCTGAGTTCACCTCGCTCGACTCCACTGCCACCAGTGACCCTGTCCCTGTATCTTTGTCTCTCCTGTCGGAGTCTTTCCTCAGGGTCACCAAGAATGGTTCAGCTTCACCAGAGGTCTCTGTGGGTCAAGCCTCACCGCCTGAGATCTCCGTAGATCCGGTTCCTCCGGCTGAGGTCTTCGTTGGTGCTCCATCCCAGCCCAGGACCTCCGTGGGTGTTGCGCCCCCTCCAGCTGAGGTCATCGTGGGTGCTCCATCCCAGCCCAAGGCCTCCGTGGGTGCTGCTCCCCCTCCGGTTAAGGTCTTCATGGGTGCTTCGTCCCAGCCTGGGACCTCTGAGGGTGCTGCTTCCCCGTCAGCTGAGGTCGTCACGGGTGCTCCATCCCAGCCTGGGACCTCTGTGGGTGCAGTTCTTCCTCAGTCTGGGTGTTGTGTTCCAGTCGGGGGCCATCGTGAGTGCTGTGCCTAAAACCAACATGGGTGACACGGTCCAGCTGGGTTCCGCTGTGGGTGTCATGCTCCAGCCCGGGGGCCACCGTGGGTGCAGCTCTGTCCCAATCTGGGACCACCATGGGCACAACTCTGGTCCAGTCCACGTCCACCGTGGGTGCAACCATGATCCAGTCTGGGTCCACCGTGGGTGCAGCCACGATCCAGTCTGGGTCCACTGTGGGTGCAGCCACGATCCAGTCTGGGTCCACTGTGGGTGCAGCCACGATCCAGTCCAGGTTCACCATGGGTGCAGCCATAACCCAGTCCGGGTCCACCACGGGTGCAACTCTGCTCCAGCCCAGAGCCACCATGGGTGCTGCTTTGCTCCAGTCCAGAGCCACCGCGGGTACTGCTATGCCCCAATCCAGGGCCACCAAGGGTGCTACAGGCCAGTCCAAAGAGGCCTACGCCGTCGTGGTTCCCTCTCCTCTGCCCGAGGCCATCGTGGTTCCCTCTCCTCTGCCCAAGGCTGTCGTGGTCCCCTATCCTCCATTCGAGGCTGTCGTGGTTCCCTCTCCTCCACCTGACGTCATCGTGGTTCCCCCTACTCCGCCATCCTCTTCATCGCTGGTTTACCCCATTGGGCAGCCGCCCCCTGGACCACCCTTTCTGTTTAGGTGGTTAAAGAACTCTGGCAGACCACCTGACAGACTGTGCTGTTGGGTTGTATGGCCCACGTTCTCCGGTAGGCCACCTGACTCTTTCCACCACACCATCTGCCAGGTCTGGGACTTAAGCCGACCGCCTGAACTGTCCAGCTCTCTGGTCCAGGGGGCCTAGGTGCCTGGTTCTCTTTGGGAGTGGGTCCTGAGCGGGATTTTTGTTTTCGTTCCCTGCTAGCCTGGTTCCCCCACTGCCCTCCTGGGTTGGTGTATTGTTTTTTTCTCCTGTTTGGGGGGGGGGGATCTTTTCCTTCTTTTTGCTTATGTTATCCTGGGGTGTCTGGTCTCAGCTCCTTAAGGGGGGGCTCTGTCATGAGGCTGAGCGCGGTGTTCCACTGTGCTGATGCTCTTAATTTATTACTCAGTATTTCCCGTATTTTTCCAGTGTTGTGTGTTTATCTTGTGTGTTGGTTTAGGATGTGCTCTTAGTTGTCAGTTGTTCTGTTTTTATTCCTGTCATTATTATTATTATTATTATTATTATTATTATTATTATTCTGTCAGTTTCTTTAGACATCCTTTTCCACGTAGGCACTAGTGTTTATATTTTGTTTCTTTGTGACATGAGTTCTCCTCTTCTCCTGACACTCCCACCTTGTCATTGGGTTCATGTTCAGGTCGTCTCAGCTGACACCTGCCTCTTAATTAGGTCAACTTTCCCGCTCATGTCATCCGCACCTGTAGTCGTTTGTGATAATTGGTTTCATGTTCTATTTAAGTCCGTTGTTTCTCTCAGTCATTGTTGGAGCCACATCTAATCCACTCACTCACGTCTGAACCCTATCCCCGTTCTGATGTTTATTCTTGTGTGCATCCTGCCTACTCCTTTGCCACCTCAGTTTGTAAGTTTGCTTTGTACACTGTTTGGATTTTTATATTTCTTTATTAAAGTCCACAAACTGCAGTTCAGCACCTGGGTCTTTCCTCTCTGTCTCGAGGGGCAAATCATGACAGATTAGATAAAACACAGTTACAGAACACATTAAACACGACTGAAATAAAATGGCACAGGATTATGGAAATATGCACAGGTATGGTAGTGGCTTCACGGATGAAGCAATGTACATAAAAGTGCGCAGTGCAGAACACACAATGGAATAAAATGGCCCAAGGATTATGGAAAATATACACAGCTATGGTAGTGGTTTCACGAATGGGTCAATATACATGAAAGTGCGGAGTGCAAAGACAGGTGTGATTATTATGATAATTAAAAAGGTCCTCAGTTCTGTGCATGTGAGCATTCGGATGGCCCAGGGGAAGAAACTTTGTCAGTCTGGAGGTGTGGGACCTGATTGATCTGAACCATCGTCCAGACAGAAGCAGGTCAAACAGGTGGTGGGTGGGATGTGAGGGGTCTCCTGTGATGGCCTTGGTCTTTCTGAGACAGGAGGATCTGGAGATGTCCTCCAGGACAAAGGGCCGCCAATGATTTTTTTAGGCGGTGTTGATGACCCTCTGCACAGCCTTCCCGTTCTCGGCCGTGGAGCCGGGGTACCACACCAGGCAGTAGGTGAGCACGCTCTCCACTGAGCAGTGGTAGAAGGCCAGCAGCAGCTTCTGGTCCAGGTTGTCCTACCTCAGGACACAGAGGAAATGTAGCTGCTGCTGGCCTTTCTTCACCAGGGCCTTAGTGCTGACAGACCAGGAGAGGTCAGAGGAGATGTGGATGCCCAGCAACCTGAAGGTGGGATTGGTTTCCACACGGTTGCCATTTATGAGTTGGGATGTGTGATCCTGTCTGTACTTTCTGAAGTCCAGTATGAGTTCTTTGTTTTTTTGGACATTCAGTTTCAGGTTGTTTGCCTGGCACCACAGCAGCAGGTTTTTTTACCTCTGCCCTGTATGCCTTCTCATTGTCGTCAGTGATGAGCCCAACCAAGGTGGTATCATCTGCATACTTCACGATGACGGTGGGTGGCAGTGTTGGGAAAGTTACTAAAAAATAGTAACTTGTTAGTTACTAGTTACTTCTTTTCAAAAGTAACTGAGTTACTTTTGAGTTACTGCATGATTAAAGCAGTCCTTCTCAAATAGTGGGGCGATGCGATGCCGGGGGGGCGCGTGTGACCCCGGGGAACAGGCTTTGCTTTTGCCGTGTAAAGTGTAATTGCACATCCACGGCAGCAGGTGGTGCAGTGGCGCTCTCATTGTCAAAGTCTGTGCGGGAGTTTAAAACTTTTTAAATTGCTGTCAACAAACCCCTCGAGAGACACCATGGAGAAATATTTAACAGTAACGAAAAGAAAGGCGGAGAGAGACACAGGTAAAGCGACAAATGAAGGTCTCCCAAAAGCTAAGACGAGGAAATATGACGAAGCTTATCTAGCGCTTGGCTTCACTGGGACTACGCTGGGAGACGAGGAAAGACCGGTGTGTTCACTGTGTCTGAAAGTGTTGGCAGCGGACAGCATGAAGCCAAATAAATTAAGACGTCACCTACAGACATTACATCCTCAACACGTTGATAAGCCACTTGATTTTTTTCAGCGAAAACGTGCGGAGTACAGCCAACAATCATCCCGCTTTGTGAACGCTACATCAGTAAACCAGCGAGCACTTTCAGCATCATTTAAAGTGGCGCACCAAATTGCGCAGTGCAAAAAACCCCACACAATTGCAGAGGAGTTGATACTACCTTTTTCTACCTTTTTCTTCAGACTAAAATGTTAAATATATTGGTACTCCTGTGTTAATGTTCCAGATCAATTTACATTTAATATTATTGTAGCAAACTCAATATGAGCACCCTACTTGGCTTGCCAAGTGGGTTGACCCTATTGGCGACACAGGTAGAGTGCGGGACTCCGGAGCAGGAGGCGTGAGTTTGAATCTCCTGGTGGGACGTTGCCATGTTGAGCAGCACGTTACATTTTTTATTGATTGAATTATTTTTCTCAGCATCAAATGGTTCAGTTGGTCAAAAATGTTTCTAGTTTAAATAAGGATTGACATATTTTTTATTTCAGGCACTTTGATGCACTTTAAGTTTTTTTTTTCTGTTTTAGACTATAACAGGGTTTCTGTGTGGCAAAATAAAGTTAATATTTGTTGAAAGTTGATTTATATTGCTTTTTTCTTTTGTTAATGTTAAAAAGGATACAATTTTAGGTATACTTATACAATTTTTGTAGATAATGATCTTATTTATAGTCACTGCGGCGAGTTGGGGGGGCGCAAAATATTTTCTCTTTCCTATGGGGGGCTTTGCAAAAAATAATTGAGAAGCACTGGATTAAAGTAACTAGTTACTTGGACAAGTAACTTTCACGTTACTTTTAAATGCATACTTAAATCATCTTGCACACACAGCGAGATCAAGGGCCCCTTGTTCTCATCAGAAAAAAGAAGAAAAAGAAAACTGATGAGAAAAAGTCTCATCTTACAGAGAAAAAATGTCTCAGATTTACACAAACTATTGTAATCAGTAGAAAGTCAGAAATATACTAGAAATAAAGCTGTGAATTCACAGAGAAAATTTTGGACCCCCTGGTGGGCTGTTTTTAGCCCACGAGCCATATGTTTGACACCCCTGGACCAGACCATTAAAAACGCATATTTAGAAGATTTACTTTCATGAAATAGTTACATATCACAACAGCATGTAAATGAATGAGATAAAATAGAAAGCACAGATAAATAAAAGTTCACCACTTAGAAGAAGCTGTTCTTTATTGCAACAAATCACAGTCATTTTTTCTCTGTGTGTAAGAAAACTAAACGCATTTAATGCGGACATTAAATGCGAGCTTCTTGCTCAAAAATACTCACATTTAACCACACAGATAGGAGATGTTAGGGGCTACTTACAACAGGTGATCAGGGCTGATATCAGAAGTCACCGCCATGGCATTTCTTCCGACAGGGTTGTGATGTGAACTGGGGCAGGACAGGAAATGGACTCGCGGAGGAGACTGTGACAGCTGTGTCAGTTACGGTAGGTTCAGTTTATATTTATTTGCTCTTTATTTGCTTGCCTTTGCCTTTGGCATGACAACCTCCAGTGGCTTGAGGCCGCTGGTGGCGCTGGGGATGGCAGTCCCGACAATAGCCACAGAAACTGTGTGTTTGTAGGAGCATGCTCAAATAACGAGGCTGAGTTTCAGTCATAAACCAGCTTTATTTGACAGAACACAAGCTCCTAGCATTCTCAAAGCAGGAAAGAGAAAGAATCATACTTCAACCCCCTTTTATACATTTCCAGCATCAGAATTCAAGTCACATGGTGTCTTCAGTCAACATACAGTTACAAAGCATCCCTTTGAAGCTTCACCATTGTCTCTCATTTCTTGATGAACCGGAATACCCTCCGGGGCGTCTTCTGTGGGACAAAGAGACAAATCTCACACTTCCTTGTTACCTCCTGTAGATTTGAGTCCTCAGTCCTTGCAGACGTGACACTCCACAATACACATTCAGTTCTGTCTCTGTGGCAGCGTGAGCCCACAATGTGTGTCGGCCACACTACCCCCCCCAAACGTCGAGTAAGGCAAAAATCTGCATGGCATAACAAAAAGAGAAACACAAAGCACTCCATACATCGCTAATCAATCCACCAACTGCCTAGGTTTTAATCTTCTGCCGAATCTGCTGCAACTTGGCTTGGCTGCCTCTGCAACATCTCTCTGCACCTGTGGATTAAAGCTGTTAGCACCTCTCTGTGAAGACTTTGGAGAATGTCTTCTCGGCGGCCTGCCCCGGCGGGGGGGCCTCGCGAGCTGCACCTCCTCCTCAGCCAGAACAAAAGCGGGTTTGAGCCTGTTAATGCAAATCAGCTCCCTTCTGCCCCCTAAATCTAGCAGAAAATGCTTCTGCCCGGTCTCCAGCACTCGAAACGGTCCGTCGTAAAACGGCCGCAAACTTGGACGCTGGGCGTCATGTTTAACAAAAACAAACTCTGCGTTTTTTAAAGCCTTGGGCACAAAAACATGTGGGAAACTGTGATGGACCGGGCCAGGAAGCGTGTTTGTTCCTGAGCCGCTCTGCCACGGCTGAGCGGGGGGGCCATTAGGTGCGGGATTATCAGGAAGAAATTCCCCGGGCAAACGGAGCGGCTGAGCGAAAACTAATTCAGCCGGGGAAGCATGCAAATCTTCCTTAGGTGCAGAACGCAACCCTAATAACACCCATGGAAGTTTGTCTACCCAATTTGTATCCGTTAGCGATGCTCTGAGGGCTGCTTTCAATGACCTGTGAAAGCGTTCGCATAAACCATTGGCCTGGGGGTTATACGCGGTGGTGCGATGAATCTTCACCCCCAAGCTGTGGGCCATCGATGATCATAGCTCGGAAATAAATTGGGGACCCCTGTCGGACGTTATGTCCGACGGTACACCAAAACGCGCAACCCATGCTGTTAAAAATGCTCGCACAACTTCTTCCGCTGTGGTTGATGTCAGAGGAATCGCCTCTGGCCAGCGCGTGGTGCGGTCTACCATTGTCAAAAGATGTGTGTGCCCGTGTGATAACGGAAGCGGGCCGACCAGGTCAACATGCACGTGATCAAAACGCTTAGCGGGGATGTGGAAAGGTTCTAACGGGGCCTTAGTGTGTCTGTGTATTTTAGCTCGCTGACACGCTACGCAGGCTGCTGCCCATTCCTTGACCTGTTTGCGCAACCCGGGCCAAACAAATTTCTCCCCCACCAATTTGATCGATGCGCGCACCCCCGGGTGCGCGAGAGAATGGACCAAGTCAAAAACACGGCGACGCCACGCGGTTGGCACCACAGGGCGGGGCCGTCCCGTGGAGACATCGCAGATTAGCGGGGGCATACCGTTTTGTTGCACCCTGTGCTCCAGCCTTAACCCTGTTGGTCCAGACTGGAGCGCGCGCACGTCCGCGTCGTTAACCTGCTCCACAGCCATGGCTGCATAATCTAACCCAACACAGACCGGGGCTGCGCGCGCTCCCGCGTCGCTGCCCGGGCCCGCGGCCATGGCTACAGAGTCTGCCCCTATAGGGCTTGGTGGTGCTATTGCACGCGAGAGGCAGTCTGCTACAACATTGTGTTTACCCGCGACATGCTGAATATCAGTAGTAAACTCCGATATTGCGGCTAGTTGCCTTTGTTGCCGGCCTGACCAGGGTTCTGAAATTTTGGCCATCGCAAACGTTAGCGGTTTATGATCCACAAAAGCGGTGAAACGTCGCCCCTCTAACCAGAACTGAAAATGACGGATGGCCAAGTGTAGGGCCAAAAGCTCCCTGTCAAATGCGCTGTATTTCCGTTCACTATCGCGCAAGGTCCTGCTGAAAAACGCGAGGGGTTGCCAGGTACCTGCCACAAACTGTTCAACTACCGCCCCCACCGCTACATCGGAAGCGTCAGTGGTGAGCGCCATGCGGGCCGTTGGAACTAGGTGCGCTAACAAAACTGCATTTGCCAGGGCTGATTTGACCTGGGCAAAAGTGCGCTCCCGCTCCGGAGACCATTCGACTTTATTTGCGGGCTTTTGTTTTTTTAACGCGGTGTACAATGGCTGCATGAGTCGTGCTGCGCTTGGGAGGAAACGGTTGTAAAAATTAACCATCCCTAGAAACTCCTGAAGCGCCTTAACCGTTTGAGGTTGCGGAAAATCTGTTATGGCACGCACTTTATTTGGAAGGGGAACTGCTCCCTCTGCCGAAACGCGATGTCCCAAAAAATCAATCTGCGCTACCCCAAACTGGCATTTCGCTGGGTTCACTATTAACCCGTGCTCTGCCAACCTCTGGAAAACTGCTGTGAGGTGTTTTTCATGTTCGCCTTTGGACGTGCTGGCTACCAAAATATCGTCCAAATAAACGAACACGAAAGGCAGGTCGCGTAAAACTGCATCCATCATGCGTTGGAAAGTCTGCGCGGCCCCCTTGAGGCCAAAAGGCATGCGCAAGAACTCAAAAAGGCCGAAAGGAGTTATGACCGCTGTTTTGGGTACATCCTGCGCGCGCACTGGAACCTGGTGATAGCCGCGCACCAAGTCTATTTTAGAAAAAATGCGCGCCCCCGCCAAATGAACAGAAAAATCCTGAATGTGCGGAATCGGGTAGCGGTCATGAGCTGAAACGTTGTTCAACCTGCGGAAATCGCCGCAAGGCCGCCACGAGCCGTCAGCCTTTGGGACCATGTGTAACGGCGAAGCCCAAGCGCTCTTGGAGCGTCTAACGATGCCTAGTTTTTCCAGATTAGTGAACTCCTCGCGCGCGATGGCCAGTTTAGCTGGATCCAAACGCCGAGCCTTTGCAAAAACGGGAGGGCCTGTGGTTGTTATGAAATGTTCTACCCCATGTTTGGCCACCGTTGCTGAAAAAGTGGGGACTGTGAGTGCTGGAAACTGAGCAAGCAGAGTGTGAAACTTACCACCCGCGGCTGAGACGCTGGCATGTGCAGTTGGCGGGGCCACCCGAGCTGTGCAGGGAATAGAATGAAAAGACAGTGCATTAATCAGACGTCTATTAGCAAGATCAACCAATAAACCATGTGAGCACAAAAAATCAGCCCCTAACATGTTGAAACTGACTGCTGCTACAATAAATGTCCACTCAAATGAACGGCCTTGTAAGGACAGAAGCATGGTCCTCTCACCAAACGTTTTAATTGTGGAGCCGTTCGCTGCTGACACTGACACCCAGGGGGCTTTAGAAGGCGACAGCCGTTCCGCGTAGGTGGGCGTGACGAAGCTCAGCTGCGAGCCCGTGTCCACGAGGAACTGTTTCCCCGAGCGTGCATCCGTCAGGTAAAGCAGCCTGTTTCCCGGGAACTCCCCGGGAACCTACGCCAGGATCCTGTTTGTGGACTTCAGCTCCGCATTCAACACCATCCGCCCCGCTCTGCTCCGGGACAAGCTGTCCCTGCTCAACGTGCCTGACTCCCTCTGCAGGTGGATCATCGACTTCCTGACGGACCGGAGGCAGCATGTGCGGCTGGGAAAGACTGTCTCAGACTATACTAGCATCAGCACCGGATCACCCCAGGGCTGTGTACTTTCCCCCCTACTCTTCTCCCTTTACACCAACTCCTGCACCTCCAGCCACCAGTCTGTCAAGTTGATCAAGTTTGCGGACGACACCACCCTCATCGGGCTCATCTCCAACGGCGACGAGTCCGCCTACAGGAGAGAGGTGGCCCAGCTGGCGTCCTGGTGCAGCAATAACAACCTGCAGCTGAACGCTCTGAAGACAGTGGAGATGATTGTAGACTTCAGGAAAGTCACTACTCCTCTGCCCCCCCTCACCCTCTCAGGCTCTCCCATCACCACTGCTGATTCCTTCCGCTTCCTAGGCACTACCATCACCAGGGACCTCAAATGGGAGCTGACCATCAGCTCACTCATCAAAAAAGCCCAGCAGAGGATGTTCTTCCTGTGGCAGCTGAGGAAGCTCAAGCTACCCACCAAGATGTTAGTGCAGTTCTACACAGCCATCATCGAGTCCATCCTCACCACCTCCATAACCGTGTGGTACGCAGGAGCCACTGCCAGGGACAGACTAAGGCTGCAGCGCGTCGTGCGCACTGCTGAGAAGGTGATCGGCTGCAAGCTCCCATCTCTCCAGGATCTGTACATCTCCAGGACCCGGAGGCGTGCTGGCCGGATCATAGCCGATCCCTCACACCCTGGTCACGTACTGTTTGCCCCCCTCCCCTCTGGTAGAAGACTTCGGTCCATCCAGACTAAAACCTCCCGTCACATGAACAGCTTCTTCCCCTCTGCCATTAGACTGCTGAACACTAAGTGACTCTCGTGCACCATGTACAGCAGCTCAACCAGACTCATGTCAATCATCACTGTTTTCTTCCTGCATTACCGACTGCACTATATAGTTCTCCACAGTATCTGCTGCTGGCTAATATATATTTTAACTGTTGACCAGTATCACTTAATCTTATCCTACACTTTATTACATGTATAGTTTATTTCTCTTATCTTATCATGTTTAATGTTGCAGCATTGTACCGAGACAAATTCCTAGTTTGTGTACTACATGAACAATGGCAATAAACCTGATTCTGATTCTGATTCTGATTCTGTTCTCATTGCCGAGAGTCGCGGCTGTTACCGGCCCTCGGTCCTGGCGTTTAAAATTGCACGGTGGGACGCACCTGTGCGCTCTCTCTGCAAAACGGCGGTGGTAGAAGCACGAGCCGTTCTCCGCTCCGCGTCGTCTGGCTCCGGTCGCCGCCGTTGTTGGTGCGTCTGGTGCCGCTGGACCCAAGCTGTCTCCGGACGCCGTTCCCGAACTAGCCGCCGCGGCCGAAACCGCGTTCTGCTTGTGGGCGTCGACCAACTTCTGCGCCTCCTTGCTCAACCCATGGTAGTCTCGCTTGGCCAATCGGGGTGACTCTGCCAGGGCCACTCTCACTGCTGGTGGCAGGGTTCGAAGGAATAGGTGGGCGAAAATGAATTCGCCATCCTCGGAGGCTTTGAGCTGCAGCATCTTCACCATCAGGTCCGCAGGTCTATCGTTTTCTGCCTCCGTCAGCGCCAGGAGCCCCTCTGCTCTTTGTTGGACTGAGGGGGTGAAATGGCTGATCAGCGCGTCTTTCAATGCGCTGTACTTGTCGCTGTCTGGTGGATGATTAACCAAATCCTCCACTCTCTGGACCGTGTCGCTGTCCAGTTTCGCTACCACGTGGTAGAATCTTGTGTCGTCGTTGGAGATTCTCCGGAGGTTGAACTGCGCCTCGATTGCGCTAAACCATGAGCGCGGGCTGTGCTGCCAGAAATCGGGCAGCCGGAGCGTGGAGGCGGCCATCAGGCTGGCTTCCACCGAGCCCGGTTCGGAAGAATTCTCATTGCTCATTCTCCGTCGTAGGTCACCAGTGTAGGAGCATGCTCAAATAACGAGGCTGAGTTTCAGTCATAAACCAGCTTTATTTGACAGAACACAAGCTCCTAGCATTCTCAAAGCAGGAAAGAGAAAGAATCATACTTCAACCCCCTTTTATACATTTCCAGCATCAGAATTCAAGTCACATGGTGTCTTCAGTCAACATACAGTTACAAAGCATCCCTTTGAAGCTTCACCATTGTCTCTCATTTCTTGATGAACCGGAATACCCTCCGGGGCGTCTTCTGTGGGACAAAGAGACAAATCTCACACTTCCTTGTTACCTCCTGTAGATTTGAGTCCTCAGTCCTTGCAGACGTGACACTCCACAATACACATTCAGTTCTGTCTCTGTGGCAGCGTGAGCCCACAATGTGTGTCGGCCACATGTTCATCCCCAGTTGGCAGCTGATGAGGAGTGTCTAGCAACTGCAAGTTGCATGATCGTCTGTTTGTGCTGAAATATCTATCCATATTAATAAAGCGAGTAATGCATCTGATCAAATTTCAGTAACTGTAACACATTACTGAATTTTTAAACAGTAATTTTGTTACACAGCACGTTACTGCAAAAGTAGTGGCGTTACAGTAACGCTTTACTTTGTAATGCGTTACTCCCAGCACTGGTGGTTTGGTGTGTTGGAATCCAGTCAAAGGTGTACAGGGAGTACAGTAGTGGGATTAGCACGCAACCCTGGGGGGAGCCAGAGCTGAGAGACAGTGTCTCCTGTGGTAATGGAATTCACACTGACAATACACACATATTACTATTTTTTGTTGACAGATCCATTTGGAGATCTTTTTGAAACTGCACTTGTTGTTCAAAATCTTCCTGTCTTTATCCATTTCGGGTCATGGAGGGGTTTATCACGCATTGTGATCACAGACTTGACTTCTGAGTGTCTTGTACGGCACGCGGAGTGGCTCCGGTATGGAAAGCGGCCTGGTCAAACAACCCCATTTGCGCATGTTATCAATCGCAACTAACCGCAATCAAAAAATCTGTTGTCATCAATGGGCAGTTAACACGTAATTTCCTTCACCATTAGTTAAATTGCTTAATAAAAAAACATTTGACTCATGTCTCTGCCGCCTCGTTGTGCTCGCTCTTGGGTCTTGGTCATAGCAAAATCAAGACATTCTTCAAGAATTTGTCACTTTATACTCATCTTGTAAAGTTGTGACTTTTTACACATAAATTTGTTGTTTTTTTTCTTGTAAATGTGTAACTTCTGTTGTAAATTTGCAAAATTAATTTTAAAGCCACAGAGAGCCAACGCCTATGGCAAAAGACTCACCTGTGGCTTGACTTTCTTTGCTTTAACTTAAAACTATCAAACCATTTCAATAAAAAAGCAGATTCCTGATATCCCGCTAGTTAAAGCAGCTTATGTAACACAGTGTAATCTATGATTTTTTTTAATTTCATCAATGGAAGGTGACCCTGAAGCATTCGATCCATATAAAAATGTGTCTGCTAGAGCAGGCCTTTTCATAAGCACCGCAGATCTTGCACCAAAGCCTAAACAGACCTGCTGTCAAAATTTTACATTTGCTGGTGGCAAATGATGAAAGAAATAATGGCCAGACCAGTATAAGATAAAAGGGGAACTTTGTGAATGGAGGAGTCCAAGATTAAAAAATGCACTGCCTTCAAAAGATTGCTCTGGATCCCGTCAGAATTACCTAAACAATGCCATTGGATTATTCATTTGTCATGTATTAATAATCATCATTTCCTGAACCAGGATCAAGCCAGAGATTGAACTTTTTCCAGCTGCAGTTTTACCAGAGGCACAATAAGCATTATTTGCAAATAATTTCAACTCCCAATCAAAAGTTTACCACATTTGGGCTGCTGCATGTGTAATTCCCCAGGCTGATACAATCTTATTATCCCACTCTCCTAAAATTTTTGCTGGGATGTCCTCTCTCTCTCTCTCTCCCTCTCTCTCTCTCTCTCTCTCTCCCCCCACTCCCTCTCTCAGTGTTTACAGCTCCGAACAACTCTGCATATCTGACATTTCTTTCTCCAGCTTCAACCAGCACCGTTCTCATCTGAAAGGTAAGGTCCAGCATCATCTACAGGATGAGCCTCTCTTTAATTCTAATTCAATTTATAAACTGCTGGAAAAATAAGCGTGATAAATACTCCTGAATATGAAGTAAGAAGAGCTTTTTGTTGAATCAGTTATTTGAGTGTATTACAAGAAAAAAGAGAGGCATTATTTGTCTTTCCCCCAAAGTAAGAGGAGGGAATCTTTTATGTTATCAGCTGAGACTAAAGAAAAAGATAGCATGGAAGGGAAACTTAAAATTCCAGACCAAAGTAGATTAACATTAATGCATAGTTTCAAGTGATATTTGTTTTAATTTCAAGAGGGATGATACCTTCCTTTTTGCCATAACAGTATAAGTGGTTATAAAAGAAAGGCACAATTTGAGCTAAAAGCGCATTATCTCTTAGTATGTCCACATACTTTGTGTCCAGTGAGGCTCTTTTTACTTTTTTTTTCAGCTAAAATTGCTATCATTACAAAACAATCTTTCTTCTTTACAATCAATCTTCTTTTTTAGAGACTCTTATATATAACACAGGGTTACGAAAATAATTTTTTTGTAAGTTGTCTGTGTTTTTTCAACTGATTTAAGACAATTTTGCACAGCTGAATCCGAAAATGACATCCATTTCTCTCGATCAGGTGCTAAGTAAAAACCTGTACTTACTTAGTACTGTGCATGTACTTACCTTTATATAAAGGTAAGTACATGTAAATTGAATGTTACGTCATCATTGTTCAAAATTCAGAGAATTTCAAGACATAAAAAAGAATTTTGCATCATATAAAGGAAAAATACCCGTACATGTAAACAAAAACATAGAAAACAACATGTGGCCATAATTCAAAAAGTTGACCTGATTGAGCAAACCCAATGTGATTTTTGGATTCAGCACATCAAAATTGTCCTAAATCAGCTAAAAAAAACTTAAGACAATAAATTTGGTGTTGACCAGTGTAATGACAACTGTCTGTCACACTAGTATTAATCAATATCCAAGGACATGCACTATTGTCAGATTAACACTTATTTTATGTGGCTACAGTGCCTTAAAGTAAAAAAAAAAAAAAAAAAATCAAAACTTTTTCTACTTATAGTTCACCAATATACAGTCTGTAAAAAAAAATTAAGAGACCAGAGAGACCACTGCAAAATTATCAATGTATCTGGTTTTACTATTTATACATACACTGCCTATAAAAAGTGTTCACCCCCTTTGGCTGTTTCAGCCTTTCATTTCTTTATAAAATGAAATCATGGTCAAAATAATTTGGCTTTTTTGACAAAAATTTGCAAAAAGAGCTTCTTTCATGTCAAAGTGAAAACATTTTTACAAACTACTGTCAGTTAATTAAAATTATATAAGGTAAAGTAATTGCATAAGTATTCACCCCTTCAGGTCAGTATTTAGTAGATGCACTTTTGGCTGCAATCACAGCACTGAGTCTGTGTGGATATGTCTCAATCAGGCTGGCACATCTGGACACTGCAATTTTTCTCCATTCTTCCTTGTAAAACAGCTCAGCTCTGTGAAGATGCTCAGGGATTAAGTGTGAACAGCTCTTTTCAAGTCCAGCCACAAATTTGAGATCTGGGCTTTGACTTGGCCACTCCAGAACATTCACCTTGTTGTCTTTGAACCATTTCTGTGTAGCGTTTGCTGTATGTTTGGAGTCCTTGTCTTGCTGGAAAATAAATCTTCTCCCAAGTCGTAGCTCTCTTGCAGACTGAATCAGATTATCTTCCAGGATTTGGTGATATTTTTCTGCATTCATGTTCCCATCTACCTTTACTAGCCTTCCAGGGCTTGCTGCTGAGAAGCAGCCCCAGAGCATGACGTTGCCACCACCATGCTATACGGTGGAGATAGTGCATTTATGGTGATGTGCAGTGTTTGGTGGTTGCCAAACATAGGGTCTAGTCTGATAGCCAAAAAGCTCAATTTCTGTCTCATCAGACCAAAGAACCTTCTTCCACTTCACCTTGGAGTCTCCCACATACCTTTGGCCAAAATCCAGGGGAGATTTCATGTAAGCTTTTTTCAACAGTGGCTTTCTCTTTGCCACTCTCCATATAGCTTGGACTGGTGAAGAACCCGGACAACAGTTGTTGCATCTACAGTCTCTCCCATCTGAGCCACTGAAGCTCTCAACTCCTTCAGAGTGGTTGCAGGGTGGTCTCCCTCACCAGTCTTCCCCTTGCTCAATCACTCAGTTTGTGAGGACGGCCAGCTCTAGGCAGATTTAAACAAGTGCCATACTGCTTCCATTTCTTAATGATGGATTTAACTGAACTCTGTGGGATGCCCAGTGAGTTGGAAATCTTCTTGTAGCCATCTCCTGTCTTATACTTTTCAATGATCTTTTCTCTGACCTCCCTGGAGTGTTCTTTTGTCTTCATTTTGCAATTGTAGCAGGAATACTGATGAACCAGAGACTGGACCTCCCAGACACATGTGTCCTTATATTACAATCATTTGACAGACATTAACTGCACTCAGATGATCTCCATGTCACTAATTGTGAGACTGCAGGCATCAACTAGCTGGACTTTTGTTGAAATAGGTCAGTCACTTTAAAGGGGGTGAATACTTATGTAATCATTTACTTTACCTTGTATAATTTTAATTGACAGTTGTTTGTAAAAATCCGCTTTCACTTTGACATGAAAGATAAGATAAGATAAGATAAGATAAGATAAGATAAGATAAGATAAACTTTATTGTCCCTCAAGGGGAAATTTGTCTTGGGCTTGTCACCCGTGCTGCAACCACACAATCCACACATACACAATGGATGTAGTACATAATAAATGAAATAAAACCCAATAATAATACAAGTACATACATACATAAATATATAACAGCAGTCATTAAGAACAGGAGTTATAAGTGTCCCTGACCTATTTATCTGAGTTTAAAAGTTTTACTGATGTTGGGATAGATGAGTTCTTGTATCTATTGAACCTGCACTTGGGGACTCTGTATCTCCTCCCTGAGGGCAGCCGCACATATTCATTGTTTAGTACATGGCTCATGTCACTGATTATTTTTTGAGCTTGTCTACAGGCTGCCTGGTCGTGTAAGATCTGCATGGGTAAATACTCTTTAACTCCAATAATTTTCCATGCTGTATGAATTAAACGCAACACTCTGTTCTTTAGTTTCACAGAGAGGTTGCCAAACCAAGCTGTAATGCTGTATCTAATACAGCTCTTCAACACAGCCTGGTAAAATATTAGCATAATCCTTTTATCAACGCCATGTATTCTTAATCTACACAAGAAATGCAGCCGCTGTTGTAGTCTACTACAGAGGTAATCAATATGTGTGCTCCAGGTTAATGAATTGTCAATAAATACTCCCAAATATTTATAGGAACTAACCTGTGTTATAGTGTGGTTGTGGATGACCACAGGCCTGTGGTCACCAACTCCCCGAGGGTCAAACACCAGCTCCTTTGTTTTATCAGTATTCAAAATGAGGTCACTGTCATCACACCAATTGACAAACCTCTGAATTTCTATAAAATAGCTTGACAGATCATGAGTCTTTTGAAGTAGTGACAAAATAGCAGTGTCATCAGAAAATTTAATAATTTGATTGCCTGGATAGACACTTCTGCGCTCATCAGTGTACAAGGTGAACAAAAATGGTGAACTAACACAGCCTTGGGGAGCTCCTGTGCTGAGGGTTCTGGATTTAGATAAAGTTCCATTTACACTAACTTGCTGTTTACGATAAGTTAAAAATGAGTGGTACCATTTAATAATGACAGGATGCACTTTAAAATCATTTAACCTCTTAATTAAAAGGTGTGGCTGCAGTGTGTTAAAAGCTGAACTAAAATCAACCAATAAAAGACGAGCATATGAGGTTGTCTCCTCCAAATGTTTAAACACAGAATGAGTTAAGGTTAACATTTCATCCTCTGTACTTCTATTAGTTTTATAAGCAAACTGCAGAGGATCCAAAAGTCCTCCAAAATCAGTTTTCAGAATGTCAATGACAATCTTCTCGAGGCACTTCATTACCAGTGAGGTCAGTGCAACAGGACGATAGTCATTACTCTCTTTGCAGTTTGCTTTTTTGGTACAGGAATTATAATAGAGCTTTTCCAAATTACTGGGACAGAACACGTATCTAAAGACTTCTGGTAGATGGGACTCCAGGCTTCTGCTAGCTCCTCGCTACATGACTTCAGTAAGCGCCCAGAGATCCCGTCTGGTCCAGATGCCTTCCTGGGGCACATACGCGAGAAAAATCTTTCCACAACATGCTGGTCAACTATAATTTTTGCAGAGCCTAATACTGATATAGCGTCTAGAGCAGCTTTTTGTTCATGAGAAAAATCTCTAGTCTCAAATCTGCAAAAGAAATTATTCAACTCGTTTGCCTTTTCTTCCCCATTCATTACATTAATGCAGGTTTTGGATGGAGTCATCTTTGTCATTACTTTAACTGAGTCCCACAATTTCCTAGAACTTTTTCCTAGGCATTCAGATTCAAATTTCTTCCTCGTCTCATCTCTAGCTGTTCTTAGTTTGTAATTAATTTCTTTCTGTATATTTTTCACACTTAACATGTCCCCATTCTTAAAAGCAATCTTTTTCTGTACTATGCACCGTTTTAATTCCTTGGAAATATAAGACTTATTATTGGGGTACATAGTGATCACTTTCTGAGGTAAAACATTTTCTTTACAGAATTTTATGTACTCAGTTATGGTATCTGTGGCCTCCTCCAACTCCAAGTTATGGAAGAGTCCCCAGTCGGTACAAGAAAAACAACCTCTCAAACTTTCTATACCTTCATTGTCCCATATGAAGATTGTCTTTGTGGTTTGCTGCTTTTAAGCAAGGACTTGTAAGTAGGAATCAGATGAACAGCATTATGGTCTGAGGACCCCAAGGGGGGCTTAACCCTTGCTATATAGGCATTTTTGACGTTCCCATAGCATTTGTCCAAAATATTTTTCCCCCTTGTACTGCAGTTCACATATTGGCTGAAGCCAGGCAGTGCCGCATCCAGTTTGCAGTGATTAAAATCCCCAAAAATCAAATAAGGTGCTTCAGGAGTGCGTTCCAGTTGTCTGTGTACACAGTCCACGATAGCATTCGCCGCACTGAAAGCGTTCCCGCTGGGCGGGATATAAACGGTGCATAATAAAATGTTTCCAAATTTGCGGGGGAGATAAAAGGGTCTCAGGCTTAAGCACAGCAGTTCTATGTCCGGGGTACAAACCGATTCTCTCGTAGTGAACTGTGAGCACCATTTGTTCTTAACGTACACACAAATACCTCCTCCTTTGATCTTACCGGAGAGCGCGTCCCTGTCCTGCCGCACCAGGGAGAAGCCGTCCACGGATAGGAGCGAGTCAGGTATGTCCTCCTGAAGCCATGATTCCGTGAAAATGAGCAGGCATGACTCCCGGTACTCGTATAGGAACCTGGCGTTGATTTTGAGTTCCTCCATTTTGCTCTTTAGTGAGCGGACATTACAGAGCAACATGGATGGCAGTGGCGGCCTGTTCTCTCTCCTCCGCAGTCTCTGTCGTACTCCGCCACGTTTCCCTCTCTTCCGCGACCGGCTTCTACGTCCTCCCGTCGGATTTCGTAAGAGCTCCCGAGGCAGGAGGGGTGCCGAGACGTAGCTGGAACGAAGAAGCAGGAGCTGGTCTCGAGTATAGCTCAGGAGCGTGGTCGGCCTCATGTCCCGATCCACTTGGGTACAGTGGCACATTATCCCGAGCAACCAGATCACAAGCAGTCCCTTTAGCAAAAACATCATTATGATACTTCAGACTGAGCACTAAAAACTAAGTACTACAAACATACACACACAATAGCAGCACAGGGTAGCCCGGGTCGCAGCAGAGCAGCGTCACCAGCAGCAATAGAAGCAATAAAAGAAGCTTTGCTGCAAATTTTTGTCAAAAAAGCCACATTATTTTGACCATGATTTTATTTTATAAAGCAATAAAAGGTTGAAACATCCAAGGGGGGGTGAATACTTTTTTATAGGCATTGTATGTATTTTAGTAAAATGAACAGTTCTGTTTTATTCTCTTCGGAAAACAACTCACCCAAATTCCATGTCAAAATATTCTCATTTAGAGCATTTATTTACAGAAAATGACAACTGGCCAAAACATCAAAAAAAGATATTGCTTGCAGATGTGCTTTTTGATGTGCTTTTAGTTCCAATAATGCAAAGAAAACAAGTTCATATTCATTCTTAAAGACTGCAATACATAAGTTTTAACTTAGAAAGAACTCAGAACAGCTTCCATGCTTCATACCATGCTTAGGTGATCACCTAATCAGTGCCCCCTTAAGTAGACTGAGGTGTCCTTGTGTTGGAATTCAACAGATACTCAAACTGAATGGCTGCCATACATGTATAGATGTTAATTTAGGAAAGTTTTTGCAGTGGTGCCTTTAATTTTTTTTTTCCAGAGCTGTGGAAAATAAATATATGAATATTTATATATAATAAATATATGAATATTTTCAACTTCTGTACAGTTTTTGCACCAAATTTTGCGCAGTGTATTACAAATCAAGACAGAAGTTTATGTTTTTCTGCTATAGTTCCTGTTATTTTGGGATTGAGGTGCTGGCTTCCAACAACTGTTACCATCGAGTGTGTGCGACTAACCATGACCCAGTTAGAATAACAGGTCATCATCAGTAAGCCCTGACATCTGCCTAACCTACAGCTGACTACTTCATAGCCATCCATCCATCCATCTTCTACCGCTTTTCCGGAGGTCCGGGTCGCGGAGGCAGCAGTTCAAGCAGAGAAGCCCAGACTTCCCTCTCCCCAGCCACCTGCTCCAGCTCTTCAGAGGGGATACCAAGGCGTTCCCAGACCAGCTGGGAGACATAGTCTCTCCACCGAGTCCTGGGTCTGCCCCGGGGTCTCCTCCCAGTTGGACGTGCCTGAAACACCTCAAGTGGGAGGCGTCCAGGAGGCATCCTAATCAGATGCCCATACCACCTCAATTGACTCCTTTCAATGTGGAGGAGCAGCGGTTCTACTCTGAGCCTCTCCCGGATGACTGAGCACCTCACCCTATCTCTGAGGGTGAGTCCAGCAATCCTACGGAGAAAGCTCATTTCAGCCGCTTGTATCCGCGATCTCGTTCTTTCGGTCATTACCCAAAGCTAGTGACCATAGGTGAGAGTAGGAACGTAGATTGACTGGTAAATCGACAGCTTTGCCTTAGAACTAAGCTCCCTCTTCACCACAACAGACCGGTACAATGTCCGCATCACTGCAGATGCTGCTCCAATCCGTCTGTCGATCTCTCGCTCCATTTTCCCCTCACTCGCGAACAAGACCCCAAGATATTTAAACTCCTCCACTTGGGGCAGGAGCCTGTCCCCAACCCGAAGAGGACAATCCACCTTTTTCCGGCTGAGGACCATGGACTTGGACTTGGAGGTGCTGATACTCATTCCAGCCGCTTCACACTCAGCAGCAAACCGTCCCAGCAAGAGCTGTAGGTCATTGCTGGATGAAGCCAACAGGACAACATCATCTGCAAACAACAGAGATGAGATCCTGTGGTCACCAAGCATGACACCCTCCAATCCCTGGCTGCGCCTAGAAATCCTGTCCATAAAAATTATGAACAGGATCGGTGACAAAGGGCAGCCCTGGCGGAGTCCAACTCTCACTGGGAATGACTCCGACCGAGAGTTGGCAATACGAACCAAACTCTCACAACGGTCGTACAGAGACCGAATAGCTCGTAACAACAAGCCCGATACCCCATACTCCCGAAGCACCCCCCACAAAAATCCACGAGGGACGGGGTCAAACGCCTTCTCCATGTCCACAAAACACATGTAAACTGGTTGGGCAAACTCCCACGAACCCTCAAGAATTCTCGAGAGGGTAAAGAGCTGGTCCGATGTGCCACGGCCAGGACGAAAACCACATTGCTCCTCCTGAATCCGAGGTTCGACCAACGGCCGGACTCTCCTCTCCAGTACCTTGGCATAGACCTTCCCAGGGAGGCTGAGGAGCGTGATCCCTCTAAAGTTGGAGCACACCCTCCGGTCCCCTTTTTTGAAGAGAGGAACCACCACCCCGGTTTGCCATGCCAAAGGCACTGCCCCCGACCTCCACGCAATGTTGCAGAGGCGCGTCAACCATGACAACCCAACAACATCCAGGGCCTTGAGGTACTCAGGGCGAATCTCATCCACCCCCGGGGCCCGGCCACCAAGGAGATTTTTAACCACCTTGGCGACCTCAGCCCCTGTGATAGGCGAGTCATCCCCCTCGTCCCCAAACCCTGCTTCCTCTGTGGAAGGCGTATCAGTGGGATTGAGGAGATCCTCGAAGTATTCCTTCCACCGCCCAACGATATCCCCAGTTGAAGTCAACAGTGTCCCATCCGCACCATACACAGTGTGGACGGGGAGCTGCTTTCCCCTCCTGAGCCGCCGAACAGTTTGCCAGAATCTCTTTGAAGCTGAACGAAAGTCTTGTTCCATGGCCTCACCGAACTCCTCCCATACCCGGGTTTTTGCTTCAGCAACCACCCGAGCTGCACTCCGCTTGGCCTGCTGGTACACCTCAGCTGCTTCGGGAGTCCCACAAGCCAACCAAGCTTGATAGGACTCCTTCTTCAGCTTAATGGCCCCCCTCACCACTGGTGTCCACCACTTGGTTCGGGGGTTGCCACCACGAGATGCACCGACCACCTTGCAGCCGCAGCTCTGGGCCGCCGCTTCAACAACAGAGGTGGAGAACATGGCCCATTCAGACTCCATGTCTCCAGACTCCCTCGGAATGTGGTTGAAGTTCTTCCGGAGGTGGGAGTTGAAGACCTCCCGGACAGGGGCCTCAGCCAGACGCTCCCAGCACACCCTCACTATACGTTTGGGTCTACCAGGTCTGAATGGCTTCCTCCCCTGCCATCGGATCCAACTCACCACCAGGTGGTGATCAGTTGACAGCTCTGCACCTCTCTTTACTTGGGTGTCCAAGACATACGGTCGCAGGTCTGATGATATGATAACAAAATCGATCATCGACCTGCGACCTAGGGTGTCCTGGTGCCAGGTGCACATATGGACACCCTTATGCTTGAACATGGTGTTTGTTATGGACAGACTGTGGTTAGCACAGAAGTCCAATAACTGAACACCACTCGGGTTCAGATCGGGCAGGCCGTTCCTCCCAATCACCCCCCTCCAGGTTTCACTGTCGTTGCCCATGTGCGCATTGAAGTCCCCCAGTAGGACAATGGAGTCTCCAGGAGGAGCACCCTCCAGCACCCCAGTCACAGACTCCAAAAAGGGTGGGTACTCTGAAACATCATTTGGTGCATAGGCACAAATGATGGTCAGGACCCGTTTCCCAACCCGAAGGCGTAGGGAAGCAACCCTTTCGTCCACCGGGGAAAACTCGAATATAGTGGCAGCAAGGTGGGGAGATACAAGAATACCCACCCCTGCTCGTCGCCTCTCGCCCGGGGCAACTCCAGAAAAGGCCAAGCTCCAGCCCCTCTCCAGGAGACTGGTTCCGGAACCGGAGCTGTGTGTTGAGGTGAGGCCGACTATATCTAGCCGGTATCGCTCAACCTCGTACACCAGCTCAGGCTCCTTCCCCACCAGAGAGGTGACATTCCATGTACCAAAAGCCAGTTTAGAAAGCTTGGGATCAGTCCGCCAAGGTCTCCGCCTTTGACCGCCACCTAATCCACATAGCACCGGACCCCCATGATCCCTCCTGCAGGTGGTGAACCCACTGGAGGGCGGACCCATGTAACTCCTTCGGGCTGAGCCCGGCCGGGTCCCATGGGTGGAAACCCGGCCACCAGACGCTAGCCTTCGAGCCCCTCCCCCAGGCCTAGCTCCAGGGTGGGGCCCCGGTAACCCCATACCGGGCGGGGTACACTGAATCCTTGATATACAATTTATCATGAGAGTCTGTTGGATCGTTCTTAGTCTGGCCCTTCACCCAGGACCAGTTTGTCTTGGGAGACCCTATCAGAGGCAAATTGCCCCGGACAACATAGCTCCTGGGATCACTGGGGCACGCAAACCCCCCCACCACGATAAGGTGACGATCCATGAGGGGGTACTCATGAGGGGGTACTTCATAGCTGTCAGTCATTTTCTAAGGCATGTACCAGTGTTGTTTTGGTTGTAAAACAAAGACTTTATTAACAATTTATTGGTATGTAGGATGCATTGATGATCAAAACAAGTAGTTCTGGTGCTAATGAACAGATAAAATTTACACCCATGGCATGACTGACACCTGAAAGTCTTACAACAAAGTACTGCTAACACTAACTACTGAGTTACACTTTAATGGCCCTTCTCACCACAGCTGGCAAGTGTAAAAAAAAAAAAAAAAAGAAGAAGAAATAAGCAAATTTGGGGGAAAAAATTACATCACCATTAGCACAGTTGTGGTGAGTGACTTGAAAAAGTATTCACTCCCCTTGGGGGTTTTTTTGTTATTATTATTATTATTATTATTATTATTACAAGCTATAAATGGATATTTTAGGGAGGAATTTATGTAACAGACCTACACAAACTTGTCAAAATTAGCGAAGTGAAATGGAAAAAAGCTAATTTTATAATTCTATAAAATAAAAAACTAAGACGTTGTGTGTATGTGTATTCACCCTCTTTGTTATGAAGCCCCTAAATAAGAACCGGTGGCACTATTTACCTTCAGAAGTCACATAATTAGTTAAATAAGGCCAACTTGTGTGCAGTCTGTCATGTGATCTCACTATATACTGTATACACCTGTTCTGAAAGGCCCCAGAGTCTGCAACACACCATCAAAAGGCACCACCAAGCAAGCAACATCATGAAGACCAAGGAGCTCTCCAAACAGGTCAGGGACAAAGTTATGGAGAAGTATAAATCAGGTTTGGGAAATAAAAATATCTGACGCTTTAAAAATCCCACAGAGCACAAATACATTCATTATCACAAAATGGAAAAAATATAGGACCACAACAAACCTGCCTAGAGAGGGCCATCCACCAAAACTCACAGAATAAACAAGGAGGGCATTAATCAGAGAGGCAACAAAGAGCCCAAAGGTAACCCTGAAGGAGCTGGAAAGTTCCACAGCAGAGACTTGTGTATCTGTCCATTGGACCACTCTAAGCCGTAACCTCCACAGCTGGGCTTTATGGAAGAGTGAAAAAGCCATCGATTACAGAAAAAAAAATAAGAAAGCACGTCTAAACATGGGAGACTCCCCAAACATATGGAAGAAAGTCCTCATATCAGATAAGACTAAAAGGGAATTTATGGCCATCGAGGGAAACAAAAACCCAATATCTCTCATCACCCCAAGAACACCAATCCCCACAATGAAGCATGAGGGTGGCAGTATCATGCTGTTGCAATGCTTTTCTTTGGCAGGGATTGGAAAACCCATCAGAATAAAGGGATGGTGCTAAATACATGTCATGAATGCCCTTCAGGGGCAGAGATACAAGACCCACATGCTAGACTGTGAGCTTGTGATATTTATTACAAAAAACTACTAACACAACGTTTAACAAAGTGTTCTTAACTCAAAATACAAACAGGAGGAAATAACTTACAGTTTGAGCATGCCAGAGCAGGACAGGGCTCCAGCAAGACGAGAAGGATGTAATCATCATTAAGACAGCGGCAAATAAGAAAATGAAATGCAGTTCTTAAATAGGAACAGAATGGATGATACAAATGATAACAGGTGTGGGTTCACATGAGCAGGAAAAAGGGAACAATGAATGGTGATTGGGATCAGCTGAAAGAGATGAGGGGGGAGTGGCTGAGCTTGACAGCTGACAGGGCAACACCCACGCAGAGCACAAAGCCGGAAATGCAGCCTGACAGCTGTCAGCCCAAAGAAGGACACCACAGTAAAAATATAAAGAATAACATAATCAAATGCAGACCAATAAATGATTACAAATTGAAGTGAAACAAAACTGAAGCCTAAACAGAAAAATGAAAAGCAGTACAAAAACCCAAAAGGCATATACTGTATATATATATATATATATATATATATATATATACTGCTCAAAAAAATAAAGAGAACACTTTGAAAACACATCAGATTTTAATGGGAAAAAATAAGCTGGATATTGAAATTGTGGCAGGCTAGTCCAGCTTACTCAGATTAAAGGAACACTTTTTAATAAACTAGCCTTCCACAATTTCGATATCCAGCTTATTTTTTCCCATTAAAATCTGATGTGTTTTCAAAGTGTTCCCTTTATTTTTTTGAGCAGTATATATATACATATATATATATATATATATATATATATATATATATATATATATATATATATAGTTGACCTTTCCTGCTTTGGTCTCCTAACCGTGGTTGGGGGACGCAGGGGAGATCTGTCTTCTCCAGGGCCGGAGGCAGTTCTTCCTCCGGGGTCAACTCCCGAGTAAACCTCACACTTGTTAAAAATGGTATGGTGGTACACAGAAGCACAGGCCGTTTTGCTGAAGCGTTGGGGCTTTATTCACACACTGCACTGTTAATAGCAACAATTTTTCCCTGCTCCGGTCGCCTCGCTCTCTCTCTACTCATCCGCACAAATCACACACACCGTTCGCTTCTCGGGGCCATTCCACACACACCCTGGGGGCACGCCTCGGCTGCGCGCACGCACTCACTCACTCACGTTCACGCACTGAGCTGCCCTATCTAAACACATGAAGCAGACACATCCTACAACAATATATATATATATATATATATATATATATATATATATATAAATTCAGAGAAAAGCCACGAGACTGAACCTGGGAAAACTTCCAGAGCTCAGCTCATGACAATACAGGGACATTCTTGAACAAAACCTGTTTTAGTCTTCCAGAGATTTGACACTGGGACAAAGGTTCACCTTCCACCAGGACAATGACCCTGAGCACACTACTAAAGCAACACTTGAGTGGTTTAAGGGAAAATGTTTAAATGTGTGTGAATGTCCTTGACTACAGTTAAAGCCCAGACCTTTTTTTATTTTTATTTTTTGTTTGCCTCATAGTAAAAAATATTTTGCATCTTCAGGGTGTCATTCAGGGTGCACATTTATGACACCTGCTGATTACGAGGCTTAGCAGGCTTAGCACACCTGCTGATTACGAGCTGCTCACTGCAGCAGCAAGACAGCAGCCCGTGGTGAGTGCCTGGAGAGAGAGGGGGTCTGGGATGACATTGGACCTCAGACACGTGACAGAGCCCCTCCCCTCAAGGGGTGGATTCCAGACACCCCCCGGTAACACCAGGAAAGCCTCCCCCCCAAAAAAAGGAGAATAGCAAAAACCACCCCAGGAGGGAGGTGGGGGAAAAAATGTTCAATTCAATACACCTGCGCCCCGGCAACTCCTAAGCCCCCACAGTCCCAGGGCTCCAGGGTTCGGGCGGCCGGCCAAAGTCCCAGGCCCAGCAGGCAGCCCGCTGAACAGTGTCAGCCGGCCTGCCAGAGCAAATGGGCAACCCGACCCGGAGACTCAGTCCTTCGGGCGGCTGGCCAGCATTGTTGAGCCACCAGGACCGGAGAGGTGAGAGAGGAGGCAGCCTCCCCACCCGGAGGCTTAAAGGTGGGTGGCCGGACCATAGGAGAGGAACCCCTACAGTGACTGGTGGCGGAGGACTAAGGACCGCGCCGGTAGAGGAGGAACAGATACCCCAAAGGCATCTGGAAGTGGAGAGAAAGCCTCGGCATCCTCAAGCTGGCCAGAGACACCCTCGGTGGTCCCAGCTTGGGACATGGCTACACCTGCGATAGTCCCGGTCTGGGACATGGCTGCATCCGCAGGGGTCCTGGTCTGGGACATGGCTGCACCCACGGTGGTCCCGGTGCAGGACATGGCTGCACCCATGGTAGCTCCGGGTTGGAGCTCAGCTGCACCTGCGATGGCTCTGGGCTGGAGCTCAGCTGCAGTCGCGGTGGCTCCGGGCTGGAGTTCAGCTGCACCTGCGGTGGACCCGGGCTGGGCCAGTGCGCACCCACGGTGGACCCAGGCTGGGTCAACGCTGCACCCACGGTGGACCTGGGCTGGGCCAACGCTGCACCCATAATGGACCCCAGCAGGGCCATAGCAGCACCCACGGCGGGTCCCAGTAGGGCCATGGCAGCAACCCTGGGGCTCCTGGCCTGGGATTCTGTGGCACCCATGGTGGTCCCCACCTGGGACATAGCAGCATCCAAGGTGGCCTCCACAGCAAGGGAGGCTAGGTCCACTGTGACCTCGAGCAGTGATCCTGGATCCTCGGCGGCCTCAGGTGGTGTTGACCGCTCTCCGGCGACCCTGGGAGGAAGCTCAGAGACAGGAGAAAGAGAGATGGGGTCAGGGTTGCCGGCAGCTGCAGAGCCCGGCGAGGTGACCCCGGGTGCAGCGGCGAGCTTCCCCTGGCTGTCCTCACCAAGAGTCAGGCAAGATAGCTCAAAAACAGGCAAGAAAGAGACTACAAAGCGTACTTGCCTGAACACAGGCTCCACCGCTGTCCAGGACTCTGACAATCCAGGAAGCGATGGTTCATAAGGCTGGGGTGGTGCTGCACCCAGGAGGTCCCGGATTGACCTCCACCGGGAAAGCTGGACTCTCGTTGTCATTGGCAGGTTGGACCAGATCTGCGGAGACCCCTGACAATGGTGGATCCTCTCCGGCAATCCTAGGAAGAAGCTCAGGAACAACAGAAGATGGAAGGTGGTTAGGGTTGCCGGCAGCAGCGGAGCCTGGCAAGATGAGTTCAGATGCAGGTGATGGCTGCACCCAACTCTCCTCACCAAGAGCCAGACAAGATCTCTCTAACACAGACATGAGAAAAACAAGAGAGATTACTTGCCTGCACTTGAGCTCCACCGCCGTCCAGGGCTCCGTCGATCCCGGTGACGACGTCTTGGGCCTGGCCCACAGGAGGTCCAGCTTGACAAGTGACACTGCTACAGCGGCCCCTGCAGCAGGCGTTATGGTGGTCGCAGTCTTGAGGCCCCCAGGTGACATCTCACATGCTGGTAGCTCATCCGGTGTGTCGGCTGGGGACTGCCTCACCGCCGACCCTGGGACAGGATCTTCCTAGGCCTCAGGTTCCTCCTCCCTTTGGTGGCTTGGTTCGGGGACCGGCAAACTCGGAGAAACACACAGAGAGGACACGGTGGGGATGGTGAGGGGTTGTCACATGCCGCTGGCATAGAGAACTCAGGGGACTGCGAAACCTGAGTCTCTTGGCCAGGAAACAGGCAAAATTGTTCATCAATAATAGGAATTAAATGAGAAAGAACTTTCCTGTTCTCCTGGTTCTCAGTGTTTCCAGCGGCATCTGAAGCACTCTCATCTCTCTCCATGTCCATGGCAGCCCTGGGCTCCTCAGTAGGCAGTAGGGACAGCTCCCAAACAGGCACAGAGGCAGGTGAACCCAGGGAAAAAACTTCCCTCTCCACCTTGGCTGATATAAAAACTGAGGATGAGGTGATTGCAAGCGAGGCAGCTGGAGGAGAAAAGGAATCGACTGCAGAATTTTCTTCCTCCAATAAGAGACAGGTTGCTGGCTGGGAGGTAGTGTGGCTCCTCAGGCAAGACCTCCAGGAATGACGACGACGTGGAGGAACAGGTGACTCCACAGTCAGAGCGCACTCGAGTTCCGACATGGGCTCCGACTCCCTCGGGGAAAGCTCCTCCATCGCCTGGATACCTCCTTCCGGGATCAGCGGAGACTCGGAGAAGACAGGAGAGACAGATGAAGATGGAGAACAAAAGTTCAACTGTACAAAAGTGTCCAACATAAGCAGTCAGATAACGAGCAACACAGCAGGTGAAAAGGTTCGGGAAAACACTGCTTGGCTACGAGGAGGGAGTTCATGTCACACCCCAGGGTCAGACTGGACCTCTGGGGGAAGAACAACAAAATGTGAACTTGGATAAGGAGAAAAGGAGACTTACATGTGTGTTTTGGAGCAAGGCTGAGCTCCGGGGGAAAACAGCACCAAATGAAGTCTTGAAGGAGAGTAGACCATACACAGGAGAATGACTAATACCGTGACAACAAGTGATCAAACTAACAGTGAATAAATACAGAGAGAGCTAATGACATTGAGTGAATACAGGTGAGTAGCTGCAGCAGGTGTGCTGATTATGAGCTGCTCACTGCAGCGGCAAGAGAGCAGCCAGTGGAGAGTGTCTGGAGAGAGAGAGAGGCAAAACAGGAACACAGACAAAACCTAGACAAACAAGCAGACAAAACAGAGATACAAAATACAACAATAAACTATGTCTGAGATCTGGGATGACATTGGACCTCAGACACGTGACACAGGGCTGTTGGAATGTTGTATAAATCGATTGATATAAACCCCTCAAATACATATTTTAATTCCAGGTTGTAAGGTAGCAAAATAGGAAAATGTGGAGGGGGAAGCACTTTTGCAGTCCACTGAAGATACCAAAGCCTGAAGTCTTCATTTATTTAACTAAATGTGGATCCTGCTTCTGCCAGTGCATGAATATAAATATTTCTAAGAGGTTTTAATATTTTTATGGTAATCATATGATCCCCTCCCCCCAAAAAACATGTGTGCGCACATGCGCGCGCGCACACACACACACACACACACACACACACACACAGAGCGTATTGTAATGAATGGGACCTTTTATAACCTTAGTTAAGGGTCATCACTCCTTTGTTAATATCTAATGCTTGGCAACAGTTATGTTTATGAGGCAACAACTTTGCACTTTTGAGAGCATTATTAAGAAATAATCCTTCAACTGCAGAAAAGTTATAATTAAATAAATGTGTTTGTTATATTTAAGCAAAACCAACTAGTATCAAGAATGGACATCCTGATCAAAATTTTTTGTCTCCCATCCAAGTCATTTAAGATTGAGGATCAGCCCATACTACGAACTACACACCATTAAGTACAATGAAGTTATTTTTTTTAAAAATCATTACCAAATATTTGCTTGGCACCTCAGAGTATTTCACACAGTAGATATGTTGGCACCACTTTTTCTACTGCAACTCTGTTCAGCTGCTGTGTTATGGTAAAGCTGACATAAAACAACCATAACTAATGGAAAACATCAGAGACTAGGATGGAGATGAATCCAGTGACACCGATATCGATGGAGTGACAAGAGCGTTGATCAGACTCAAAATCTGGTACTTGAAATCAAATTGGGACATCCCTCGTATCAAGTTCTACTGTAGCGATGAACTGAAACTACAAAACACAAAATAATAAAAACACATTTTTCTCTTTGATAACGATATGTACAGGTGTACAGTCATGAAAAAATTAGGACACCCCATTAAATATTCAGTTTTTTCTTAAGAAATGTTCACGTATCTATGTCTAACCTTGTTTTTGTTTGTATTTGCATTTTTTTAACATTCATTTTAGCCATTTTAAGTGGGAAGAATGTGGAGTGTCCTAGAAAAGATCGGGGGTGTCCTAATTTATTCCTCACTATTTGTTTAGAATTACATTTTACAGAACATTTGAAAAATGTCTTTAATTCATTTTTAATTGTTTAGTTGTATTACATGAGTCTCCCAGTATTTTTAACATTGATATCAAATATCCATGTGTCCAAATGTGTTTAAAAAAAACACAGGCTTATATAGGGTGTCCTAATTTTTTCACATGACTATAAATCCTGTAAAAACACATTGAGGACAGACTGTGATCTGATCTGCCAAACCATTCCCAAAAGTGGTCAGGGATGTACTGCAACTACATTGAACATGAGTGTAAATGGATGCATCTTCACAAGACATATTTTTTCATAAGACATAAGCTTGACGTGTTCATACAAAAATAAGATAATAAATAATGGTTTTTTATTATTTTTTAAAAGATAGATTCAGTCTTGCAAATAAAATAATCATCAAATGTATAGAAACTACTGCTGAAAAACTTAACGCATTCATTTCGCATTAACGCAATGTTTCATTTGACCGTAATTAATCATGCATTTTGACCTTTCTGGCTTTCCATGTATAAGACACGTGTCCACTGTTTCAGAGATGGTGGCACACACACGCAGCCGCCCTTTGCTCCTCGGCTCAGTGCCCAGGCACAGCTACCTGTGTGCACATTGCACGGGTCCCCGACGACTCTCCTGCTGGGCCAGACCGGCCAACAGAGTGAAGAAAATTCCCCCACAACACTCTTCAAAAGACTGTCAGCCAGTGTGGCGGATGCAGTAGCTAGCGTGCCGAGGGCTCCACAGACCGGGGTTGGCTCACTGTGTTGGGGATGAGCTGGAACTCTGTGGGGTTGTCAGCGGGTCCTGGCATATTGGCTGTGCATGGGTGACTTGCAACATCTGTCCAGGAACTACAGATGAAAAATAGCCTTTTCACTAACTCTCGCACATTTGCGAAATCATTTATGTGTACTGTCCCTGTTAGATAAATAAACCAAAAAATAAGCAAGACTGACCGCAGAGAAGTAAGTAAACGGACTGCAGGATGAGGAGGCTGCCCCTCAGTCTTCCACATCAGACTCAGCAGGCCCTGGGACTGGCTCTGCTTCCTCGCATCCCGTGAACATTTGGAGAGGTTTTGGAAACTCCATTGCGAATGCCGTTCGTCAACAAATCACGAACCATCACAGCCCAGTGAGATACTGGCTTAAATGTCAAATGTAAAAGTCTCGCAAAAAAGTAGCTTACTTAAAGAATAATGAATAATGAAAAAAGTCCACTGTGCAGACAGGCCAACAAGAAAAGAATACGGTGTGAGCTGTACTTTATTTTCAGGCTAGTTTGATAACATATAGACTTATTTAGACTTTTTCTCTTATAAAAGTTATAAGAATTACAAAGGCTAACTAACAAGACTCATCAACACACCTGTAGATATCAAATCATACGCATCTGTCTGTCAGATTTTGGACTTTTTTGTCCTACTAATCAATTCATTATTCTTCACTCACTTTTGTTTGACTCACTGACTTCTTGTTGTTTATTGGACAGAGGAAAAAGCGTCACTGGAGACACGCTTTAATATCGGCTGTAAATGTGTGTGGTGAAGTGATATCCAATTGCTGTCTGGCTGTGAAAAATGGCAGCTTGGTGGTGCAGTGGTTAGCACTGTGGCAGCACAGCAAGAAGGTCTTGGGTTCAATCCAACCGCTGACAATTGGTAACTGTTCTGTGTGGAGTTTGCATGTTCTCCCTATGTCTGCGTGGGTTTACTGAGGGTACTCCGGTTTCCTCCCACAGTCCACAAACATGCACATTAGGTTAACTGGCATCAACTGGGGATTCTAAATCGTGCTTAGGTATGGATGTGAGAGTGAATGGTTGTCTGTGTCTCCGTGTTGGCCCTGTGATGGACTGGTGATCTGTCCAGGGTGGACCCTGCTTCTAGCCCAGAGATGCTGGGATAGGCGCCAGCCCCCCTGGAGACCCGAAAAGGATTATGTGGTGGAAGACGAATGAATGGCTGTAAAAAAAAAAAAAAAAAAAAAGCATTATAATGGCAGATGAAAATCAGGCCATTATTGATCAAGCCTGGGATTACATTTATTTATTTACTGTATAGGGTATGAAATATTTGTCTGATAAACAACATTTTTACAGAACTAAAGAGCTCAAAAATGTTTCCAGAGTTATGGGTAATGAGACAAGCTGCACAATGTAACAATAAAATTAAAAAAAAAAAAAAATCAATAAAAACATTTTAAAGCTTTGATCATTCATACAGATGAGGACAGAATTATGAACCCTCCCCCATGAACATTTTATTTTTTAAAAAGTATTTCCCAGGTGCTGTTAAACAGTGCAAAGGGTTTTTAACACAGCTTTTCCAAACATCCTAGCAACATCATTAGCCCATCATATCTATGATGAAGAGGACTGTTTAAACCGTGGGTTCCATGTTGGCCCCATCTGTGTTTTCCCACGTGGACTTTACCTATGGTGCCAGTGTTACTGAAACCTGCTCACCCACATTAAGGCTATATGGAGTTTACATGGTTTAAAGCGGGTGAGCAGACTACCTGCTTACCTGTATAACAGGTAAAGTCCATGTGGGCAAACACTGATGGAGCCAACATGGAACCCATGGACAAACCCACATGGGACCCATAAGACAGCCCAGTTTTAACTTATGGTGGGGCCCACATTGGCATGCTGGCTGGGAACTTGTCTGATGTATGTGAATGATGCGGCACAGATTAGCCAACTATTGTTTGCTTATACCAGGACAACAGCTGTGTCTTTGTAGTCCTAAGAGAAGAAACACAAAGTAGCATGTGATGACAGAGAATTTGTTGAACAAAAAGTTCCTCCCCTCTATTTGTAGTGTGTTATATATGTACAGTCACATAATCCTACATGCTATTAAGCTTTGACATATATTCACACAAAGGCTTGACTGCCTGTCATCCTAATGCTGTGGATGTGCAGCTACAGACAACTGAGGGAAGCCAACAGCACCAGTCACTCACATTGTTAGTTTCAGGGTGGCGGTCCATACATAAAATATATGTAATGTAACCTAAAAACGTTAATTTCACTTTGAGAAAACCGAAGCAGTGGGCAGATTCAAAGACAGACGACGGAGAAAGGACACAGCGTTGTGATCCATGATTAAATACCATCGAGCACAAAAATGCTCCGGGAACCCAATAAAAAAAAAAACATCTTTTGATAAAATATTCAAAATATATATGACTTAGAGTATTGTGAGCATGTTCATGTTCATTTAAAGTAAACCTAATTTTAAATTGTTAATTTCACTGTTTTCACAAACTCAGGAGAAAGAGCAATATTTGGATAATCTTCACTGCACAGTTATCTGCGGGGTGGCAGTGTGTGTGTGTGTGTGTGTGTGTGTGTGTGTGTGTGTGTGTGTGTGTGTGTGTGTTTGTAAAACTGTTAACATGTTGAGTGATAATGGGTGACTCAGAGTCAGATTACAGGAAGTGAAATGATAAAAATAGAAGTGCTGAAAAGTTTGTCAAAGGCATCCTGGCCGCTTTTATCTTCACTAGTCCCACGTGGCAACAAGCTATGAAAATACAGCTGTACTGAGCGGAGTGATAGAATATGCAAAAGTCTTTATTGCAGCCCCCACTGCACGGAAAACAGCATCCTTATTTTGCAGACAGGCTAACTTGGCATCACCCTCACTCCAACAAAGTGCTAGGAATCCAAAGCTGTCTGTATTTATTTGTAATCCTAGAGGGAAATTAATCAATTGATCTAACCTCCATGTTTTGGGAATGTGGGAAGAAACTGGAGCACCCAGAGAAAACCTGCTCAAGCGTGGGGACAACATGCAAATTCCACACAGATAGGCCCTGCTGGCTGGTGAATTTGAACCCACAACCTTCTTACTGTGAAGCAACAGTGCTAACCACAACACCAACATGCTGCCCATACCTCGCTGTAATATGGGATGTAGTGAACAATGATTCCAGCAGAGGCTGGCTGTCAGATTCTGGGCATGGTCTGGGGACCATGCTCATGTTTTGAGTTTATGTTTCTCTGTGTTTTCTTTCAGCCATGCTTTGTATTATTATGATCCCTGCCTCAGCCTAAGTTTGGTCATTGTGTTTATTTCCATTATCATGTCTCTTGTTATGTTCCGTAGGATTTGTCCCTGGCCGGTTCTTAGTTGTGATTATTATAATTATTATTTGTCATGGTTATGTACTCCCCGGTGCTGTGTTCATGTATCTTGTGCATCCTCCATTCAAGTTTACCTTTTGTCTCAGTCCCTCATGTCTTCTGTACCTGTAGCCATTTCCTGCTGTCTCTGATTGCCCCTGATTGGTCCCACCTGTCCTGTGTTTGCTGATTACCCCATCTATATATGCCTGTGTTAGTCTTTGTCAGTTGTGGCATCCTTGTCAATGTTTTGCGCGTTACGGTGCTTCCTGCCTTGTATTGTCCAGTAATCCTAGCCTGTGTATTTTTGTCATGTCTAATCCTGTCTTGCCTTGTCTTGCTTTGCTTTTTTTGTTTCAGCTCATGAGCTGCAATTTATTTTGCATTTGAATAAATCCTGCAAACTGTCAGTCTCGCATTTGGGTCCTGCTTCCAACACTCACATGACAGAAGGATGCCACCAGTAAGGACCCAGCAGACTGTCAGTTTGCTCAGCTATGGCTGGGTGTGTGCTGCTGACCCAGGGGAAGTTCAAGGCCATGAACCCTCTCAAGGAGTTGGTTGCTGTGGCCTGCCGCTCCACTGATCCGGTGAAGGAGAGGGGGACTGTGGATAGCAGCAGCCCTGGAGCTGGAGGACACCCTGCGTCTGACGGTGTTCCTGTGGGTGCAGGAGCTCCCCATCTGTGGGGCCCCCCGATCCGCCTTGCCACCCAGGACTGCCTTGGAGAAGCACAGAGAGCGTCGGCACCATTCCTCCTGGCGCTCCACCCCACCCCAAGCTCCAGCTCCCATATCTCTCCGCCGGAAGTTCCCAGCAGCTAACCAGAGGGAGTTGTCCAGCATTTCAGCAGCAGCAGAATGGGATCAAGGGCAAATACCTTTTCATTGTTTAACATCATTTAATGGGAGGTCTTGCCCTGTTCCCTGCGAGGGGCTTCTGCCATCTATCACTGCTGAGCTCTCTCTCCCAGTCTCTGCTGCCACTTTCATCTCACCCGCACCATCCGTCTCCTTTCTTCCAAGCTCTCCGTCCAAGGTGGCTGGGTTGGGGATAGATCCCCGGACATCTGGATTCGAGGGACCCCAGCCTGTATCATCTGGGTCCACAGCTGGTTGGCTTGCAATGCCTGGGTCACCACGAGTCAGTCTGCATCGTGTGGGTTCACCACTGATTGACCTGCATCATCTGAGTTCACTGCAGATTATCCAGCACCGTCTGCTCCTGAGGTCAGCACGGCTCAACCAGCAGCTCCTGAGTGGCCTCCGCCCAGTGTTCCAGAGGCCAGTGCGCCTCCACCATTTGTTCCAGAGGCCGATGCGCCTCCAACATTTGTTCCAGAGGCTGGTGTGCCTTTGCTGTCTGTTCCTGAGGCTGGTGCGTCTCCATCGTATGTTCCAGAGACCGGTGCCCCTCCGCCATCTGTTTGTGAGGCCAGTGCACCTTTGCCGTCTGTTCCAGAGGCCAGTGTGCCTCCGCCTTCTGCTCCTGAGGCTGGTGCACCTCAGTCATCTCATCCAGGGACTGGCCCGCTCCCGCCATCTGCTGCTGAGGTTGGTGTGCCTCCATCATCTGCTGCTGAGGTCAGTGTTCCTCCATCATCTGTTGCTGAAATCGGTGCACCTCCGTCCTCTGCTGCTGAATTCAGTGCACCTTCATTGTCTGCTCTTGAGATCAGTGCATTGCAGTCACTTATTGCAGAGCTAAAAGCTCCCTTATCTGTGCTGGGCGAGTTCTATGCTCCCGCGGCTGCTGTCCCACCTTGCTCTGTGATCCAGTGGCCAAGGAACAGTGGCAGGCCACCTGATCCACCCTGCATTCCGGTCTGGGGGCCCATGGACTTGGGTAGGCCCCACGACCCACCTTGTTTTCTGGTCCGGGGGGCCCATGGACTTTAGTAGGCCCCCTGACCTACCCTATTCTGTGATCTGGTGGCCTCCGGACTCTGGGAAGCTGCCTGATCGATCTTGTTCTCCTGGTTGGGAGTCTATGGACTTTGGAAGGCCGTCCAACCCACCATGCTCTCTGGTCCAGTGGTCCACAGACTCAGGGAGGCCATCTGACCCGTCTTGCCCTTTGATTTGGGGACCTTGGGACTATGGTCGACACCCACAAACTGTTTCTTTTTTTGTGTGTTGGACTTTGTGGGTGGCAGGATTGGTTTTGGCCCACCTGGCCTTATGCCCCCACCATCCACCCTGGGAAGGTGATATTATTTTTTGGTGTAGTCTTGGGGTGTCTGGAATCCACCCCTTAAAGAGGGGCTATGTCAGGTTCTGGGCATGGTCTGGGGACCATGCTCATGTTTTGAGTTTATTTATTATGTTTCTCTGTGTTTTCTTTCAGTCATGCTTTGCTATGTCCCCTGCCTCAGCCTAAGTTTGGTCATTGTGTTTATTTCCATTATTGTGTCTCTTATCTTCTGTAGGATTTGTCCCTGGCTGGTTCTTAGTTGTGATTATTATAATTTTTATTTGTCATGGTTATGTACTCCCTGGTCCTGTGTTCATGTATCTTCTGCATCCTCCGTTCCTGTTTACCTTTTGTCTCTGTCGCTCATATCTCCTGTACCTGTAGCCATTCACTGCTGTCTCTGATTGCCCCTGAGTGCTATGACCTGTCCTGTGTTTGCTGATTACCCCCTGTCTATATATGCCTGTGTCAGTCTGTCAGTTGTGGCATCCTTATCAGTGTTTTGCACGTTATGGCGCTTCCTGCCTTGTATTGTCCAGTAATCCTAGTCTGTGTATTTTTGTCGTGCCTAATCCTGTCTTGCCTAGTCCTGCTTTGGTTTTTGTTTCCAGCTCACGAGGTGTGCTTTACTTTGCGTTTGAATAAATCCTGCACACTGTCAGTCTCGCATTTGGGTCCTGCTTCCAACACTCACCATGACACTGACTGACTATCTGTAAATGTGATAAGGACTTGGCACACATACGTATATACCAGTGGTATATATGTAGCGGTAACCTCTGATGCAAAAGAATGGTAACCTTTCCAATGTGACTTTAATTTCAGGGAAGCCACAGATCAAATGACAAAAAAATGGATTTGCCCAATGCACAAGAGTCTGCAGCTGCACCATGATGTTGTTTCCTTCTGTAATCATGAGTGAAAAAAGTATCAAATAAATTATTCCATAATCCATCCATTTTCTAAACCCAATTTCTCAATATGATCTTATCCTGGCATAATCTCCAGATGTCCTTATCAGTGTTTTGCACGTTATGGCGCTTCCTGCCTTGTATTGTCCAGTAATCCTAGTCTGTGTATTTTTGTCGTGCCTAATCCTGTCTTGCCTAGTCCTGCTTTGGTTTTTGTTTCCAGCTCACGAGGTGTGCTTTACTTTGCGTTTGAATAAATCCTGCACACTGTCAGTCTCGCATTTGGGTCCTGCTTCCAACACTCACCATGACACTGACTGACTATCTGTAAATGTGATAAGGACTTGGCACACATACGTATATACCAGTGGTATATATGTAGCGGTAACCTCTGATGCAAAAGAATGGTAACCTTTCCAATGTGACTTTAATTTCAGGGAAGCCACAGATCAAATGACAAAAAAATGGATTTGCCCCAATGCACAAGAGTCTGCAGCTGCACCATGATGTTGTTTCCTTCTGTAATCATGAGTGAAAAAAGTATCAAATAAATTATTCCATAATCCATCCATTTTCTAAACCCAATTTCTCAATATGATCTTATCCTGGCATAATCTCCAGATGTCACAGATAAGGAGGCAAGGTACATGGTGGGGGCTCCCCCCAAAAAAGCGAACTCAGCAAAGCAGTTGACTATGAGGCAAGCAGATGAGCTTCTCCCCCGTCACAGTGAGGCAGTGGCATTTATGCTGCTGTTACTCCTACTAGAGTTTAGCTCAACACATCATCAGACATCAGCTGGCGCCTCTGAGCAGCTCTCTTATCACCACACTATGTAGCACGATATGCAAAGGTCACATTTCCCAAACAGGACACCCAGAGCAGTTAAGGGTGCTGAAGTGAACAGTGGGGTATGTGTTTAATCTTTTCCAACTCCTCCCCTCCTTTCTTCCACAGAAGAGAAGAGATTACCAGTCTGCACCTGGTCTAAACTCATCAACCCTTGATATCTCCGAGCACAACAGCCTGACTTATTCCCTAAAAATCCAAAAACCAGCCGATCAAGCTGTAGCCACCCCACTGTCCCAATGGAGCGAGTCCAGCACATGACCAAATCGGCAATTCGCAGAGCGTCTCAGATTGAGGTGAACCCTCAGGCCAAGAGGAACCTACAGGAGCTGTTCGTCAACTTCACACTCATTCTCATCTGCCTGCTGCTCATCTACATCATTGTCCTGCTGAGCAGCTGAGCGCATTCATGAGGGCTGTACTGATGCAAACAGAAGACAGTTATTGATAACATGTCCATGTGCCAGCCTCACTCTGTTTACCCACAGCCACAAGGAAGGATCATGGAGGTACTGACAAATGGCCAAATTCTCTTCATTTATAGGTGACGTGGGAGGTGTTTTGGGATCAACTTCTGTGCGCCTTCTTCTCAAGGAAACGATCAAGTGAACCGGCTTCAAACTCTTCCTGCGGCTCATCCACATTAATCCTGCCATTTTACACAGCGATGTTGCTTTAGCAAAGGGACAATAACTCCCACCATATGCTGCATAAAAATGTCTCCCGCATAGGAAACAGCAAGTGAAATGAGTATGATATTTAAATATAAATTCATCATCCTTGTTTGACTTCCATTTCCCATGGGCCTCTTTGCTTCCTGCAGCCACCACCCCTGCCCCCAAGAGAAAGATAAACATGCTGGAAAGGATTTTTCTTTCCATTAGCATTTTTCACTGGTTTTTTCATTTCACTGAGAAAAAACACAGACCACAGAGAAAACACTGACTGTCTGTGTACAAATCCAAATTCGACAAAATAGAAACAGATAATAATAATAAATAATGCAATACACGATAGCCAATGATGACAAGTAAAAATATGCAAAAAACAAACAAACAAGATAACAAAATCAAGAGTTACCTTAATGGACAGGAGAGCAGACCCCTTTCCACAAATCTTTATGAATCACAATCTGAGAACATGGGAAGGAAAGAAAATCAAACTGGTTATTCTTTAACCCAGGCCTTTGTGTCACAGAGTTCTACACTTGATAACATGAAGCATCTCTTGAAAGACATATTTTTGCTTTAGAAAACACTAAACCCACTTTAGTTTAGAAAATTATCCTGACTCTGGCGCTCCCTGGTGGCTGAATCACAAATAACCCAGAAAACAATACACAGCGACTGCTGTATTTTTAATCCAAATAAGTTTATAAATGTTTATCTTGGCCCATGCTTAATTCATATGACACCATTTATGAAGTTTATTCATCATGAACTAATTATTGTCATGTCAGCTTATGGCAGTCATTGCTGAGGGGCATTTGTACCTGTCATGTTTTAGCTCTTCAATAATAAGCGAATCTTTGCTTACATGTGATACTTGACATGATACTTGATATCACAATACTGCAGACCTTTATGATATTATGGAGTGCTTCAGAAAGCTACACAGACACACACGAGCACATACAGAGTATGTATCAATTGTGAAGGAAAGTTCACGTTGCATGGTGTGAGTTCACATGATGTGATTTGATGCTTTAATATGTTTATCACAATACATATCCTTCTCTCTATGTTGGCAACCATGCTAAATAGACACTTGAAACATGTTTTGAGTGAACATGAAATGTATTTGTAACTATAAATCTTTTTTTGACTGAAAATCATAAAAAGTAATAAATTATGGAAGTATTTTTCTCTTTTTATGTATGTATGTTTAAAAGACTGTACCACCAAATAAACTGCATGTCAACACAATCACATGACTCATCGATGTTGTGTTAATGGCAGCTGCCAGTGGTATTTAGCAGTGGCGTGCTAAATTTTTGTTCAAAGTCACCCAAAATCGTCCAAGAGTTTTCATAGATACAACTGTAGTATCAATATGAAAAGCCTATATCATTTCATTCACATCTACAAGGTTTTTTTGAGAGCTGACGCTCGACCTTGACCTGAGGCGTCAAGGTTGACAAAATTCAAACTCATCCCAGAGTTTTCAAAGACAGAACTATGATATCAATTGAAACATTTACATCATTTCCTTTATCACGTTTACAATGTTTTGCTTCTTTTTTTAAAAAAAAAAAATTGGCCTGTGACCTTGACCTGCCCTCCTAGCATGATTTGGTTGAAAAAAAAAAAAAACGGCTTTGCCGACCATCTAAAAAACCTCCAGATTTGGTTGAAAAGTGAAAGATGAAAAAGCACCCTTTTCCAGGTCATTGAAAACATGTCTTCATATCGATGTCTCTGATTGGCCTAAATTTGGTTGAAAGAAATTGAGGTGAAAAGCACTCTTAAGGTTGTTTTAAAAACGTCTTTATATAAGAGTCACTGTATTGTCTAAATTTGGTCGAAAAGTGAAAGTTGAAACCCATCTCTTTAAGGACGTTAAATAATGTCATCAGGCAGTAACCAATATTCATCATCTGATCCTTTTGGGTTGTGTGTGCGTGGTGCACTTATACCAGCATAGCACCTGGTATGCCCTGGCAGTCTACAATCTGAGTACTAACCAAAGTCAACCCTGCTGAGCTTTCAAGATCAGACAGAGCAGGGTTGTCCAGGGACAGGCTCTTTGATGTTTCATCCCTGCTGCCTTACAGGATCTTGTCTCCTCTACTGTTGGTCTCACCTCCTCTTGAACAAGGCACTGCCTTTCCTTTCCCTTGGGGTTCAATCGGGGAGTTGGAAAGCATTCTAGCCCAGCTCGGCCTTGTGCGACCACTCCCACCAGGCTCCTGTGACGCAGGCTTGCCTCTGCCTCTGGGACAGCACCTTCTGCCCTCCACTTCCTGCCAGTCTTCACTTGGATTCCAGCCTTGGTCACCTTCAGATCGCTTGAGTCCCTATACTGCACAACTTCTCTTCTTGTCTGTGTCTTATGGTTGTTTTCTGTTTTTGGTTCAAGTCTTGTGACTATTATTAGTATTTCTTAATGAGTTCTGTTATGAGCGAAGGTAAGTCATTGTTCATGTTGTGTTATCATGGTTTCGTCTTTCCCTGATCCTCTGTGCATGTCTGTGTTTCTCTGTCTGTGAGTGTGTGCAGCGCCTCCCCTCCTGTGTGTTCACTTGCTGCCCTGATTACCCTCCCAGGTGTTCTGTGTCTCCCAATTATGGTTTCCCCTGTTTATGTGAGTCTCAGTTCAGTATTCTTTGGGAGGTCATTGTGTCAACTACCCTGCGTTTCCAAGTCAAAGTCCCTGCTATGATCCTGTACAGTGGTGTGAAAGTGTTTGCCCCTTCCTGATCTCTCATTTTTTTGAATGTTTGTCACACTTACTGTAAATGTTTCAGATTATCAAACAAATTTAAATATTAGACAAAGAAAACATAAGTAAACACAAAATGCAGTTTTTAAATGAAGGTGTTTATTATTAAAGGTAAAAAAAAAATCCAAACCTACATGGCCCTGTGTGGAAAAAGTGATTCCCCCCCCCACCCCCCGGTTAAAACATACATTAACTGTGGTTTATCACATCTTTGGAAAGCTGAGTTCAATTTCTCTAGCCACACCCAGGCCTGATTACTGCCACACCTGTTCTCAATCAAGAAATCACTTAAATAGGACCTGCCTGGCAAAGTGAAGTAGATCAAAAGATCCTCAAAAGCCAGACATCATGCTGTGACCTAAAGAAATTCAGGAGCATATGAGAAACAACGTAATTGAGATCTATCAGTCTGGAAAAGGTTGTAAAGCCATTTCTAAAGCTTTGGGATTCCAGTGAACCACAGTCAGAGCCATTATCCACAAATGGCAAAAACATGGAACAGTGGTGAACCTTCCCAGGAGTGGCCGGCCAACCAAAATTACCCCAAGAGCGCAGTGATGACCCATCCAAGAGGTCACAAAGGTGAGGGTGATTTTTGACAGCCATTTAAAATTTTGATAAAACAGATTGACAATGTAGTCAAGATGAGCTTTTATCAGTTATGTCTGTTATCCAAAGCCAAACCTTTCCTTAGCCATCCATGCTTTAATCACTTCTCGACTTGATTACTGCAATGTACTTTATGTTCGGGTCTCTCAGTCTTGTCTCGGCTGCTTTCAACTTGTGCAAAATACAGCGGCCCGTCTTTTAACCAACACAACTAGACGAAAGCACATTACACCGATTCTTTTTTCACTTCATTGGCTTCCAGTCCATTTTAGAATTAATTTTAAACTTTTATTCTTTGTTTTTAAAGCTCTTAATGGCCTTGCTCCAGCTTACTTATCTGAGATTTTAACTGTCCGTGACCAAGGCAGGGCTTTGAGGTCATCCTATCAGCTTTTGCTGGAGATGCCCAAGTCAAGGTATAAACACTGGGGTGACCAAGCCTTTTCTGTTGTCACCCCCAGACTCAGGAATAATCTCCCCCCTGACCTACATGCTATCTCTGACTTGGCCTTTTTTAAATCAGAACTTAAAACGTATTTGTTCAGGATGACTTTTAATATCCCGTAGTGGTGACATTTATTCTCATTATTTTGTTCATCTTGTTTTTATTTTTATTTTTAGATATTTATGCTTATCCCTTTGTTTATGTAATTTGTTTTTATGCTGTGTGCATTTCTAGTGCTGTTTAATTTTTCTGTAAAGCACTGTGGTTGTTTTGGTTGTTTTTAAAGGGCTGTATTATAGAGTACATTACAAAAGACCCCACAACAACATCCAAAGAGCTGCAGGCCTCCCTTGCCTCAGTTAAGGTCAGTGTTCATGACTCCACCATAAGAAAGAGACTGCAAAAATGGCCTACATGGCAGAGTTCCAAGATGAAAACCACTGCTGAGCAAAAAGAACATAAAGGCTTGTCTCAGTTTTGCCAGAAAACATCTTGATGATCCCCAAGACATTTGGGGATATACTCTGTGGACTGACGAGACAAAAGTTGAACTTTTTGGAAGGTGTGTGTTCCATTACATCCGGAGTAAAAGTAACACAGCATTTCAGAAATGGAACGTCATACCAACAGTAAAATACGGTGGTGGTAGTGTGATGTTCTGGGGCTGTTTTGCTGCTTCGGGACCTGGAAGATTTGCTGTGGTAAATGGAACCATGAATTCTGCTGTCTACCAAAAAAATCCTGAAGGAGAATGTCTGGCCATCTGTTTGTGACCTCAAGCTGAAGCAGGACAATGATGCAAAACACACCAGCAATTCCACCTCTGAATGGCTTACAAAAAACAAAATGAAGACTTTGGAGTGGCCTAATCAAAGTCCTGACCTGAAACCAATTGAGATGCTGTGGCATGACCTTAAAAAAGTGCTTCATGCTCAAAAACCCTCCAATGTGGCAGAATTACAACAATTCTGCAAAGATGAGTGGGCCAAAATTCCTCCACAGCGCTGTAAAAGAGTCATTGCCAGTTATCGCAAACACTTGATTGCAGTTGTTAAGGGTGACCCAACCAGTTATTAGGTTTTGGGAAGCAATCACTTTTTCACACAGGGCCATGTAGGTTTGGATTTTTTTCCCCCTTAATAATAAACACCTTCATTTAAAAACTGCAACTGTCTAATATTTAAATTTGTTTGATGATCTGAAACATTTAAGTGTGACAAACATACAAAAAAATGAGAAATCAGGAAGGGGGCAAACACTTTTTCACACCACTGTATGTTCCCTGTAAGTCTCTGCTAGGTTTTGCTTTGTGTTTTCTAGTTTAATTTAGTATCGTTCCTGTTCAGTTTAGTTTAGCCCCCAGACCATGCGCTGCTTTGTTTTGGTTTTTCCCTCAGTGTTTGTTAATTAATCATTGTTTTGCACCTGAGCCTGCCTGTACTCCTGAGTCCTCCCTTTAAACCTCATCTGCTGTTAAGCAGAACATGACAGTATGACCTCTCCAGTTAAGGACTCAGCAAGCAGGCATTGGTACCCCATGGGCCTGGGGTGGGAGCTTTGCAACGCTCTAATTGAAATAGATGAAATGACTTCTAGTGCTCGCTCGGCTCTCTCCCCAAAGTCGGGTTTGTGGTACCTGGGGCTTGCAGAAGCAGCTGTTCACCGTCATCCACGACTTGCGGAGCATGCTGAGGGGGTGGAGATGATCACCCTAGTGGCCGATCTGCAGTGTGAATACCACAGGATGGAAAAGAGTTCCCTGAACAAATTGAGGTCTGTGCTGACGCAGGAGCATCCCCTGGCTTTGGTACCCCCTCCTCCTCGCCAATCTTCAGCTTTGCCAGCCTCATCTCCGTCTCCCAGGAAGCAGCCTGCAGCCCTACAAGCTCCTTGGGAGATGTCCGCCGCTGAGAGGGAACAGTACCGCTTGTCCCACATGGCATTTGGCAGTCCCGGGTGGAAGGAGAGCTCCGGGAGATGTCACTGCTCTTGACGCCACCCCCCCACTCCCACCCCCCAACTCCGGTTTGTCTCTCTCCAGCTCAGCAGCCACACCATGGGCTGGAGGAGAGCACACTTCCCTGGTGTTCCTCACTGTCCGTTCCAGTGCTGCGGGATTCTATCATCTTGGAGCAATCACTGCCAATGCCGACTCCACACCACTCTGCACCGCCAATGCCAGCCCCATGGTGCCTCCCAGCTCCAGCCGTCCCCAAGGTGCGTGCAACAGTTTTAGCCATGCCCGAGGTGCGCATAACAGTCTCTGCTTCCCCCGAGGTGCGCACAATGACTCCTGCTGTCTCTGAGACACACACTCCTGCTCCAGCTCAGCCCAAAGTGCACGCACCTGCTGCTGATCCTGAGGCAGTCACCCCAGCAGCAGTGGACCAGGAGCTCAGGCAAGTATTGGTCTTTACTTTTTTAACATCAATATTAGTAAAGACTTGCCTAGCTCCTGGTAATTGTGGTGACGCTTCCCTCACTCCCTGCTCTTCTCCCCTGTCCGAGGTGGCTGTGTCAGGGAAGGAGTCACAGGGGGACCACACTTCATCCACCACGCCAGAGGTCTTGGGACCTTCACCCACCGATGTCCAGGAGGTCAGGAGACCTTCACCCGGCAATGCTCCTGAGGTCAGGAGACCTCTAGCTGACATTCCTGAGGCCAAGAGACCTTCAGCTGTTGCTCCCGAGGACAATGTAGCCGTGTTTTCACCTCCAGAGGTCAATGTTATCAAGTTTCCTCCTTCAGAAGTCGGTATTGCCAGGTTTCCACATCTAGAGGAAAATGTAGCCACGTTTTCACCTCCAGAGGTCAATGTAGCCATGTTTTCACCTTCAGAGGACGATGATACCATGTTTTCACCTCTCGCAGTTGAAGGGTCCATGTTACTTCCTGAGGTGAGAGAATTTTTGTTTTCACCTCCTGACATTAAGAACCTTATGTTGTTTCCTTTTGAGCATGAAGCTCCATTGTTATGTTCTGGGTTTAAAGCATCCTTACTGTTTTCTCTGGACCCACTCTGTTTTGCAATCTGGTGGCCTAGGGATCTGGGCAGGCCACCAGATCCACTTTGTGTTTTGGTTTGGGAGCCTATGGACCTGGATTGACCTCCTGACCCATCTTGCTTCATGATCTGGTGGCCTAGGGATCTGGGTAGGCCACCTGGTGCACTCTCCGCCTTTGTTTGGGGCCCCATGGACCTGGGTCACCCCCCGGGACTCACTTTGTTTCCTGGCCTTGTGATCTCTTGATGGATACTTTTGTTTTTCTTGCTCTGTTAGATTCCTGTATTTTGTTTTTCCCACAGTGCCTTGTTTCCCTCCCCCCGCCTGTTTAGTTGGTTCTATGTTTCTAGTTTTGGGGTGTCTGGAATCCACCCCTTAGTGGGGGAATTATGTCATGGTCAAGGGCACCGCTAGGACTGTGCCCGTGCTTTATGTTCATTTAGTTGTTGTTTTTCACAATATTATTATTTATGATTATGATTATTATGATTATTATTATGTGCCCCATGTTCCTGGATCCTTCTCTGTCATGTCATGCCATCCTCTGTTGTCTGTGTCTTATGGTTGTTTTCTGTTTTGGGTTCAAGTCTTGTGATTATTATTAGTATTGTCTTAATGAGTTCTGTTATAATCCAAGGTCAGTCATTGTTCATTTTGTGTTATCGTGGTTTTGTCTTTCCCTGATCCTCTGTGCATGTCTGTGTTTCTCTGTCTGAGTGTGTGCAGATCCTCCCCTCCTGTGTGTTCACCTGCTGCCCTGATAACCCTCCCAGGTGTTCTCTGTCTCCCAATTATGGTTTCCCCTATTTATGTGAGTCTCAGTTCGTTATTCTTTGAGCGGTCATTGTGTCAACTCCCCTGCGTTTCCATGTCAAAGTCCCTGCTATGTTCCCTGTCATCATCATCATCATCATCATCATCACCATCATCATCATCATCATCATCATCATCACAGCAGTCTGTCGTGGGCAACAATGACTGTTTCATTTAGGTCTGATCAGATTCCTCCTCACAGCTCCCTGTAAGTCTCTGCTAACTTTTGCTTTGTGTTTTCTAGTTTAATTTAGTATTGTTCCTGTTCAGTTTAGTTTAGCCCCCAGCACATGCACTGCTTTGTTTTGGTTTTTCCCTCAGTGTTTTGTTAATAAATCATTGTTTTACACCTGAGCCTGCCTGCACTCCTGAGTCCTTCCTTTAAACCTCATTTGCTGTTAAGCAGAACATGACATGTAGAGTGCAATGCTGCTCAGACTCTTGGGAAATCCAAACCATCTTCAGAGGTGGCTGCTGACCTTCCTCTCCAAGATTTCAATTATTGAGATTGTGACATCATAGATGAGGAGGGGCCACGGGATCCTGGGAAGAATGCCATGTTGATAGACCCAGGCTTTGTACTTTCCAGGTACGCCGGACTTGCCCACAGATTTCAGCCAGCCATCCAACTCTGAGCAGGTTGACTGGATAGATGCTGAGTCTCTCAAAGAGCTGTCAAAAACCTTGCCCAGGCTCTTGACTGTCTTCTCTGTGACGGTTGGGATGGCTGAGCCTGCAATGTTAAAGTGGAACTTGTCCTCCACCCTTCCTTTCCTCAGCATCTTCTGATAATTCTTTTGACTCCTGTCAGAAATCTTGCGAGGAGCTCCTGGTCATGGCTGGTTTATGGTAAATGATATTCTTTCCACTTCTGAATGATGGCTCCAACAGTGGTCAATGGAACATTCAGCAGTTTAGAAATGTGCCTATAACCAATGCCATTATTATGTTTTGCAACAATAAGGTTATGCAGGTCGATAGAAAGCTCTTTGCTTCTACCCATCATAAGTTCTTTGTGGTGTGACAATCTGATGTTCATAGACCTTTTTAAAGGCTATCAATCAAGACTTAATCAGCTGAAATTAATTTACACTGATGGGGGATGAGATGGCTTCCTAAATTCTGATGGATTTCAGCTGGTTTCTTGGCTTTCTATGCCTTTTTTCACCTTTTTTTCTTCATGTGTTCAATACTTATTCCCTGTGTCATTCCACTTTATTAAATATAACTTGTTTTGTGAACAAAGTTGCCTTGATTTCTTCGTATGCATGGATTACTTGGTTTGATACAGTGGGTTTAAAAAAAAGTCTACACACCCCTGTTCAAATGCTAGGTTTTTGTGATGTAAAAAAGAAGACCAAGATAAATCATTTCAAAACTTTTTTCCACCATTAATGTGACCTAAAACCTGTACAACCCAATTGAAAAACAAACTGAAATCTTTTAAGAGGAAAAATAAAAAACAATAACCTGGCTGCATGAATATGCACATCCTCTTATAACTGGGGATGTGGGTGTGTTCAGAATTAACCAGTCACATTCAAACTCATGTTAAATGGGAGTCGGCACACACCTGCCACCATTTCAAGTGCCTCTGATTAACCCCAAATGAAGTTTAGCTGTTCTAGTACGCTTTTCCTGACATTTTTGTAGTCACATCTTACAGCACAAGCCATGGTCTGCAGAGAGCTTCCAAAGCATCAGAAGGATCTCATTGTTCAAAGGTATCAGTCAGGAGAAGGGTACAAAAGAATTTCCAAGGCATTAAATATACCATGGAACACAGTGAAGACAGTCGTCATCAAGTGGAGAAAATATGGCACAACAGTGGTGTTACCAAGAACTGGACATCCCTCCAAAATTGAAAAGACAAGAAGAAAACTGGTCAGGCATGCTGCCAAGAGGCCACCAGCAACATTGAAGGAGCTGCAGGAATTTCTGGCAAGTGCTGGCTGTTTAGTACATGTGACAACAATCTCCCATTTTCTTCATGTGTCTGGGTTATGGAGTAGGGTGGCCAGATGGAAGCCTTATTTTATTAACCCTTTGACAAACTTCTATTTATGGACATAAAAAGTGCCCTCATTGTCTATGTTGCAGTGTTGCGCCTGTCATGTGTTGTGTCATGTGATGTCATACCCCCCCCGCCCCCGTCCTCAGTATTCCACCTCACAAGGTGGCAGACACGTATAACTTATTGCTCTTGTCTTGGAGGACCAATGGCCCCCATATAACCCGTCCCCCCAACTTCTGGACACCAGAGAAGAAGAGTTTGTAAACAAATGGTGATCGATCGCAACACGGAGGAGGCATTTGCTCCCAAATTTGCCGACTATGATTCTAAAAAGAGATTATTTAGCTTATTAAGGTAAATATCTACATTTTTTTTATAACAGAGGGTGGGCGAAGCTGGTTGATTTGCACCTGCCATTGACCCCCAGCACCATGTGACTAGACAGAACAATCACACCGGTTCCCGGTCGTCATATGAGATAAATTGCAGTGGAATAAAAGCGAAATTGCGGTGGAATAATCATAATGGTTTCTGGATGTAGGAGAGAAAGCGAAAATGACCAAAAAAAGACAACGTAACGACCAGGGTGGACAAAAATGAACGAAGCTCGCCGCCTGGCCAGCGGTAAGTAACGAATTTCTTTGTTTGTTTACATTGTAACTGATTTTCTGGTTCATATACTTTAAAGATAAGATAACAAAATGCCCAAAACAACAAACGGTGACAAAAAACAAAACCATCCTTTGTGTAAATATGTCCAAAGTCCGCTTTTGACTAAAAGTTATGTAATTCGATATGGCTGCCATGGCATTATGCAAATTAGATGTGTAAATTTATTCCTATCTCAAACTTTGGATCATATTCTACATCTTTCTACATCTTTCTAATTGACAGTAAGCCATTATCTCTTACCACTTTCAAGTTATAGCTTTGGAAATCTCTGACATCTGAATTAAATATTTTCTTGAAAAAAATCTTGACCACCAGGGGAGAGGAGGAAACGGCGCAATGGAGTGTCATAGGCAGTCATTGGGTTAAGAAAAACATCCAAGCCCGGCTACATTTTGCAAAAACACATTTGAAATGTCCCAAATGCATGTGGGAAAATATGTTATAGTCCAATGAAACCAAAGTTGAACTTTCTGACCATAATTCCAAAAGGTATATTTGGCGCAAACACAACACTTCTCATCACCAGAAGAACATCATACTTACAGTGAGGCATGGTGGTGGCAACATCATGCTTTGGGGCTGTTTTTCTTCAGCTGGAACTGGGGCCTTAGTCAAGGTGGAGGGAATTATGAATAATTCCAAATACCAGTCAGTGTTGGCACAAAACCTTCAGGCTTCTGCTAGAAAGATGAAGATGAAGAGGAACTTCATCTTTCAGCACGACAATAACCCAAAGCACACATCCAAATCAACAAAAGAATGGCTTCACCAGAAGAAGATTAAGGTTTTGGAATAGCCCAGACACAATCCAGACCTGAATCCAATTGAACATCTGTGTGGTGATCTGAAGAGGGCTGCGCACAGGAGATGCCCTCACAATCTGACAGATTTGGAGCGTTTTTGCAAAGAAGAGTGGGCAAATTTTGCCACATCAAGATGTGCCATGCTGATAGACTCCTACCCAAAAAGACTGAGTGCTGTAATAAAAGTCAAAGGAGCTGCAACAAAGTATTAGTTCAAGGGTGTGCATATCTGTGCAGCCAGGTTATTGTAAGTTTTTTATTTTTCAACTTAAAAGATTTCAGTTTGTTTTTCAATTGGGTTGTGCAGGTTATAGGTCACATTAATGGTGGAAATTTTCTTGAAATGATTTATCTTGGACTCATTTTTTTACATCACAAAAACCTGGCATTTGAACAGGGGTGTGTAGACTTTTTATATCCACTGTATCTGGTGATGAAAATGGCTCCATCAGAAATACGTTTAATGAGAAAAATGATGTGTTCAATACTTATTTTTCCCACTGTATAAATGTGGCTTTGTAGGATTCAAGGAATGATGAGCCTGGATGATTTTCCAGTATATTCTTTAATCATCTCCCTCCTACGTCCTCTCTCTCAGTCAGAGTAAAAAGAGACAGAACGCAGTCACTCACATCCATTTATACACATCTCCAATAATACATCACATACAAAGTCACACACTTCAGTTACATTCTCCCATTTGCATTATAAAACTCCAGAGTCCTTCTGTTCTCCTGTCTGACCTCAGATGGTCAGACGCGAGGAATCCTCTCCTTTCTCTCGAGCCGTAGGTGGTCCAGACGTATTGTCCTCTTGAGGTGTGATGTCAATACACATTGCCAGCCTAAAGTCTCTCTAAGCTGAATTCAAGCATGCATCCATGTGAGTCACATACATTTACAATTATGGACGCCACATCACTCCCCCTCCCACGCGAAAGACTGGACATACACCTACAGAGTCATCCCCCCCCCCCCCACAGAATCTTACAGCACAATCCAACAGACTGATCAAAACCCACATCACTCTGCCTGTCGTCTAGGTTTCAGTCTTCTCCCGAATCTGCTGTACGCAGGTCTCACAGCCTGTGCCGGGCCGTCCCGCTGTGAATCTGTGGAATGAGGGGGAGAAGGGTTATTTGCCCCTTGCGGGGGGTCCGGGGGCCGCCCCCTGGAAGACCTGCCGCGTCGAGGCTAACTAACTAACTAACTAACCTGCACTTATATAGCGCTTTTCTAGTCACAAAGACCACTCAAAGCGCTTTCATTAGTACTAACCCTCTATTCTAAGGGCCTATAGGAAACAGATATCTAGGGACAATTTAGAACAGCCAATTAACCTAACATGCATGTTTTTGGCATGTGGGAGGAAACCGGAGAAATCCCGGAGTAAACCCACGCAACACGGGGAGAACATGCAAACTCCACACAGATCACTGTTGGTCGGGGGCTGGGATCGAACCTACGCCCACCGGCCGTACAGACTCGTTATGCAACACAAAAGCAGGTTTTAATCTATCAATACTGATTGTCTCCCTCCTGCCCCCCAAATCTAGCACAAAATATTTCTCCCCGGTCTCCAGCACTCGAAATGGACCGTCGTAAGGTGGGCGGAGGCTGTGACGCTGAGCGTCATGTCTGACAAAAACAAACTCTGCTTTTTGTAAAGCTTTGGGCACGAACATACGCGGAAACATGTGATGAGCGGGGCCCGGGAGCATTTCCACTCCCGTGTTACTCAGAGGTCCCCGGACCGGGGGGGGGGGGGGGGGCCCTGGTGCCGTATGGTCTGGCAAGAACTCGCCGGGCAGCCTGAGAGGTTGCGCTAAAACCAACTCTGCTGGTGAGGCATCTAGGTCCTCTTTGGGTGCCAAACGCAACCCTAATAAAACCCATGGTAGTTTGTTTACCCAATCTGTGTCCGTTAGCGACGCTCTGAGGGCTGCCTTCAAAGACCTGTGAAAACGCTCGCATAAACCGTTGGCCTGGGGATGATAAGCGGTAGTGCGGTGTACTGCCGTTCCTAAGCCGCTGGCCACTGCTGACCACAGTTCTGACGCAAATTGAGGTCCCCTATCGGACGTAATATCTGACGGAACCCCAAAACGCGCTACCCAGGCTGTTAAAAAGGCGCAAGCCACCTCTGCCGCTGTGGTCGATGTTAACGGGACCACTTCCGGCCAACGTGTGGTCCGGTCCACCATCGTCAAAAGATGTGTGAACCCTTGAGATGGCGGTAGGGGGCCCACGAGGTCCACGTGCACATGATCGAATCTCCTAGCCGGAATGTGAAATGGTTCTAAGGGTGCTTTGGTGTGCCTGTGGATTTTGGCCCGCTGGCAAGCTATGCAGGCTTTAGCCCACTCCTTCACGTGCTTGCGCAGGCTCGGCCAAACAAACTTCTCTGCTACCATTTTCACCGAAGCGCGTACTCCCGGGTGCGCTAGGGAGTGCACGACGTCAAAAACGCGACGGCGCCACATGGCCGGTACCACCGGTCGCGGTCGCCCGGTGGAGACATCGCAGATTAGAGGGGGTGAACCAGCTTGTAAAGTTTTTCACTCCAGCCTTAACCCTGTTGGTCCAGACAGGAGCGCGCGCACGTCCACGTCTTTGCTCTGCTCTGTTGCCATGGCTTCATAATCTATTCCCACGAGGACCGGAGCCGCGTGCGCGTCCGCGCTGTTACCGCGCTCTGGGTAAGCGGCTGCGCACCCCTGCTCCGCGCAGACGGGTGCTGTTACCGCGCGTGACAGACAGTCTGCCACCACATTGAGTTTACCGGTCACATGCTGAATATCGGTGGTAAATTCCGAAATTGCGGCCAGCTGTCTCTGCTGCCGCCCTGACCACGGTTCTGTAGTTTTGGACATCGCAAAAGTGAGCGGTTTGTGGTCGACAAACGCGGTGAAACGCCGCCCTTCCAGCCAGAACTGGAAATGGCGAATGGCTAAGTGGAGCGCTAGGAGTTCCCTGTCAAATGCGCTATATTTCCGCTCGGGCTCGCGCAAGGACCTGCTGAAAAAGGCGAGAGGTTGCCAAACTCCGGCGACCTGCTGCTCTACCACGGCCCCTATCGCTACCTCTGACATGTCTGTGGTTAGCGCTATGCGAGCTGCCGGGTCTGGGTGCGCCAGCAGTGCTGCGCCCGCGAGTGCTTTTTTTACCGCTGTGAACGCGCGCTCCCGCTCCGGGGACCATTCGATCACATTGGCAGGCTTCTGTTTTTTAAGCGCGGTGTATAACGGTTGCATGAGTTGCGCTGCGCAGGGTATGAAACGGTTATAAAAATTCACCATCCCCCAAAATTCCTGCAACGCTTTCACTGTCTGTGGCTGGGGAAACTCAGCCACCGCGCGCACTTTTGCCGGCAGAGGAACTGCTCCCTCTGGTGAGACACGGTGCCCCAGAAAATCAATTTGCGCTGCGCCAAACTGGCACTTGGCCAGGTTGATTATCAACCCGTGTGCTTCCAACTTTTGAAAAACTGTAGTGAGGTGTTTTTCGTGTTCCTCCTCTGAGGCGCTGGCTATTAAAATATCGTCCAAGTAGACAAAAACAAATGGAAGGTCGCGCAGCACTGCGTCCATCATCCGTTGAAAGGTTTGCGCGGCGCCTTTAAGGCCAAAAGGCATGCGTAAAAACTCAAAAAGTCCGAACGGGGTTATTACCACTGTTTTGGGAATATCCTCTGGTCGAACCGGGACCTGATGATAACTGCGAACCAGGTCTATTTTAGAAAAAATGCACGCTTTTGCCAGGTGCACTGAAAAATCCTGGCTATGCGGAATCGGGTAGCGATCCTGAGCTGTGGCATTGTTTAACCTGCGATAATCATTGCAAGGTCTCCACGAGCCATCAGCCTTAGGCACCATATGCAGGGGGGAAGCCCAAGCGGACTTCGAGCGGCGAATTATGCCCAACCTTTCCAGGTTGGCGAACTCCTCCTGTGCCACGGAGAGCTTAACTGCATCCAAGCGCCAAGCTTTAGCAAAAACTGGTGGGCCACTCGTGGTTATGAAGTGCTCCACCCCGTGTTTCGCCACCTTAGCTGAAAAAGTGGGAACTGTGAGTGCTGGAAACTGGTGTAGGAGAGTGTGGAACTTACCACCTGCTGCGGCGACGTTGGTCTGTACTGGCGGCGGGCACACCCGAGCTGCACAAGGGATAGAACAGAAAGAGAGTGCATTTACTAGGCATTTGTTGGCCAGATCAACTAACAAACCATGTGAACACAGAAAATCAGCACCTAACATATTGAAGCTCACTGCCGCTACGATGAAGTTCCACTCGTAAGCGCGGCCGTGGAAGGACAGAGACAAGGTTCTCTCTCCGTAAGTCTTGATGCTGGAGCCGTTGGCCGTTGTTGCTCCATCTCCGCGGGGTCCAGCCACCCGATCTGCATAAGTTGCAGTGATGAAGCTCCTCTGGGCTCCGGTGTCCACGAGGAATTGCCGCCCGGAGCCCGCGTCTGTCAGATAAAGCAGCTTGTTCCGTTCGCCGAGAGTGGAAGCTGCTAGCGACTCCCGGCCCGGTCGTTTCCCTGCTTTTTGAAACTGCACGGCGGGATGCATCTGTGCGCCTTCCCAGCGAAGCGTCGATGGTAATAGCAGAGGCTGTCATCTCCCCTGGCTCGGGATCTCGCTGCCGCCGTCGTCGCTGGGGTGGCTTCTGCTGCCTCTGGCTCCACATTGCCCTGGGCCGCCGCGCCGAGGTCTGCCGCTGCCACTGAAGCCTCTTGCTCGTCGCAGGCGTTGAGGAGCCGCTCCGCCTCCTGGGCCAGCTCGCGGAAGTCCTGCTGGTTCACACATCATCTGCTGGACAGGGGACCTCTCGTGTGCGCTGGGAGGGTCCTCAGGAAGATTTGTTTGAAGAGGAACGCGTCGTTGTCCGTCCCGATCATCTGTAGCATGTCCTCCATGAGGACAGTCGGCCTGCGTCCACCTCTGTCGCGCAGGTCCAGCAGCTGCCTGGCCCTTGCCTCGGGCGATGGCCCGAAGCTCCTGATGAGGGTGGCTTTCAGCGCGTCATATTTGCCAGCAGCGGGTGGCTGCTGCACCAGGCTCCGCACACACCGAGCTGTGCGGCTGTCGAGTCTCGCAATGACATTATGAAACTTAATGTCGTCTGCTGATACTCCCCCGAGTAGGAAACGCCACTCCACGTGCTGGAACCATGAGTGCGGGTCATCTTGCCAAAACTCGGGGAGCTTAATCAGGCTGGTGCCCCTGCGGGCATTTCCCGGTGAGTCCGGGTCTGAGCGGCTGTCTCCCCGCTCTTCCATGTCGATCACGAAGCTGTCTTCCAGCCTCTGCGTGTTCAGATTCATGCATAGGTCACCAATGTAGGAGTCAAGGAATGATGAGCCTGGATGATTTTCCAGTATATTCTTTAATCATCTCCCTCCTACGTCCTCTCTCTCAGTCAGAGTAAAAAGAGACAGAACGCAGTCACTCACATCCATTTATACACACCTCCAATAATACATCACATACAAAGTCACACACTTCAGTTACATTCTCCCATTTGCATTATAAAACTCCAGAGTCCTTCTGTTCTCCTGTCTGACCCCAGATGGTCAGACGCGAGGAATCCTCTCCTTTCTCTCGAGCCGTAGGTGATCCAGACGTATTGTCCTCTTGAGGTGTGATGTCAATACACATTGCCAGCCTAAAGTCTCTCTAGGCTGAATTCAAGCATGCATCCATGTGAGTCACATACATTTACAATTATGGACGCCACAGCTTTCTATTTTTTCAATATTTTTTAGTCAATTAATAATTTTCTCATTTTGTACTGGGCTCTGGACCTCTCTCCCCATCTCTCGGCACATTTTGTTGTTCTGCAGAATGAGATAAAAATGTAAATAAACTTTAACATGTACTTCTTGAGCAGTCAGAAATTCTATGCACCCTGATTACATTTCATCTAACAGCATACCTACATACATATTTATGACTGTGGTTCTATGTTGTACCTGAAGGTTCCTGCAGTGTTGCCAACTCTTCAGTAAGGAAAGTAGCTATTGGCTGTCCTAAAAGTCGCTAGAAATCACTTCTTCTACTAAATTATGTCATCACCTAATTTGCATAACTGGTCATTTGCATGTAATTGTAATGGACGTTGAAGGAGAGAAGAATAATGTCGTGGGACAGACAAAAAGTGAGTAAAAAAAACACCTAAATACATTTAGAACTACAAATTAACTTTCTTCTGTTGATTCTTGGTTTGTTTGTTTGTTTGTTTTAATTTTGCCATTTAAATAGGCCATTGTTGGATAAGAACATGTTAATGACGAGCAGACGGATGTGACGTCGGACACACGGGTGACGTCAGCATGCCGTGCCTACTGAAGGGGACTGTTGGCAGGATTCGTCCTCTTGGCGCTCCACCTCCGCAACAGTCGGTGTTAGCTTAGTGTTAGCTTGCATGTTAGCTACTGTGACATGCGTAACTATAGTGTTCTGTAATAAAGTTATTGTTTGGTACAACGCCTGCCTCCACTGTCCTATTTCCAGACATGACAAATTCCAACGAGGAGAAAAACCTAATCTTCTGGAGGAAAATAAGCCATTTTCCTGAAGATGGAAGTGTGTCTGGCACCACCGCCGCTGTTCCTCCTGATACCAGGTGAACCGCCCATCCCGTGGCCCCATTGGCTTGAGTTGCTTCAGGCATTTGTGTCTGCTAGGGGCTTGGCTAATGCTAGCGAGAGTCATCTACGTGATGAGATGTATTATTGCCTTGGCTCTGAGGGACAGCGGGTGTTGGAAGCACTGGGTGAATGTGCCACCTTGATGGCCGAGCATTTCACTGCCCCACAGAACGTGATGGCCCAGAGGTTCATGTTTTACCAGCGCCAACAACGACTGGACGAGTCGGTCCTACAGTATATAGCCGCCCTTCATTGTTTGGCTAACACATGCAAGTTCGGACATGCGGAGGTCAGGCTAATACAGTCACAGATGGAGTGGTACATCACGCATCCGTTGATACAGTGAATGTTGCTAGAGAGGCCGAATGTTCAGACAAGTGGCAGGCTCGGTGAAATGGCTATGGATAGTGCTGTTGGGGACGCTGCACTGTCTATCGGAGATGGCCGCGATGGAATTAGCGGCCCAGTTGGAGATGACGGCCCAGGTAGCATCGTGGCTGGTGGGCCTCCACCCGTTTTCCCCAGAGTCAGCTCTGCTGGTACAGACGGTGGCCCCGATTGCTGAGCCCGTCGACCCCACACCTTCTCGGGAGGGCCCCGAGGTAGACGTCATGGGACAGCAGGGCACCACAGCGCAACAATCCACCAGCAAACTCAGCTTGGACGACGATGATTCGAGTCCGCTGCACGCAGATGTAACCACCCCCTGCCTCGCACCGCATGCTCAACAGAACCCAATAGAACCTAAGCAGCCACAAGAGCCCTAGTCTGTAGCTATGCGGGACCTGGAGCCGGTCCCCGCACAGCACAAGTGTTCGCAAGCCACAGCCTCATCACAGGAGGGAGAGAATGATTTCGCGGACATGGGTATAGCCGAAGACCAGAGTATGGAGAGTGAACACAGCACAGAGAAAGAGTACAGACCAGACTCGCCTCCGATTCTCGACCAGCACGAGCTTCAAGTAGCCACCATGGAGCCGCAGGAGAGGGAGTTCGTGGAGAATTGGGGACCCCGGTGAATGACAATAACTTGGTGCATGTCCTGTCGACGACAACGGTGACACATCACCACAACCACAGCCAGCACCAGGAGAGAGGGCATAAGCTGAACTTGGCTCATATCATTGCCGAGTATCAGCCTCAGGGAGCCACCGCAACACAACAGGATAGAGAGTTCATGGCCCAGCAGGACCCAGCAGCGCATCGCCAACTGAGGGCACGTCCTGCCGCCGGCGTGGATGGCACGCCGCCACAGCAGCACCCAACATCAGAGACAAGAGAGCAGCAGTGCCAAGTGCAGCTGAACTGATCACTGCACACACTACTTGATTGGGTTTGGGTCCAACGAGTCAACCGCCTGAACCCATAGACAGTCCTGTCATTGCGGATGAGAATCACAGCACGGGGGAGATCAGCCGCTGTCCGGATGGCCGATGGTTCGAGATGGCGCACCAGCCGTCTGCGGGAGGTAAGAGCAGCTACCTTGGATGGCAGAATAATAATAATCCACACAGTCGTGCAGGGTTAATCGGCAGTCTACCCGGTGGTCCATCTCTGCCTGTTGTCAAAAAAAAAAAAAAAAAAAAAAGAAGCTGTTGTTAATATTAAAGTGCTGATAGTTGATAATGTTCTGGACTTTTTCGGGGGTGGTGGTGGTGGTATCAAATCAAATCAAATCAAATCAAACTTTATTGTCATATTGCTGTACATATAACTGTAGTGCAGGCAAGATGAAATTGCGTTTCTCTCGGCCTCCATATAAGAAGCAGCATGATTAAGACACACTCCCACATAGCTCCACCCCCCACCCCCACCCCCCCATCCATTCACACATCCCTGAGACATACTTGGGGAAAAAGAATAACTCACTATAATATACAAAATGTCCGTAGGTGCAGTAGTGTGTATGAGAGATTCCGGGTCAGCTGTTCAGCATCCTGACAGCTTGTGGGAGGAAGCTGTTCATCAGTCTGGTGGTTCTGCCTCTGATGCTCCGGAATCGTTTACCAGATGGAAGAAGTTCAAAGTGTTTATGCAGAGGGTGAGAACGGTCCTTGACAATGTTCAGTGCCCTGCTCCTACAACGGTTCTGAAAAAGTTCTTGGACAGAGGGGAGGGAGACTCCAATTACCCTCTCCGCCCCCTTGACTATCCTCTGCAGGGCTTTTTTGTCTGACATACTGCAGCTGGAGTACCATGTAGCAATGCAGTACGTCAGAACACTCTCCACCACACCTCTGTAGAAGGTCCTGAGGATGCAGATGGGGAGAGAGGCCTGTTTGAGTTTCCTCAAGAAGTGTAGTCTCTGCTGAGCCCGCTTCCTGATCTCCAAGAAATTCTTGCTCCAGGTCAGGTCCTGCGAGATCTGCACTCCGAGGAACTTGATGTTCTCTACTCTCTCCACTAAACAGCCGCCGATGCTGAGGGGGACGTGCTCACGCTGTGACCGCCAGAAGCCGATAATCATCTCCTTCATTTTGTCCACGTTGAGCACCAGATTGTTCTCCCTGCACCAGCCCTCCAGGTCTCTCACTTCTTCCCTGTACATTGATTCCTCATCCCTCTGAATAAGTCCCACCACCGTGGTGTCATCTGCAAACTTAATAATCTGGTTCCCCTCGTGTTTGGATACACAGTCATGTGTTAGAAGTGTAAACAACAGTGGACTGAGTACACAGCCTTGAGGGGTTCCGGTACTCAGCGTGACAGAGTTGGAGATGTTGTTTCCAACCCGGACAGACTGAGGTCTCTCAGTCAGGAAATCCAGGATCCAGAGACATGTGGCGGTGTTCAGACCGAGAAGGAGTAATTTCTCCATCAGTCTCTGGGGAATAATGGTGTTGAATGCTGAGTATGAGTATGAGTATGCTGGTATATGTTAGGTATTCCCCATACTAACAACAGACAGCACGGACGTAACGTCGGACGCATGGGTGACGTTAGCACGCCGTGGCTATAAAAGTAGACTGGTGGCGGGAGCCATGCTCTTTGGCGCTCCGCCTCTGTACGGCCAACAGACTGTGTTAGCCTAGCATTAGCCTGCTAGCCGCTACACTGTAAGACATGTACCATTACGTATCTTGTCTGTAATAAAGTTCAGGTTCAGTACAACTCTTGCCTCCACTGCCCTGCTTTCCAGACATAACAATAGGGGTGTGGAAGTTGTGTTCAATGATGAGGCTGAGTTTATTTCTCAGGTTCAGCTTTATTGCAGAACACAATCCCCATCATTCACAAGTAGCCAAAAGAGGCAGAATCATGTCACATCACATTCTTATACATCTCGGGGATTAAGAACTTAAGTCACATGGTGCTTCTGCAAACATACAGTCACAATGCCACGTCTTTGAAGATTCACCATTGTCTCTCATTCTCCGATGTTCCGGGAATCCCCCCGGGGCCTCTTCTCTGAGACAAAGGTCAAAACTCACACCTCCTCGTCATCTCCTGTCGACCTCTGCCAACCCAGACTCTTTGTCCCTCAAGACGTGAAGCCCCAATCCACATAAGCCATACACTTGTGGGAGATATGAACCAAACATATGTGCCACAGGGGTACTTTTTTTTTTTAACCAGGCAGTTGTGTTCATAGCATTCCATATACATGGTGTAGCACAGCGGTCCGTGTGCGTAAAATGAATGTGGCAGGAAGCAGATATTTACCTTGGAACTTTAGTAGACCCAGACAGACGCCACTGTTGGCTGTGGTGCATGCCTTACAACAGTGGAAAAAGTGTAACCCTAACTTCTCACCCTCTTCTGCTGCCCCTTTATCTTCGCAGCCCTGTGGTGCGTTCAGTGCACCTCAGACAACACAGAACTACTGAACAATACCACAGGTCCAACACAAGCAGTCCACACCATGGCCAGTCCACCGGGAATTGTCCCGCACTTCCCGATGGTCAGTCCATGCCTGGATGTATGCATTTTCAACATTTCTTTTTAACTGGAAGCTGCCTATTCTTTTTTTTTTGTCATTGACCCTTTGTCCTTTGAATACATAAGTAATGATGAAGACCATGTTTTTTGTAAAAATCTATTGGGTATTAACCCCCCCCCCCCCCCCCCCCGCCGGCTGAACCACAACACCCACACTTTTCAGAAAGCTTGCTACACCCCTGCACCAGGCTAATCAATCTTAGATGTGGGCCTGCCACCAGGGTGAAATGGTCCCCATCAGGGGAACATACTGGTTGGTGGATTTAAACCTACAACCCTTTACTGTGAAACAGTAATACTATACCACCATGCTGCTTCTGAAGAATACTGTAAAATGTGATTCACAATGATTCTGTAATAATAAATAATTTAAAAAAAACACCAAAATATGTTGCAAACATTTAATTAAGACCCATGTGAGCTGTTAAAATGTTGAAAAAAGTAGTGTAATGTCGGGGCTGTGATAAGGGGCAAGGGAATTCCCCCAGCATGCTTTGCACCACGGGGTATTCAAAGACTGCTATTATTCTTGTGTTCTGAGCGATATTGTTGTACCATTATAATTGAGTTATAAGTCTGGTTGTGATAGTATTGTTTTCACTGTGTGTGAGAGATTACGTGTCTGTCACCCTGGTGAGTGTGTGTGTGTGTGTGTTCTGTGTAATGTTTCAGTGAAGAAATAAATGCCTTTGTTCCAAATCTTCTCTCATTATTGTGTGAACCCTTGAAATGTCACATGGTGTCAGAAGTGGGATATTTGAGAGATGGAAGCGAGGATCAAGGCAGAGATTCGACAGCTCAAACAGCTCATCACCCAGATGAAGATGGGCAGCAGAGCAGGCATGCCAGTCCCCACAGCAGCTCGCTGCAAAGAATGGGGAAGCGGGTCGGACAGAGCAAGTGCATCCCGTGTCCCGCTGTTTTCAAGGCAGGATGGAGAGCACCAGTGGGGAAACTACGAGCCAGCAATCGCACTGCAGCCGAGGGCAGTGATCAGCACGGAGGTGACAGTCCCAGCCCCAGTACCACCGACCTGCCAAGCAGCCAAGCTTTGGTGGCAAAACCTCGCTGAACGACTACCTCGTCAGGGTTGAACTGGCCGCCACACTCAACAGATGGACACCTGAAGAGACAGCTGTGTAAACTGCACAGCACTGGCTCTGGAGGACGGAGCTCTCTGCACGCTGTCAGATCTCCGGCCTGAGGAATGTGACAGCTGGCCAGCGCTACAGGAAGCACTTTGGAGGCAGTTTGAGAGCATGACCCATGCTGACCACGCCTGAAAACAGCTGGCCAGGCCAGCCGTCGGCGATGCAACTGAGAAAACCTGGGGGCTTATGCACCAGATGTCCGCTGCTGACACAGTGCCGTTACCCAGACTTTGAGCCAGAGGCAGTGAAGAACCTCGCTCTGCACAGTTTCATCCGAGGGCTCCGCCCGACCCCGCTCCAAGAACACATCTGCATTCATGCCGCGAGCAGCTGGGAGATGGCCAAGGCAGAGGTGGAGTGGGTGGAGCCGATGCTGGAGCGCATGGCTGACATTTCATCACCAAGGCAAAGACCATTCCAGGCCACGACTGAGAGTGAGGACGAGGAGGAGCTGTGCCAGACCACAACAGCACGGCTGGTGAGAGTACGATGGCAGCGTGAGGAGAGATCCTTCTGCTTCAGGGAGCCAGGCCACATCGCCCGCCACTGCCCTGCACCTACCCCGCGACAACCGGCCCCCTCACCAGCTTTAAACTAGAGCGAGGTGGCATAGATGGGGATCTGACTCCTCTCAAATACAGTACATTTTCCCCAACGAACTCTCACCACGTCTGGGCCAACTTGGACACTTGTGTAGGGTCAACTGCTGGATTCCAATTTATAAAATTATTCTTTGCTGAGGAGAAACTGTTTCACCCAAAAGTCTGGTCATAAACCGTTCTTCTTCACCCAAGATCGGAGCTGTGAAAGCCTATGCCGTCGGCCATAAAGTAGATAAGTCGATCCCTGCTCAAGACCTGGAGTCATTCCCCCTCAAATCCAGGTTTAGGGCCTGATGTTCCACAAATTCGACCACTAAGATTTCTCCCATTAAAACTCAAAAGTCCAACATTGCCCTCCGATGGATAACATAGGAATATTTCTCTTGAGGACTGAATGTTTTATCTCTGAAGTAAAACTATTAATTGTGAACAATGAAATAACTTATCCTCCTCTACAGACAACATCCGGTATTGAAGATATGGCGGGACCCTGTGATGGACAATTATGGTTTGAAATGCTTTTATTGATATGATTTGATATTCGTTTCTTTATTTTCAAGAAGAATTAATTTTGCATGCCTACTATAAAGAAATTATCACATTTACAATGTAGACACATTGTTCCTTTATTAAGTAGAATATCTTAGTCACTAAAGTTTTAAAGAATTTATGTTCTCATAGTCAGCATATATGTTTTAGGAGGATTTCACTTCTCATATCAAGTCCTCTCTCCTTCTCTGTGGGAAGCACACATTTCAAAACTGTGAACTGACAAATCAGCTTAAAAGTCTCAATATCTCTCCCTTTTTAGTCAGTTTTACGATCTCTGCTGAAACAAAGAAACTCAGTGCAAGTGGTCGAAAGTTTACGCTAATGGGCAGATCCAATCCTGATCTTTGAATGTAATTGGTCAAGCTCAGTTGTTATAAAATTTATTGTGCCATCCTGCCACACCTTGGAAAACTTTGCCTTTTGTTTCGCCAGTTGCAGTTGCAGGTTGGGAGCTGTCTCTTGAAAAAGCAGTTTCTGCTTCCTCACCTTTTCTAAGCAGGCCCGAAGCTTATGCTCTGTGTATTTTTTTCCTTTTTCTTTAAAATTCTCCTTTTCCTATTTTACTTCTTTTTCCTTAAATTACTGTGCTAAGAAGATTTTGTAGAAGATTTTACCAAGCTTAAATCAACTTTGTTCTGACCACAACACATCGGAAGAAACGGAGTTGTGGTTTGTATTTTTTATTTATCAAGTTTGATTTTCTGATCAGACTTTGAATGATAAACAAATATTATCTGGAATATGACAGCCTGTCCAAATTCCTTTTTCTGTGCATAAACAGACACCGGCCAGCGTAATGAGCATCCAGCTTCTATGTTTGAAGATAAGCCTAATAAAGGCTTATCTTATCTTATCTTATGTTTGTGATCCCCAGGAGTAGGGCCCGAGCCATGTTGTGGAAGAACCTGCCTGCCATTTTCTCTCAACAGAATCCATGCACATCCATCCGGATCAAGATTGGTACCGGAAGGCCTGCTACTGTCAACATCTTCGAACTCCTTTCAGAACTTCAAATGCAATTATCTTTTCATTAATCTTCGTTCCTTTTCAGAGTAACAGAAATTTTCATTTTTATAAAATAATTTAATCATCATTTTCTTCATAACATTGCATCCATTTTTCTTAACCAATGCTATTTTATGGTTTCTTATTTTCCATTACAGTTTCAATTTAAGTTATGGTTTTCTTTGGTTCCACAAATGTTTGATAATACACTTTATGCTCAGTAATCCATTAACCGTCTAATGTGCTCATGATGCATGTTGAATTCACTGTCTTAAAGTCACCTGAATGTCTTCTTCTATCCTGAAATTTCTTATTAAACTATTAAAAAGACATATGGGAGTTATTGTTTGATTTCATGTCCATCTTCCTGATTAAAAGCAGACAAGAACTCACAGGTTTTTGAGACTGATTCATTATTGGTACAAATACAGAATTATTAATAAAATTGCCAATTTTTTTGGACTGGTGCCCCACGAGCTTATGTGTGTTGGTAATGAAAAGAAATCTTCATTCCTACTCACATGCATATTTACATTAATACTTGTACCAACAATAAACTACACATAAACTAACCCTACACTCGCCAGGGCTACACTTGCAGTGCAGCCTGAACAGCACTCCAATCAGGTTGGACACCTGTTCCACCATCTCCCTGGTCTGACCCGGGGTGTTACCCAGGACAGATGAACTCAGACTGCAGGGGTGGGAACCCACCAGGCACTGCATCACCACAGCCACCGGCAAGCGCGCCAGATTGGGATGGTGATGAGTCTTTGTTGTGGGAGTGGCCAGTCAGAACACGAAACACCCATTCTGGCTGGCTGACTTCCAAGACCCCTGCAACATCGGACTGGATCTGCTTGCAGCATGGGGTGCAAAGATCTACACCACCAGCTCTTCTCTCCTGCCGGGAGCTAAGACCATCACGCTCTGCAGCAAGGGCCAGATGAGGAACCAAGGGACCCGCATCATCAAGGGCCCATCAGCACAGGCCAAGCTGAGGGGATCGCCACCAGAGCCGATCACTGCAGCACCACCAGCGCGAGTGGAGGGATCGTCATTGCAGCTAGAGACAGCAGCCAGGGGGCCGCCAGCATTAGAAACCCAGCAGGCGGTTAAGGCAACTCCTTCTGACCTTCTCTATACTTCTCCATCAGCACTCTTAAGGTGCCTTCACACCAAATGCAAATGAGTGAATTTTCCGCACAGCACGGTTGCATTATAACTCAATGTAAACATGCGAATAGACATGAATTCATCATCTGACTGAGATGCAGACAGGCAAACTTGCCTTTATAACATCTGCAGCAGTCTTCAACCTGCTGTGGAAATCCCCAAAATAACGTCATGCTTAGGTTTACATTATCCGACGGGGGGCTCACCTGAAAAAGTTATCCCAGCCTCAAAAACTTCACAAGATGATGAGTGTTTATGTTGCTAGCTTGCTAGCCTCGTTAGCACGTCTGTGGCAGGAATCCATGGGTAAATAACTCTGACATCCTGATTCAGCTGAAGAGCTCCTGGTCCTTCTGTCTACAAGTGAGCAGCAGCCTCATTTTCGAACTAGTTTACTCTCCAGTGTTGATACTTTTACTCCGATGATGGCAGAATCTCAAAGCTAGCACTATCCTTTGGATGTGAACACACGAATGCGTGAATTCGCATGTGCTTGCCTCTTTCCATTAGGGCTGCAACTAATGATTATTTCAACAGTTGACTGGTCGTCGACTATTGTAATGACTAGTTGACTAGTCATTAAGAACTGCACACACAAAAAAAATCTCTTATTTCTTTTTTTTTTTTTTCCACAATATCTTTATTGAACCTTTTTTTTTTTAACAAACATGATACAAACAATCAAACACTAACGCTAAAGTACTACAAAAAAAAAAATGCACTAAAAACACCAACAACCACCAACAAAATCAAGTCTTCAACAATGCTCCTCTGTTTAGTCTAGACAATCCAATACATAAGTATACATATTATGTTCACCAGTTTGGAATTTACAAGGTCCACACACATCATTCACCTTCTTCTTCAAGAGTTATGTTTAAATTTTTTACATAATCAATAAAAGGTCTCCATATATTCTCAAACACAATTTCCTTTGATTTCAGTATATATGTTATTCTTTCTAATGGAAGGTTTGTCAACATCTGTCTTAACCACTGAGTCACATCTGGTCTATGAGTCTTTTTCCATAATAGTGCAATACATTTTTTGGCATTAAGCAAACTGAGGTCTATGAATGTTCTTTCACTTTTATTAAAATTATGCTTTTCTGGGTACAGACCCAACAAAAACAGTTTAGGATTCAATATGATTTGTTTTGAGATTATTTTTTCAATTGTTACCCTCACCTCTTCCCAAAACATTCTTATTAATCTACATTCCCATAAACAATGAAATAGGGTTCCTTTACTTTCCATGCATTTTGTGCATGTATCTGGTATATTTTTGTTATATCTATTTAACTCCTCCGGTGTAACATACATCCGCATTAACCATTTGAAATGTATCAATTTAAGGCGTGCATTTATTGATTTGGTTTGAGCTTCTGTACAAGCCAATTCCCATTGTTCCTCCGAAATTTCAATTTGCAGATCTTCTTTCCAGTAGTTTAATCTTTTCAGTGAATTTTCACTTGAAGATAGTGTCAATGAGTTATAAAACTCTGAAATAATACCCTTTCTTTTACTATCTTTCATCATCATTTTTTCCAAGGATGAATAAATAGGTCGAGTGAGAGCTTTATTTTGATTTGATCGAATAAAGTTTCTAAGTTGAAGATATTTAAAAAAATGTGTTCTATTGAGATTAAATTTGATCCTCAGCTCTTCAAAAGACATTATGTTGTCTGCACATGGCAAATATAAATCCTGAATCTTTTGTATCCCTTTTAAATTCCATACTTTAAATACAGCGTCCGCTCTCCCTGGTTTAAAATATTGATTACCCCATATTGGACTAAATTGTGACAATAACTGTGGTTCTTTTAAATAGTTTTTAGCTTCACACCATATTTTGATCATATGCTTTACAAATGGATTTTTAACTTGTTTTTGTAATTTTTTTGCCGAATCTGAGTATATGAATATGGGAAGAGGTAAAGGTAAATTGTATGATTCCATTTCAGTCCAGTGAGGGAGATCATTTGATGAAAAATAATATGTCATAGACCTCAGTTGTGCCGACCAATAATACAACATAAAATTTGGACATTTCAGACCTCCACGATCAAATGGTAAATATAATAAAGACAGACGTAATCTAGCCCTCCTGTTGTTCCATATAAATTCCACTAACTTTTTTTTTATTCTTGAGAATAGATCTAAAGGTGGTGATAAGGGAATGTATTGAAATAAATAAAGTATTTTAGGTAAAATATTACTTTTAAGTATATTGATTCTCCCGATCATCGACATTGGTAGTGACATCCATCTCTGAGTTAACTCATTGATATCTGACATTAAGGCTTCATAGTTGACGCTGGCGACTGATTCTAGCTTAGGCATAATTTGGATTCCTAAATATTTAAACTGATGTACAACATTGAATTGATTTGCCTCAGGGGCTGGGTAATTTCTCTGGGTCTCATTTAGCATTAATATTGAAGATTTAGTTTTATTTATTTTATATCCTGATATTTCCCCAAAATTCTTTATTAAATTCAACAAGGTTGGAATTGATTTTTTTAGATTCGACATAAACAAAATTATATCATCGGCGTACAGGGAGATTTTATGTTCTGTTGGTCCAACTTTAATTCCATATATTTGTGAATGTAAACGTATCGCTATCGCTAAAGGTTCAATTGCCATAGTAAACAGTAAAGGTGAAAGTGGACAGCCTTGTCGACATCCTCTATTGATTTTTATTGGTTTTGAAATATTGTTATTTGTTAGGATTTCTGCTGTAGCATTATTGTATATTATTTGAACCCATTTTATGAAATTATTTCCAAGTCCAAACCTTTGTAGGACTTCAAAAAGAAAGGGCCATTCAACTCTATCAAAGGCCTTTTCGGCGTCCAATGATAGGAGAGCTGTATCCGGTGCTTCTTTATTAAAATAAATAATATTAAATAGTCTTCTTACATTATGGAAGCCTTGTCTACCCTTTATAAAGCCATTCTGATCTCGATTAATAATATTTGGTAAAATTTCTTGTATTCGTCTTGCTAAAATTTTACAGATTATCTTAAGGTCGGCGTTTAATAGGCTTATTGGTCTCATATTTTCACATTTATTAGAGGGCTTACCTGGTTTTGGCAGCAGTATAATTAAGGCATTATTTATGTATGATGGTAAATTATTATTTTGAAATGCTTCTAAAACCATTTCCAAAAAAGGTTTTATTAATTTATTCTTAAATTTTTTATAAAGGTCAACTGGAAGACCATCTGGTCCTGCACTTTTTCCTGATTTCATATTATCAATGGCTAGCCCAACTTCTTCTTGACTAATTTTAGACTCCAATATCTCCCTGTTTTCATTTGGTATACACGGTATAGATAGTTCGTTCAAAAACCCATTTAGTTTTGTTAAATCAGGTTCATTTTTGGTATCATATAATTTTTCATAGTAATCTCTAAAGGCTCTATTAATTTCTAAAGGATCTATAACTACCTGTCCCTTACTTATAATACTGGTAATTGGTGTTTTAATTTCCAATTGTTTAATCTGCCATGCTAATAATTTTCCTGATTTTTCACCTTGTTCATAAAAAGATTGTTTCAATCTTAGAAGACTCGAGGCAGCTCTATTCACTGATTTTTTGTCGTATTCAGCTCTCAAAATCAGTAATTCATTCTCCAACCTTGGGTCACTTCCTGCATACACTTTTTCCTGAAGACTTTTTATTTTATGTTCCAATTTAGCTCTCTCCTCTCGAGTCTTCTTAGATTTTGATCCTGTATAACTAATAATATGTCCCCTAATAAAAGCTTTGAAAGCCTCCCACTTTACACATGCTGATGTTTGTGTAGTATTGATGTCAAAGAACTCGTCTATCTGTTTTTCTATATACTTGACAAATTCCTCATCCTGAAGCCATTTATGCTGAAATTGCCATCTACCTGATTCCTTTGTCAATTTTTTATCTACATATATTAGACAACAGGGTGCATGATCAGAGATCACGATGTTATCATAAAAGCAGTTTTGAATCTTGGACCTTAATTCTGTGGAAATCAAAAAATAATCAATACGTGAGAATGTCTTGTAGGTACTGGAATAACAAGAATAGGCTTTAACTTGTGGTTTCATTTCTCTCCATATATCTAACAATCTCAATTCTTTCATAAAATGATTAATAGTCATCCTACATCCAATGTGCGTACAATCCAGTCCTGTTGATCTATCCACACCTGGATTCAATGTACAATTAAAATCCCCTGCTATTATATGTTGCCCTGTAAGTGATGATAAGATGAGAAATAAATTAGCAAAGAACTTCTGATCATCTATATTGGGACCATATAAGTTCACAAGATTTATATTTTCTAATAGCAAAGAACCTTGAATGATTACATATCTTCCAAATTTGTCTCCAATTACATTTTTCACTTGAAAAGGAACTGATTTATGTATGAGAGTCATAACTCCCCTGGCTCGGGATGAAAATGAAGAGGTGAATACACTTCCCTGCCATCTACTCCTAATTCTTTTAACATCCTCCTCTATCAGATGAGTTTCTTGTAAAAACACAATTCTTGAACCCATGTCCTTTATTTTATTCATAACTTGTTTAAGTTTTTTTAAATTTTGTAGACCTCTGCAATTCCATGAAGTTAAATTAAGATTAACACTTTGGTCCATGATCAATAGAGAGTTTGGGATTACCTTGCAGTGTAAACATGCTCATACAGAGAAGCAAAAACATGAGTGGTTGAACATTCATCCTACAAACTACACACAAACAAATTTCCCCTTCCCACACTTGTGGCAAACCCCCCAAAATCAAAAGAAAAATTCTGTCTCCCGATATAGCCATCGACCGTTCCACACCCACGGGGAACAGCCTAAGCCACTCCTTCTTCATCCTCCCAATCACCCTAACTCTACTGCTTTTAATGACGTAACATTAACTCTCCTCTGTAGTTTTCCAACTTAACTCCAAAATTTTTAACAACTTTGTACATACGTACAGACGTATAGTGAGGGTGTGCTGGGAGCGTCTGGCTGAGGCCCCTGTCCGGGAGGTCTTCAACTCCCACCTCCGGAAGAACTTCAACCACATTCCGAGGGAGTCTGGAGACATGGAGTCTGAATGGGCCATGTTCTCCACCTCTGTTGTTGAAGCGGCAGCCCAGAGCTGCGGCCGCAAGGTGGTCGGTGCATCTCGTGGTGGCAACCCCCGAACCAAGTGGTGGACACCAGTGGTGAGGGGGGCCATTAAGCTGAAGAAGGAGTCCTATCAAGCTTGGTTGGCTTGTGGGACTCCCGAAGCAGCTGAGGTGTACCGGCAGGCCAAGCGGAGTGCAGCTCGGGTGGTTGCTGAAGCAAAAACCCGGGTATGGGAGGAGTTCGGTGAGGCCATGGAACAAGACTTTCGGTCGGCTTCAAAGAGATTCTGGCAAACTGTTCGGCGGCTCAGGAGGGGAAAGCAGCTCCCCGTCCACACTGTGTATGGTGCGGATGGGACACTGTTGACTTCAACTGGGGATATCGTCGGGCGGTGGAAGGAATACTTCGAGGATCTCCTCAATCCCACTGATACGCCTTCCACAGAGGAAGCAGGGTTTGGGGACGAGGGGGATGACTCGCCTATCACAGGGGCTGAGGTCGCCAAGGTGGTTAAAAATCTCCTTGGTGGCCGGGCCCCGGGGGTGGACGAGATTCGCCCCGAGTACCTCAAGGCCCTGGATGTTGTTGGGTTGTCATGGTTGACACGCCTCTGCAACATTGCGTGGAGGTCGGGGGCAGTGCCTTTGGCATGGCAAACCGGGGTGGTGGTTCCTCTCTTCAAAAAAGGGGACCGGAGGGTGTGCTCCAACTTTAGAGGGATCACACTCCTCAGCCTCCCTGGGAAGGTCTATGCCAAGGTACTGGAGAGGAGAGTCCGGCCGTTGGTCGAACCTCGGATTCAGGAGGAGCAATGTGGTTTTCGTCCTGGCCGTGGCACATCGGACCAGCTCTTTACCCTCTCGAGAATTCTTGAGGGTTCGTGGGAGTTTGCCCAACCAGTTTACATGTGTTTTGTGGACTTGGAGAAGGCATTTGACCGCGTCCCTCGTGGATTTTTGTGGGGGGTGCTTCGGGAGTATGGGGTATCGGGCTTGTTGTTACGAGCTATTCGGTCTCTGTACGACCGTTGTGAGAGTTTAGTTTGCATTGCCAACACTCGGTCGGAGTCATTCCCAGTGAGAGTTGGACTCCGCCAGGGCTGCCCTTTGTCACCGGTCCTTTTCATAATTTTTATGGACAGGATTTCTAGGCGCAGCCAGGGAATGGAGGGTGTCATGCTTGGTGACCACAGGATCTCATCTCTGTTGTTTGCAGATGATGTTGTCCTGTTGGCTTCATCCAGCAATGACCTACAGCTCTTGCTGGGACGGTTTGCCGCTGAGTGTGAAGCGGCTGGGATGAGAATCAGCACCTCCAAGTCCGAGTCCATGGTCCTCAGCCGGAAAAAGGTGGATTGTCCTCTCCGGGTTGGGGACAGGCTCCTGCCCCAAGTGGAGGAGTTTAAGTATCTTGGGGTCTTGTTCACGAGTGAGGGGAAAATGGAGCGAGAGATCGACAGACGGATTGGAGCAGCATCTGCAGTGATGCGGACGTTGTACCGGTCTGTTGTGGTGAAGAGGGAGCTTAGTTCTAAGGCAAAGCTGTCGATTTACCAGTCAATCTACGTTCCTACTCTCACCTATGGTCACGAGCTTTGGGTAATGACCGAAAGAACGAGATCGCGGATACAAGCGGCTGAAATGAGCTTTCTCCGTAGGATTGCTGGACTCACCCTCAGAGATAGGGTGAGGAGCTCAGTCATCTGGGAGAGGCTCAGAGTAGAACCGCTGCTCCTCCACATTGAAAGGAGTCAGTTGAGGTGGTATGGGCATCTGATTAGGATGCCTCCTGGACGCCTCCCACTTGAGGTGTTTCAGGCACGTCCCACTGGGAGGAGACCCCGGGGCAGACCCAGGACTCGGTGGAGAGACTATGTCTCCCAGCTAGTCTGGGAACGCCTTGGTATCCCCTCTGAAGAGCTGGAGCAGGTGGCTGGGGAGAGGGAAGTCTGGGCTTCTCTGCTTGAACTGCTGCCTCCGCGACCCGGACCTCCGGAAAAGCGGTAGAAGATGGATGAACTTTGTACATCATAGTTTTTTTTTTTTGTTTGTTTTGTTTTTGTTTTGTTTTTTTAATATATAATACAATCTATATTTTGTAAACTTACTATTTACTTCAAGTCAGTCAGATGCCTGTGCAAATGCTTAATTATTCTACCTTATATTTTGTTCATGCTTAGCTCCCACCAGTCTCTTCTTCTTCTTTGATCTTCTTGATGAACTCCTGCGCCTCCTCTAGGGTCTTGAAGATGTGGGTTCTGCCCTCATACGTGGTCAGCAGTCTCGCAGGATAGATTACACCATGACGAATCCCAAGGTTGCGCAGCTCCTTACGTACGGGATCAAACTGCTTCCTCAATTGCTGGATTCCTGTGGCCAAATCTGGGTAGAACCGCACCTGCTGGTCCTGGTGTTTAATCTCTCCTTTTTTAGCTCGTGCAGCGTTGAAGATCTTCATCCTGTCTCTGTTGCTAAGAAACTTCATAATTAAGGTCCTCGGCGGTCCCTTATCTCTCCGTGGGCCAATACGATGTGCTTTTTCCAGAACCACTGCTGATTGCAACTCCTCGCTGCCCAGCACCTCCGGAATCCACTTTTCCAGAAAGGAACATACGTCCCGACCTTCTGATTCCTCTGGAAGACCCACCAGCCTCAAATTATTCTGTCTCGACCGAGATTCCAAATCCAAAATATTATCTTCCAGAGATTTATTTTTTTTTTCCAAAGTGCGCACCTTTAATTGAAGACGGGTGACGTCATCTTCAGCACTAGCGAGACGGAGCTCCATCTGCGCCGTTCGTTCTACACAGTCACCCAATTCCTTTCTTATTCCTTCCAACGCTGTCATAATCCCATCAAATCTAGAGGAAAAGTCCGCTCTCATTGAACTCATGGCAGCCATCAGCGCATCTGCGCCTCCCCCCGCAGATATCGCAGCGTTGCCAGCCTCCTCCGCCATATATGGAGTTTTGTTTACTGCGTCACAGACCTGAAAGTCCGTTAATTTGGACTGTTTCGGCGGCTCGCTTTTTCCTTTTCCTGGTTTTCCAGCCTTAGGCTTCGCCGACATATCTTCGCCCAAATGCTGGGATACGTTCTGTCCCAAATGAGAGAGTTATTTGCCGATTTTTTTTTTTCCAGGAGCAGAGCAGAGCGAGACACGTCCGTCCTACGTGGCAGCCATAACCGGAAGTCCCTCTTATTTCTTTTTATTGCAAAAAATAAAACATTTTCCTTAAAAAAAATAGAACATTTGGTGAACAACAAGAACAAGAATTGCAATCCGCAATAAAATAAACATTTTTTTCTAAAGTGCAATCTTTACATTCTATTACAAGTATGTGTGTGTGTGTGTGTGTGTGCCTGTGTGAACGCACGTGCGAGAGAGCAAATCATTTATGTTCATAAGTGTTGTCTCATATTTCTTCTCCATCAAGTGGGTGAAATGCATTCTGGATGGCAGCGTACGTATATTCAGGGTTTAACTGGTGATTCATTTGTTGAAGTCCTTCCCTGTCAACCACAGGAAGTGGCCTCATGTCTTCGCCCATAATGTTTAGAAATGACTCTGTGAGAGCAGTAGTTTGTTGCAGAGTACATGTCTGCTTTTTCTGCAAAAAGCCATCCATAGTTCCTGTCCCTTTCTTTTTGCTGCACAAATTTTATAATGAAATTGTCAGACAAAATGACATTATTCAAAACTATCATGACCCTTCACACACGCACCTACAGTAATAGGCTGCCTACTCGCATGGGAGCCAGTTATCTTACCGAGGGGTGTCTGACTCTTCCAAAATGTGTTTCCTCTTCAAATGCTCATGCATCGCCGTAGTGGCCCCATGGTACGCAAGGCTCACTTTACAGAGCTTGCATTGAACAGTTTTGTTGGCTGAATCACATACAAAATGTTCCCAACTTTGGAACATTTTTTTCGCGTGAGCTCCGCTTCAGCCTCCACCATGGTGCTGCTTCCCCTGCTCTGTTCCCAGTCACTAGTGCGCATGCTCTGTCAGTGCACCAAATAGCTGGGAAAAGCGTGATGTCTCACTCTGAGCTACTTCTTTTTTTTAAACTTTATTTTTTCCATTTTTTCAGTAAATACAACATAACACTGCTGCAAAACAGGCTGACAAAATTGTATACAGATCTGTGTTACATACAGGAACAGCAGGAACAATAGCAATTGCAAATGCGGGGATACAATTTGTCAAGTTTAAAGTCAAAAATGTAACATATGCATAAAGAGGTAAAGAAATACAAAAGGAGGGAAAGAATGATACCTTAATGGTGAGGTCATCCCCTTAACATTGAATATATATTCCATTTTTCCCAGAGTGTCTCACATTTTTCTTTTTTCAGTCTCAGCCTGAAGGTCAATTGCTCCATACACTGGATGTCTTTAATTATGGCTAGCCAGTGCTCAATAGAGGGGGGTTCTTTACAAAGCCATCTCCTTGTTATGGCCTTTTTGCTTGCTGCCATGAATATTTTTAAGAGATAACTATCACTTTTAGAAAGGTTTGCCTCTATCTTCCATAAACATGTAAATTCAGTGTTATAACCAAGAACCTCCTTAACAATGCTGTGTACTCCCTCCCAGAAGGGTTTAAGAGTGGGGCAACTCCAGAATATGTGTGAGTGGTCTGCCACACTGTGGTCACACCCTCTCCAACAATTGGGCTGTGTGCCAGTCTGTTTAGATTTTTGTTTTGGAGTTATAAAGAATCTGTGTAGGGAACCCACGCTGGGATAATCATCTCAGACTGGAAGCAGAGGGGAGGGGAATATTCCCTCTGCTGGCAGAGCGTGGGGGATTTAATGGAGGACAGTACGTATTGTAATGTGTGAACGTATTGTGATGCAAGATTTCAGGCAACAGAAGGAATGGAGTGATATAAAAGGAGAGACCCTGGTGTATTGAGAAAAGTCTTTTTCTGTGTATGAATGAAGTGAGAGAGAGAAATAAAGTTTGTCTGTCATGCAGGTCTGGTTCCTTTATTTGCACTCTCCACACTGGTGACCCTTGACAAATTATGGAACACGAGGCAAGAACCCCGGAATCGGCCCAGACGGGAAGCCCCAGCAATGCGGCAAGTATCCCAGAGACGGCCCGGACGGGAAGCCCCAGCAACGCGTGCACTGTTTCGGTCAAACTACCGGACTTTTGGCTGCACAACCCGCGGTGTTGGTTCCACCACACCGAGGCTCAGTTCGCCCTCCGAGGAATAATGGCAGATGACACCAGATATTACTATGTGGTCACAGCGCTGGACGCTCGCACGACTCAGCAAGTAGCAAGCCTGCTCCAACAGCCTCCAGCCCATGATAAATACGGGGCTCTCAAGGCCGCATTGACCCGGTGCTACATGCTCTCGGACTGTAAGAGAGCGGAGAGGCTCCTGAGGCGCTCCGAGTTAGGAGATGGGTCGGCGGTCGAACTGATGGAGAAGATGTTGGCGTTGATGGGCACGGACAACGGGCATTTTCTGTTTGCCCACCTTTTCCTCCAGAACCTCCCAACAGAGGCAAGAGCGGTCCTGGCCAACTCACCGTTGCTGGCTGCACGCGACTACCGTGCGCTAGCCCAGAAGGCAGATCGGATCATCCTCACCACCATAGCCCTCACAGTGAACGCGGCGGCATCGGAACCCAGCGAGATGACCAGTGGAGGTGAGGAGCCGGCGACGGTAGCGGCAGCAGGGGCCAGAAGGCGCCAGAGAGACACGTTCTGCTCCTACCACCGCCGCTTTGGAGAGAACGCACGCAGATGTGTGCCACTGTGCCAATTCAAGCGTTTGGGAAACGCCAAGGCTGGCAGTCAGTAGCAGCTGTGACCGCCGGTGAAGAAAACAAGCTGCTCTACGTGACGGACTCGCGCTCGGGGAGACGGTTCCTCGTAGACACCGGCTCCCAAAAGAGCCTCATTCTGCCGTCCTACGCTGACCGGCTAGCGGGAGCTAGCGGCCCCAAGCTTATAGCTGCAAACAGCTCGGACATTAGGACTTTTGGTGAGAGAACACTGACTTTATCCCTACACGGCCGTATGTATGAGTGGACATTCATCATAGCGGCATGCAGTTTCCCGATCTTGGGAGCTGATTTATTGTGTGCACACGGGTTGCTATTCGATGTTGCAAACAGATGCCTGGTTAATGCAATGTCTTTTGATTCTCTCCCCTGTACAGCTCAAGGGGCCGGGCCAACAACACTAGCCAACGTCACAGCTCCAGGCGGTAAGTTCCACACACTGCTCACTCAGTTCCCAGCACTCACGGTCCCGACGTTTTCGGCGGCCATCACTAAACACGGGGTGGAACACTTTATCACCACCACTGGGCCACCCGTTTTTGCACAACCTAGGTGCCTGGACGCAGCTAAACTGGCCATAGCGGGTGAGGAGTTTGCCAACTTGGAAAGGCTGGGTATCATCAGGCTCTCAAACAGCCCATGGGCATCCCCACTACACATGGTCCCTAAGGCCGAGGGATCGTGGCAACCGTGCGGAGATTTCCGCAGATTGAATAACGCCACAGCGCATGACCGCTACCCGATTCCCCATATTCAGGATTTTTCCGTTCACCTCGCCGGGGCACATATTTTTTCTAAAATAGACCTGGTCCGTGGTTACCACCAGGTCACAGTGCGCACGGAGGACATACCCAAAACAGCGGTAATAACTCCATTTGCCTTTTTTGAGTTTTTACGCATGCCCTTCGGATTAAAAGGCGTGGCACAGACATTCCAACACATAATGGATGCGGTGTTGCGCGATCTGCCGTTTGTGTTCATCTATCTGGATGACATCCTGATGGCCAGTGCATCCGAGGACGAACATGTAACCCACCTCAGGACGGTTTTCCGGAGGTTGGAAGAGCACGGGTCAATAATCAACCCGGCGAAATGCCAGTTCGGCGTGATGGGGATTGACTTTTTGGGGCACCGCATCTCACCGGAAGAAGCAATACCCTTGCCGGACAAGGTGCGCGCCGTGGCGAATTTTCCCCGGCCTGAGATGATCAGGGCGCTGCAAGAGTTTTTGGGGATGGTTAACTTTTATAACCGGTTCCTCCCCCACGCAGCTCAGCTCATGCAGTCATTGTACGCCGCGCTCAAGAAACGGAAACCGATGGACAGAGTCGAATGGACTCCGGAGCAGGAGCAGGCGTTCTCTGAGGTTAAAACAACCCTGGCAAACGCCGCACTGTTGGCGCACCCAGACCCGGCGGCCCGGATAGCGCTCACTACCGATGCCTCGGACGTGGCCATAGGGGCCATCGTGGAGCAACGCGTCGCCGGTTCTTGGCAGCCACTCGCTTTTTTCAGCAGGGCTTTGCGCGACAGTGAGCATAAATGTAGCGCGTTCAACAGAGAGTTGCTGGCTCTCCACCTGGCCATACGCCACTTCCAGTTCTGGCTGGAAGGGCGCAGCTTCACTGCATTCGTGGACCACAAGCCACTAATGTACACGATGGCCAAGGTTTCGAAACCATGGTCGGGCCGGCAGCAGAGACAGCTGGCCGCGGTCTCGGAGTTTACGACCGATATTCAGCATGTGGCCGGTAAACTGAATGTGGTGGCGGACTGCCTCTCGCATGCAGTAGTGGCCACAGTCTGCGTAGGGATAGATTATACAGCCATGGCCGCAGAACAGATTGGCAATGCGGACGTGTGCGCGCTCCAGTCTGGGCCAACAGGGTTAAGGCTGGAGAGCAGAGTTCTGCAAGACAGCAGGTCCCCCCTAATCTGTGACGTCTCCACAGGACGCCCACGCCCGGTGGTCCCAGTTGCTTGGCGCCGCCAAGTGTTTGAGTCAGTTCACGCTCTGGCGCACCCACAAGTGTGTGCGTCAGTCAAAATGGTGGGAACGAAGTTCGTATGGCCAGGCCTGCGCAAACAAGTGAAAGAGTGGGCTGCAGCCTGCATAGCGTGCCAACGAGCCAAAGTACACAGACACACGAAGGCCCCTTTGGAGCCGTTTCGTATACCAGCTAAGAGGTTTGACCATGTTCACGTGGACCTCGTGGGCCCCCTCCCGCCATCGCAGGGGTTCACACAACTTCTGACAGTGGTGGACCGCACCACACGCTTGCCAAAAGCACTGTTTTCCACACGCTTTTGTGCCAAAAACTTTGAAGAATGCGGCATTCGTGTTTGTCAGGCACGATGTCCACCGCCCCCCATTGCGCCCACCCTACGATGGCCCGTTCAGAGTGCTGGAACCAGGGGACAAACATTTTTTGTTAGATTTGGGGGGTCGTCGGGAGAAAATATGTATAGACAGACTTAAGCCCGCCTTTGTGGTGGCGGACGAGCAAGTGATGTTGGCTCGGGCTCCTCGGCATGGAAGACCCCCACTGAGAACTCCCCAGGCAGAAGATTCATCAGAGCAGCTACACAGGCAAGTAGAATGTCTCCCCCCCCGCTATTGCCCACCCGCAGACAGACACCCCCCCAAGAGCCCCCAACCGGCACAGCAGCGCTACGGAGTCGAGGAACCCTCGTTACAGCAGATATGGGAGGAGACTGAAGCCAAAAGGACGAGAGGGTTGAAGCTCAGTCTGAGACTCTGGGGTGGGGGGGTGGGGGGCGGTGTAGGGAACCCACGCTGGGATAATCATCTCAGACTGGAAGCAGAGGGGAGGGGAATATTCCCTCTGCCGGCAGAGCGTGGGGGATTTAATGGAGGACAGTACGTATTGTAATGTGTGAATGTATTGTGATGCAAAATTTCAGGCAACAGGGGGAAGGAATGGAGTGATATAAAAGGAGAGACCCTGGTGTATTGAGAAAAGTCTTTTTCTGTGTATGAATGAAGTGAAAGAGAGAAATAAAGTTCGTCTGTTGTGCAGGTCTGGTTCCTTTATTTGCACTCTCCACATCTGATACAATTTTTCCATCCATATATTTGAAGCTGTCGTTGTAATTTGTGTATTAATTATATTTTCCCAGTCCTCTAAGGTAAATACAATTCCCAGTTCTTTTTCCCATTTTACCTTTACAAACAGACGTGGACAAAATTGTTGGTACCCCTCTGTTAATGAAAGAAAAACCCACAATGGTCACAGAAATAACTTGAATCTGACTAAATTAGATTAGATTAGATTAGATTCAACTTTATTGTCATTACACATGTATGAATACAAGGTAACGAAACACAGTTTAGCATCCAGTCAGAAGTGCAAAGGACAGCAGTGCAGTATATACGGTAATTAACAGTATGTGCAATTTAAGCAAATATATGCAAATATATGCAGCAGTGCAGAAAGTTAAAAGTACTGTTATGTGCAAATAATGTGCAATAAGTTAGATGTAGTTATGCAGTTATGTACAGGTGAGGATGGTAAAAGATGATTGTAAGAGAGTCAGCGGGGAACTAAGTTCAATAACGTGACAGCTGTTGGAAAGAAACTGTTCCTAAACCTGCTGGTTCTAGTCCGAAGGCTTCTGAAACGTCTTCTGGAGGGGAGAAGCTGGAACAGTCCATGAGCAGGATGGTTGGAGTCCCTAAGAATGCTGCGTGCCCGGCACAGACATCTTTTCCTGTAGACGTCCTCTATAGCTGGAAGTGGAGTCCCTGTGATGCGTTGGGCGGTTTTCACCACCCGCTGCAGCGCCTTGCGGTCAGCGACAGAGCAGCTCCCATACCAGAGTGTGATACAGTTGGTCAGGGTGCTCTCTATCACGCAGCGGTAGAAGTTGCCCAGGATGTCAGTTGACAGATGGTTCTTCTTCAATGTCCTCAAGAAGAAGAGGCGCTGATGGGCCTTCTTGATCAGGCTGGTGGTGTTAACTGACCAGGACAGGTCCTCCGAGATGTGGGTCCCCAGGAATTTGAAGCTGGGGACACGTTCAACAGCTATGCCATTGATATGGATGGGGTCATGTGTCTCTTCCCTCTCCTTCCTGTAGTCCACTATGAGCTCCTTGGTTTTGCTGGTGTTAAGGAGCAGGTTATTGTCAGCGCACTAAGTAGCCAAGTGCTCAACCTCTGCCCTGTAATCTGACTCGTCGTTGTCCCTGATGAGTCCAATCACCGTGGTGTCATCTGCGAACTTTATGATGGAATTGGATCCATACATAGGCCTGCAGTCATGGGTGTAGAGGGAGTAGAGGAATGGGCTGAGCACACAGCCCTGTGGTACACCAGTGTTGAGTGTGATGACGGAAGAACGGTTGGGGCCTGACCTAACATGCTGGGGTCTGTTGGTCAGAAAATCCATGATTCAGTTGCAGGTGGAGGTACTGATTCCCAGGTCCCCAAGTTTGGTGAGCAACTTGGAGGGGATAACTGTGTTGAATACTGAGCTGAAGTCAATAAACAACATTCTTGCGTAGGTGTTCTTGTCATCCAGGTGTGAGAGTACATAGTGCAGCGCTGTAGAAACCGCATCCTCTGTACTCCTGTTGCTCCGGTAGGCGAACTGATGAGGGTCCAGTGTAGGGGGCAGGCCTTTTTTGAGCTGTGCCAAGACCAGTCGCTCAAAGCACTTCATGACTATGGGCGTCAGTGCCACAGGGCGATAGTCATTTAGGCATGATGGTGTTGAATGTTTCGGCACTGGTACTATTGAAGTGGTCTTGAAGCACGCTGGTACCACGGCCTGGGCCAGGGACAGATTGAAGATGTCTGTGAAGACCCCTGCCAGCTGCTCAGCGCATGCCCTCAGCACACGCCCAGGAATGCCATCAGGGCCAGCAGCCTTACGTACGTTGACATGACTCAGTGCATTACGGACATCGGTGTGGGTGAGTGTGAGGTGGTGGAGGTCATCAGAGGGTGGGAAATTGATGTTCTTTTCATTGTTGTCCTTGTCAAAACGAGCATAGAAGTTATTTAGCTCATTGAGAAAGGGCACAGTCATGGCTATAGGTATGGAGTTGCTGGGCTTATAATCAGAGATAGCTTGAATGCCCTGCCACATACGTCGGGGGTCAGAGTCCCCAAAATGTTCCTCCACCTTCAGCTTGTAGCTGTGCTTGGCCTTCTTGATGCCCCTCTTCAGATCTGCCCTGGATGAACTGTAGGCCTCTGCATCACCAGATCTAAAGGCATTCTTACGTGCTTTTAGCAGAAGTCGCACTTCTCTGTTCATCCACGGCTATTACCCAAAAGTGGTAATAAATAAAAATTCTATGAAAATTAACCAATGAAAATCAGACAGTGCTTTTGAATTGTGGTTCAACCGAATTACTTTAAAAAACAAACTCATGAAACAGGCCTGGACAAAAATGATGGTACCCCTAGAGAAGATTGAAAATAATGTGACCATAGGGACATGTTCAACCAAGATGTGTCCTCTAATTAACATCACAGGTGTCTACAAACTTGTAATAAGTCAGTCGGCCTATTTAAAGGGTAACAAGTAGTCACTGTGCTGTTTGTTGACATGGTGTGTACCACACTGATCATGGACCAGAGGAAGCAAAGGAGAGAGTTGTCTCAGGAGATTAGAAAGAAAATGATAGACAAGCATGTTAAAGGTAACGGCTATAAGACCATCTCCAAGCAGCTTGATGTTCCTGTGACTACAGTTGCACATATTATTCAGAAATTTAAGATCCACGGGACTGTAGCCAACCTCCCTGGACGTGGCCGCAGGAGAAGACTGATAATACAGATGGTAACAAAAGAGCCCAGAACAACCTCTAAACACATTCATGGCGACCTCCAAGGTCAAGGTACATCAGTGTCAGATCGCACCATCCGTCATTGTTTGAACCAAAGTGGACTTCATGGGAGATGATCAAGGAGGACATCACTGTTGAAAACAATCGTAAAAAAGCCAGATTGGAATTTGCCAAACTGCATGTTGACAAGCCACAAAGCTTCTGGGAGAATGTCCTATGGACGGACGAGACAAAACTGGAATTTTCTGGCAAGGCACATCAGCTGTATGTTCACAAACGCAAAAATGAAGCATACCAAGTAAAGAACACTGTCCCTACTGTGAAACATGGAGGAGGTTCTGTTATGTTCTGGGGCTGCTTTGCTGCATCTGGCACAGGGTGTTTTGAATCTGTGCAGGGTACAATGAAATCTCAAGACTGTCAAGGTGTTCTAGAGAGAAATGTGCTGCCCGGTGTCAGACAGCTTGGTCTCAGTCGCAGGTCATGGGTCTTGCAACAGGATAATGACCCAAAACACTCAGCTAAAAACACCCAAGAATGGCTAAGAGTGAAACATTGGACTATTCTAAAGTGGCCTTCTATGAGCCCTGATCTAAATCCTATTGAACATCTGTGGAAGGAGCTGAAACACGCCGTCTGGAGAAGGTACCCTTCAAACCTGAGACAACTGGAGCAGTTTGCTCATGAGGAGTGGGCCAAAATACCTGCTGAGAGGTGCAGAAGTCTCATTGACAGTTACAGAAATCGTTTGATTGCAGTGATTGCCTCAAAAGGTTGTGCAACAAAATATTAAGTTAAGGGTACCATCATTTTGGTCCAGACCTGTTTCATGAGTTTGTTTTTTAAAATAATTCTGTTGAACCACAATTCAAAAGCATTGTCTGATTTTCATTGGTTAATTTTCATAGACTTTTTATTTATTACCACTTTTGTCAGATCCAGGTTATTTCTTTGACCACTGTGGGTTTTTCTTTCATTAACAGAGGAGTACCAACAATTTTGTCCACGTCTGTAATTTGCTGTATGGCCTCTGATTTCAATTATGTGTCTGTATAACTCTCCAATTATTTTACTAGACATTTTTGGGTTATATGCTCAGATGAACATTTGTGTGATATTTGATATATCTGTTATTAATCCCTTCACATTACTGTCAAAATAATGTCTTAGCTGAAGATACCTGTAAAAATCTTGGTGGGTAAGGCCATATTTTTCTGACAGTTTTAAAGTCCATTAGCTGATAGTTATCAACCAGCAGGCACATGGCAGTAACTCCTTGTCTCCCCCATTGTATGAACCTTTTATCACTTTCAGCCGGCTTAAAATTTGGATCATGGATTGGCCAATTTAAAATACACATTTCTTCTTGGATATTGAGTTGTTTCACCAGGCTAGACCATATATCTATGGAAAACCTAACCCATTGGCTCTGGATTTTACATTGTTTAGCTACCCGAAGGCTTCCCAATAGGCTCTGTAGAGGTCTGTCTGATGAAGACAACTCCATGGCTTTCCATTTTGCCACATATTTCTGATTGCACCAGAGTATCAGTGGTTTTATCTGTGATGCTAAATAATAATCTTTGAGGCTTGGTAAACCCGTCCCCCGTTTTTGTTTTGGTAGTTGTAAGGTTTTATACTTCACTCTAGGAGCTTTGCCATTCCAAATGAATCTGGATATGACCTCATCCCATTCTCTAAATTGACTATCTGGAAGATAAACAGGCAGAGACTGAAACAAATAGAGCAATCTGGGCAAGATATTAGTTTTTATCACCATAATTCTATTACCAAGATCTAGCGGGAGAAGAGTCCATCTGTTAAGGTCCTCTTTTATCTGTATATTAATCTGCGTATAGTTTTGTGAGTACAGTTGAGAGATGTCCTTTGTCAGATTCACACCCATATATCTAATAGAGGCCAAGTCCCACTCAAATGTATACTTATTTCTAAGCTCTAAAGATGGGGTGAAATTAAACACCAAGGCTTGTGTTTTTTCAGTGTTAAGGGTATATATAGCCTGACAGGGATCCATACATCTGCAGCAGGTTCATTAATCTAGGAATACCAGATTCTGGGTCTTTAAAGGGGCTATATCATGCTATTTTAAGCCTTTCAGAGTAAACTATATGCATGTATGTGATAGTATATTACCTTTGGTACACTGGAGAATGAATTTCTTATGAAATATGAGTTATTTCCGCGAGCCCGGAAGTAAGATGCCTCGATCTCTGAGGCTCTGCCTCTCCTTCTTGTGGCTGCCGCCCATTTCATGACGTAACCCCTGAGCCGGCTGCTGCAGCGTGTCGCTGGGTTCCGCCCACAAAAACAACATCTACAGTAAACTTTAGAAAAGATGGATGAGCATGTTGAACTCTTTAGCCTCCTGTTATTATTTTAGCCTATAATATTATTTTTATGTAGTGTATGGTTAATCACGTTTAATATTATGATTTTAGCCTCTACATTCTGGTCTATTTTGACCATTTCTGACAAGTAGGCTCTTCTTTAGGAAGGCTGAACAAACTCCTAAATCTCTCACAGCCAAAGACACATTTACGCAACTTAGAAGACATTGTCTTATGTAAAAAAGCAAACAGTTGTTGTCACTGAGCAGATTAGGTGCGAGAGGAACTACTTCTTCACAGCGTCAATGCTAAAGTGAAAGAGTTTTGCCGATCACCGCTCCGTTTGCTGCACGGAGAAAGTGGGTGTGTGCGTTAGCCTGGGGGCGGTGCTGGCAGCACAGGCACTTCCTGGAGTGGGTGGCTCACCCACGTTCATACGTATGAACGTGGGGACCCAGTCATTATCAGGGACAGGGCGGAGCAGCAGCTCAGAGAGCAGGGTTGAGGAGGAATACTCAGAGATGCGTGAATGGAGCAAAATACCACTTTGGGGGTGTTTTTGGTGAGGAATTAACATTATAACACACTTAAAAGCTCAAAAAAGTTGATTTTGCATGATATAGGCCCTTTAAGGCTAATCAAAACATCGTCTGCATAAAGACCTATTTTGTGCTCAGCACCCCTTATTATAATTCCATTCAAACTTTGATATTGTCTTATTGCTTGAGCAAGTGGTTCAATAAATAAATTAAATAGCCCTGGACTGAGTGGGCATCCCTGGCGACAACCACGTTGCAAATGTATGGTCCCGGACAAACTCCCGTTCAACTTAATTCTAGCTGTCGGGGATGCATATAATGTTCTAATGCTCTGGATAAACTTTTGGTGGAAACCAAATTTCTCCATGACTTTATAAAGAAACCCCCAACCTACCAAGTCAAATGCTTTTTCTGCATCCAAACTCAATAAAATGGCCTACATTTTTTCCTTATTTATATGCTCAATGATGTGGAGGGTCCTCCTTATATTGTCTTGAGTCTGTCTACCATGAATGTACCCCGACTGGTCCTCATAAATCAAAATGGGCAGAATTTCTTCCATTCTTTTTGCTAGAATCGTGGCAAATATTTTATAATCCTGGTTTAATACACTAATTGGTCTGTATGCCCCACATTCTCTAATGTCTTTGCCCTCTTTTGGAATTACTGAGATGAATGCCTCCCTCCAAGATCGGGGAAGAACCCCATTCTGCAATGTATAGTTAAAACGTTTTTGCAATATTGGTGACAATAAATCAAATGCTTTACTGTATACCATTCTCCTGGAAATCCATCTATCCCTGTAGATTTAGAGGATTTCAAGGAGGAAATAGCCCTATGAATTTCATCAATTGATATCTCTTTTATTAATTTGCCATTATGTTGTTTCCCAAGAGAGGGTAGGTTCAACTGGCTTAAGAACTCTTCAGCTTTACAGGTGTCAAATGGTGCAGGTTGTGTATACAAAACTTGATAACATTTTTCAAACACTTGTTGTATTCTATTTAATTAATATGTAATCTCTTTAGAAACATCCATCCATCCATTCATCCATCTTCTACCGCTTTTCCGGAGGTCCGGGTCGCAGAGGCAGCAGTTCAAGCAGAGAAGCCCAGACTTCCCTCTCCCCAGCCACCTGCTCCAGCTCTTCAGAGAGGATACCAAGGCGTTCCCAGACCAGCTGGGAGACATAGTCTCTCCACCGAGTCCTGGGTCTGCCCCGGGGTCTCCTCCCAGTGGGACGTGCCTGATACACCTCAAGTGGGAGGCGTCCAGGAGGCATCCTAATCAGATGCCCATACCACCTCAACTGACTCCTTTCAATGTGGAGGAGCAGCGGTTCTACTCTGAGCCTCTCCCGGATGACTGTGCTCCTCACCCTATCTCTGAGGGTGAGTCCAGCAATCCTACGGAGAAAGCTCATTTCAGCCGCTTGTATCCGCGATCTCGTTCTTTCGGTCATTACCCAAAGCTCGTGACCATAGGTGAGAGTAGGAATGTAGATTGACTGGTAAATCGACAGCTTTGCCTTAGAGCTCAGCTCCCTCCACCACAACAGACCGGTACAACGTCCGCATCACTGCAGATGCTGCTCCAATCCGTCTATCGATCTCTCGCTCCATTTTCCCCTCACTCGTGAACAAGACCCCAAGATACTTAAACTCCTCCACTTGGGGCAGGAGCCTGTCCCCAACCCAGAGAGGGCAATCCACCTTTTTCCTGCTGAGGACCATGGACTCGGACTTGGAGGTGCTGATTCTCATCCCAGCCGCTTCACACTCAGCGGCAAACTGTCCCAGCAAGAGCTGTAGGTCATTGCTGGATGAAGCCAACAGGACAACATCATCTGCAAACAACAGCGATGAGATCTTGTGGTCACCAAGCATGACACCCTCCATTCCCTGGCTGCACCTAGAAATCCTGTCCATAAAAATTATGAACAGGATCGGTGACAAAGGGCAGCCCTGGCGGAGTCCAACTCTCACTGGGAATGACTCCGACCGAGTGTCGGCAATACGAACCAAACTCTCACAATGGTCGTACAGAGACCGAATAGCTCGTAACAACATGCCCGATACCCCATACTCCCGAAGCACCCCCCACAAAAATCCACGAGGGACGCGGTCAAATACCTTCTCCAAGTCCACAAAACACATGTAAACTGGTTGGGCAAACTCCCACGAACCCTCAAGAATTCTCGAGAGGGTAAAGAGCTGGTCCGATGTGCCACGGCCAGGACGAAAACCACATTGCTCCTCCTGAATCCGAGGTTCGACCAACGGCCGGACTCTCCTCTCCAGTACCTTGGTATAGACCTTCCCAGGGAGGCTGAGGAGTGTGATCCCTCTAAAGTTGGAGCACACCCTCCGGTCCCCTTTTTTGAAGAGAGGAACCACCACCCCGGTTTGCCATGCCAAAGGCACTGCCCCCGACCTCCACGCAATGTTGCAGAGGCGTGTCAACCATGACAACCCAACAACATCCAGGGCCTTGAGGTACTCAGGGCGAATCTCGTCCACCCCCGGGGCCCGGCCACCAAGGAGATTTTTAACCACCTTGGCGACCTCAGCCCCTGTGATAGGCGAGTCATCCCCCTTGTCCCCAAACCCTGCTTCCTCTGTGGAAGGCATATCAGTGGGATTGAGGAGATCCTCGAAGTATTCCTTCCACCGCCCGACGATATCCCCAGTTGAAGTCAACAGTGTCCCATCCGCACCATACACAGTGTGGACGGGGAGCTGCTTTCCCCTCCTGAGCCGCCGGACAGTTTGCCAGAATCTCTTTGAGGCCGACCAAAAGTCTTGTTCCATGGCCTCACCAAACTCCTCCCATACCCAGGTTTTTGCTTCAGCAACCACCCGAGCTGCATTCCGCTTGGCCTGCTGGTACACCTCAGCTGCTTCGGGAGTCCCACAAGCCAACCAAGCTTGATAGGACTCCTCCTTCAGCTTAATGGCCCCCCTCACCACTGGTGTCCACCACTTGGTTCGGGGGTTGCCACCACGAGATGCACCGACCACCTTGCGGCCGCAGCTCTGGGCCGCCGCTTCAACAACAGAGGTGGAGAACATGGCCCATTCAGACTCCATGTCTCCAGACTTCCTCGGAATGTGGTTGAAGTTCTTCCGGAGGGGGAAGTTGAAGACCTCCCGGACAGGGGCCTCAGCCAGACGCTCCCAGCACACCCTCACTATACGTTTGGGTCTACCAGGTCTGAATGGCTTCCTCCCCTGCCATCGGATCCAACTCACCACCAGGTGGTGATCAGTTGACAGCTCTGCACCTCTCTTTACTCGGGTGTCCAAGACATACGGTTGCAGGTCTGATGATACGATAACAAAATCGATCATCGACCTGCGACCTAGGGTGTCCTGGTGCCAGGTGCACATATGGACACCCTTATGCTTGAACATGGTGTTCGTTATGGACAGACTGTGGTTAGCACAGAAGTCCAATAACTGAACACCACTCGGGTTCAGATTGGGCAGGCCGTTCCTCCCAATCACCCCCCTCCAGGTTTCCCTGTCAGTGCCCACGTGCGCATTGAAGTCCCCCAGTAGGACAATGGCGTCTCCAAGAGGAGCACCCTCCAGCACCCCAGTCACAGACTCCAAAAAGGGTGGGTACTCTGAAACATCATTTGGTGCATAGGCACAAATGATGGTCAGGACCCGTTTCCCAACCCGAAGGCGCAGGGAAGCAACCCTTTTGTCCACCGGGGAAAACTCCAATATAGAGGCAGCAAGGTGGGCGATACAAGAATACCCACCCCTGCTCGTCGCCTCTCACCCGGGGCAACTCCAGAAAAGGCCAAGCTCCAGCCCCTCTCCAGGAGACTGGTTCCGGAACCGGAGCTGTGTGTTGAGGTGAGGCCGACTATATCTAGCCGGTATCTCTCAACCTCGTACACCAGCTCAGGCTCCTTCCCCACCAGAGAGGTGACATTCCACCATTGGTACGTGGAATGTCTTTAGAAACAGGGTCTTTAATTTTATATACTGTATTTTTTAGCTGTTGTTGTTTCAGTCTCCAAGCTAATACCTTGGAGGCTTTAGAATCTCCCTCGTAGCATGTCTGTTTTGTAAACATGAGATTTTTCTCCACCTCATCACAATAAATCTTATCGATTTCTTGTTTAAGTGGTCGAATTAACTCTCTATTATCAATTGGGGCAGTAGCCAAAGATTTAATATGCTGCTGTTTATCATGACAATAATTAATCTAAGTTAGAATTTAATAATAATAATAACAATAATAAGTCAATCTTAAAATTCGAAGTTTATAATAATATAAGGAATGACTGATAGTCTAAAATTATGGAATCACCAGGTGGAAAGGTTATTTTTCTTACACGAAAACATTTAATAGAAAAAGATGCCAAATTAGTGATCACAAATGTAAAGGAAAAAAGTAGACAATTTCAAAACAAAACTTGCAAATTTATATAAAAAAACCCTATAGATTTATGAGAAAAAGTGGCAAGAAGAACATCTCACTTATGAGAAAATACACAAAATTTTGATAAAAATTCTCAAATGTACAAGAAAAAAAATCAAAAATTCACTAAATTCAGTGTTGGGCCATCAGGGCCAGGAAGGCCTTCTCTGCAGGCCTGAACACTATCAGAATCACTGACCTACATTTACACCCTACCTTCTTATGTTTGTTCCATGAGAATGTAGTAAATTATTCCTAATAGTCTTTTCTCTTCATTTCATAGCTTTTGTCTTGGTTGCACTGCTTCCGATGGTGTGTGCATTTATTTGAGTTTTTGTCCAATCATATTTCAGCCATCATGTGTTGCCAGAGTCCAGGAGATCTGCCTCGAGGCCTTCAGAGTCCAACAGTGCAGGCATCTCTAGCTTGAAATGAATGGTATTGCTTTAGCCAGTCAGATTTCAATTGAAGGCCTGTGGGTTAAATGCACACCTGCCACTGCATGAAGTTATGAGGAAAAAGTTTCAAACTTAGATGAAAAAGTTGAACATTTATTTTAAAAAGTTTCTAATTTACAAGGAAAAATGTAGTTGTAATTTTTCAAGAAAACTTCAGATTTCGGAAAAAAAAACCCTTATAAACTGGCAAGAGTGAAGGTGTTACTCAGTATTCAAGTCACTTTTTAGTGGATACTTTTTTACTCTTACTCAAGTAATTTTGATGACTACTCTAAGCTACTTTTACTGAAGTACGATTTCTAGCTATAACCACCTTTGTTTATCAGTCTGGCTCCAATTTCCTCAAATAGCAGATCATCGTTGCAGGATGAGGGTTTGTCATGGACCACTTTCTTCCATTTCCACCATAAACTTTCTGTCATATTGAGATCCAGTCTGTTTGCTGCCCATTAAAAGTTTTAACTTTCTTTTCTCTGTGCCAAGATCCATTATAATCCTGGGAAACCATCACCAAACCTACTTTTAATTGATCATATGGGGAAAAAAAACCTGTCAATCTAAATGTCCACCTGTGCATTTATTGTGAGGTATGACCGCTATCTTCCCTGGACCTTTAACTGACAATGACCTTATATCATCAGTGAGTGTGGAAATATCCTTGTTTCTACCCCTGACAGGGCTCAGCCTGAATGAACCACATTGCTTTATACAACAGTTACAAGCACAGCTTAATAAATGACAGCAATACAAGATAAAGTATTATGATTTTTGTTTGTTTAACCAGTTATTTTGCTCCGCTAAGAAAAATAGTCCCTTCTGAATGAATCCAGTTAACTGTTGCTAAGCACCTCACTGAGCATAATATAGAAAGGAATAGGCATATTGTCACTTCATCCATATGTAACCAAATTAAATATTATTCAGTGCAGAAGTCTGTGTTTAAATACATCCTGCTCCACCTATTGAGTAGGTTTTGATGGTCTCCACACACTCCCCTCCTGCTTTAACTCCTCCTCTTCTCTCTAAGCTCCAGTTGATGTTATAGGCGGACATACTGGTGGCTCAACATGCAGACTAACACTCCATTTACTTCAGCTTCATGCGCCCCCAGTGGCACAGCGCAGCAACTGCACCTGTCAACTCACTCTGACGTCCCTGGCTGTACTGAGGATTTGTACTGATCTGCCAGTTTCAGAAGGTGGCAGGCATGCGTTGGAGGACTCATGGATGACACGTAATACACCCAAGAAGAAGAAGTCCTTATTTCCTTTTCCTGTTTTCATTCTTTTAGCCCAGAAAGGTAATATGGCCGCCATGGATCATCGTTTGTCGTCACATAAATGGCTTCATACTCCAAAAATAGCTGCAGAATACAAACTAAATTTATGTGGGATAATCATAAGGCTTTCTAAATCTGGGAGAGAGCACAAATGACCGACAGAATGCAAAATAACGGCCACGATGGACGAAAATGGACTGGTCACGTGAGCGAGCGAGCCCCCCTCCGCCACCAGGAAGTGATTAATTTATTTGTTTCTTTACATTGTACTGATTTTCTGGTTCATATACTTTGAAGATAAGATAACAACATACCCCTGTAGAGACAACGGTGTCAAAAAACAGAACCATTCTTTGTGTAAATATGTCCGAAGTCCACTTTTGACTGAGTTATGGAATTTATATAGCTGCTGTGACATTATGCAAATTAGATGTATAAATTTATTCCTATCTGAAACTTTGGATCATATTCTACATCTTTCTAATTGACAGTAAGCCATTATCTCTTGCAACTTTCAAGTTATAGCCTTGGAAATCTGAACTATTTCATTGACAAAAAATCTTTACCACTCTTGACCACCAGGGGTTATGTCGCCATATGGCGACTGGGACAGTTAGAGGACCCTCACTGATCTCCGATGTTTCTTCGTGCTTTCAGTCCAGTATCACTTCTCTCCATTTATCGCTCACAAATGATAAAAACAGCAGGCTTTGTCTCACAATCATAATTTTACTGTTCCATAACATACAACAGAAATTATATAAATATAAATAAATATTATAGTTACAGCCATTATATAGGTTTACTTTAAAAATGCAACACAGACATCAGTAAATAATAGGTCACTGGGAGACATCAGTTTACTGTCAGTTAGGTTCATTACATATTTGTGTCAATTGGTTCCAGTTTTTCTGTTTGTTTTGAAGAAAAAACTGAAACAAAAACAAACAAACAGGCAAATGTGAATGAGTTTCAACTGAAGTTTTTGGCTGCCAAAAGTTACCAGGTGATATTCCAAATATGTACATTTATTAAAAAAAAAGGAAAAAAAGTCTTGTGAAGCTTTTGGCAGAAGTGAGAAAAGGTAAACGGTTGTGTGATGAAATGAACACGTGTTTACCTTTCTCAGTGAAATTTATCACTTGCAAGACAGATAAACCAAGGTATGAAATCAAACAGCCAAAAAAGAAAAGCATACATAATATATGAATGTATATGAAGAAGGACTTTACAGTTAAGAAAACAAATCACATAATAAACTAGAGGGCACTCAGAGAGCACATACCTCCACCAAGGCCCTATCTCTCAGAATGTTGGTTTGTTTGTCTGATGTTAACAGGATTACACAAAACCTACTGGACAGATGTTGATGAAATTTTCACCAGAGGTGGCCCTTGGGCTACAGATGAAGCCATTAAATTTCCAAGGTGATCGGGGTCAGGTTGCACATTTTGGATCACTTTTTCACTTTTTTTAACATTGTGAGATAGGGCCTTGGTGGAGGTATGTGCTCTCTGAGTGGCCTCTAATTCTTGACATACCATGAGTGTGTACCTCCACCAAGGCCCGATCTCACAATGTTAAAGAAAGTGAAAAAGTGATCCAGAATCCACATCCTGACCTGGATCACCTCCAGAACAGAATGCTGTCATCCGTAGCCCAAGCACCACCTCTGGTGAAAATTTCATCAAGACTGGTCCAGTAGTTTTTGTGTAATCCTACTAAAAAACAGACAAATAAATAAACAAACATAAAAACATTACCTCCTTGACAGAGGTAATAATAAGTAGTTAAACAAATAAGTCTCTAAATAAATACTGCTTTTTACAACAAAACAAACTGTAATTGTGGCTCCTCATACAAAATGAATTCATTCTCACCAACAATATCCAGTCAGTGCTCTGACATTTTCCATTCAGTGGTAAAACTACTGTTGTAGCACATCTTCTGTTCGGAGCACTGACTGACAGCTCTGCAGCACCAGCCAAAATAATGAAGGGAAAATGTTTTCGTAATGAAGGGAATAAGTGACAATGTCATTTTTAAAACAAAATGGACACAAAGTCTTTAAAGTGCTTGGAAATCAATGCAGATATGAACGATACAATTTTGTAACAAAAAAAAAAAAAAAGACCTGCTGATGAAAGAAACCTCCACAACAGCGAACAAAATGGCCCTTTGGTCTGCTGTTAATCAATGCAATCAAGTCTTATTGAGTTAATTAGATCATTGAACCATGAAATTATTATAAATGACAGGCTATATATAAAAAATATATTCATTAAAACTTGAAAACATAATAGTTTACATGAGAAAAAAAAAGTGAAAATGTATTTTAAGTATAATTGTAGGATAAGACAGTCGCCTCTGATGTACTTCTTTCTTATGTGAAAGACAAAAAGTCTCTGGCAAATTAAAAAAACAAAACAAAACATCTTTTATGACACAGACATGTGACTGCTGAATAGATCAGCTGCAAAATAAAAGTCGAGGCAGTAAAATCACCAATGTAACTGTGAGGAAAATGCATCATTTAGACCAAAAGAACAAAGGCATCTTCATTGTTGGATGCAGAAGTCAACATTTAACATGTAAGTCTTCACAGTGTGCATGAATGAACCAGCAGTGGTTCACTGTATCAGGGCTGAGATCCCAGAGAAGAGACCATCAATCTTATTTAATGGCCACATACAGTATTTACAGGTGAACCTTTTCACTAAAATCAAAGTTTCTATGCCATTATAACAACATAAACAGTAGTGAGTCACCAGGATACAGTGACAAAAGTCTGATGATAAAACTGCTTATTTAATTGGTTTTATGTAAATTTGTATTCTCTGAGCCCAACTACAATCACTTATATATCAGAGGCCACAACATACAAGGTACTGGAGAGCACTGGCTGTCAATTTTCTATTCAGTGGTCCATTTTTGACATTTCCCCAAAAGGAGTCTTAACCTGTGGTTTCAGGAAGTGTTTCATCCTTCACTTTAACATAACAGCTTAGTTCCTTTGGAGAAATCATCTCCAAATTGCTCTGACATAATCAGATGATTAAATCAAAATCCATGTCCACACTCCAGGATTTGGCCAAGTCAAAATGAATGGTCACAGAACAAATTCTACTGTATAATGTCTAATATCTAGTGCCTGTGTGTGTGTCCAAAGGTGCTTATTTTACATAGGTAGCGACAGCAAGCTTGGGTACAACTGACCTACCACCAGTATTTTAACTTTTCCAAGATTTTTGGTAGAGAGGGCTATGGTATGGATTTGAACTTCCCAATTATCTTTCTACTTGAGCAAGCAAACTCATGGGATCTTCACAAACAACTTTGATCTTGATCAGAGTTGCTGAAATTTGAATTTGGCTGACATTTATACAGTATTGATCTGAGCCTATGTGAATTTCTTGAGTTATTCCAGTCACAAGTTAGGTGTTCTCACTCTCTGCCGGGGTGATGGCAAACCCCCCCCAGCCTTAAGTCTGAGGGGTAGAATAAAAATTTAAACACAACAATTAGGGATGCACAATAATATTGGCATGTTATTGGTATCAGCTGATAAAGCATTTAAATTGAAAAAAAAAACAACAAAAAAACTTCTTGAGCAAGCTCACATACCCCACACATCGGCATTATCAGGGCCCCCACAGAGAACTGTGAGGGGTGGGAAAAAATGAAGTCCCTCTCCCCAAAAATGAAACCCCTCATTTTAGTCAAAGCTTCTGCATGAAGAGGGAGTGAATCCAATCATAAATGTAGACGCTATAGTGGCAACAACATAAAAAGAAACCTCCCCAAAATAAATGAAACCCCTTATTAGGTGTGTGAGAAAAGCGAGTGTGTTCAAGGAATCGATGAGTTAAAGTTTCTGTATAAATCTGAAGTGAATCCAAACAGAAATGTAGACGCTGTAGTGGTGACATACTGTCAAACAAATGGGGACGGATGGGACAAAAACATTACTATAATTATTTACTGTCATCGGCACAAATTAATGTTTACAGCTGATAAAATATAACTGTTATGCTTCCTCTGCAGCATGAGGGAATCACGTTATCACATTGGTTGAGTATAACATAACAGACATGTCTGCCTCCGCACAGCCACATGAGGAGCAAAAAAACACAACATGAGGAATCCACTCAGCCCAAACAAGAGAATGACATAACTGAAGGCAAAAAACAAAAAAACAACAACAACAAAACTTCAGCAGCAGCCTCCTCCACAATGTCCACAGGTGTTAGGGTTACAGCCAAGAGATCTTCATCTCTGGAGGCAGCACTAGCTGTGATGCTTTGACGTTACCTTAGTTAGGACCTCCATTCAAGAACAGCGACAGTGAAGTCGGTAGAGCAGCCAGAGGAGTGAAGAAGTTGGATAACTCCAGATCAGTGAAATCATCATGGGAATCAAAGAGGGGGGGTTGTTCCTTGACTTTGGCCACCGAGGCTCAGCTAGAACAGACGTGAGACAGGTCAAGTGAGTGCTGTATGCTAGGCACCTCGAGGTATTCTAGTGAGGACAGTCAGGAGTTGAGGGTTTCCTGACGCTGAAGGAGATCTGAGATGAGCTGCTCAATGGAGTTCACTCCTTATCCAGTGTTGCCAACTCACTCTTTTGGAGTAAGTCCCACTCCTTTTCCCTCACTCTCTCACACCACAAACCGTATGTCTCACTCCAAAATGAAGTAAACACTGCCAATACTGTGTTGACTTTCTTCAGATTTTTACATAATAGTTGCTCTCAAGGAAGCATAAAGTAGAGCGAACATGTTTTAAAATTTATTCTGAGGTAAAGAAGTGTATGTGTTGAAAAAAAAAATAACCATTAACGGGTATTGTGCCTATGCACATTCAGTCCACCTCTACCCCCAAGTCTCTGCTGTGCACAACTCCCTGTAAATCTCACTCCAAGCTTTTCTGAAAAGTTGGCAACTCTGCCTTATCTCAGCAACAAGTACAGAGGCAACCATACGCTTTAGTTCCTTTCACCACAATATTCAGCAGTCTGTACTGACAGTCTGTCTCTTCCTCGCCTCACAAATTTGAGCAGGTCTCTGCCCATAGCAGGCATGTAAAGGGAAAAAAAAAATTATCCTTGCTCTGTGTTGAAAGTTGCGGTGGTCCACTGCTCAGTCGCTCCGGGTGGGCATTGGTGGTGGTGGTCTGCTTCTGTGGCTGCAGCCGCCCCGGGGCGGGTTGGCGGGGGTGTGGCTCCTGGTCCGCACCAGTGGTTTTCTTGGCCGCTGCCGGGCACTGGTGCGTGTTCATGCCCACTACATCTGTGCCGCGGCAGCCCCAAGTGTTAACGGTGAATGCATGGGGAAGAGTACAAGTGGATGTGAGTGAGTCGGAGCACGAGTGGGAGTGTGTATGGTGAGCGTGGGTGGGTGCGGGCGACTGTTAGGGTGAGTGGGAGCGAGACTGAGTGGGTACGGGAGTGGGTGGTCTGGGTGTGGGAGTGCGAATGTGGGATTGTGTGGGGGAGAGGGCAAGTGAGAATGAGTGAGTGCATGTGAGTGTGTGTGGGTGCGAGTGAGAGTGTGAGTGCGTGGAAATTGTGTGTGTGCTGGTCGGGGGGGTGCTGGACTGAGGGGGTGGCACCTCCTGGTGCCTCTTGGCCTTGTGGGCTCCCTTGGACTGGGGGGGCTGGCCCCCCATGGGTCTCCTGTGCCTTGCTGCCACCTTCCTTGGGCATGGGGCCTGGGGGTTCCCACGGTGTGTGTTGGGGGCGCTGGGGTGGGTGCGGGCCGCTGTTGGGGTGTCTGGGGGGGGCTTGCACCTCTGGCGCCCGGGGGAAGAGGCGCTGGCCTTCCAGCACCTGGAGCCTGGTGTTGGCCTTGCTGGGGGGGGGGGGGGGCGGGGGCTGGCCGGTCCACCCCCGGACCGCACCCTGGTGGCCCTCAGCCATCCCTCCTGGGGCAGATGCCTGGTTGTCCTGGGGCTTTTTGGCCTCGGGACATTTGTGCTCTGTGGGGGTTGGTGGTGCTGTCTTGCTTGCTCGGGGTTTCCGGGTTTCTGGGGGGTGGGGTGCTGTGACCTGCCATCCTCTTTGTATGTTTCCTGGCAAACCACTCACACGCACACACTTACTTTGCGTGTGCTCTCTCACGCACACAAATATGCCTCTCTTTTAACAGGTGCAGATACCAGAGTTGTGATGAAACCTTTTCAGTAGAAGAAACAGTTTGTCTTCTGTATGTTTCAGTTGTGTTAGTTTGTCTTCTCTGTTGTTCCTCCCTCTATTCTTTCCCTCTCCCCACCCCTCTTTTCCCCATTCCCCCCCTGTCGGGTCCTTCATGGGTAAAACAATTTAAATAAAGTATTAAAAGTTATTATAAGAGGAGTTTATAAATAATATACAATACATAAATATGTGCTGTAGAAAGCTCCTTTTGGCAAAGTAAATCTGTTTGGTACAATAAGAGATGCAGATTTCTGTTCTGCTTACCTAGCTGCTTGACAGGACAAGGGGGGAAAAGACCATTAAAAGCAGCCAAGGTTTAAAATATTCATGATTAAAAGTTTCCAAAGTAGCATAAAATATCAATAAAAAGGCCAGTAAAACCTGAGGTTCTATGTCAGTGGTAGTTGTTTGAGGACTGTGTCTTTATATGCCAGTTAATCATCAGTGTAAGACAAGGGAGACGCAAATAAGTGGGAAAAATATGTGCATGTACTGTATCGACAAAAACTAACTTCAAAATATTGTGCAGTCAAATGTGCAGTCAATTAGAAAAAATATATGTTGCTGTTTTTTTAAAATGAAAATTATGATCCAAATCAATTGTGAATATCTTCTAGTTGAAGACACTAAATAAAATGTACTTTTGCAAAATATCTCCAGGATGCTGCCGGGAACAGAAGAACTCACGATGGCCAAATGAAGTTCATGCTGAAAACCACAGAGACTGTAACAGAGGTTTACCCCTCATCATGTCCTGCCGACTGTCATGCACCTTTCAAAAATGGCCCCACCTGGTCTGTTATTTAAAGCATATAGTAAATTGTCAGTCAGTTCTGAGTTACATCTTTAGTCTTACTTCAGTCCAACCAGTTATCACAAATTTTCCCTTTGTTTTGGAATAAGGGGCCAACAGACCTTGTTTACATGAAAGTATACCCTGTTTTTGCGTTAACCCTCATGATGTCATCATAATGATAATGTCATATTAATTTAACATCATGAAGGCTAAATTAATAATTTAGCCAGAGGCTGTAATAGACAGATTTTCTACTATCCCAAATAGTGGGTACTAAATTACACATGGAGTCTTGAAAACTGCATGTTTCCTTTGTAGGAGTTTTGCACATGATTTACTATGGAGAACTATGCATGATGACAGGTGCAAACAGGCAAAATGTGCCATATTTAAATGAGGATTTAGAGTGTTCCACTGCACCCTCATGGAGAGTTTGGAGACTGACTGATGTAAACACATGAAGACATTTGATTTGGAGACATTTATGGTGCTAGATGAAGAAGCGAAACAGAGAGTCTGCTGCCGTTGTGGCTTGGAGGTCTGTGGATGACTCAGAAGTGGACAGAGTTTAACTTCTCTGTACATAAAAAAAAGCAACAAGTTAATTTCTTGTTGCTTTTTTGCATGCTACAGCGACTTTGAATAGTTTTTTCTTTCATCACTGTTCTGTTTGCATCAAAGAATGTTACAGAGTGAATAAAAATCTTCAAACACAAGTGTAAACACACCTTCTTAACACATTCACTCATTTCTCTTATGAATATTCACTTGGACACTTGCCACTGGTGCATAAGCATTCGGCACCTGCTTTTTAAGGGGATTAAAAATAGACACAATCACAGATGACCCAATTCATACTAAATCCTATTGCCCCTGTTCAGTGAATACATTTACATTTATACTACCTGGTATGTTGCAAACTCCTTCAGAAATACCCCATTCTGCATATTCATTAAGGCAACAACATCCCCAGCACACATTATTTTGATCAGTAGAATGATGCAAACCTCAGTGCGTGGTCTCAGTACACCAGTTTGTTCCATTTGTGTGGCGCATGCCATCAACTTCACACGTTTTAGCACCTCCGAACCTTTAGTGAATCAGGCCCTGAATGATGATTTATTTTCTTTTAATGTGTCACTCATCTAAACCGTCTAAAGCGTGCGTGGACCAACACTTCCTGAAGCCTCAGTTGACTGTTACGGAAAATGAGCATCAGTCATGCAGAACAGAAGTGGGTGTGTGCTAGCGTGTGTTGCTGAGGGGGTGCAAGTGTGATGGGAAGTAAGTCAAACTCGTCTCTCCATCCTGTTTTCAAGAAATAAGAACAGAGCCTCTTTCAGGCTGATGATGACCATGCAGTTTGGAAACTGTACAGGTTACTGAATGGACTTCATCACGAGAACTATGTAAACTTTCAAGTCAAGTAAAAAAAATCGACAGTACACCAAAAAAAACCCCAAAAAAACCCAACAAAAAAAGAGTATTTCAAGTGAGCAACAGCAGCATTATGATAGTGTTTCTGTTTTCACATGCTCTACGGTCTGCCCCGCAGCCAGAGACGTGTGGCAGAAGATTTCAGTCGCTCACATCAACTCCTAGCTTGCAATAAAATTAGGTCCCTGACTGAGAACTCCTTGGCATTAAAAGAAGTTTCTAGGAATCAATCAATATGCGCATGTCGCAGACTGAACTCTTCCTCCAAATGTCTCTGTCATCACAAACAGACCGTAGAAAAACAGTAGCTTCTTACATTATAAATACTGGAATAATAAAAATGTGAGGGGCGCTTGATTCACTTCATCTTGATGGTTCCCCTGCTGACACTGTTAAATCAAGCTCCCCTCAGAGAGCTCAGAGATCTGAACAGGATTTTTAAACACATACTGTATACACACAGTCAAAGCTGTGGGACAGGAAGCTAAAGTTAGCTGGTTTGCTGGTGTCACTACCGTACTGCAGAGACAAAAAACACGAGAATCGATAGCAAGGTCTGTCCCTTTTTTCATCCAAGTCATGTTTGAATGAGAAACACTTAAAAATGGGCCCAGACTATTTAAGACTAAAGGCTAGAATCAAGGCATAATCACTTCGTCCCAACTGGAATCAGGAAGCACTTCCTGTCAGATGACGGCATGTAAGACATGTTGATGAACAAAATAACACACACACATTCAACACACGCCACACTACACCTCCTGCACCACATTTGTATGAGCTTAAAAATTTTGCTGATTTTTCTCCCCTCCTTTGGATGCTGACCTAGCTTTAAATTAGTTGCAGTATTTTAGAACAAATGAGTGCCTTTACACTGCCTTGATCAGTTATTTTACCAATGTAATCAGAAGAACTGGTGAACCAAAAACCAACTAAAATAACATGTAGTTTTAAAAACTGTGCAGTTCCTCACACGACCAATTGAGGCTAAGTCCTAAAAGCCAGGCTCATGCACAGTCTGGAACAAAACACTTTATATTAATCTGTTTTTTATTCATAAGTGTGTAGTATGATAAGTTTATTTACTATATTTTAGAATTGGTTTGAATTATATTAAAGCTAAATAAAGGTTAATCATGATTAAGGTGTGACTGCTGAGTAGTTAGTAGCTGTCAGGCATCATGCCATCGTGCCATTGTTTGGAGTTAGCTTTGAAATGTAATTTTTTTTTTTCATTCAGTAAAATTTAAGTATTTTTTGTATACATGTTAGCACTATTTACCAAATATCTGCTTTCTGTGCAGTTTGAATGCACTTTGTGAATGTAGATAGCGGCCCTTATCTGAAAACATAACACTCCACCCTCTGGGAAAAAAGACGACCTCTGCCTGTACAAAAAAAGCCTCAAATCTTCTTTTAGCTGCTCCCTTTTGGGGTCACAATTATGATTACAACAGAGCCCAACTGGAGAGATCAGTGTGCTCAAAAGAGGTAACCTGCACTATACTTAGAGATGTTTATGCAGTTATGCAAGAAGAAAATCAAATGTGGATTGTTCTATTCTACAGACTCTCAGGGCATTGACTGTTTAAGCAGCGAATACCATTAAAGGGGTCACTGACTGAAAAATGGTGTGTTTATAGGTTTTAACTGTCTGAAATGAGTCTACTGGTCATGCAATCATCAAAAATTTTTCAAAACAGTCAATTCTCTTAAACGCAGCCTTTATATTGTTTTTCTCTCCCAGAAACATTTTTAACTCTTCCGTCTAAATCGTATATGTCATGATTAGAAAAAGTCAACCCACCGCCGTCCTAAAGACCCACCCACTGCTCTATTATTGGTCCGCCTAGCTGTCCTTCATGTAGATGGAAAGGGGGGGAGGCTAAAGGTAGCCTACAGTGGGGTAAAAAAGTATTTAGTCAGCCACCAATTGTGCAAGTTCTCCCACTTAAAAGATGAGAGAGGTCTCCAATTTTCATCATAGGTATACCTCAACTATGAGAGACAAAATGAGAAAAAAAAATCCAGAAAATCACATTGTCTGATTTTTAAAGAATTTATTTGCAAATTATGGTGGAAAATAAGTATTTGGTCAATAACAAAAGTTCATCTCAATACTTTGTTATATACCCTTTGTTGGCAATGACAGAGGTCAAATGTTTTCTGTAAGTTTTCACAAGGTTTTCACACACTGTTGCTGGTATTTTGGCCCATTCCTCCATGCAGATCTCCTCTAGAGCAGTGATGTTTTGGGGCTGTCGCTGGGCAACACAGACTTTCAACTCCCTCCAAAGATTTTCTATGGGGTTGAGATCTGGAGACTGGCTAGGCCACTCCAGGACCTTGAAATGCTTCTTATGAAGCCACTCCTTTGTTGCCCGGGTGGTGTGTTTGGGATCATTGTCATGCTGAAAGACCCAGCCACGTTTCATCTTCAATGCCCTTGCTGGTGGAAGGAGGTTTTCACTCAAAATCTCATGATACATCGCCCCATTCATTCTTTCCTTTACACGGATCAGTCGTCCTGGTCCCTTTGCAGAAAAACAACCCCAAAGTATGATGTTTCCACTCCCATGCTTCACAGTAGGTATGGTGTTCTTTCTCCACCAAACACGACAAGTTGAGTTTTTACCAAAAAGTTCTATTTTGGTTTCATCTGACCATATGACATTCTCCCAATCCTCTTCTGGATCATCCAAATGCTCTCTAGCAAACTTCAGACGGGCTTGGACATGTACTGGCTTAAGCAGGGGGACACGTCTGGCACTGCAGGATTTGAGTCCCTGGCGGCGTAGTGTGTTTCTGATGTAGCCTTTGTTACTTTGGTCCCAGCTCTCTGCAGGTCATTCACTAGGTCCCCCCATGTGGTTCTGGGATTTTTGCTCACCGTTCTCATGATAATTTTGATCTTGCATGGAGCCCCAGATCGAGGGAGATTATCAGTGGTCTTGTATGTCTTCCATTTTCTAATAATTGCTCCCACAGTTGATTTCTTCACACCAAGCTGCTTACCTATTGCAGATTCAGTCTTCCCAGCCTGGTACAGGTCTACAATTTTGTTTCTGGTGTCCTTTGACAGCTCTTTGGTCTTGGCCATAGTGGAGTTTGGAGTCTGACTGTTTGAGGTTGTGGACAGGTGTCTTTTATACTGATAACGAGTTCAAACCGGTGCCATTAATGCAGGTAACGAGTGGAGGACAGAGGAGCCTCTTAAAGAAGTTGTTACAGGTCTGTGAGAGCCAGAAATCTTGCTTGTTTGTAGGTGACCAAATACTTATTTTACTGAGGAATTTACCAATTAATTCATTAAAAATCCTTCAATGTGATTTTCTGGATTTTTTTTTTCTCATTTTGTCTCTCATAGTTGAGGTATACCTATGATGAAAATTGGAGACCTCTCTCATCTTTTAAGTGGGAGAACTTGCACAATTGGTGGCTGACTAAATACTTTTTTGCCCCACTGTATTAGCCCCTGAGCTAACACTGGTATCAGGATGCTTGCGCTAAGCGCAGCTTATATTGTTATTTTCTTCAGATCCTAGTCACCCTAATAGCCATCCCTGTTTCGTCGTGATTCTGCAGTGGATCGCCCGTACTGGCACACTGGTCACTGCAATCAAAATGGCCCTGGACCAGAGGCCACTGGCTGGAGGCTGCTGGCTCTCACAACCAGCTCCCTCACCCTCCTCCGGGGCTCCACGCGACTCCGCTCCGCTCTCATGGGCAGTGTAGGAATGCTGCCTCGTGATGGTGCGGCCCCCAGCTGGCCATGGGAGCAGAGTGGAGTCCCACAGAGTGAGACACTGCCCTTTGAGATCCCTTGGTTTGGTAGCTTAGCTTGGCCAGCAGCCTCGGGTCATAGGCCAGGTCTCGGTTGCAGCGACCGGGGGGCCGTACAGCACACGGTGATTTGTTGTGGAATCACAGCAAAATTATTGGGAGATGGGCCGGACTGATGCAAGATACACTATGACTGTGGATCAGTGAACCAGCCCTACTTATCCCAGCTAGAAGGAGGCTATAAGCTAGTCAGCTAATGGCTATCTGACGTAAGAGGGAGGGCGGAGTTGAATAGGTGAAGGATCGTTCTTAAAGTTACAGGTTTTAAATCAGAGCGTTTCAAGAAAGCCTAGAAAAACACACAACAAACTTGCTTCAATAATTAAAAAAAATAAGGAAATGTGAACAAAATATGTCACAAACACTTCATTAAGACATGAATGAGCTGTTTAAAATGTAGAAAAAGTGCAGCCAATGACCCCTTTAAAGTGAGTTTACAGATAACAGGTTTGTAGACATGAAGGTAATTTTACATCAAGTTTTGTTGTTTTAAAAAATCAGACACTGGTGCAGTATGAGAATACAGTGCAGCAGTACATTTATTCCACACATGTCAACTATTCATACAAGTCTTGTACAAAATTTGTTGTGTGGAAGTTTCATTTTTTTCCCCCTGCCCCAGACAGTATTTTTAGCTGATGGTGAAGCTGCCTGAAGCCCTCCCGGCATGCTAGCCTCTCAGCTCACTTATGTATCATGAACAAGGCCCAGTAATTCCCCTATGAACCCCCTTTTAGATGCTTCTGCTAGCTGTTGTTCATTGGTAAGCTGATAAGCTCATTGGTGCTTATCCTATAAAATTGGTTGCATTTGTTCCCCTATTTAGACCTGCAAATGACCACCTGAAACAAAGGTTCCTATTGGTCCGTATAGTTCAGGTAAAAGTTGTGTGAGATCAAAGTCTGTTTGGATATTTTTTTTACCTGCACACATTTTCTGCAGCAGTCTAAATAAGTTAATAATAACTAAGTGTGGAGGAAAAATTGATACAGCATAATATTGCAATACTTTCTGGTGGTGATACTGTATTGACTCAGAAACACCAGTATTGTGATACTTTACTAAGAATTATTAATGTTGCAAATACAAATTAACCTATTTAGGTACCAGAGTAATAAAAATCAAATGACTTTTCAGTCCACTAGATGGTGCTAAATGCTCACTGTCTGGTTAAGTCAGCACAGCAAAAGAGTGACTCCTGCGATCCGATCCAGGAGTTGAACAAGAGGACGATCAGGATGGGAAATCCCAACATACCATTTCACAACACTCAATATATTGTAAGATCGTGACAATATTGCATCGTGGCCAAAGGATCGTGATAATGTCGCATCGTGTGGTCTCTGGTGATTCCCACCCCTAATAAGAACCCAGTAAATTTATTTAAATACATTTCGGTGTGATTTTATTTATTTGGATGAAGCTCCATGTTTGGTGTGAAACAACTTTATCTCAGGTTCGTCTGTTTGTCTTATTGCTGCCTCAAACTTCTTTATCACCTTACCATTCCAGCCAGTGTCCAGCCAATGTAAAACGTCCCATGGGTGGCACACCGGAATGGTATTATACCATCAAACTGCAAATCACAACACTTCACAAAACAAAAACATTAAAAAATACAGAGAAAGTAACACCTCTTATCTTGATATGCTGACTATAAATGCTATAGGACTACTTAGATCAGTAAAACATACTTTGATTCGACTTTTCCAAAACAAATAATTATTTTCTTTCATGTAATTTAATATATAAATTAAAACAAATCCACATATTTCTTAATAAGCACTTTTTTTGCAGGGCATGTCTTGTGCTCATAAACATTAAAATTAAGCTAAATTTATATAAAAAACTTCTAAGTAATGAAGTTCTTTTGACTGTTCACTTTATTTTACACTCATGTTGGTTAGCATTCCAGCTCATACAAATGTTTTAGCAGAACTGCAGTTATTTTCACAACACCTCAGCCCTGAACACTCGTCATGATGAAGCGCTGACAAGCCACACTGCTCATGCTGCTCACCATGTATGGAAGCCCTAAGGTTGAGGTCTCATTGAATCTCAGCGATGCACATGACAGATGGGGTGCTTGGATGAGGAGTGGCTGTTTCATATTCATGTTGCCCACACCACTGTTGAAACCTGCAGTTTGATCGCTGTCCAACTTTAGCTCTCTGTCCCATTACTTCATTTTTTGACAGAATGAGGATTTTTTTTTTTTTTTTTTTTTTTTTTGCCTGTTAGAAAGAGAAGTACTGTGCGTAAAGCTCCTCTTCTTCTGTAATGCATTCTTTGCTTTTTTCAGCCTCCATCTCCTGCGGGGCCGACGGCGTCGTACAGTTGGCTTCAGGAAGGCTGAGGGAGGGGAGAAAAACATCTGTTCAGATGACGAGGAGACAGAGATGCTCTGCCAGGAATTCACAGCCTGACTAAAATATATGATCAGATGCTCACAGATTCTGATGCTGGCACACTTGGGTGTTTGATGGAACAGAAAATAGCAGTGATAGGGGTTTGTTTGTTGTGACTGTGGGTAGTGCGAGTGTCACAGTGTAATGAGAGAGCCGCAGTGAGTGATCATCCAAGATGCTGAGCAAGTGGAGACTGGTGTGATGTCAACATTCATGATGGACTGTGATTGATATCGTTTATCCTCCACATTTAGGGAGACACGCACATACAGTATGCAAGGAAAACCAAAACCCAAATGGAAGGTGGAAGACATTTCTATATAGATTGTCTGGCCCAAAAAAAAAACAAAACAAAAATACTGGTGACTGCCCCTCAGCCTCTTTGTTTGCTGTTGAGAGAGTAGTTTATGTGGCAATTTGACCTTGAACTTTGACCTTGCGATGCCAAAAGCATAGTGATAGTTTAGGGTCACAGGGTGAACCTGTGTACAAAGTTTGGTGACCCTAGCTTTACTTGTTGTATAGTAATAGTGCAGAGGGAATGCTAACCCCGACCTTTTGACCTCAAACCCATAGTTCAAGTTGAGGATCCCAAGGTGAACCTGACAGTACAGACAGTAATATCACGGAGCTTGGGAATATTTAAAACAGTGAACTGAAGCATTCACAATGCTTCTTTCCTTTGATTGCTACAGTTGCTTCGTTTAGCCTGTATTACATACTGACATACAGTACATACCCTTCATATTTATTTAATCTGACACTTAGTTCTTCATCAGTGATGTACTTTGCTCTACAGTCTCTTCATTCTCCCAGTGGTCATCTGCTGCCATCACCACCTCTTTTATGTGAGCGTGCACGCAGCCAGATAGTTTAACCCATTGTCCATTTACCGAGTTGATAACTGTGTTCATAGTACAGATAATTCTGATCCAGGATGTCTGGGTTAGTGAAGCCAGATAACTTGAACATACCCTGGGTATATTGAACCTGCTTCCTAGTACAGGCCTCTGGTAAGAGCTGTGGGAGCAGAATTTGTATATACTGTATGTGAATAACAGCTTGTTTACAAACTCTGTGGTCATCGATAAGTACTGTTCACTGGACCTGAAGCTGCTGGCAGGAGATGTAAATAGGTGGGAAAAATATCTGCATATGTATCACCATTGGCAAAAACTAGTTTTAAACTATCTGCACATCGGTTACCATAGTGGGCACATATGCGGTTTCCATATGCTTCACATGCTTGTTACTGTGTGCTTACTGTTTACTGTCTCAGAGGAACAAAAGGTCTGAACCTCCTTGGGGTAGCAGGAGGATGCGAAGTGTGGCCTTTAGTATGCAGAGGGACGGCCATGAAGGATTTCCTGACCACCAGGACTTCAGCTGGAGACAGAAGACCTGAAGGGGGGTGCATTGTGATTGGGGATGTAAAGACAATGCGATTGTTTGCTTTGATGTCCTGGGGTATAAAAGGACAGCTGTGGGGGCATGCCTCTCTCTTCTTTCTGTTTTTGGATGTTGGAGAATGTGGTGGTGAATAAAACTGATTTTGAGTAAGAAACTCAGCCTCGTCTTTCTACACATCTCCACACCATCAAAAATTCTACTATCGTGCATCCCTACCTACTGTTTACTGAAATTGTCAGTAGTGAGAAATTACTCATAGTACCGTAAGTATTATGCAACACTGGCTATGTTTACTGCCCATTACTGGTAAGATTGTGCCATAACTAACATGTTGTACTACCACAGCACATTTTATTAGACACTACGTATTTCAATCGTTTGGCCTGTGAATTAACAAGCTAATGGTTAGCATAAAAATTAGCGTTAATGTTTACCATTAGCCTCTTCAAAAATTCTCTACTGCGACTTCTGTTTCACGTAACTAGAGAATGCAGACTCTCCCATGATGAAAAGCTGTGCATCCTTTGTATTGGTCGTTTCTGGAATGATGATGCAGTCACCTCCCACAGTGAAAGCACCTGTGCTTTGTTGTAGTGGGCAGGGTCTCACATGAAAAGATCGTCTTCATTTTTGCTCTACAATATATTTTATTTCTCCATTTAATAAGTGAACTACGCTACAGTGAACTATTTTTCAGTTGGGTGTCCATGTGTTATGAAGGAATGCACTTACCAATTTCAACCACTTTTTGCAAAATTAAAGCACTTTCACAACCTTGAAAATACAGCATTAAAATTCATGTATTTTGAAGCATTTCCAGCAACCGTTGGAACCCTGTATAATAGGCTAAACATGTAAATAACCTAAAGGACAATACTTTTATTGTGAGATTCAGCTCATTTCATAAATGGACACATGGTTCAGCTGCAGTTTACACCCTCCAGCATCAGGCATCCCAGTGATTTCTAACCAGCTGTCGCAGCAAACGCCTCTTTCATGTGTACCGTCCGCTGCCTTTGCTGCAAGAACAAAGACCCAAACTGTTCCTGTTTTATTTATTAATTTCTGCTATTATACATTTTCAAGTTGCCACAGTGCTTTCAAGTACATTTTCCTTACGGCGTCACTTTGGGTTTAAAGTCCCCTTAAGGCTAATTTGTAGGTCTCTGATTTGGCTCCTTTTATTTGCAGATAGAACCAAAGCCAACTTTATTGTCATTCAAACCGTACAGGCAAGCGTGTACAGGAGAAGGAAAGTACATTTCCCTGAAGTTGAACCACGATGGCTCAAATAGGGTTTACTATATGTTCATTACTTTTTATCAGTTCACCTAATCTAATGATTACAGAGTGTGAAATGAAGTGGTCCATGTTGTAATCAGGATTTTCAAAGGCCTGAATATTACTTCCAAGAAGGAGAGAACAAAAGAAAAGACAGATAATACACATTGAATTTAACCCCAACCCACAACACAAAACTATAGAAATCCCTAATAATTTACATTCATTTTAACAATTTTGCCAAAAAGGGGGTTTGTGTTAAATTTTTAACATAACAGCAGGTAATGCCTGTTGTGGGGGAGGAGGAGGTGAGGACACAGGAGGGGGGTTGAGGAGTGAGGTGATGGGTAGACACAGGGAGGGCAGCAAACATCACATAAAATCTACTTCCTGAATCAGTGCAGTGAAACTGAACTGTGGGCAGCTGTGGCGGTAACGCACTTTGAGTCTCACCTCCTAAAGCTTTGTTGGCCCTGATGCTGCACCAGAGATTCCTGAAGATGAGGAGCATGAGGAAGAGCAAGGCTTGGGATGGGATGATGTGGAGGATGAGGAGAAGGAGGAGGAGGGGGAGGAGGATGATGTTGAAGAGAATAAGGAGAACGAGGGCTGAGCAGCGGCAGGGGTTTCCTAAGTCGAGGAAGGGACCTGTGGAGGCGGAAGTGAGGAGGAGCATGAGAGCCTCCTGATCCTCCTTCCTCCACCTCCTGTCCCTCCTCTTTATGTCCTCCATGACTCACAGCGGGAGGGCTGACGAAGTGTAGAGCTGAATGTCTAGGAAAGCTGGTGAAGCGGCGATCTGACTGGCTGCCTGTTATTGACTACACACAAACACACACACACACACACACACACATACACACGCAGACAGACAGACGTGACAAATAAGTGCTAGCTAACTATCAAGCTATCATCTGTTAAAGCTAGGCAGAGCTGAACTCGATCAAAGTCCACTTCAAATACAGAGCCCGATCAGAGTACTTTACCTTGAAAGAACCAGCATTCCTGTAGCTGTAATTCTTGGTGATTATATCCCCTTTACACAGGGGTGGAGATCATTGAGAGATCGCTGACACATCCGGCCAATTTTTGATCTATCAATGATCTTCAATGATCTCTACTGTTGCCACAGTCTCCTCAAAGTTTTGACTGAGTTCAAAACAGACAAGGATCTCCCAAACGATCCCAATCATCAAAAATTGTCCCAGTATCCGCACTGTGTAAAATGGCCCTTAGGTTATGTATGTCCCCTTTACACAGGGGTCAAGATCAAGCGTGGGCAACATGGCCAAAAAATGATATCACGATATTTCTGTCAATTTTCACAATAACGATACGTGACCCATGATGGCAAAATGAGTCACAATGAGGAAATTTTCAAAACTGAGGTATTGTTATTTTCATATTCTGTATTGAAAGACCTTTAAAATGATATATAATTTGTAGGAATAGGGCAAAAACTGACCAGCAACAAGCTGATTTTGTTTATATCTTGGCTGGTTTGAAAACGCGCATTCGATTGGTCCTGAGTTACGTCTTCCAGAATTCCATGTGTATTTTTAGAAAGTAGGAGTTACAAGCTGTACAATGATACCAAGCACTGACGGGGTTTATCCCGGGACTAGCCACCAGCAAACAAAGAAAGAATCATGATTTTTGACTTTTAGTGTCTGTAGCTCATAATAAACCCTGTGCGCATTCCAACTCATTTTGTCAGCACGGGTCACATATTTTTCGCGATATTACAGAACACAGTTTTTTTTTTTAAATTTATGCAAAAGGACAGTTTCACACACCAGCATTTTTACCTTCCACATATTCAGGAAAAACAAAACAAAAACTCTTATTTCTCCAGTTTATAAACAGCAGCTCAGATTGTTTAAAATATTTTTTTTTGTTCTGTATCAAATATAACAAGAAAATAATATAAACTGTTACATCTTAACTGCACACTGATGTCAGGTTTTATGCTTAATCATTTTACCTGCATTACTCTTGTTGCACGGACCTCTCTGGGGCTTTCTGACTCATGTTGCACTGAACGGATGTTTTTTTTTTTTTTCCCTTTTCAGATGGATGAATAAAATCAAGATGAAGCCGTCAAAACGTAATGAAAATACAACTACAGACACTTGGACTGGCACACTGTCAACACATTGTTGACATGCAGAAAGAATGTAAGCAGATTATCCACACTGCTGCACCATTTTGTTTTGTTTTTTGTTGTTGTTTTTACGTAGCAGCAATCTGAAACAGAAACTGAAACTTAAATAGTTCCACTCAACTGGATGTAGACGCTTTGACTTCAGACTGCAGCTTCCCATCCCACATTTGATTTTGCCATTTCTGTGCTAATACATAACTTCCATTGGCAGTGTAACGGTGTGATGTCATCACGCAGCAGACCCCAAATATCGCAATGTTCATTTTTACACCAGAATCAAAATTTATACTGGCATTATCGTGAATGATACGATATGCCACAACCCCTAGTCTAGATGATTGAGTAATGAAAAAATGGCCAGATCTCTCAACGATCTTTCAATGAACTCTAAATTTTTCCACTCTGAAGAAAGAGATCTCTAAGAGATAAGTGAGGAATCGCTGAGTGTTTGATGAAAGACCAATACAGTTCACTGAAATACTATGGCAGAGATCACTGAGTGCTCCTTCACAGATCACTTTCCCTTGGTGATCGTTGAGAGATTGATTTGGACTGTCAAAACTTTGGGGAAACCATGGTGATCACTGAAAGCTTTGGCAATTTTTAATCCTTTTTCGTCATCAAGTTTTTGGAATGTGGAGCACTTGGGAGTAAACCCACACAAGCATGGGGAGAACATGCAAACTCCACACAGAGAGGACTTGCTGGATTTGAACCCATGACCTTTCTACTGTGAGGCAGTAGTGCTAACCACCACACCACCATGCCTTCCCATTGCTCAACAATCTCTCAATGATCTCTACCCCTGTGTGAAGAAGAACTTACTACTCCTGCGGGATGAGGGCTGGTGGCCATCACCATGCGTACAGCCAATCAGGTTAACCAGTGCATGCCAACATTGCTGGTTTTGGGCCAGCTCCTCTGCGTCGTCAACAGCGACTCTGAGCTGTTGGAGGTCTCTCTCCACCACACTGAGCCATCTGGTGCGTGGCTTGCCCCGAGGTGTTTTCCACCCTGAGGCCCTGGGGTCGAATATGAGGATGACTTTTGTCGGGTGTTCTGGTAGGAGGTGAAGGACATGGCCAAACCAGTGGATATGTCACTGTGTAATAAGGTGGGATGCTGTCTGATGTGTGTGGGCTCGGAGCGCGTCATCAGAAGTGCGCTGAGGCCACCTGATGTTCTCGATGGTTCTGAGGGCTCGACTATCAAACCCATCCACTCTCAAGGCCAGAGTCTTATTCAGTGGCCATGTCTCTGACCCATAAAGTAGGATGGAGAGGATTGACGCACTGTATGTGTGGAGCTTTGTCTTTCGGGAGTTCGAGCAGTTGGCACCATAGAGGTTTCCATAGTGCCTGTAGGGCTGATGCAGCGAGGCCATGTCTGCGGTTGATCTCTGGTTTCAAGTCCCCATTGTTGGTCACTGTGGAGCCCAGATACACAAAGGAATTGACAAACTCAACGACATCATTCCCAAGCTGTAACGGGGGTGGGCCTGGTCCGTCGCCGACATGCATTAGCTTAGTCTTCGTCCAGTTCACCTGAAGGCCCAGCTTCGCTGCATCTTCATGGTATACAACTAGAGCATCTCACAGCTGACTATAGGATGGGCTGAACAGGATGGTATCGTCAGCATATTCAAGGTCAGCCAGATGGTAGCTGCCAAACTGCATGCCATGAACCCGGTCGCAGACCTTAGTTATTGGATAGTCTGTGACACAACTGAAGAGATCAGGATCGGCCAAGAAGAAGAAGAAGAAGCCATCTCTGTTGTCATTCAGTCCATACAGCCAGTCATGTACAGTAGAATGAAATTACGTTTCTCCTATCTACAATGTTAATCACATGTAGAATCAGAGGGGTCGCTGCCATGCAAGGAGCTGCCACAAACAACTTCTCCTTCCCCCATTCTATTATGCTGAGCACCAAGTTAGAAGGTGGGAAGTACCATTTTTATATGGTCTTTGGTATGACCCAGCTGGGACTTGCACCCCCAACCTTTCAGTTGTGGGGCGGATGCTCTATCAGCTAGGCCATCAATCCGGTGAAGGAGGTAGAAGAGCATTAGAAACCTCTCAACCACTCAGCAAGCTTCTTGGGCACTCAATAAACTCTCAATGATCAATCAGTGGTACCTCATGGTCTCTCAGATGTCGCTCAACAAGGTTTAAAAGATCTCTATGGATTCCCATGAAAGTTGACGGAAATTTAATTTTTGATCTCCCAAACATTTACACATTAACACCTTTTTCCAGGTTTCAGGAGATCATTGAGCGATTGGGCCAATTTTTGATCTCTCATTGGTCACCCAACAATCTTCATTGTGTGTAAAGAGGCCCTTAACTTGAAACCACCTATGACTACAGTTTTATGAATCGTTTGAGTTTAAATGATCCTGAATTCGTCGGCCTCCGTCGGTCTATGATGACCATGGAAGAGAATCCTAAATGTCTACTCTGCTGGAACAGCACTGCCTGTGGCTAAACAGGCCGATGCGCACCGGTGTTCTACCTTCCAGCGTTGGGCGTTGGTAGGATTCAAGCCTGGGCAGGAAGATATGGAGGACAAGATGTTACCCATGCAGCATGTCCCCCCTCTCCATGTCACTGATGAATCCAAAGGAACAGCAGGGCTGCTATAGTTTGGCACCAGCGCCGTCGCAGGAGCTGCCAGGACTATGTTGAGCACAACAGAGAACTGCCTTAGGGGCTCCGACTCCGGATTTTTCCTCAGGGTTGACTCCCGAAGCCTTTCCCGTGACCGGGTGTGCCGCAAGGCAGCGGAGGTTTGAAATCAGGGTTTACCTTCCCCTAGATGGGCTACCTTCCCAGGTTGACGAGCCACCATCTACCCGAAGCATCTGGTTTTAAGGCACCAGAGATCCGCCGCCCTCGCCCCTTCTCCTATTAGTAAAAGCAGTTCCGCCGGGCTTAGAGACTAAACCACACGGGCAGGCTAGGAGTTGGACTTAGTTGTCAGAGGCTTTTCGAGACGCATGCCATAAGGAGCATTTTATGAGCACTGAGAGCTTAACCCCAGTGCCGCTCCTGGCTATGACAACCTTGGATCCTGAATTAAGATTTGTGATTAACACAAGATTTTAGTATTTTAACTTTGATCTATAACAGGGGTCATCAACTGGTGGACTCTGGTCCGGATCCTGACCCCAAGAGTCCTCCATCCGAACTCCAAAGCCTTTTGATACAATTTTGGAAAAAAGGAGACTGTTTTGTTTTGGCTGAAAGGAAAAAGCAGAACTAAAAAACTGTATCAGCAGCCGTCGGGACAGTTTGTGGCGCGAGCCCCTGGGCGCTCCCCGTAGACTCGTGCAGACTCCACTAGTCTCCACTCTCTGCAGAGACTCTGTGGATCTGACTGCTCCAGAGAGTATGCAGCGGGTCGCAAAAGCACTTTTCGCTGCGGGCGTCACACACACACACACACACGAGACCAGGATATCCACCCAGACAAACACGCTTCCTTCCTGGTCTGCACCCACGGAATGAAGTGCTGTTGTGAATTAGAGTGTGTTTACCATGGCACTTCTGTCTCTGAATCTGTTGAGAGTGGTCCATGCTGGAACACAGAAGTGAAGTCAGTTCCAAAAGGATCGTGATCCCAATGAGCCCGCTTGACGCTGGAGGTCCTTTTCGTAGCCTCCCATATCAGGTAAAAACTCCATAAAACCTCCTTGTGTTACTTGTTACTTGTGTTACTGAAGATGAAAAGTTCCACCTCCCCTCTCCCTGAAACCATGGAGTTATACTATAGCTCAATCCAAGCTGTAACAGAGTTTACTCTCATTAATCATATTTCTGATGGAGCCATTGACCTGAGATTTTCACCAGATATCAGTAACAACCCAAGTAATCCATACATACAAATAAATCAAGGCAACTGTGTTCACAAAACAAGTTATATTTGATAAAGTGAAATGACCCAGCGAATAAGTATTGAAAGCGGTTGGTGAAATTCATTTAATATTTAGTAGAAAAGCCTCTGTTGGTAATAAGAGCTTCCAGATGCCTCCTGTATGGAGAAACTAGGTGCAGACACTGCTCAGGAGTAATTTTAGCCCATTCTTCCACACAAACTGTGTTCCAGTCTTGAAGGTTCCATGGGTGTCTTCTATGAACTCTGATCTTCAGTTCATTCTAGGGATGCAAGTTATTGATTAATTCATTAATTGATAATTGATTCACCTTATTAACGATTAATTGATAAGCAGCATTTTTCTTGAGAATCTGACTTTCCCTCAGTACAATACGGTCTATCTTTAACATGTAAAAAGTTGCTATTTTTTCATATATTGAATAAAACATGAACATCATATTCCTCAGTGATTTATTGCACCATTTGCATTTTTTTACTACAGACAATGGCTTTTTTGTAGTTTAATAAATTTTGTACTGTATAGAGGGATTGCACATGACGTCAGTGGTCACGTGCCATATTATATATTTTCTGCCATTTTGGACAGCAAACAGCGCAGACCCTGTGTTGAGAATAACAATAATTCCACTAGCATCTACTCAGCCCGACTCAACACAGTGTTGTTTGTTATCCATTACAACTGAATTGACATGTTTGTAAGACCCAGGGGACAAAAGACAGACTCGAGGAGACAAAGTTAACCTTTTATTTCCCAGTGAGTGATGTGTGCGTGTGAGAGGGTGTAGTGTGTGAACGTGTAGCGTGTAGTGCAGTGCAGGACTCAAGCTGGAGCTGAGCAGGTCTGAGCTTCGCCTGGCAACCCTATGAATACAGAGCAGAGTGATTAGCGCTGCACCAGCAAAAGGAGATGTGACAAGAAACTGCTGCTTACTTTGCAGGTAGCGGTGCAGAGCTTCTGCTTGCCTGACTGGCAGCTGCCAGGCAGTGAGCGTCCTGCTCGGAGCCGTGAGGTGGGGAGGCTACTCTGACACCAGGAAGATGCTGAGCTTCCGCCGGGAAGAGGGGGTCCGCTGCCTGGGGGGTCCACCTGTGCACAGGGGAGATTATCTTGACAAGGTAAGACAGAGGAGCGCTTACATGCGTTGCGCCTCCGTGGCTGTAGTCTTTGAACGAGGACAGGCGATGTGCCTCCTTGAGTGTGGCAGACGTCTCCGTGCTGAGCTGCAGGCCAGGCTGGCTTTTAAGGGCTGCTGGTGATTAATCACAGGTGTGTGCGCAGCTGGAGCAGGTGTAGGCCCTACTGGTGCCAAAACAGTACTCCCCCTCTAGAGGTGCGTCCTGGCACCTGTCCGATCTTACCTGGGAGCGTCCGGTGGAAGTCGCGGATGAGTTGTTTATCCAGGATCAGCGACGGACGCATCCAGGATCTATCCTCCGGGCCGAAACCTTCCCAATCCACCAGATACTGAAGGCCCCAACCCCGCTGTCGGACATCCAAGATGGCAGTGACTCCCCACGCCGGGTGGTCATCGATCATCCTCGGGGGAGGGGGAGCCGCGGGGGGCGGGCAGAGAGGACTGGAAACAACGGGCTTGACCTGAGACACGTGGAAAGTGGGACAGATGCAGAGGGAGGGGGGGAGAGCTAGGCGCACAGCAGCAGGGTTCACAATGCGGTCAATGGTGTATGGACCGATGAAGCGCTTAGACAACTTGCGCTTCTCGGCCTTTAAATTAATATTACAGGTAGATAGCCATACCTGTTGACCCACCTCGTACCTAGGGGCTGGTCTCCTATGCCGGTTGGCCATCTTCTTATTGCGCTCCGTGGTCCGGAGGAGGGCCCGGCGGGTGGTGGTCCAGAGCCGACGGCAGTGCCTGACATAGGCGAGGATAGAAGGCACCGCCACCTCCCTCTCCTCCTCCGGGAACAGGGGAGGATCATACCCCAGGGACGCCCTGAGAGGAGACATCCCAATCGCCGATGAGACCGTGCAGTTGTGGGTGTATTCAATCCAGGGCAGGTGACTACTCCATGAGGAGGGACTGGATGAAATGACGCACTGCAGGGCGGCCTCCAGCTCCTGGATAGTCCGTTCGCACTGCCCATTACTTTGTGGATGGTACCCAAAGGACAGGCTCGCCGTCGTCCCTAGCGCCTGGCAGAACGCTTTCCACACCTGAGAGATGAACTGCGGACCCCGGTCCGAGACAATGTCCGCGGGAATCCCATGGAGGAGAAAGACGTGTTGGACCAGCAAGTCCGCTGTCTCACGTGCAGTTGGCAATCCCTGGAGGGGGACGAAGTGGGCCGCCCTCAAAAAACGGTCAACCACGGTCAGGATCATTGTGTGCTGGTTAGATGGTGGAAGGCCCGTCACAAAATCCAGCGCAATGTGCGACCAGGGATGACCCGGAACTGGGAGGGGGTGGAGCAGACTGGCCGGAGGAGAGGAGGAAGACTTCCCAGTGGCGCACTGAACGCAGGCCCGGACGTAGTCACCAACGTCCTTCCGCAGACCTGGCCACCAAAACGCCCTTTGGAGGAGCCCGACTGTGCGTGAAATCCCTGGGTGGCATGCCAACTTCAAGGCGTGGGCCCAATGGATGACCTCACCCTGGACCGACGTGGGGACAAACAACTGACCTGGGGGGCCGCTTCCTGGATCGGCCTCAGCTTCCTGCGCCTTCAGAACCTTCTCCCGAATGTCCCAACGGAGGGCGCCCATGAGACACGATGGGGGAAGGATGGTTTGCTCCTGGTCCTCGGAGGTCTCCGCCGAAAACTGCCTGAAGAGGGCGTCCGGTTTGGTGTTCTTATCTCCGGGGCGGTAGGTGATGGTAAAATTAAACCGACCGAAGAAGAGGGACCAACGAGCCTGGTGGGAATTCAACCTCTTCGTTGTCCTTAAGTATTCCAGATTCTTGTGGTTGGTCCAGACCACAAACGGCTGGGCAGCACCCTCCAGCCAGTGGCGCCACTCTTCCAGCGCCATCTTCACAGCCAACAGTTCCCTGTCACCAATGTTGTAGTTCCTCTCAGCAGGGGACAGGCGGCGTGAAAAGAAAGCGCAGGGGCGGATCACCCCGTCCGTTAGGGAGCGCTGGGAGAGAACTGCCCCCACCCCGGAGTCCGATGCGTCCACCTCAACCAGGCATTGGAGAGCCGGATCCACTTGTGTCAGGACGCGGGAAGACGAGAATTCCCTCTTGAGGGTGTCGAATGCCGTCGCGGCCTCCTCCGTCCAGCGGAAAGGAACCTTCGGGGAAATGAGATCGGTCAGCGGGCGGGCCACCAGGCTGTACTTGGGCACGAAGCGGCGGTAGAAATTAGCAAACCCCAGGAATTGCTGCACCTGCTTCCTGGACGAGGGGGTGGGCCACTCCACCACCGCCTTGACCTTGGCCGGATCGGGAAGAATCTGATAGTGGGCGACAATGAACCCGAGGAAAGACATCGTTTGGGTGTGGAACTCACATTTTTCCGCCTTCACAAACAATTGATTCTCCAGAAGCCGCTGAAGGACCCACCTCACATGTGCCCGGTGCTCCTCCAGAGAATGGGAGAAGATGAGGATGTCGTCTAAATAAACAAAAACGAAGGCCCCCAGAAAGTCCCGGAGAACGTTGTTGATCAGACGTTGGAAGACGGCCGGAGCGTTGGTCAGCCCAAACGGCATTACCAGATATTCAAAGTGGCCGCTTGGGGTCCGGAAGCCCGTCTTCCATTCATCTCCCTAGCTGATTCACATGAGATGATATGCATTCCGAAGGTCCAATTTGGTGAACCACGAGGCCCCCTGGAGAGGGTCAAAGGCTGCGTCTATAAGGGGTAGGGTGCATTTATCTTTAATAGTAATGTCATTCAGCCCCCTAAAGTCGATACAGGGTCGCAGGGAGCCGTCCTTTTTTCCCACAAAGAAGAATCCTGCCCCCACTGCTGATGAAGATGGACGGATGATCCCCGAGCTGAGCGACTCCTTGATGTAAGCGTCCATCGCTTCCTGCTCCGGAGCCGACAGGCTATACAAACGGGACGCCGGAAGCGGAGCACCAGCCCGGAGATTAATTGCACAGTCGTAGGGGCGATGGGGGGGAAGGGACAGCTCCCGTGACTTACTAAACACCCTCCCTAGATCATGATACCCTTCTGGTACCTTGGACAGATCCGGAGGCGGAGACGTGGGCGGGGCCACAGCAACAGATGGAGCACAAGCTGCGGACTGCAGACACGCGCTGAGACAGAACGTACTCCACGAAGTGATACTCCCAGTCTGCCAATCAAAAGATGGGTTGTGTAGCCGTAACCAGGGGTAACCCAGGATGATCGGGGAGGTGGACAAAGGCAGCACCAAGAACCGTAGGTCCTCCCAATGATTTCCAGACACGATTACTGACACCGGCATAGTCTGTTGGGAGATGGCAGTCAAGGGGGCTTTGGATAAGGCAATAAGCTTGAGCGGAGGCTGGAGAGCTTGGCATGGGAGCCCCGCTGGGTTGCCAGGTCTCTTGATATGAAGCTCTGCTCAGCTCCAGAGTCAACCAGTGCGTGCGTGGAATGTTCTGTGTGCTTGAGAATAAGACGAATAGGCACGAGACAGCAAGTGAGGGGTTTTGATTATGAAGCGTCCGCGAGTACCCCTACTGTGACCCGCGGACCTCCTCTTTTAACCAACTCGTACAACCAGATAATTCATGTGAGCTGCTACCACAGTAAAGGCATAACCCCAACTCCTTGTGGCACTGTTTCTCCGCAGGAGGAATCTTTGAGCGGCCAGTTAACATATCCTCTTGCCCCGGAAGTTGCTCCGGGGAAGGCAGGACCAGCTGCAAGGTCTGAGGGACGCGGAAAGACTGTGCACCCGAGCAGCTGGAAGCCCTCCGCTCGGCGGCTCGTTCCCTCAGCCTGTTGTCCAAACTAATGGTGAGAGAAATAAGTTCATGCAACCTCCCAGGTTTGTCCCGTGTGGCTAACTCGTCCCTTAGAGTAGGGCTTAAGCTACGAAGGAATATGCTACATAGGGCTGTGTCCTCCCACCCGACCTCAGTGGCTATGACCCGAAAATCCACAGCGTAATCCGCAGCGGACCTCCCGCCCTGTCGAAGATTAAGCAGCCGGTCTGTGACTACTGTATCCCGGTCAGTATGATCAAAAACCTCCGTGAAATCGGCTAGGAATTGTTGGTAAGACAGCGTGGCATAGCTAGGTTTTGCCGCCACGGCATATGCCCACGCTAGCGCCCTTCCCTCTAACAAGTTAGTGACATAGCTAATCTTGCTGTGGTCTGTTGGGAAGTCCCCTGGAACGCGCTGGAAAACCGTCTTACACTGAAGGATAACCCCCGGGCCTCCCCGGGCTTACCACTAAAGCGAGTGGGCGTTGGCACCGGGGTGAGACGGGGCAATGGGGCTAAGCTAGCTTGGCTAAGAGAGGAGCTAGCGGGGCTCGAAGGAGCCCCGGAAGCCGGTGGAGGAACCTGCTGCCCTTCCAGGCTATCCAACAGGCTGTTAATTTGAGTCAACTGGGTTAGGATAACATTCTGGTGGTAAATAATTTGCTCAACTCGAGCATCTAAGGTGTTGAGTTGGCGTGCTAGCATGTTGTCCGCTGGGTCATTTTGACGGAGACATACTGACATGTTTGTAAGACCCAGGGGACAAAAGACAGACTTGAGGAGATAAAGTTAACCTTTTATTTCCCAGTGAGTGATGTGTGCGTGTGAGAGGGTGTAGTGTGTGAACGTGTAGCGTGTAGTGCAGTGCAGGACTCGAGCTGGAGCTGAGCAGGTCTGAGCTTCGCCTGGCAACCCTATGAATACAGAGCAGAGTGATTAGCGCTGCACAAGCAAAAGGAGATGTGACAAGAAACTGCTGCTTACTTTGCAGGTAGCGGTGCAGAGCTTCTGCTTGCCTGACTGGCAGCTGCCAGGGAGTGAGTGTCCTGCTTGGAGCCGTGAGGTGGGGAGGCTACTCTGACGCCGGGAAGATGCTGAGCTTCCGCCGGGAAGAGGGGGTCCGCCGCCTGGGGGGTCCACCTGTGCACAGGGGAGATTATCTTGACAAGGTAAGACAGAGGAGCGCTTACGTGCGTTGCTGCGTTGCGCCTCCGTGGCTGTAGTCTTTGAACGAGGACGGGCGATGTGCCTCGTTGAGTGTGGCAGACGTCTCCGTGCTGAGCTGCAGGCCAAGCTGGCTTTTAAGGGCTGCTGGTGATTAATCACAGGTGTGTGCGCAGCTGGAGCAGGTGTAGGCCCTACGGGCGCCATAACATGAATACCACTTTAAGTTAGTGAGATCTTTACAGCAAGGCGGCCCGACACTCCCACAACATCATTTGTATGTGACAAGCAAAACACAAGATGGATATTGAGGTGAGCTGCTGCTGGCTGGCTTTTTGTCAGAGTAAAGGCAAAAAAGGAGAGCCAGCGAAGGCTACAGGTGGCGAGACGAAACACTGGAAAAGTACTGGAGGGTTCAGGAAGCCATGGAGCAGTATAAAGCCGAAGACGTGGGGATACAAACTAGATCACATATGAAGGTAAGCTAATGATTGCTAATGCTAGTTAAGCACTAATAAGTCCCCCGTACTACATTGTAATCACAGCAAGTTATCGCTATTAGGTACTAAAATGATGTTGTTTCCACTTCCAAATGATGGCTTCAACAGTGCTCACTGGAACATTTAGCAGTTTAGAAATGTGTCTGTAACCAATGCCGTCATTATGTTTTGCAACAATAAGGTTGCAAAGGTCTCGAGAGAGCTCTTTGCTTCTACCCATCATGAGTTTTTTGTGCTGTGACAATCTGATATTCATCTTTTTAAGGGCTATCAGTCAGGACTTAACCAGCTGAAATTAATTTGCAATGATCTCTCAGGCCTGTCGCTTTGGAGCTGTCCATGAGCATTTGCACATTCTACAGTAATTGCCAATGGTGAGTGATGTCATGTTAGTTGATTTCTTCTGAGAATTTTGACCGCTAGGGTGGGATCCCCACCAGCCGTGGCTTTCTGGCCAGGGTGTAGCGAAGCAGGCTATGTTTAGGTCACCTTTTCTAGCCCCTTCCTCAGGCCATGGAGGTGAGTAGAGCGAATCCTAAAGAGAGCTGCTCAGACACCCAGGGGGCTGCCAAACTCCACTGCTGCTTCGATTCAGTAGAGAGCGACTGTATGCCCTAGGCCGCCTGTGTGTGGGATTGTGGCTACAGCTTCCAGTGTATCCGCACCTGCTGCTTCATCACTTGCCCATTGCCACAGGACTTGGAGGGAGAGATGGGGAATGAGAAGGAAATTGGGGGCGGGGTGATGTCTTGACTTGCGTGTGAATTTGATTTAAGTGAGGGAGAGTTGCGCAGGGTCGTCAGCCTCACTATCTCGTCCCAGCCTATCTGAATCCAGTGGCGCGACGTAGTCAAGACAGCTGGAGATAGGTTAGGATGTAGTGGATGGCCAAGAGTGTCCTACGTGTCTCACTGTACCCTAGTTGCGCTCCGCAACGCTTTGCTGGGTCTGCCTTCCTGCCCGTTGAGCAAATCTGGTGGTTTCCTCCATGCAGTCCGCTGGATCCAGTCTACACATGCATAGATAGACAAGCCTTACCTCACCGAGGGCTTCAAACCTGTTGGCTACCCTCACCTGGTTTCACCCACCAGTCAAAGCTGTTTACCGGGGTGTGGCCGCTGTTGCATGCAAACAGCTACTTGGAGCCACAGGTGAGAGTTGAGTGCCAAGTGGGAACCAAAGTGGACCGACCACCCAGAGGTGCGACTGTTGCCCCTTCAGATGCACTATCCCTCCCTGACACTCCATACACTCCAGTGCTTATTCCTGCAATCAATACCACATCCCTGAAGAGATTGCCAGACCTCCGAGTGCTCAGTGGATTGTTATTGGGCCCAGCAAGAGGCACAGACAGCACTGAGAGAGAAAGAAGAAACAAGGTTGCAGAGCTGGCCTCCGCGCCCAGCTGCGCAAACAACGCATCAAACCACCATTACATTCAATCTTCCTCACCGATGCCAGATCCCTCACTAACAAAACTGATGAGCTGTGCCTACAATTACTACGTCCAGGACCACTGTATTCTGATTGTGACCGAGTCTTGGCTACACCCGCTCATCCTAGATGCCACTGTGGAATTACCTGGCCAAATTACACTTCGTTTCGACTGCAACACCGATTCTGGTAAAGGCAGGGGTGGTGAGCTCTATGTTTATGTGCTTCAGACTTGGTGTAATAACAGCAGAATTATTCAAAGCCACTGTTCACTGGACTTAGAGGCCATGTCCTTTCTGTGTAGGCCCTTCTATCTACCCCGCGAGCGAACAGCAGTAATTGAAACAGCTGTTTATGTCCCTCCAGACGCTAGCGTTAGCTTAATACTCAGCCACCTCTAGCACATCATTAGCAGGCAACAGAAAGATCACCCTGATGCAGTCCACATTATTGTAGGGGATTTTAAAAAGCATGCTTAAAGATTGTACTCCCCAAATTCCACAAACATGTTAAGCGTCCCAAAAGAGGGGAAAGAATATCGGATCATGTTTACAGCAACATTAAGCATGCCTACAGAGCCACCCCCTCCCTCACCTTGGACAATCAGACCACCTCTCCCTGCTTCTAATATCTGCTTACACCCCCCTTAGGAAAAATTTCCCCCCAACCAAACAAACAATTAAAACTTGGCCTGAAAATGCTCTCTTCCAGCTGCAGGACTGCTTTAGCTGCACAGACTGGAACATCTTTGAACAGCAGAACCTGGACTCCTACACCAAGTCTGCCCTCTTGTACATTAAATGCTATGTAGAAAATGTGACAGTCACCAAACACATCTGGGTCTTTCCAAACCGGAAACCCTGGATGACAAGTGAGGTCCAGGCTCTGCTCACAGCTCGCAACTCAGCCTTCAGGCAGAGGGACAGCTCTCTGTACAGCATTGCCAGAGCCAACCTGAGAATGTCATGGTCTGAGCGCTGATTCTGTCCGCACTCGGGCTGTCTGGTATTTTTCCCGTTCTGTTGTCATATGGCCTTCCAGGACTTATATTGTGACGGCGTCACAGCAGACTTCCGACTGTCAGTGCCGAGCTGCGCCGTGACAGCTGAATCACATTCCATTAATTACATTCTCATATCCTGATTAATCTAGTTCCTTATTTAAGGGAGCAGCTGAGGTTACTCTGGGTTGCGACCTCACATAACGTTGGGTCCGTACAACATTCGGCTGGAGTCCCTAACCCCGGCTCTAGTCACCCTTTGATTCTCCGTGTTTCAGTAAGTGTATTTCCTAGCCTGTGTTTATCGATATTGTGTCTTTGCTGTAGTCAATGTTTGTGTTTTTGCCCCACGTGGCTGTTTATTTTGTCATTTGTAGTTCTTCTTAATAAATATGCAAACTCATCGGCTGGCCTATAGCGTCCCATTAATGGCCCACAAGGGCCGTCCACGACAGTAGATCGCATCCAAAACGAGACGCCAGTCACCGTGAGTTTGCTTTTTTGGGCTTGTAGTTTTTCCTTTTTCCGTGTACCAGCGTGTTAGGAGATGACGTCGCCAGGAAAAGGCTATTCTGGGAACTTGGGCTACAAGCTGATCATGTTTCTTATAGAGCTAGAGGGCCTGCTCTCCAGTGCTCGTCGCGGCGTCACTCCCGACGCCTCACGCTGGTACTTGGACCTCGCAGAGGCGGCAATTAACCACAATCCTCGCCATGCCAACCACGCCGAGGTCAGGACGAGGATGGTGGAAATCACGGCACTCCGGGAGAAGAACCGTGGACAGGAGGGGAATTCGGGAAGGAAGCTGAAGGCAAGGCATCCTTGTTTCTCGCCTCAGGATCCAGTTCCTGTCACCCATCCAGCCCAGGAGTCCACGTCACCCAGGTGCCGTTCCCGTCCACAGCGGAGGAGGAGATCAGCCAGGATTCCCCCAGAAGAGACACAGTGGACAGCTGAGCTCATCTGGGGCTGTGTGGCTGAGGCTTGCTCCACCGTCCATCCTACTCAGATTATGAAGCATGTGGTGGCGGCAATCAGACTGGTGGAGGTCAGTCCCAAACTCCATGATCACCCCGAGTACGCTGATCTGCTAGCCTCTGTCTCCGCGCAGGAGCAGCGTTTCCCAGACCTAACCTTTGCCTCACCCTCTGCCGGTAAACGTCGTCACCTGCATCCTCTGTGTCTCCTTCCCCTGAGCATCCCCCGGTGCCAGGAATACACCACCGGACGAGGAAGGAGCCTGTGGCCCTGGAGAGCCTGGTACCAGCCCCGCAGCCACGTCACGGGCAGAGGAGGAGGGCGGACTGCCAGTTGGAACCTGCGCCGACGATTAAGCATCCCCGGGTCTTCATGAAAGAGCAGTTCGACCCAGCAGGCCACGGATCCCCTGCCACCATGCCATGCGGGCCTTTGGCGTGGACTTCAGCGCCAGGGAATCCTCAGACTGTGAGGACCATCGTGCCGGCTGTGGAGCCTGCCGCAATCGAGTGGGAACCAGGAGTGGACCTCCAGCTCATGGAACCTGGATCGCTGAAGTCCTGGACGGCGGCAGAGCCCGAGATCAGGCAAGTGCTCTATTTTGTTTTTCTCTTCTGTATTCTGGAGCATTATTGCCTGTCTCTCGGGGAAGCAAGCCGGGTGCTGCCGATCGCTGCATCCGAGCTTGTCTCGCCGGGCTCTGCCACTGCCGGTGATTCTGATCCCGGTTTTCTTTCCTCCTCTGAGCCTTCTCCCAGAGTCACTGGTGACGAGCCTGTTCCGGTTGTCGTCTTGGAGGTTCCAGGTTCATGCTCGTAGGTCAATCCTGGTGCTGTTCCAGCCCAGTCGGGGTCCGTCATGGGTGCAGCGCTGGCCTGATCGGGGTCCAGCAAGGATGCAGCGCCAGTCCGGTTTCAGCTCGGAGAAGGAGCTGCAGATCCTCCGCTGTCTGACGTCGGACTGACCCCTCTTCTTTCCCCCTTTCTTCCTCCACCGGGTGCCGCTGGGGTTCTCCGGATTCGGCTCGGCTTTCCCTCGCTATCCCTCTCGGTAGGGAGGCTGCCACCGAGTTCTCCCCTCCTGTTCTGGTGGCCTAAGGACGCGGGTTGGCCGCCCGGGAGACTGCTTCGCTGGTTCGGCGTTCTGGGTCGGCCACCCGACGGACTGCCTTGTTTGTTTAGGTACTGTTTCTCCAGGCCTGGGACTAGGGTAGACCGCCTGAACTGTTTCTTTTCCCTCTGCCAGCGATTTGGAAGCTGGATGCGGGTAGACCTCCCAAACTGTTTTTTTTTTTTTTTTCTCTTTCTGTGCTCTGCCTGCCGACATCCCTGTGAGTGTTCTTTTTCCTGTAATTTGAAGGGATGCTCTTTTGGTTGTTTTTTGTCTTTACCTGTTTATAATAGTGGACTATATATGTTGTATTGCTGCTCTACTAATATTCTGGATCGGTTTTATCGTTTTGAATATGTTGAGAGCTTTAATAAACCTGCAGGTGAAGACAGCAAGCATATCTGTTAGGGGTGTAATGGTACGCTAAAATTATGGCTCGGTAATTACCTTGGTTTTAAGGTCACGGTTCGGTTCATTTTCAGTACAGTTAGGAAACAAAATGCAAACCATAAAACTGCTTATCTTTTGTATAAGCAGAAATAGCTTTGACGAAAAAAACCTGCAAACTGCCAGCAGTCAATTCTTGAATAAATAAAATGTATACAATAAAACAAATAAATTCTCTTTTTAGCAATTGAACGATGCAAGTGCAACAATAGAAGTTTTGAATAGTCTGAATTATTCTTGTATTTTTAGGAAATTAAAGTTCCTTATTGGCTGAAGCAGTGTTTTTAACCAGGGTGCTCTGGTATGTTCAGGTTTCTGTGGGAAATTAATTATCAAATTTCACTAATTGGTCAAAAAAACTGCAAACAACTTATCGTTGTGCATAGGTTCTGAAGGCACCCATGTACAGCAAGACCAAACTATTCCCAACTTCTTGGACAATTAAGAAGTTAAATAATGTCCCAAGAAAACCAAAACATACCAGGGCACCCCTGAAAAACACAGGTCTAAAGTGCAGCATTAACAGATTTAGCTTTTTCTTAAAAGGATGCTATTATTATCTGGCTGAAGTGAGCCCAACAAGGAACTTCATATCGGGGCTCAGTTACCTTCAGCATTTGTTTAAACCCGGTGTTCTTAACAACTGAATATGGCCTTAGATCCACTGCTATTAAAACATCAATGGCATTTGTTATTGCCTTGGCTCGATCTGAAAAGCCCTGGAAAGGCTGTCCAAATGCCGCTGGAAGCTGTGCTTGTACTGCATTAATCTTTTTTTTTTTTCGTGCTCCAAATTCGCAGGGTGCCATTTCAAATGAGTTAACAAGTTTAACATACTGCCAAAAGCATATCTGATGCTGCTTTTGTCTTATTCACTTGCCTTGGTCCATCTTCAAGCTCTGGCTGTTTGTTTACATGTCCAGCGCGAGGCAGTTACACTTCATGTCTGTCACTTAACATGGCCCGTGTAGAACCTCGGTACACCTCTGCATTGAACCAAAGGTTCCATACCGAAAAATCCAAATATGAATACATATACCGTTACACCCCTAATATTTGTCCACTCCCATGTTCATAACAGTATGACAAACTTGAAAAATTACCGACTTAAGGTACACAGTATCTATATGGAAAAACACACGATTAACTTGTTAACCGCGATTAACTCAACATTCATTCATTCATCTTCTTCCACTTAATCTTTTTTGGGTCGCGGGGGGGGGGGGGGGACTGGAGCCTATCCCAGCATCTTTGAGCGAGAGGCAGGGAACACCCTGGACAGATCGCCAGTCCATCGCAGGGCCAACACAGAGACAGACAGCCATTCTCTCTCACAGTCATACCTAAGGACAATTTAGAATCCCCAGTTTAATGGCAATTAACCTAACTTGCATGTTTTTGGCATATGGGAGGAAACCGGAGAAATCCCAGAGTAAACCCACGCAGACACGGGGAGAACATGCAAACTCCACACAGATCACTGTTGGTTGGGGGCTGGGATCAAACTCCAAAGATTAATTAAAAATTTTACGATTAAAACAATTAAAAATTTTAATTGTCCAACACCAACACCACTAATATATACTGTATGTATGTGTGTGTGTGTGTGTGTGTATATATATATATACTGTATATATATATTTAAATTATATATATAAAAAATTATATTTTTTGTCTTTTTCTTAGGCTTACAGTTTAAAATAGTTTTTTTATACTAAAAATATAGTATAGAGGTGGACTTTGTGTGAAATGATTTTTTTATACTAATCTTTGTTAAATGCAATGCTATTTAGTTTATGTTCTTCTGTAAAACTTCACATTTTTATAATTTTAGTTGTAGATTTTAGAATTTCATAGCTATTTGGTGTCAACAAACACATTTAGTGTTCTGCATTATAAAATTTTTTATAAGTTTGTTTGAAATTGAGCAAAGAACAAAGTGATTTTTTTTGTTAAAAATGATACATTACTAAAAGCAGCTAAAACATGAGCTTAATAAAATAATGTATGAAAGCAAGTTAAATGATACTGGCCTGCTTGGAGACAACTGTGGTCCTCTGAAAGAATGTCCATGAAAGGATGGCAGTTCTTCACAGCACATTTTGAGATAAATTTGTCCATGAGCCACATCTCTCTTCCATTTGTTTTATTAAAATATATTAGAAGTAAATTCATTGGTCATAGCAAATACTTTTCTTTAAAAGTACTAAGTTGGATTTTTTAAATCACACAGTGGGAGAGAAAAATCCTGAATAGAAAAAAAAATGCATCAATAATCGTTTTGGAATCAAATCAGAATCCTGAATCATAATCAAATCCTGAAATGCCTAAAGATTCCCACACCTAGTTCAGACCTCAGTTGAGGACCGACTTATCAGACCTCTGGTAGTTTTAGTTGGTGGCCCCTGATCTATAACATAAAATACAGAATTAAAAAAAAGAAAATAACATGTTTATTTTGAATGTCCTGAAGTGAGGGTTTGCAAACGTTGCAAAAGTGAAGGATGTGTGATGACACAGTTGTCATGATGCTGGGTTTTTGCTCACAGATCACGTCTGTATCCACCCTCATGTTTGGGTATGAGTGTGTATGGAAAGTGGTGTTAATAGGATAAGTCAAAGTTATGGATAGGTTTTGGTGAAATATTCAGGAGGATTTGGACAAGGACCAAGAACCATTTAATTAGATTTTGGGGGTGATGTGGATCACCATCTGGATAAAGGAATTTGTATGTGTGTTTGTGTGAATTTGTGTGTGTGTGTGTGTGTGTGTGTGTGTGTGTGCGCGCGCGCGCACACACACACGCATGCACACACCAATAAACAGCCTTTGAGAATCCCAGACTTAATAATTAGGCTAATAGTTCTACTACCTAATGGGAAAAAAAACTGTAATGGCTCTTAAACTGGCTGTTAGCAGAAATTAAAATATTAGGGAGACAACTGGACATCTTGGCAGAGGTTGCACTCTCTGAGTGCTTTCTCATTTTTTTATTCTGTTGTAGTGTACTGATTGAAGACTGTGCATTGTTTCTTCCAGGTAGTTCGATTGCCGTCCTGTCTACACTCTCCATAAACTAGTGTAACTTTGTTCTTCCTTCAGTCTGTGTTAGTCACTCTCTGTTTGTTCCAGATGCCATGTCATTTTTGTTGTATGTATGTTTTGTTTGTTCAGAGACTTTTTGGGATTTTCACAACTGGATTTTACACCTACTTATTAGTGCATTTCAAACGTGGCTAATGAAACAATGTGGATGGTTGTATAAATTGTTAAGGAGCACAATAATTATTCTTCCAACAATCAGGGTTTATTTTAAACTTTCATTTAAGTTATTCAATTTCCGCTTTGTTATCAACAATTTATTATGTGAATTACAGAAGGCATAATGTATATAATTTGTATACTGTAGCATTGAAGGTAATCATTTCACAGGGGAAAAAGGTTGCACAGACACCCGGGTCTACAGTAGAGCTTATTTTCTGCAATAATCCCAAAAAGCCAGAAAGGAACGGTAACCAAAGGGAAATATTCAAACCATTCCACATATTCCAAGATTATCCGAGAGTATCCAAACTTGACAATCCCACACAGTGGAGCTCAGAGGTGTAAGTGAGGCACTGATGGATGCATATGCTTTCCAATACAATCAACTCACAGTGAGCAACGCGGGCATGTGGGGGAGGATGGAAACGAGAGGGAGGCGAGGTGATGTCATGATACTGAAATCAAGCTTCATTGTTTTTGAATGACTCAAACTGTTGCTATGACAGCTGTGTACACACATGAAGGATGATGAGCAGCTTTGTACACAGACAACAGCCTCCATGAATCATGCGTGCTATGGGCACCAGGAAGATGATAGCTTTGATGATTCACTGTGCTCGAACAACAGACAAAATATGAGAGGAGAGGTTTGAAAATGTAACAAGAACACAGGATGAATTCCAGCACACGGGTTATATACATATTATAACCATGTTAGGTACAAAGACTATACAATATGTTTTATTGTCTTTGTCTTCTGCATTAAAGTGCAAACCACTTTAAAGCAACACTATGTAAGAGTGTCATCTTAAAATGATGTTTCCAAAATTATTTTGATGGTACATCAACCTTTGACCAGTTGAATGTCACTTCCACCACAGCCTCAGTGGGCCTACATCACTTGTAACAGCTCTATGTACAGTAACTTTGCTCTTAAGACAACTGAGATGTTTTATAGCCTGAGTCAATTAGTCAATCATGTGGCATGACTGTAGTCATGTGATTGGCTATTGGGACTCGGTCCATAAAATATGCCAGCTGTAGTCTTTTCAGTGTTTCTACTAGGGACAGGAAAGTTATATAGTGCTGCTTTAAAATATACATCTGTGGGAGGTGATTATTCTAGTTGTATTATTTTCAGTAATAATCAATACTTCCACTGGAAACTGGTGGAACAACGTGTACAGCGACTGCTTGAATGATGGTGGGCAGAATAGTTTGGGTTGATATTTACAAGATGTGACTGTGTGAAATTGTGACGATCTAGATCACAAACATAGGGCTGGGCAAAATATGGATAGCTGTATATAATATGATTTTGAAACTGATATATACAGTGATGTGAAAAAGTGTTTGCCCACTTCCTGATTTCTCTTTTTTTTTTGTATGTTTGTCACAAATGTTTCAGATCGTCAAACAAATTGAAATATCAGACAACAATAACATAAGTAAACACAAAACACAGTTTTTAAATGAAGGTGTTTATGACTAAGGGGAAAAAAAAATCCAAACTTATGTGGCCCTGTGTGAAAAAGTGATTGTCCCTCCATGTTAAAACATAAATTAACTGTGGTTTATCACATCTTTGGAAAGCTGAGTTCAATTTCTCTAACCACACCCAGGCCTGATTACTGCCACACCTGTTCTCAATCAAGAAATCACTTAAACAGGACTTGCCTGACAAAGTGAAGTAGACCAAAAGATCCTCAAAAGCTAGACATCATGCTGCGATTCAAAGAAATTCAGGAACAAATGAGAAACAAAGTAACTGAGATCTATCAGTCTGGAAAAGGTAATAAAGCCATTTCTAAAACTTTAGGACTCCAGCAAACCACAGTGACAGCCATTATCCACAAATGGCAAAAACATGGAACAGTGGTGAACCTTCCCAGGAGTGATTGGCCAACCAAAATTACGCCAAGAGCGCAGCGACGACTCATCCAAGAGGTCACAAAAGACCCCACAACAACATCGAAAAAAACTGCAGGCCTCACTCCAGACTCCACCATAAGAAAGAGACTAGGCAAAAATGGCCTGCATGGCAGAGTTCCAATTAAAAAACCACTGATGAGCCAAAAAAACATAAAGGCTCGTCTCAGTTTCGCCAGAAAACATCTTGATGATCCCCAAGACTTTTGGGAAAATACTCTGGACTGACGAGACAGAAGTTGGACTTTTTGGAAGGTGTGTGTCCCATTAAATCCGGCATAAAAGTAACACAGCATTTCAGAAAAGGAACATCATACCAACAGTAAAATATGGTGGTGGTAGTGTGATGATGTGGGGCTGTTTTGCTGCTTCAGGACCTGGAAGACTTGCTGTCGTAAATGGAACCATGAATTCTGCTGTCTACCAAAAAATCCTGAAGGAGAATGTCCAGCCATTTGTTCGTGACCTCAAACTGAAACACACTTAGGTTCTGCAGCAGGACAATGATCCAAAACACACCAGCAAGTCCACCTCTGACTGGCTTAAGAAAAACAAAATGAAGACTTTGGAGTGGCTTAATCAAAGTCCTGACCTGAATCCTGAATGCGGTGGCATGACCTTGAAAAGGCGGTTCATGCTCGAAAACCCTCCAATGTGGCTGAATAACAACAATTCTGCAAAGGTGAGTGGGCCAAAATTCCTCCACAGCGCTGTAAAAGACTCATTGCCAGTTATCACAAATGCTTGATTGCAGTTGTTGCTGCTAAGGGTGGCCCAACCAGTTATTAGGTTTAGGGGGCAATCACTTTTTCACACAGAGCCATATAGGTTTGATTTTTTCCCCCTTAATAATAAACACCTTCATTTAAAAACTGCATTTTGTGTTTACTTGCGTTTCTTTGTCTAATATTTAAATTTGTTTGATGATCTGAAACATTTAAGTGTGACAAACATACAAAAAAATGAATGAATGAATGAATGAATGAATCTTTATTTCGGATAGATTAAAAGTACACATTAAAAAGAAACAATAATATAACAAAGGGGGAAAGAAAATCCAACAAGGTCAAATTAGACAATAACTCCTCTAATTATACAGTTCAACATAAGTTATCCAAAATGGGTGATGGCTGAAGCCGCAGATTATAATGCCCACCCATATTCCATCCAAGAATTCAAAAGAAAAACAAAACAAGAGCGATTACAATTCAGAACAAAGCTAAGACAAAATGTGACAAAAAAAAAACTAAGCAACAACACAACGCAGACTGGATATGACAATCCTTACGTGATTTTACATGTCATCTTGTATATATGTTTGGAGTATTTCTTCCTTTAGTTTTTGTTTAAATTGTCCAAGCGTTGTACATGATTTTAATTCAGGTCCAAAATCGTTCCATAATCTGACTCCTTGCACTGAAATGCAGTGTTGCCTGGTGGTAGTTCTCACTGAAGGTTTTTGAAATATACTGTACATGTTCCTCTGAAATGATATTGTTTCTCCCTTATTTGGAACAGCTTTTGGATATTTGCGGGCAGTGATAGATTCTTCACTTTAAACATTATTACTGCAGTTTTAAAGTCAACCAGATCTTTCAACTTGAGAGCTTTTAAGAAAAAGTGGGTTTGTTCGTTCCCTGTAAGCAGCTTTGTTTATTATTCTAATAGCTCTCTTCTGAAGCACAAAGACTGGATATATGTTTGTTTTATATGTATTTCCCCATATTTCAGTACAATATGTCATGTATGGGAGTATTAATGAATGATACAAGGTACAGTGGGGCAAAAAAGTATTTAGTCAGCCACCAATTGTGCAAGTTCTCCCACTTAAAAGATGAGAGAGGTCTCCAATTTTCATCATAGGTATACCTCAACTATGAGAGACAAAATGAGAAAAAAAAATCCAGAAAATCACAATGAAGGATTTTTAATGAATTAATCGGTAAATTCCTCGGTAAAATAAGTATTTGGTCAATAACAAAAGTTCATCTCAATACTTTGTTATATACCCTTTGTTGGCAATGACAGAGGTCAAACGTTTTCTGTAAGTCTTCACAAGGTTTTCACACACTGTTGCTGGTATTTTGGCCCTTTTCTCCATGCAGATCTCCTCTAGAGCAGTGATGTTTTGGGGCTGTCACTGGGCAACACGGACTTTCAACTCCCTCCAAAGATTTTCTATGGTGTTGAGATCAGGAGACTGGCTAGGCCACTCCAAGACCTTGAAATGCTTCTTACGAAGCCACTCCTTCATTGCCCGGGCGGTGTGTTTGGGATCATTGTCATGCTGAAAGACCCAGCCACGTTTCATCTTCAATGCCCTTGCTGATGGAAGGAGGTTTTCACTCAAAATCTCACGATACATGGCCCCATTCATTCTTTCCTTTACACGGATCAGTCGTCCTGGTCCCTTTGCAGAAAAACAGCCCCAAAGCATGATGTTTGCACCCCAATGCTTCACAGTAGGTATAGTGTTCTTTCTCCTCCAAACACGACAAGTTGAGTTTTTACCAAAAAGTTCTATCCTGGTTTCATCTGACCATATGACATTCTCCCAATCCTCTTCTGGATCATCCAAATGCTCTCTAGCAAACTTCAGACGGGCCTGGACGTGTACTGGCTTAAGCAGGGGGACACGTCTGGCACTGCAGGATTTGAGTCCCTGGCGGCGTAGTGTGTTACTGATGGTAGCCTTTGTTACTTTGGTCCCAGCTCTCTGCAGGTCATTCACTAGATCCCCCTGCGTGGTTGTGGGATTTTTGCTCACCGTTCTCGTGATCATTTTGACCCTACAGGGTGAGATCTTGCGTGGAGCCCCAGATCGAGGGAGATTATCAGTGGTCTTGTATGTCTTCCATTTTCTAATAATTGCTCCCACAGTTGATTTCTTCACACCAAGCTGCTTACCTATTGCAGATTCAGTCTTCCCAGCCTGGTGCAGGTCTACAATTTTGTTTCTGGTGTCCTTTGACAGCTCTTTGGTCTTGGCCATAGTGGAGTTTGGAGTCTGACTGTTTGAGGTTTTGGACAGGTGTCTTTTATACTGATAATGAGTTCAAACAGGTGGCATTAATACAGGTAATGAGTGGAGGACAGAGGAGCCTCTTAAAGAAGAAGTTACATGTCTGTGAGAGCCAGAAATCTTGCTTGTTTGTAGGTGACCAAATACTTATTTTACCAAGGAATTTACCAATTAATTCATTAAAAATTCTTCAATGTGATTTTCTGGATTTTTTTTTCTCATTTTGTCTCTCATAGTTGAGGTATACCTATGATGAAAATTGGAGACCTCTCTCATCTTTTAAGTGGGAGAACTTGCACAATTGGTGGCTGACTAAATACTTTTTTGCCCCACTGTATATAGTGTGGGTTGATTCAGCAAATATTTCACTCTGTGTAGTATTGCAATTGACTTGGATATTTTACCTTTAATATAATTAATATGTGACTTCCAACACAGTTTATTATCAATTATTACTCCAAGAAATTTAATTTCGGATACCATTTCAATCTCTACACCATTTACACTGAGTTTAGATACTAAGTTGTTGTGATGGTTGTTAAAAACTATAAATTTTGTCTTACTTAAATTGGGCGTTAATTTGTTTGAATCAACAAAAAAATAAGAAATCAGGAAGGGGGCAAACACTTTTTCACACCACTGTAGAATGTGAATATGCTGTTTATGACAATACAGACTGATTAGGGCTGGGTATCAACAATGATTTGCAAAATCTATTCAGTTTCAATTGACAAGGTCCTGATTCAGTTTGATTAGATCTGATTCAATATCGATTCAGTCAGGGATGACACCAAAACTACTTTTGCATGTATGTTATAGTGAATTTAATTTCACAGAAAACTTGAGTCTAAACTTCACTTTTTCTGACTTTTGTCCATTTTATTGCGTCAGCACAGATAACCCATTAATAAACCACAGTCATAAAATAACACAAACAAAACACTCCTGTATTTTGTGAGGGCTTTTTTTTTTTTTTTCATTTCACTGGAGTACTGGGCAGTGTAATGACTTATTTCACTTTGGCTGAAGTGTAAAATGGTGTGTGGGCATCATACAAGCCCACTTCAGAAAAATAAACCTCTGGACAGCTAATTCAAAACAAATCTTTCCAGCAAAATATTTAATATTCAAAAGTTCACATCCAAATATGTTAAATAGTTTCACCAAGCTGCTTGAATCTGTAACATGCTTTTACAAATAAAACCAAGTATTTTTCCATGTTTCACATTGACTGATTTTGTAAAATGTTTGTGGCATCTCTTTTTCTTTTGTAAACACCAGAATATACTGTATATCATATATATCACCACTCACTGGAGTATAGAGTTTTTTCCATACTGCCCAGCCTGACTCAAACATATACTGTATGTACTACAGTTCATTCACTTGAAATGTAGTCAAAATGTAGAAAATGTGCTTTGCATGTGGATGTATGGCTTTAAATTTACCATACAGTACTGTATGTATGTATGTTTTCCAAATCCACTTTTTGCGTGATACATACAACCTCCTATTTATATGGTGGATTATTTCACCTGTGCTTCCTGGCAATCTATTTGACTGATGATTTACACTCTGACTGCTAAGGATTTAGAAAATGAGTCAACCCACCTTGATAAGAGGGTTGATGACACCAACGTTGGCACTGGAATTGAAGACCTTGTTGAATCCAGTTTCTCTGTTGACCAACTCCAACTGGTAGAATTTCTTGTCATCCTGTTAAAAAAGGCAAACGTTAAAATCATATTGTATGAAAAGTAACACAGTCCCATCATTGATCTTAAAAGACATCATTCATTGTATCACCAAGGTGAGAGATTGTTGTGATCAAAAATTCAATTTTGAAAGATCCTTGAGAGATCATTGAGAGACCAGGAGAGATTACTGAAGGATCATTAAGAGATTATATTTATACAACAGTTAGTTCTGACCAAGCAATCTGACTGAACAAGTGGATAATTGCACTCCAACGTTTCACTGGATATGTATCACTCTGCTTCAAAGGTGTTCTAGTAACTTATTTACCAACCATTATTTAGTCTCCAGTTTATCATTTCTATCACTGCAATTCTCATATAAGATATGAGAATTGTAATACTGTGTTGGACACCTTAATTTCCACAGTGAGACACTTTATGAAAAATCATCACGTGACCCGGAAGTCCCATCTTTTTAAAAAACAAACAAACAAACCTTTATTCAGTTTGTCTACTTTTGAAAACATCCTTAAGCTATTTGATGTCTGTTTAAAATAAATAGACAAGGCTAGAGTTGGATTTATTGCTTCAATTACCAAATCACACTCTTTATTTCATCTGAAAATGCCAAGAAAAAGTGAGCAAAGTGTGCCGAATCCATTTCGCTAGCATGCTAACTAGCCACTGGCATCGCTGGTGATTGTCCACTGTGTTTTATCAAGTCCAAAGTCAGTGCAGCTGTCTACCGAGAAATTTTAGAGCACTTCATGCTTCCCTCTGCTGACAAGCTTTAAGGAGATGCTGATTTCTTTTTCCAGCAGGACTTGGCACCTGTCCACACTGCCAAAAGTACCTATGCCTCATTTAATGTTTATGGTATCACTGTGCTTTATTGGCCAGCAAACTCTCCTGACCTAAGCCCCACAGAGAACCTATGGGGTATTGATAAGAGCAAGATGAGAGACACCACACCCAACAATGCAGACGAGCTGAAGGCTGCTATCAAACAAACCTAGGCCTCCATAATATCTCAGCAGTACCACAGGCTGATCACCTTCATGACATGTCGCACCGATGCAGTAATTCACGCAAAAGGAGCCCTGACCAAGTATTGAGTGTGTACATGGACATAGAAAAAAAAAATAATTAAAAAAAATATTTTTTGTAATATTCTATTTTTTTGAGAAAATGAGTTTTGGGTGACCTATGGGTACGAGCTTTGGATAATGACCGAAAGAATGAGATCGCAGATACAAGCGGCTGAAATGAGCTTTCTTTGTAGGACTGCTGGACTCACCCTTAGGGATAAGGTGAGGAGCTCAGTCCTCTGGGAGAGGCTCAGAGTAGAAACACTGCTTCTCCACATTGAAAGGAGTTAGTTGAGGTGGTTTGGGCATCTGATCAGGATGCTTCCTGGACGTCTCCCACTTGAGGTGTTTTGGGCACGTTCCATTGGGAGGAGACCCCGGGGCAGACCCAGGACTCGCTGGAGAGACTACGTCTCCCAGTTGGTCTGGGAACGCCTTGGTGTCCTCTCTGAAGAGCTGGAGCAGGTGGCTGGGGAGAGGGAAGTTTGGGCTTCTCTGCTTGAACTGCTGCCTCCGTGACCCAGACCTCCGGAAAAGCAGTAGAAGATGGATGGATGGACGGATGAATCTTGGGTTTTCATAAGCCATAATCATCAAAACTAAAAGAAATAAACACTTGAAATATATCACTCTCTGTGTAATGAATCTACAGTAGTGTGAAAAAGTGTTTGCTCCCTTCCTGATTTCTCATTTTTTTGTATGTTTGTCACACTTAAATGTTTGAGATCATCAAACAAATTTAAATATTAGACAAAGATAGCACAAGTAAACACAAAATACAGTTTTTAAATGAAGGTGTTTATTATTCAGGAAAAATAAAATCCAAACCTACATGGCCCTGTGTGAAAAAGTGATTGGCCCCTAAACCTAATAACTGGTTGGGCCACCCTTGTTTGCGATAACTGGCAATGAGTCTTTTACAGCGTTGAGGAGGAATTTTGGCCCACTCATCTTTGCAGAATTGTTGTTATTCAGCCACATTGGAGGGTTTTTGAGCATGAACTGCCTTTTTAAGGTCATGCCACAGCATTCAGGATTCAGGTCAGGACTTTGATTAGGCCACTCCAAAGTCTTCATTTTGTTTTTCTTAAGCCAGTCAGAGATGGACTTGCTGGTGTGTTTTGGATCATTGTCCTGCTGCAGAACCCAAGTGTGTTTCAGTTTGAGGTCACGAACAGATGGCTAGACATTCTCTTTCAGGATTTTTTGGTAGACAGCAGAATTCATGGTTCCATTTACAACAGCAAGTCTTCCAGGTCCTGAAGCAGTAAAACAGCCCCAGACCACCACACTACCACCACCATACTTTACTGTTGGTATGATGTTCCTTTTTTTGAAATGCTGTGTTACTTTTATGCCGGATGTAATGAGACACATACCTTCCAAAAAGTTCAACTTTTGTCTCGTCAGTCCACAGAGTATTTTCCCAAAAGTCTTGGGGATCATCAAGATGTTTTCTGGCGAAACTGAGACGAGCCTTTATGTTCTTTTTGCTCAGCAGTGGTTTTCATCTTGGAACTCTGTCATGCAGACCATTTTTGCCCAGTCTCTTTCTTGTGGTGGAGTTATGACCACTGACCTTAACTGAGGCAAGTGAGGCCTGCAGTTTTTTTGGATGTTGTTGTGGGGTCTTTTGTGACCTCTTGGATGAGTTGTCGCTGCGCTCTTGGGGTAATTTTGATCGGCCGACCACTCCTGGGAAGGTTCACCACTGTTCCATGTTTTTGCCATTTGGGGATAATGGCTCTCACTGTGGTTCGCTGGAGTCCCAAAGCTTTAGAAATGGCTTTATAACCTTTTCCAGACTGACAGATCTCAATTACTTTGTTTCTCACTTGTTCCTGAATTCTTTGGACGATGTCTAGCTTTTGAGGATCTTTTTGTCGACTTCACTTTGTCAGGCAGTTCCTATTTGAGTGATTTCTTGATTGAGAAAAGTGTGGCAGTAATCAGGCCTGAGTGTGGCTAGAGAAACTGAACGCAGCTTTCCAAAGATGTGATAAACCACAGTTAATTTATGTTTTAACAGGGGGGCAATCACTTTTTCACAGAGGGCCACGTAGGTTTGAATGTTTTTTTATCCTTAATAATAAACACCTTCACTTAAAAACTGCATTTTGTGTTTAATTGTGTTATCTTAGTCTTAGAGGAACCGAAGGATAAATCCTGCAATGATGCCACAAAGACAAATGAAAACTGTGGGTATACTGTATATATAGAGACACAGAAATTAACTAACACAAGACAGCTGGGTAACTAATTAGGGTCAAATGAAAACACACATGAGTGGCTGGAGGAACGGGAGGATGATGGGAGAGACTAGAAAACAATAACTGAACTAAGAAACTGTCACAAATTGCCCCTCTGGACAGAGAGAGACAGACCCATGCGCCAACTGCAGTTTGTAGAATTTATTGCAGAAAAACACCCCCACAACATGATGCTGCCATCCCCATATTTCACAGTTGGGATGGTGTTCTCAGTCTTGCAAACTTTCCCCTTTATCTTCCAAATATAACGATGGTCATTATGGCCAAACAGTTCAATTTTTGTTTCATCAGACCACAGAACATGTCTCCAAAAATTAAGGTCTTTGTCCAGGTGTGCATTTGCAAACTGTAATCTGGCTTTTCTATGTTGCTTTGGGAGTAATGGCTTCTTCCTCTCTGAATGGCCTTTCAGCCCAAGTCGGTACAGGACTTGTTTCACTGTGGATGACATTCTTTTACCAGCTTCAGCCAGCATTTTCATAAGGTTTTTTGCTTTTGTTCTGGGGTTGATATGCACATTTCACACCAAAACACATTCATCTCTGGGACACAGAACCCGTATCCTTCCTGAGCAATATTATGGCTGTACATTCCCATGATGTTTATACTTGCATACAATTGTTTGAACAGATGAACATGGCACCTTCAGGCATCTGGAAATTGTACCCAAGGATGAACCAGACTTGTGGTGGTCCACAATTCTATTTCTGATATCTTGGCTGATTTCTTTTGATTTTCCCACGATATCACACAAGGAAGCAGTGTGTTTGAGGTGTACCTTAAAAACATCCACAGGTGTGCCTCTAATTAACTCAGATGTTGTCAACTAACCTATCAGAGGCTTCCAAAGTCATGACATCATTATCTGGGCTTTCCTTAACTGTTTAAAGGCACATTAATCTTAGTGAATGTAAACTTCTGGCTTTGAAGAAAGTAATAAAAAATTCTCTAAAAAATTATCAAATATAAAAATTATTCAGCAAATAGAAATAACTTTGGTAATTCTAACTGATCTAAAACAGGAAAAGTTTAATCTGACTTAATGTCAGACAGTAAGAAAAAAAGGTTGTGTGGTCTATATTAACCATATATTCCATAACCTACATATGTTAGAGCATGTGGAAATGTTTGGGATTGCATATGTAAGGAACTTCACACCTCTGAAAGGACAAAGGAATCTCACCCGCCGAGTGAAGAACAAAGACGTTCCCGGACGCGGCGGGGGAGACCGGACGAGCCACCCTCACCCCCCAAGGCGAGGAGAGGAATTACCATCACCTCCCAAGACGAGGAGAGGAAATACCAAGACAATGGGGGGATTATGATAATGAGGGATGTCAGCCTTTGTTATGCATGTCTTTTGTTGTGTGCATGTATATAATCAGTGAGTTGGCGAAATTCTGTCTCTTTTCCCTTCTGCCGCTCTCTGCACCAGATGAGACTTGATAGAAGAGCTGTACATTAAAACTTCGCTTATAAACCAAATCGCCTCTTCATTGCCCAGCTCCTCTACACTGGTGACCTTGACGCGAGTATGGACCGGAGGCGTTCTTCCACAAGCGACTCATCCGTGGCGACTCAGGCAGACGCCAGCAGCCACGCAGACGAGGGAGCAGACGGACATCTGTTCCCCCCGGCAGAAGAGGTTGAGAGGGCTCAACCGAGCACCAGCACCGCCGTGAGAGCCGAGGCAAGGCACTTTCACCCGGCGGGCACAGCAGTGATGGTGTGCACGAACGCCGTCGCTGTCAAGCTGCCAGATTTCTGGCAAGAGGACCCCGCCTCTTGGTTTCAGCAGGCTGAAGCCCAATTTATACTGGCGGGCATCACGGCCGACGATACTAAGTTTTATCATATCGTCTCCAAACTCAACTCCGCCACTTCGAAGTGTGTGCGGAGCATGATCCGGCGACCACCGGCCCGGGACAAGTACGAGACGCTCAAAGTGACCATCGTGGCGAACTACGTCCCATCAGCGGAAGAAAGAGCCGAGAAGATCCTGGCGGTCTACGGCCACAAAGGGGGGAATCCGAAGGCCCTCATGGAGGATTTGCTGCAGCTCAAGGAAGAGGACAATGACAACTTCCTCTTCCAGTTTATTTTCCTCAGCACGCTGCCGCCACACATGAGGGGGACACTCGCCAGCATGAAGTGCAACAACCACCAAGACTTCCGCACACTGGCCAGCGAAGCTCACCGGCTCGTCAACGCTTGCAAGGAGCTGACACCCACAGCAGCATCCGCAGACCTCAAAGCTGACGCCCCGAGCCACGGAGAGCCACAACCCACAGAGCAGACCCAGGCCACGGTGACAGAGACGCGGCCAAAACGTAACAGACAGAGCGACGTCTGTTATTATCACCACCGCTTCGCTGAGAAGGCCCACAAATGCGTTCCCCCCTGCAAATTTACGAGGTCGGGAAACGCCAAAGCCGAGACCCGTTAACAGCAGCGGTTCTCGGCGAGAAAAATAAGCTGTTGTACGTGACGGATGGACACACAGGCAAGCAGTTCCTCATTGACACAGGAGCTCAGCTGAGTTTCGTCATGCCCTCCCACGCAGATCGAGCCATGGGCACCCGGGGCAACGGAGCAGTGGCAGCCAACGGCTCTGACATCGACACGTTCGGCGAAAAGAGCCTGCACCTCCTCATCCACGGCCGCAGCTACAGATGGACATTTGTTGTAGCGGCGGTGAGTTTTAACTTGTTAGGCGCAGATTTTTTGTGTGCACATGGGTTATTAGTGGATCTAGCAAATAGGCGCCTGGTTAATGCACTGTCTTTTGCTTCTATTCCATGCTCAGCCCGAGTTTCTCCACCACCTGTGCGGGCCAACGTCACCACAGCAGGAGGTAAGTTTGAGCAACTCCTCACCCAATTTCCAGCACTCACAATCCCCAAATTCTCAGCCACTGTGGCTAAACACGGGGTTGAACACTTCATTCTCACAACGGGACCTCCCGTTTTTGCCAAAGCTCGCCGCTTAGACGCAGCCAAGCTCAACATAGCACGGGACGAGTTTACAACTCTTGAAAAATTGGGCATTGTTAGACGCTCGAAGAGCCCCTGGGCCTCACCACTTCACATGGTTCCGAAATCCGACGGTTCTTGGAGACCGTGCAGAGATTACCGCAGATTAAACAACGCTACAGCGCATGACCGTTACCCAATCCCTCACATTCAAGATTTTTCACTACATCTGGCGGGTGCGCGCACTTTTTCAAAAATAGACTTAGTCCGCGGTTATCACCAAGTCCCAGTCCGAGCGGAGGACGTTCCTAAAACAGCGGTAATAACCCCTTTCGGCCTTTTTGAATTCCTACGAATGCCTTTCGGCCTCAAAGGCGCTGCTCAAACTTTTCAACGAATGATGGACGCGGTCCTACGCGACCTCCCTTTTGTTTTCGTCTACCTCGACGACATGCTGGTAGCCAGCTCGTCTGAGGAAGAACACGAGCAGCACCTCACTACGGTTTTTCAGAGGCTAGAAGAGCACGAGCTAATAATCAACCCAGCCAAATGCAAATTCGGCGTGTCACAAATTGATTTTTTAGGACACAAAGTCTCTCCGAAGGGGGCAGTTCCACTCCCAGACAAAGTTCATGCGATAGAAAGTTTCCCACGGCCACAAACGGTCAAATCGCTACAGGAATTTTTAGGGATGGTTAATTTTTACAACCGTTTCCTCCCCCACGCAGCTCAGCTCATGCAGCCTCTATATGACGCGCTCAAAAAAAAGAAAGCTTCCAACGCGGTCGAATGGACCCCGGAGCGCGAACGCGCTTTCGCGGAAGTAAAAAGCGCCCTAGCTAACGCCACATTGTTAGTTCATCCAGATCCCTTGGCCCGCATTGCGCTAACCACAGATGCTTCAGACCTAGCCATAGGGGCAGTTGTAGAACAACTTGTCAGCGGGGTCTGGCAACCTTTAGCATTCTTTAGCAAATCGCTAAACCAAACTGAACGCAAATACAGCACTTTTGACAGAGAGCTGCTGGCGCTTCATTTATCCATCCGCCACTTCCAGTTCTGGTTAGAAGGGCGGAGTTTCACGGCTTTTGTAGACCATAAACCGCTCACCTTCGCTATGGCTAAAATTTCAGAACCATGGTCAGGCAGGCAACAAAGGCAGCTAGCTGCGATTTCAGAGTTCACCACAGACATTCGACACGTGGCAGGCAAACTTAACGTAGTAGCGGACTGTCTCTCTCGCGCTGTGACACCACCAGAGCGCGGGGAGACAGATTATACTGCCTCAGCAGCAGAACTCTTCGCTAACGCAGACACATACGCAGCACCTATCCATGCAGGGATAGATTATGCAGCCATGGCGGAGGAACAAAACAGTGATGCGGACGTGCGCGCACTCCTGTCTGGACCAACAGGGTTAAGGCTGGAGAAAAGGGGTTTACGCGACGGCGTGCCCCCCCTAATATGCGATGTTTCAACCGGCCGACCTCGCCCGTTAGTACCAGCTACATGGCGCCGCCGCATTTTTGACGCAATTCACTCCCTCGCGCACCCAGGTGTGCGCGCCTCGGTTAAAATGGTCGCCGAAAAGTTTGTGTGGCCAGGCCTGCGCAAAAACGTAAAAGAATGGGCAAAAACTTGCATTTCTTGTCAACGCGCCAAAATACACAGACACACAAAAGCCCCTCTGGAGCCTTTTCCAATCCCTGCTAGAAGGTTCGGCCACGTTCATGTCGATCTTGTGGGGCCACTACCTTCCTCCCAAGGTTTCACACACCTATTAACAATGATAGACCGCACCACTCGCTGGCCAGAGGCAGTCCCTCTAGCGGCAACCACAGCGGAGGAAGTCGCTCGCGTTTTTTTGACAAACTGGGTGGCACGTTTCGGCGTCCCATCGGACATCACGTCTGATAGGGGGCCTCAATTTGTCTCAGAGCTCTGGTCAGCCATGTCCAACAGCTTAGGGGCAACAATTCATCGCACCACCGCTTATCACCCTCAGGCTAATGGGTTATGCGAGCGTTTTCACAGGTCTCTAAAGGCCGCCCTCAGAGCCTCACTAACGGACACAAATTGGGTAAATAAACTTCCCTGGGTTTTATTGGGGTTGCGTGCTGCACCTAAAGAGGATCTAGACGCCTCTCCTGCAGAATTAGTTTTTGCTCAACCTCTCAGGCTCCCAGGTGAATTTTTACCAGAGAACCCAGAGCCAGGGCGTTTTCCAGTCCCAAGGTTTTTAGGCAGCAACGGACCGAACTCTCTCCCCGGTCCAGCTCATCACTCCTTCCCACGGGTTTTTGTCCCTCAAACTTTAAAAAACGCTGAGTTCGTTTTTGTTAAGCATGAAGCTCTAAAACCAACTTTACGCCCAGCATTCGATGGGCCATTCAGAGTGCTGGAAAATGGTGATAAACACTTTGTGCTTGATTATGGGGATAGAAAAGAAACAGTCAGCATTGACAGACTTAAACCTGCCTTCTTGTTGAAAGACGAACCTGCACAGTTGGCGAGAGCACCTCGGCGAGGTAGACCCCCCAAGAGAAAAGACTCAGCCCCCAGGCAGGGAACAAATAACCTCTCTCCTTCCCACACTGCAGATTCCTCACAAGAAGGTCCCAGCAGGACGCCTAAACCAACCTACAGCAGTTTTGGGAGAAGAATTAAACCCAGACAGCACAGGGACTGACACCAACCACTCCACAATTATGCACTAATTGTGCTGCAACAGTTTAGGACTGACTTATGATTTTACTATGCTGCTATGTTTACCACTGAACTCTCTTAGGAGCATGGCTGCTGGAAAGTTCTTCCGTGGCAACAGCTGTAACACGTAGTATGTCGTAATAACTATCCTAGACTGTGAACCTTTCTGTTGTCCTTTCTTAGTTGTTTGGGGGGCCTGTGGTCTATATTAACCATATATTCCATAACCTACATATGTTAGAGCATGTGGAAATGTTTGGGATTGCATATGTAAGGAACTTCACACCTCTGAAAGGACAAAGGAATCTCACCCGCCGAGTGAAGAACAAAGACGTTCCCGGACGCGGCGGGGGAGACCGGACGAGCCACCCTCACCCCCCAAGGCGAGGAGAGGAATTACCATCACCTTCCAAGACGAGGAGAGGAAATACCAAGACAATGGGGGGATTATGATAATGAGGGATGTCAGCCTTTGTTATGCATGTCTTCTGTTGTGTGCATGTATATAATCAGTGAGTTGGCGAAATTCTGTCTCTTTTCCCTTCTGCCACTCTCTGCACCAGATGAGACTTGATAGAAGAGCTGAACATTAAAACTTCGCTTATAAACCAAATCGCCTCTTCATTGCCCAGCTCCTCTACAGTTGTGTCTTTTTATACAGTGTATGTACAGTATATATATGGTTTCAACTGTATACTCAATATTGGGGTTGCCACGATACTAGAATTTCAAACTTGAAACTAATATCTGGGAAAATATCCAGTACTTGATACCATATCAGGCAGGTAGGTACATCGTTGTCGGCCTCCGTCGGTCTATGATGACCATGGAAGAGAATCCTAAACGTCTACTCTGCTGGAACAGCACCGCCTGTGGCTGAACAGGCCGATGCGCGAATGACAGTCCCTGTCACACAGGTCACACTTGTGGGTGGTCTCCGTGCTGCTGGGTCTGTGGCAGTTCTTCCTGCGGGTCCTTTTTTCATCTGCTGCAGCAGTCAGTCTCTCTTCACCCGCCTTGAGCTGTCTGGTCAGGGTGCCTCTCCATTTGGAGCGGTCCGTTGCAAGGTCCTCCCAGCGCTCTGTGTTGATATCCAGGGCCTTCATGTCTCTCTTGCAGACGTCTCTAAAGCGCAGCTGTGGGCGGCCAACGTCTCTCCTGCCAGTTGCCAGTTCTCCATAGAGGACGTCTTTGGGGATTCTGCCATCCTCCATACGGTGAACGTGGCCTAGCCAGCGGAGCCTGCGCTGCCTGAGTAGAGTGAACATGGAGGGAAGGCCGGCGCGGGACAGAACTTCTGTGTTGGGCACTTTGTCCTGCCAGGATATGTCCAGGACGTGACGAATGCAGCGCAAGTGGAAGGAGTTCAGTCTCTTTTCCTGCTGGGCGTATGTTGTCCACGTCTCACTCCCATAGAGCAGTGTGCTGATGACGCAGGCGTTGTACACTGCCATTTTCGTCTTGACAGAGAGTTTGGGATTCTCCCACACTCGTGTGGTGAGGCGAGCGAGTGTGAAGGCTGATTTTCCAATCCGCTTGTTGATCTCTGTATCAAGGGAGAGGTTGTTGCTGATCGTGGACCCCAGGTACGTGAACTGATTCACGACCTCCAGGTTGTAGTCATCAATGGTGATGGTTGGTGGTGCTTCCGTGCCTTGCGCCAAGACGTTAGTCTTCTTCAGGCTGATGGTAAGCCCAAAGTCCTTGCATGCCTGGGAGAAGCGGTCCATCAGGGTCTGAAGCTCCTGCTGTGTGTGGGTTGCGACTGCAGCGTCGTCTGCGAACAGCATGTCTCTGATTAGAGCCTCACGTACTTTGGTTCTGGCTTTCAGGTGGGCGAGGTTGAAAAGCCTGCCGTCAGATCTTGTGTGCAGGTAGATTCCCTCTGTTGCTGTGCTGAAGGCATGCCTCAGGAGCATAGCAAAGAAAATCCCAAAGAGGGTTGGCGCAAGTACACAGCCCTGTTTCACTCCGCTGCGTATGTTGAATGGCTCTGAGACGTTGCCATCGTGCTGCACTATCCCCTGCATGTTGGTGTGAAACGATTCGATGAGGCTTTGCAACTTTGGTGGGCATCCTATCTTTGGCAGGATCTTGAAAAGGCCCTCTCTGCTGACCAGATCGAACGCTTTGGTGAGGTCGATGAAGGCGACGTACAGAGGCATGTTCTGTTCTCTGCATTTCTCCTGGAGTTGGCGGATGGAGAATATCATGTCTACCGTCGATCGCTCAGCGCGGAAGCCACACTGGGACTCGGGGTAGACACGTTCCGCAAGCTTCTGTAGACGAACGAGAACAACTCGTGCGTAGACTTTGCCAACAACGCTGAGGAGGGAAATGCCCCTGTAGTTGTTGCAGTCGCTTCTCTCCCCTTTGTTTTTGTAGAGGGTGATGATCTTGGCGTCCCTCATGTCCTGTGGTACGGCACCTTCCCACCTTCCTTCCAGCACTGGCAGAGGACGTCATGCAATGGCAGCAGTAGGGCGGTCTTGCAGTGCTTGATCAGGTCAGGGGGTATGCCGTCGTTGCCGGGTGCCTTGCCAGCGGCCAAGCTATCAATGGCCTTACTGAGTTCGTCGATGGTTGGCTCGGCGTCAAGTTCGTCCATGGATGGCAGGCAGTCGATGGCATCAAGGGCTGACGGTGTCACGGTGTTCTGTCTAGAGTAGAGGTCGGAGTAGTGTTCCACCCATCTCTCCATCTGCTTGTTCTTCTCTGTGATCATCTCCCCAGTGGAAGATTTGAGGGGGGCCGTCTTGCTCTGAGCCGGACCAAGTGCTTTCTTGATGCCATCGTACATACCACGGATGTTCCCTGTTATGGCAGCGGTTTGAATGTCTTGGCTGAGCTGAGTCCAGTACTCGTTGGCACAGCGCCGAGCAGTCTGCTGAACTTTGCTTCTCGCAGCCCTGAGAATCTGGAGATTCTTCTCGTTTGGGTACTTCTTGTACTCAGCAAGTGCTGAGCGCTTGGCTTCAATGACGGGGGTCATCTCGGTCAACTTGGCATCAAACCAGTCCTGTGACTTCGAGGTCTTCCTCCCAAAGGTAGCCAAGGCTGTGCGGTAGATGGTGTTTCGCAGCTCTTCCCACTTCTGCTTTGCAGATTCTCCTCCTTGTGGTACACCAAGTTCCTTCTCAAAGGTGGAGGCAAACTGCTCAACAAGTTCTGGTTGGGCCATCTTGCTGATGTCAATCCGTGCCTTTCCAGGTTGTCTAGCACGATGGAATTTCTTCAGCTGCAGCCTGACCTTGCAACACACCAATGAATGGTCTGTGTCGCAATCTGCACTCTGGAACGAACGGGTGATTAGCACGTTCTTCAGTGAGGTGCGCCTGGTCAGGATCAAGTCTAGCTGGTGCCAGTGCTTTGAGCGCGGATGTTGCCAGGAAACCTTGTGTTGGGGCTTGGTCTTGAAGAACGAGTTTGTGATGCACAGATCGTGATATGTGCAGAACTCGAGCAGCCGCTGTCCGTTGTCGTTCATTCTGCCCACGCCAAAAGGTCCAAGACAGGAGGGCCAGGAGTCGTGGTCAGCACCCACTCTGGCATTGAAATCTCCAAGGAGAATGAGTTGTTCAGAGTTGGGGATGATCCTGACAGTTGTTGCGAGATTCTTGTAGAACTCATCTTTTGCCTCTGGTGTGGCTGTCTGTGTTGGGGCATACACACTGACGAGGGTGACTGGGCCTTGAGTGGTGTTCAGGCAGAGGGTGAGGAGTCGTGCAGAGCCAGTGCTGCCCGGTTCCACCATCTTCAGCAAAGTGTTCTTCACTGCAAAGCCCACTCCGTGTTCCCTGTGTTCGTCACTGCCCTTTCCCTGCCAGTAGAACGTGTAGTCCTTCTCTCTCAGTGTGCCTGCATCAGCTAACCGTGTTTCCTGGAGAGTGGCGATATCCACTCCCAGTCTCTTCAGCTCATTATTGATGATGGCAGTCTTCCTGGTGTCGTTGATGTCCTTGAGGTTAGCAGCGAGTCCTGTCATCATAGTGCGGACGTTCCAAGTTCCCAGTTTTAGAGTTGGTCTCTTTTGTTTTATTGTCTTGCCTGGTGCGAAGGTTCTCAGCCTGCTGTTTGGATTTCTCCTTATCCCCATGCACCCAATGAGGAAAGCAAGCTGTGGCGGGACAACACCTTATTGGCTGGGGGCTGCCCAGCTTGAGGCGGGCGGTAGCTGTCCAGTGAGATCTGATGATCCCTCCCACCGTCGGGAACAACCCCTGGTGCCACGCTCTACGCCAATTGAGCAGTGGCTTATAACCGGTAACTGTCATTCCCCGTGTTTTGTCTACGCCAAAGGCGAAGCTGGAGTGTCCTCTCCAGTGATCCGGTGTTCTACCTTCCAGCGTTGGGCGTTGGTAGGATTCAAGCCTGGGCAGGAAGATATGGAGGACAAGATGTTGCCCATGCAGCATGTCCCCCCTCTCCACGGCACTGATGAGTCCAAAGGAACAGCAGGGCTGCTACAGTTTGGCACCAGCGCCGTTGCAGGAGCTGCCAGAACGATGTTGAGCACAACATAGAACTGCCTTAGGGGCTCCGACTCCGGATTTTTCCTCAGGGTTGACTCCCGAAGCCTTTCCCGTGACCGGGTATGCCGCAAGGCAGCAGAGGTTTGAAATCAGGGTTTACCTTCCCCTAGATGGGCTACCTTCCCAGGTTGACGAGCCACCATCTACCCGAAGCATCTGGTTTTAAGGCGCCAGAGATCCGCCCTCGCCCCTTCTCCTATTAGTAAAAGCAGTTCCGCCGGGCTTAGAGACTAAACCACACGGGCAGGCTAGGAGTTGGACTTAGTTGTCAGAGGCTTTTCGAGATGCACGCCATAAGGAGCATTTTATGAGCACTGGGAGCTAAACCCCAGTGCCGCTCCTGGCTATGACAACCTTGGAACCAGGTAGGTACAACAGGCAGGTAATTTGTTTACATACAAACAATAAATCCAGTGGCAATACTATTTTTAAGTTGTCTCATATAGTAAAAATACTATATTGTAACTGAAAGGTATAAAATACTTCAATATTCTCTTTGATTGTGGGGAAAAAAATCACAATATTTTCAGGCTGTCAGTGCAAAAAAAGTCCTCACAAAACAAATATTCTTGGTATCATGTTGCAAATGAGTAAGTAATCTGATAGCAATTTTCAGTATTGATTAGTCCCTGAATATTGATTTTATTGACAAAACTACTAAATATATACAGTAAGTGCTTTAGATTGTTGCCTAATGTCAATAATCTGTCTTTTTGTGATGCATTTTTATGTATATCAATATAAGCTGACATTTTATAGTCTGTGTGTGAAACAACTTTGATGAACACTGTTGAGAAAACAGACGGCTGGCTGTTGTAACATATGAATTGGGGGTTAGCACTGCACCAGCACAGCAACTCACCCCTGGCCATGGGATCCCTGGTTTGATCCCAGCCCCTGACTAACAGTGATCTGTGTGGAGTTTACATGTTCTCCCCGTATCTGCGTGGGTTTACTCTGGGATTTCTCCGGTTTCCTCCCACAGGCCAAAAACATGCAGGTTAGGTTAATTGGAGACTCTAAAGTGGCCCTAGGTGTGAATGTGTGTGTGAATGGTTAAGGGATAGCGCCGTACCGTGGCTGCTTCATCCATCCAGGTGGATGCCCTCAATTTCCCCTCTGGGGATCAATAAAGTACACACAAAAAAAAATAAAAATAAAAATAAAATGAAGAAAAACACAAAAAACAAAAGTCTGAGGTTCACATGAAGAAGAAAATCTAGTTGAGGTGTGGCAGGTAAATTTTTACGTGGACTGTGTCCTCCTGCTGTTATATTTCTGTCAGACAGAGGCAAAGAGAAAGATATTATTGAAGAAAAATTCTTGAGGTCTCCCACATTGCCTTTGGGTGAAGCTTTTTCAACAGTGGCTTTGTCTTTGCCACTCTCACATAAAGCTTTGACCACTGAAGAACTTGGGCAACAGTTGTATGCAAAGGCTCTCTTACAAACACAGACTGTAAACACAATGCACGTTTACAGGACCCCATCAAATTTTTAATGTCATAACACAATTTAAAGAAAGAAAAATCACACTTAGCCTAGAACAAAGTCTGCTGAGGTTGTGCATAAAAATGGGAATAAGGCTGTGCAGCCATCTTAGTCCAAGTTCTGCTTATGAGCTTTAACTGAATCCTGAGGTCTTTGGCTCAGTTGTTCTTTTACCAATTAAAAAAAACATAAAATGTGGAAATTGTATCCTCTTCTTCGCAACACGTTCTGTGTGGACAAAATAATTTTCCAGCAACAGTTATGACATCTGCCAGAATGACCATTAACTTTGAAAATGGAGCCTTATTTAACTTAAAAGCACTGAGCTTATCATAGAAAAATAAGTTGAGTTCCTGTGGATGTTTTTAACATTTTCTTGCACCTGACATCTTTGTTTTAAACTATCCTAAAAAATAGTATGCGAAATCTCATTCCCACATATCAACTGCTACCAAGCAAACTCACCACCAGCTTTTTGACCAGAGCTTCTCTTTCAGTGACCATCTCTCTCAGCTCGGCTATAACGTGCAGGTCTTCTGGTCGACTTTCTCTGTTTCTCAATTTCTCTTCAGTCCCCTCCAACCTGGAGACGGATATAAATATAAAGAATCAGACAGCTACGAAGTGAGGTATCAGTGACAAGAGTGATGACTGCTCTCTGTAAAGACAGAGAAACTATAAGAATGTGTAAAGAATGCTCCCAAAAGGCATTTCATCACAAAGCTTGGTGTCTTACAGTATTTGTAGAGCAGAAATCTTGTCTTTGAGGACCTCCTGGGCCTTGTTGAAGTCAGCCAGCATGATTTGTGTTTCTCTGTGATGGACTGCGCTCAGCTCCCCCAGCTCCCGTTCATGTCTCTTTGCAAGGTCTTGTTCATGGGCTCTGCAGTGGAGACAGGCAGCACTCATAAATAAATGCAACATTAGGTTAACATGAATTAAGGAGCGCCACAACTACCATTGTTTTTACTGTACATCACCATGGGCATTTTAGCTGAATACGTACTTTTAATTTCTCGGTCTGGGAAGTGTAACATTGACACCACATTTTACTGAATTACAGAGAACAAGAAATAAGATGTGCAGCTGCTGACTGAACTCAGCTGGGACACAAAGCACAGCTGGTGTAGACAGCATCCGGTCCCTTAATGCTTGAAAGAAATTCAAACTGTCTCAGTGCCAGTGTTAATTCATCTGTTGGCAACTAAAGTTAAAAAAGTACTGAAGGGTGTGTTACAGTCATTCATAAGAACACAGTGGAATTCAGATTCTGTATCGAAAAGTTAAATCTTGAAGAGCAGACAGGCTAAATAGACCAGACCTCCAAAGCTTGCCTGACAAGTAGCTGAAGTTGGTAAATAGGTATAGTTTTGCTTTCATTTCAGTGAGGGCTTGGTTTTTTAGAAGATAAAACAAGCTGTTACAACAACTTTATTACACATTTAGCAAAAATGATTGTGCAGCACAGAAGTCTTTGAGAGAAGAACATTAATAGCCCTATTATGACAAGCTAGTCAGCAGTCTATTGTCTATGGTGCAGAGCGCATTTTATGGGCATGTCCAAGTCCATTTTGCTAAGAATGAATTTTGCGCCTAGTAAAAAGGGGGAAGAGGCTGTCTTAATGCTCTTAATTATTCAGAGGTATGTTTCGGGGGTAACATGGAATAAACCAATCGTTGTCTTCACCTTCACTTCCTTTAACAAAGAGGGGCACAAGATCCAGGGCATAATGCTGTACTAATAAAGACAGCATTTAACTTGAGGGACAAATCCAAATTGTGCTGGGGGCAATGGTGGCTCATTCACAAAGTGAAAATGTATTTAAGGACCATCCACACCCTTAGCCTGATTTTCTACGATCTCAATCAGCAGGTACTAACTAGAAAATTGTGTGTTTAGTGGGTGTTTTATAGGTGCTTTACTGTGGAAAAAATTTATCTTTTACTACAGGTACAAACTTGAGGAGTGATTTTCACTTCTCTTATTGCCTTTAGAGTTCAAAAACTGACTTTCAAACACAAGAGGAAATTAGATCCTTCAGAATTAATGGTATTATCGGAACTGAAAATAATCATGAATAAAAATGACATTATGCCCTGCAACCATGCATCACTCTTTCTTTTGTGGGGATCCAGATTCAATCTCTGCAAAGCACAGTGGAATTGGCAACAGACTCGTGTAAAAGAGGCTTTATATAACAGTGTAATTTTATTTAAGATTTGTGTGGGACTTTGCAGTCTTTAAAGATGGAAATTGAAGACTAAGAGCGCATTCAAATGACCACTGTTTGGTCCAGACCAAAGGACGAAACAGTGGATTCCGTGGATAGTTCGGTTGGTTTGGTGCTGTCTGAACGCACGTTGGAACTCTGGTGCACACCAAACAATCAAAGTCTGGACTCCCTGAAAATGGGGGTCTCGGTTCTCTTGCAAACGAAGTCTGGTGTGTTTCGCATGCAGTGTGAATCCAAATGGAGTATCCAGCAGACCAAAGGGCAAAAGTGCCCCTCGGTATTTGTGTAACTATAGCAACACATAGTCTGAAAAGAGGAAGTGGCATTTACCGTATTACATTTTGTGTAGAAAATAACAATAAAGACAACCGCGTGCATCTGAGAAATCCTTTTACTGGTGAAAGCCAAGGAGAAAAGTTAAAAAATGTCTTGTTTGTGGCAGACAAACAACTGGCTGAAGGGAACAGATTTCCGTTTTCGGTCCTCGCCAATCGATGAGCCTAATTTTTCTTCTTCACCAAGATTTTTTCTTCCTGGTCAGTGGTGGTTTCGGCTACAGCGCTCCAAATGAGCAGTTGTTACTGCATGACGTTGTCCAGTCAGTATGGTCCGCTGCAGTGTGAATACAAACCAAACCAAACAAAGGTGTGAAAATTCTTGGCATTCTCCACCCAGTCAAACCAAGACCCCCAGACTATCTTGGTCTGAATGCAGCCTAAGTCATATTATTAACAGACATTGTGTGGGGTCACCTGTTCAACACAAAGCACATTCGTGTGGCACCGGAGACATGAGAATGCATGTGAAAATACACCGGGCAACTTAAACGTTAATATTTCCCCTGCTGAGTGCAAAAATGTTGCATTTTAACTAAAAATACAAACAAACTCAGATTCGGCAAAAAAATTACAAAAACAAGTTAAAAATCCATTTGTAAAGCATATGATCAAAATATGGCGTGAAGCTAAAAACTATTTAAAAGAACCACAGTTACTGTCACAATTTAGTCCAATATGGGGTAATCAATATTTTAAACCAGGGAGAGCGGACGCTGTATTTAAAGTATGGAATTTAAAAGGGATACAAAAGATTCAGGATTTATATTTGCCATGTGCAGATAACATAATGTCTTTTGAAGAGCTGAGGATCAAATTTAATCTCAATAGAACACATTTTTTAAAATATCTTCAACTTAGAAACTTTATTCGATCAAATCAAAATAAAGCTCTCACTCGACCTATTTATTCATCCTTGGAAAAAATGATGATGAAAGATAGTAAAAGAAAGGGTATTATTTCAGAGTTTTATAACTCATTGACACTATCTTCAAGTGAAAATTCACTGAAAAGATTAAACTACTGGAAAGAAGATCTGCAAACTGAAATTTCAGAGGAACAATGGGAATTGGCTTGTACAGAAGCTCAAACCAAATCAATAAATGTACGCCTTAAATTGATACATTTCAAATGGTTAATGCGGATGTATGTTACACCGGAGGAGTTAAATAAATATAACAAAAATATACCAGATACATGCACAAAATGCATGGAAAGTAAAGGAACTCTATTTCATTGTGTATGGGAATGTAGATTAATAAGAATGTTTTGGGAAGAGGTGAGGGTAACAATTGAAAAAATAATCTCAAAACAAATCATATTGAATCCTAAATTGTTTTTGTTGGGTCTGTACCCAGAAAAGCATAATTTTAATAAAAGTGAAAGAACATTCATAGACCTCAGTTTGCTTAATGCCAAAAAATGTATTGCACTATTATGGAAAAAGACTCATAGACCAGATGTGACTCAGTGGTTAAGACAGATGTTAACAAACCTTCCATTAGAAAGAATAACATATATACTGAAATCAAAGGAAATTGTGTTTGAGAATATATGGAGACCTTTTATTGATTATGTAAAAAATTTAAACATAACTTTTGAAGAAGAAGGTGAATGATGTGTGTGGACCTTGTAAATTCCAAACTGGTGAACATAATATGTATACTAATGTATTGGATTGTCTAGACTAAACAGAGGAGCATTGTTGAAGACTTGATTTTGCTGGTGGTTGTTGGTGTTTTTAGTGCATCCTTTTTTTTTTTTTTTTTTTGTAGTACTTTAGTGTTAGTGTTTGATTGTTTGTATCATGTTTGTTAAAAAAAAAAAAGGTTCAATAAAGATATTGTGGAAAAAAAAAATACAAACAAAAAAACCCGTCATAAATTAATTAAGGATGGATGTCAACAGTGTGCTTTTTGATGACTCTCCTCCAGCCGTTAATGACAGCTGTGTTTCTTGTGTAGGGCACACTGCCCGCTATGCACACAGTAAGGTCTGGTGGTTCGATTTAAAAGAAGAAGCTATCTCTATTGTCATTGAGTCTATACAGCCAATCATGTACAGTAGAACAAAATTACGTTCCTCCTATCTGCAACGTTAATCACATTGTCAGAGGGGTCGCTGCCATGCAAGGCGCCACCACAAACAACTTCTCCTTCCCCCATTCTATTACGCTGAGCACCAAGCTAGAAGGCAGGAAGTACCATTTTTATAGAGTCTTTGGTATGACCCGACCAGGACTTGAACCCCCGACCTCCTGGTTGTGGGGGTTTGTTCACTTAAGGAGAGGATAAATAAATAAATAAATGTTTAATGTGTGTACTTGTCTGTAAGTTTACAATTCATTTCTTTCATTCATTCATTCATTCATCTTCTGAACTGTTTAGTCCTCATGCCAGATTGCCAGTGAATGAGTAAGTGAATGAATGAATGAAAAAATAATTAAGGGATTATGACAGATTTTTACAAAATCAACCCATGAAAATAGCAGACACTGAGAAATTCCAGCACCGGTGTAGTAGCAGACATACATGTGCATTCAAAATAGCAAAAACAGCTGAGAATAGCTGAAACGGCGATTGATAATGTGACACTGACTTTAGACCTGATTTTTGCAGATGAAACATGCATTGGAAGATAATGCAACAGGGTGAACTTTGCACCAAGCATCACCCACTTTAGATCAGTCCCCTCCTACAAGTGCAAGTCACGCACACAATCAGACGCTAATTAGGTGGCAAGGGTGCACAGCAGAAAAACAGACAATACGCTGACAGAAACTAATGAAAGCACCGGCACAAGGTGCAAAGCGTGGCACAAATACACACTTTAGATGGTCATAATTGTCATGGTCTGCTCTGTCATCATCCGCAGCTGCACGCACACCTGATCCTCATTAGGCGTGGCCTATTTCTACCGAACTGCCTGGACTGGCAGCACGGAGATGTCTCACTGCACTCCAGACGAGCTTCATCTCCGATCTCTCTCTGCAACCAAAGCCACAGCTCGAGCCAGCTCTCATCAGTGCCAGAGAATCCTATCAGCCTTCCACGTAAGCTCCATTATCAACTCATCTCTGTCTTCTAGTCCCCTGTGCACAGGCGGAGTCCGGGGTGGCGGAACCTTATTCCTCTCCTTCCAGGCGGCGGACTTCCAGCCCTCACCACAACCTCCACCAACGCTCACCTGCCGGAGCCATTCCACCATCTGAAGAGCGCTGTCTTCCTGGCCACAGCCACCGCGCTGAACCGGAGCACCTCACCATCTGTTCCCACAGTAAGCGACAAAGTAACTGTGTAACTCCAGTTGTGACGCCCAGTAATCCCATCTCTCTGTGTGTCTCTAGGGTTGCCAGGCCGTACGGTGTCTCACTCAGTTCCCGGCAGTTACAGCCCGCATTACACTACATAATCACTCATTGGTTGTTAATAAACTTAATTGTATCAACTCGGAGTCTGTGTCTCGTCTCTGGGTCAATAAACAATGTCAATAATAGGTCCCAAAGTAAAGCTGGATTTATGCACCCACGTTGATGTGACGCAGCTGCAGTGGCGTTGACGCAGCAGTGATGCAATACCCCCGTGTCACCTGCTGTGCACCTTTGCAGAGAAGGAGGGGTGCATGTCGGTGACGCAGGCCGCAAGAGCTGTGATTGGTCTGCTTTGTCTCCTCCTCTGCATGTACTGGTTTTTGTCTCTGCTCCGCTCTGCTCGCTCACCATGGCGCCACTTCAAAAGCAAGTCGGATATATGGTCTGAATTCAAACGAATATCAAGGAAGTTAAGCAGCAATAGAACATTTGTGTGACTTGTCCTAACCACAGTAATTACATAGATTGTCAAATGACGGCAGTGATGGTAGTCAGACATACTGTTCTGTCTTCTCTTTTTTCTCTGATGCAGTCACTGTATGAAAAGTTGCTTTTTAAAACATTTATTAGCTCCAAATCCATCACAATCTGTTCTTGTCTGTTGTTATTTAATGAACAAAAACACGCAACAAATGCAAATCACTCTACACATCGGCAGAAACCTGTTTTGGCAATGGAAAGACACATTCAAACCAGTACACAAGAAAAAAAATTACCTATCACTGCGCTAGCGATGTACATCGACACTGGCGTCGACATGATGCAGGTGCATAAATCCAACTTTACTTAAATAATGCCTTATATGTCACGATGTGTGTTGAAAGCTGGACCCAAACGCAAGACTTAAAGTTCCAGATGGTTTATTAAAGAGCTGCCCAAACCCTGGCCAGCGTGAGGGTCAAAATAATAATTCCAAAAAGGCAGACAGGGAAGGCAAACAGAACATAACATAAACTTCACAGGGCAGACTGGGACAGGCAGGCAGAAGCGTGGGTAAACGCCAAAATGACGAGGACACCATGCCCAGGTGAGGAACGGCATTCCTTAAAAAACAACCGAGCAGGTAAACATAAAATACAGACAGGTGTGGACAATCAAGGATGAAACTAGGCTAAGACAGAAAATAACTCAGGGCGCTGTCAAGATAAGGCCAAACCAAAACAGGAGATCACGATAGGAATGACAACGGGCAACCATAAACATGACTCAGATAATAATTATATTAATAAACCAAAATGAATAATCATCATCATAATAATAATACTAACAGCCAAGGACTAAGAATACGGCAGGGATAAACAGACAATCACTGACAGAGGACACACATGGAACATAATGACAACGAATCAGGGGAGACAAGACCAAGAAAACCAGGATAATAATAATGATAATAAATAATAATGACCAAACTGAGAACTGAGCAGGGAGCAAAACCTATGGAACACAAATGTAGACAAAAATAATGAATAATAATAAATACAGAACCCCCCACCACACACACACAAATACTAACTCAAAGCGAGGACATAGACTGGGGCCCATTACCTGAAAACAAGGAACAAAGTCATAACTCAGGGTGAGGACATGGGCCCCAGTCCACGGCCTGACATTATGTAGCGTTGGAAGAACATTAAAGAAAAAAAATCTGTAGTTTTGTTATTGTGATGTGTGCAGACTCACTTTGGATTTAGAGACAAGAATGTCAACAAAAACTAGGCTACACACTGGGGGCTGGAGTTCACTTATAGGGTAGGGAACGTCTAATTAGACAAACTGCAGAAGTGAGACACTTAAAGAATCCTGAGTGCAAATCTAGGCAATCGTCATGTCCCGTTTTCATGACGATTCTTGCAAACATGTTTGTTGCACTGGCGCTATGTGGCCACAGATATTTATCTATATTCATTTGCTAGCACTCAAACTTGAGCTGAAAACAATACAGTAATAACATCACAAACCACGGAAGTTTGGAAAGGCATATCACAAGCGTAACTTTTACAGGAAAAGTTTTCTAAACATTTTAAGAGGGAATTCACTCAACCTTTAACCTCTTGCACTCCGGGATACCGCGGGTGGTCACGTCTCTGCGTCCTAGGGTGCACTGAAAAAAAAAGAAGCTGTATTTCCGTTCTTCCACTACAGACACAGCCGCGAACAGAAAGCCAAAGGAGTGCTTTGATTGGTTTAGATTTGACTGACCTCTCATTCGACTAATAAGAGCCTTGAATTGGGTTTCTGAAACCTTGAAGAACCAATGACTGAAAACCTAGCAAGAAGGACCCACCTACCAACGGCTGCGAATACAGCGAGCCAATTGAAGCAGAGACGTTCGATAATTGAAAGCGTACATCCCGTGCGTAAAATCTGTTTTGTGTAAGCCGCTGGGTGACACACACGCGTTCGCCAGTCTTTTTTTCTTACTACTGTTCTTATTTGTTTTGAAAAATCGTTTGCCAAAACCGCAATCATGGAAGCGCAAAACCGCAATAATGGAATCATGGTTTGACCGGGTCGCGTGACCAGAACCACGAGTCGTAACAAGCGGACCAGCGTCATGTTCGTCTGACAATGAGGAAGAGAAGTTCGCCAGCGACACTGCTGTTGTGGACAGGTAAGTGTTATAAGCTAAATTATTCTTTATCCCTGAAAATTGTAACCAAAATGACTTTTGACCGATCGGTAAATTACAACTGTGCGTCATCGCCACATGACGGATCGCGGCGACCCGTGCGCCGCGTCCGGACCATGAACACCCCCCCACCCCCGCAACTCTTCTGTAGCGGATTGCAGATATTATTGCAGATATTTTAGTACAACTGTGCGTAGTAGACCGCGGCGCACCGTCACCGCGGTCCATCATGTAGCGATGGGCGATGTCCGTCCTCTGTAGTGGGGGGGTCGGTGGGAGTTGTTATCTTCTACATTACAGATATTTTAGTATAATTTTTAGTGCACTGTAGGTTATTTTTTCTTGTAAAAAAAGCCACACATTTTTTACGTGGCATGCTTCTTTGTGTGTGGGGGCTTGTTTGTTCATTCATTCATGAATGAATGAATAAACAACCCCCCCCCCACACACACAGCCCTGAGTGTCACCTTTCATTAGAGCCCAAGATCAAGCTTCTATATTGAATCATTCAAAAGTTACAGACGTTTTTCCAAACTGTGCCATTTGGCACAATTTGGCACAGTTCAAAAACGCCTGGGAACAACCTGAGGAAAAAGCTGTGTAATATATTCAGTTTTTGTGGTATTGTTACAAAATTTTCACCTCAGCTGGATAACACTTGGTTCTACATTTCTGTTGCATTCTCCAGCCCGGATCTGACAGCTGTGTGTTATTTGCAAGCATTTGTATCCAAAAAAACACCCAGGCGAAATTTATTTTCTTCAAGTTCAGTATGTTTAGATGACTGTTACTCAGTGACAGGAGCACTTAGAGAGATTATGACTGTTTTGCCAAAAAATTCAAAGTATTTTCTTTTAAATGAGACCAACCCCATGAAGATGCTGCAAAGGGTTGAAGAACAGCTTTTGATTTACTTTGGGTACGTTATTTTTAGGCGTTTTTAGGGAAATTGACCAGAGTGCAAGGGGTTAAAGTATATATCATCAGATTTGTCAGTGTCTTGACAATTAAAATCAGGATCACTCTCTAACACCATTTACTGATATAGGACCTTGGTCTTATTAAATCTACTGCAAACATTTAACAGTCAGAAAATCAAATCAAACAAAGCCAAGGACTGACAGGCCTTTAGAGCCATCCTGGTGTTACCTACCTTATCTGGTGGTTAGCTTCACTCCGTACCCGCAGCACCTCTTTGCCCTTCAGCTCCAGCTCCCTGGTCAGTGTGTCGATGGTCTCGTTCAGAGAGTGGATCTCATGGTCCAGATTGGTGATGCGGCTGCTACGGGAACACACATCTGCTTGCAGGTCTGAGATACGAACCAGGAGTTCTTGTTCCTAGAAAACATACACGCAAAGTGTGCTACATATTAACAAAGAAACACACAGTGACAATAAGTTGTTGTGTGTTAGTTTGATTACTTTTAGAAGTTTAGAGTTACTTCAAAGTACACGAGAAAGTAAAAAATAAAGCGTTACCTGCTGGTGGCTGTGCTCCATAGCTTTCTCAAGCTCTCGCTTGGTGGCAGTGTATTCTTTAAGGTGGATCTGCTTAAGATGCTCGATGGCTGTCGCATGGAGGTGGTTCAGCTCTGCACGAAGAGAGGCTGCAGGACACATAACACAGGGAAATTAAGGGATTGTCTCAATGCTGAGTATACAGCAGCACAACACAGAAACTAATTTACAAGGTTGGAAAAACCACTGGACAAACATGGAGCGGTTTGAATAAGAAAGAGACAGGAGATTGTGACCAAACTCATCCCTCGCCCTCCATCACATTACTGCAGAGACAGTGGAATTTGTTTTCCAACATTTTAATTCACCTCCCTGTCATGAGGTATGTTTATTGTAGTTCCTACCACAGAAGATAAGACCTAACCCTGTGTAACAAGTGACCACACACTGTCCACACATGAACAGTGTCTGTTTATTCTTGTCTTAGGTTGTCATCTCTCAAATATATTTTAAGAACCTATATCTGTCCGTATGTCTTGTACTGTATATATTATTTATTATTGCCAATATTTTTAATCTTCACTCACTGCAAATTAAAATAAACTTAATTTGCAATGGGTGTTGAATAATTTCAAGTGTAACTGTACATGTACAGCATGTCTGACAGGTTAAATAAATGAATGGATCATTTTACTTGTGATGCTCAAATGAAAAAAAAAAATGCTGTGAAGAGTTTTATCTTTGTACTGAGAATCTGCTTTTCAATTTTGATCAGTGAGTCATATACAAATTATTTTTGTGCAGACTTATAGCGAACTGAACACCATTGCACATGTACTAAAACAATGCAATTTGCAATCTTATTTCACAAGAATCACTGCAATGGGTAGAAACATATTCAGTACTGGATAGAAAAATCATAACTGCACTCATAAACCAAACTACAGGGAGGCTGATAAGTGTTAAATCAATGACTACAAACAGAGATGAGTCCAGGCCATGTGTATTATGTCTACTGCCATTTACCCAGCTTTGCTTTCCCTTCGTCCTCCAATTCAAATCGCAATGTTTGCAGCTCCTGCTCTGACTGCTGCCTGAGGATCTCTAGGGTCCTCCTGTGGGCCTCCTTCAGAGCGTGAACCTCCTCCCGCTGCTCCTGCTTCAGACGCTCCTCAAGGGCCTGCCATGAGGCAGGATAAAGGGGTTAAGAAAGGAGATGGGGACAGAAAGTACAAAGAAACAGTTCTGACACAATATCTGAGGCTACTGACAGATGGCTATTAAAAAGCACACAAAATTATGAAGCCATAGTAATGAAAAGGAATCCCTGAAGACAATGAGCAAAATGGAGCACAGTCGCCTTGCCCCAGTTCCATATGAATTCAGAGCAGGTTTTGAGTTAAGTACGCAGAATCCGCTGGGTTGGGAAATGCACAGTGCACCACATGAAAGAAAATAAAAAGGTGTTCAAAGTTACAGCACTTGAAAAGAAACTGGAAAAAGGATCGACCACAATATCGAATTTGACTTTTCTGGTAAAACAGTTGAAATTCTTTAATTAAAAAAAACATTAAATGCTTAAAAAATCTGGATGTTGAGAGCAGGCAGTGTGAAAAGGATTATGATATCATTTGGTTCAGTTCTCTGTGTTCAGAAGAAAATTATTTTAATTTGTAGTAATTCATACTTGGTCATAGAGTGCTCTTCTGAATCCTGTGTTTCAGTGAACAAAGATGTAAAGCTGAGGATGATGAGAGCAGCAGCACAACTGAACAGGACAGGATCAGCTACAACAGACTGTGATTAACACAGGGACAGCATGACTGGGTTGTAAAGTGGCTTAAAGATGTGCAGAACCAATGGAAATGCCGTTATATTGTGCCGCAACCTGAAATGATATGTTCAGTTGTTGGGCTCAGACTGAAACGGGGGGTTGCTCACCACAGCCACTGTGTAGCAAAGGACACCTTCACCACCCCATGCTGTTAATCATTTTACTTATTGAGGCAGTAAATAATGTTGTAGTCTGATCTGTAGCGTGATCTCTTCAATAACTATTATTATAGCATTACTCTGGCTTATTTGGCACCATTTAACAAAGACATGGATGAAATGAAAGTAAATGAACCAAATACTGTAAGAGGGTTTATAATGCTGAAGAATTCTTAAACAATTTTACTGGTTTTATGGCTTTTCCAGACATTTTTGACTGATCGCAGAATTACAAACAATACTGTTAGAACATTTTGGGGGTTTTTTTCTGTAAAAGCTTTGTTAATCTCCACTCACTAAGACAAACTAAGAAATATACACATATGGCCTTGACTGTGCCATAAACAACACTGTAAAAATACTATATATACACTATTATACATTTTAAAGTGTAAGTGCCTGTAATTTCCTCTCAGGAGAACATGACTTCAGCATGATGTCATTTAGCAGATCAAGTTACAGTAGGTCTCAGCAGCATTTTTCAACTTTTTACCGTGTGATGGTTGTGGTGAGCGCATAATGATCTTGGCACGTCCTGCTCTTTGGTTGTTGTGTAACCTCCTCAGCAGTTATCAGTTGAAGCTGATTACGTTCCTACTCTCAGCTGGTTGCTGCCTCGGTGTCTTTAGAAGGCGCATGGATCAGGTGCCAAGTCCTGTCATTTGGAAATCATGGACTCAATCAAGTGTCATGGGCGGCGAGATTGCGCCCCCTCCTTCTCGTTTATCTCCTCTCAGGTCATCAACGCACCTGAGTGAGAGGACACACCTGCGCCCGCGCATCAGCCAGCGTTTATAAGGAAGCACTCTTCAGTGACTCAACGCTGGCTCGTCTGGGTAACTGCCCATAAAAGGACAAGCAAGTATAATTGTTCACACAGGTGAAAACGCTACTCACCTGTTGTTTTCTTCTCCCTACAGGTTGCTGCCGTCCATTAAAAGGCTGTGTGATGTGTCTAGTGCGTTATAGAAGTGTACACTTCTTTCCCGCCACTAGCTAGCCTGCTGTTTACAGCAAACGAAAAGGGAGCCGAGTGCGTAAGTCTCCTCTGCTAGTACATAGCCTCTCCACAGCAAGCCCCATGCATACTGTACCTCCTCGTGGTAATGGATGGAAACTGGATACTGTGAGGCCCCAGGCTAAAATGCAGGGACTCGGAGGAGGTTTGGCCCCCAGACTTGCGGTACTCACGGCCCACCAGTGTGTGGACATGCCCTGATACCCATGAACCAAATCCCCAACTATGGGTTAAACAGTATACGGACTACATAGTCCGTTAGGAAAGTCCTCAACGGCGAGTAGTCTACTACTTCGGCGGATAAGGGCAGTGCCTGGCGGGCAGGTGCTAGAGAGGCGGGCCTTGATAAACAAAGCACCCGGCAGCTCGTTGCAGCCAACTTCATGAAAATCGCACGTTTCGGCCTGCCGAACCGCGTTGGACATGCTGATGGTCAAGAGCGTGTGCGTGGCCCTCGCGCAGCCACGACCACCCTAAACAAATTCACAAGCGATTGGCCTTCGTCTTCAACTCGGACAATCCCTTCACGCCCAATGGCGATGGAACTGCGAGTAACGGGGGCAGGTTCGGTATGACTGGAAGCCTCTAGCTCGCAACCACACACTGGCGGCGGATCTAAGATGATCGCCTTCCAATGAACTCTGCGGTGACATTGGATTTTGGTAGCTGGGTCCGCGACTGGGCTGGCCTATTTAGGACTCCCGCAGCCCACCCCATATGGGAGGCCCCTAGAAAAGGTGGGGCAAACATCGGACACTGCAGACTTATCTGGCTAGCATGCCGTGGCTGGCAGATTACCCATTACAGCAGTTGACCTACATATCAGAATCAGAATCAGAATCAGAATAAGTTTATTGCCAAGCACATTTACAAGTAAATAACAGGTAAATATACGAGGAATTTGACTTGACACTGAAAACGTCATACATGACATTCTCAATGACGCGGCGAGCCGTGGAGGCGCCTGTCAGCAGGAGGGGAACAGTAGGCAGCGGGGGGAAGGGGGAGGGTGGACACAGTAGGAGAGAGAAAAAAGCATTGTTGATCAGAATAAAGTTCATATATGACCGATATTATGATTACAAGAAAAAAACTCTCAATGCACAATTAGCAGACAATAGAATCCACACAATGACACAAAGAGAGCAGTGAGTGAATGTCTTCATCAGTCAGTATAAATGGATCTGTATGTGTGAGTTGGGTGCAATCAGTGGCAAATCAGTTAGGTGGACAACAATAGTCTCTTCCTCAGCAGATGTTATGACTACAGTCTGAAGCAAAGGCATGTGTCCTTGAGCACGGCAGATGGAATAGTTGAGCCAGACAGCTGTCCTTGAGAGTCAGATGCTGCCCGCCAATGTTATGAAAAAACAATTATACTGTTGATTATCAGGAGGACTGAATGCTGAGGGGTGCCGGAAAAAACAGGTCGAATAGCACTGACTTCAGAGAAAAAACTTTCTATTCTCTTACGGATTCAGTGCTCCAATTCCATCATGGCCAGGCATTGAAATCGATTCGTGAACAGCTCTCAGCGTGATCGTGATGTAATCCATTTTCCTGTACAGTTCTCCATTGGCCGCTGTCAGAGTCCTGCCCAGTTGGTCAATTTGATGAGTGAGCTTCGCCGGGTCCGCTTTTTGATAAGCTCTGTCCATTTTCTTCAATTTGCGGTGCACCAGAACAATCCCAAAGCCAATCAGTAGAATTCCGATGACCATTGCTCCGAAAAGATATAAATCTTCAATATCTTCAATAGAAAGATCACACAGGCACAAGAGTTTCCAATTGCTTGTGTCCTTTAAATAACCCGCAGCAGCAGTTCCTGCAGGACAGATAGGCTCCCCCGGGCCCGATTTCCTCGTTGAAAAAACAGTGTCAATTGCGTTCAAAGCCCAGCTTATTAAATCCATAATTTCGTTAGATAAATCAGCAGTAAAGACACGCAGACACAGACGATAGCAAGCTGGGATCCAGTCAGTTAGGGAGGGAGAGAGAGATAGGGAGCCGGAGCGGGGAAGAAAAGCGTCTGCTCTCTTTGGAGGGCGGAAGTGAATTTGAATTTGAATCAAAACCATAAAAACTCAAACTCAACCGCTCTCGACCACCGCCTGGATTCTCAACCACTGATTGGATCTCTCATTACAAAACCCTTCATCCTGGGTGCTTGGAACATCTGCATACTGCAGGACACGAGGAGCAGCAAGCGCCCAGAACGTCGTACAGCTCTGGTATGTAAAGAACTTGCACACTTTAACATCGACATAGCAGCTCTGAGTGAGACTAGACTTGCTGAGGAAGGCAACATCAAGGAAAGTAGATCAAACTACACCATTTTCTGGAAGGGAAAGGATACAGAAGATCCACGTATCCATGGTGTAGGCTTTGCCATCCGATCCTAGCTTGTGAACCAACACAACCTTGTCCCAACTGCAATCAATGAGCAAATAATGACCATCCGAATCCCGCTCACCCAAAAACGTTTCCTCACTCTGATCTCAGTGTATGCACCTACACTTACATCTGAAGATGAAAGCAAGACCTCCTTCTATGAACAGCTCACACATACCATTCTGACAGTCCCAGAATCCGACACGCTTGTTATTCTGGGTGACTTCAATGCCAGAGTTGGCAGTGACCACCAGCTGTGGAAAGGCATCATAGGCCACCATGGTATGGGAAAATGCAATGCAAATGGGGAACTTTTACTGGGTCTTTGTGCTGAACACAATCTTATTGTAACAAACACACTTTTCCAACTCCCCCATCGCCAGAAGACGACCTGGAAACACCCTCGCTCCAAAAAGTGGCACACCCTCAACTATGTCCTTACAAAAACAAGAGACCGAAATGATGTCCGCATCACGCGATCCATGCCTGGAGCAGATGACTGCTGGACAGATCACCGCCTCCTGATGTCCCGACTCAATATTACAATCCGGCGACCACCAAAGCGCATTTTGGCAAACGTTCCTCACCGTCGCTTTGACTGTGACAAGCTCCGCGATCCCCAAATGTTGCAGTCCTTTAGAGAGGCCATTGGTAGAAACATGAATGAACTGAGCCTTCCAGACAATGCCTCAGTTGAAGACCGATGGACCACTCTCCGTGATGCATTGACTGCTTCCACCATAGAAACAATTGGCCACAAGCACAAGAAAAACCAAGACTGGTTCAACGAGAATGATGAAACAATCACTGACCTCATAGAGGCTAAACGCCATGCACCTCTTGCGTTTGAAAATGATCCGTCTGCAAAGAATCAACAGAAACACCAGCAAGCAAAAGCGGCATGCCAGAGAGGGATTCGTAAAGCCCAAAACACTTGGTGACAGCAAAAAGCAGAAGATTTGCAAAAATATGCCAACCAACGGGATATGCGCCGTTTTTATGCTGCAACGAAGGAGATCTTTGGCCCCACCGGATCATCTGTGGGCAGCCTAAAAGATGCAAATGGCTCCACCATTATCACAGACACCAAGGGGATCCTTGACCATTGGAAGTCCCACTTTGAGAGTCTGTTAAATAGTCACTTTTGCACCCCTAGTGATCTCCTCTGCAAGACCCCGCAACATCCCACTCACGAGTGGATGTCTACACCACCTTCACTACATGAGCTAAATAAAGCTATAAAGCACAGGAAGACAGGCAAAGCACCAGGACCAGATAACATCCCGCTGGAGTTCTATCTTCATGGAGGTCCCGAGGTGAAAAACTATTTAATGCAGCTTCTACTTAAAATATGGGAAACCAAGACGTTACCAAGTGACTTTAAAAATGCAAATATAGTCACCATTTTCAAGAAGGGAGATAGAGAGAACTGCAGTAACTACCGTGGCATCTCACTACTGAGCATTGCAAGCAAGATCTTTGCTGGTATCCTTCTCAACCGTCTTCTTGTAGTAGCCAAGGATGTACTTCCTGAGTCTCAGTGTGGCTTTAGACCCTCTCGTGGTACAGTAGATATGATATTCTGTGCTCGACAACTCCATGAAAAGAGCCAAGAACAACAACAACCATTTACGTTCATCTTCTGGGACCTCAAGAAGGCCTTTGATTGAGTTCCTCGCCCTGCTATGTGGGCTGTTCTTGCTCGTTTTGGATGTCCAGATGATTTCATCGCTCTCGTTCGCGCTCTCCACGATGGCATGGTTGGTAGGGTTTGCCACCAAAATACCCTCTCAGACCCTTTTCCCATCACTAGTGGTCTCAAGCAAGGATGTGTCCTTGCTCCAACCTGCTTTTCGTTGTATATGGCTGCAATAGTAAATGAAATACCACCAACAACCCCTGGTATCAATCTGTGATACCGCTTGGATGGGGGGCTTTTTAATCTTGCTCGCTTTCACACAAAATCCAAAACCTCGGTCACCAGTGTTCATGAATTGCAGTTTGCAGACGATAATGCCACACCAGCTCAGACTGTTGATGACCTCCAGAGGATAGCTACCATTTATAATGACTCTTATGAGCATTTTGGAATGGAAGTTAACACTGAGAAAACCAAAATCCTCAACCAACCAGCACCTGGTCAAACTTCCTCAAGGACCAACCTTAAGATTAACGGAAATCCTGTCGATGAAGTGGAGCATTTCTCTTACCTTGGTAGCATCCTCTCAAAAATACCAACTTGTGCAAAGGACATCGAAAACCGCATAAAAGCTGCACACTCTGCATATGGACGCCTTTGTCATCAAGTCTTCAATAATTATGCAATAACCATCCGCACCAAAATCATGGTTTTTCGGGCCGTCGTTCTTTCCACCTTTCTTTCCACCTGTGAAGCCTGGACCTTGTATCGTCGCGATATCAAGTGCCTTGAGAACTTCCAACAGAGAAAGCTCAAATACTTGGCATTCGTTGGGAGGATCGACTCTCAAACAATGAGATTCTCAAGCGTGCTCTGCTGCCTAGTGTGGAAGCTACCATCTTGCAGCACCGCCTTCGATGGACAGGACATGTCGTACGGATGGACCCCACCAGACTATCACGAATCATGCTCCAGGGGGAGCTTGAGACAGGAAAAAGACCACATGGTAGGCCAAAACTGCGCTACAAGGACCAGCTAAAATGTTCCCTGAAGCAAGCCAACATAGACAAAAGATCTTGGGAACAACTTGCCACCGACAGAGCAGCCTGGAGAAGAAGAACTTGGGAAGGCACAGACTCATTTGAGAGGCTCAGAAAACAACAGGATGATGATAAACACAAACGAAGACAAGAAAAATAAAACCAACTACGTCCCCCACCCACAATAAAATGTGACTTCTGCCCACGACAGTTCTATCATACGCTGGGCCTTCAGAGCCACATCTGACATCAACATTGATCACAGATGGCAACGTCCTGAAAACTAAGACAAAACCAATCCTCGGACATGAGCTGGAGCCACCGCCGCCGACAGGTTGCTGCCATCGTGTGGGTGTGTCTCCGGGACTGCGTGCACTCTCCTGCCACATCATCGCCATTCAACGGCACTCAACCTCCACCTGGTCAGGCACCACCAGCTCATTCCCTTCACCCTGCTGGTTCATCTATTCCCCGCTGGGACCCTGCCGTTTCTCCCTTGGAGCTCATGTAAGTGGTAATTTGGCCAGCCCATTTTCCCTTACTCTGTTCCTCCATTTACAGCTCTCGTCTCCTCTCCACAGGCAGTTTCCTCTGGTGAGTGACTGTTTCTGTAGCTGTGCGTCTATTTTGATATTTAATAAAAATATCAAATACCGGTGCAAAAATGAAAATCGTGATATTTGGGGTCTGCTGCATGATGATGTCACACTATTACATTGCTGACAGAAGTTACACGTTACCATAGAAACGGAAAAACAAACAGGGCACGGGAAGCTACCACTCCATGGTCAGACCATCTGCGTCAAGTTGTGTTGAAATATTTTAGTTTTAAGGCAGTTTCAGACTGCTGCTATGTAAAAACAAAAAACAAAAAACAGTGCAGTAATGTGGATAATCTGCCCACATTTTTTCCACACGTACAACACGACAACACCGCTCGCCTTGAAGCGGTGTTGACGTCTGAAGTAGGGGTGGGAATCGTGAGGGAATTCGCGATTCTTGGGTCATGATTTGATCCCATCACGATTCAATGATAATCACGATATCACGATAATCGAGTATCAAGATAAGATAAGATAAGATAAGATAAGATAAGATAAGCCTTTATTAGTCCCACAACGGGGAAATTCCAGGATTGCAACAGCACAGGGATAGCAACACTCAGAGCAACAATCAGAAGGCAAGAAAAAAACAAGCAAGCAAGAGCAGCTAATATACATATGTACGTATTACTATAAAATATATATATATACACACACACACAGACACACAGTGCAGAGCATTGTAGCTGGATGGAATAAATATATGAATATATGAACACACAGTGCAGAGCATTGTAGCTAGATGGAATAAATATGTAAATATATAAACACCCACAGTACGGAGCATTGCAGCTAGGTGGAATAAATATGCAAGTATATAAACACACACAGTGCGGAGCAATGTAGCTAGATGGAATAATATGTAGATATATAAATATATAAACACACCCAGTGCTGAGCATTGTAGCTAGATGGAATAAATATGTAAATATATAAACACACACAGTGCAGAGCATTGTTGCTAGATGGAATGAAACAGCATAACCGTCTACTTAGTTATCCTACATGGTATGATTATGTGCCCATACATATTCTCACCCTCCATAGCGACCGGTATGTTCCTAGTTGTATGCCGGAGGGGACCATTGTGTAAGTCTATTGCATCTTTTGCATTCAAAAAACTATTAGTTTGTTACGTCTTTTTGCTATCTCTGCGAGCAGCCCTGCTTAGGTTGTACAGTCTGACAGCCGTTGGTAGGAAGGACCTACGAAACCTCTCGGTTGTGCACCTGGGATGATGTAGTCTGCTGCTAAATGAGCTCCTCAGTGCATTCAGTATGTCCTGCATAGGGTGGAACTCGGACTCCAGCAGAGATGACAGTTTAGCCACCGTCCTTCTCTCTCCTATCTCCTCCATCGGATCAAGGCGCTGCCCCAGGACAGAGCTAGCTTTCTTAATCAGTTTGTTCAGTCTCTTCCTATCGGCTGCAGTAATGCCACTGCCCCAGCAGACCACTCCAAAAGTGATGGCTGATGCCACCACCGTGTCATAGAATGACTTCAGCAGCGCCCCTTGTACACCAAAAGACCTGAGTCTCCTCAGCAGGAACAGCCTGCGCTGTCCCTTCTTGTAGAGTGCATCAGTATTGTGTGACCAATCTAGTTTATTGTTCAGATGAATACCCAGGTACTTATAGGATGTCACCATCTCGATGTCTGTTCCCTGTATATTTACTGGTACTGTGAGGGGCTGCCCATGCCTGCGGCAGTCCACCACCAGCTCCTTAGTTTTCCTCGCGTTGATCTGGAGGCAGTTCCGATGGCACCAGTCCACGAAGTCCTGGATAAGCCCTCTGTACTCAGCTTCATCTCCATTGGAGATGAGGCCAACGATCGCAGAGTCATCAGAGAACTTCTGTAGATGGCAGTGTGTTGTGTTGTGTGAGAAGTCCGCAGTATAAAGAGTGAACAGGAAGGGAGCCAGCACCGTTCCCTGGGGGGCCCCCGTGCTACTGATGATCGTGTCGGACACACAGTCCCGGGTTCTCACAAACTGAGGCCGGTTCGTGAGGTAGTCCAGGATCCATGATGACAGGTGCTGGTCTACCCCTGCGCGCAGCAGCTTGTCCTTCAGGATCATCGGTTGGATGGTGTTGAAAGCACTGGAGAAGTCAAAGAACATGATCCTCACCATATTCCCGGGCTTCTCCAGGTGGGACAGAGAACGGTGAAGGAGGAAGATCACCGCATCCTCCACCCCAATGCCATGCTGGTAGGCGAACTGGAGTGGATCCATCGCTGGTTCCACCAGGGGGCGGAGGTGAGCAAGGAGCAGTCTCTCCAGGGTCTTCATCAAGTGGGACGTCAAGGCCACCGGTCTGTAGCTGTTCAGGTCTTTGGGGTGGGAAGTTTTTGGTACAGGTACCACACAAGATGTTTTCCACAGCTGTGGTACCCTCCCCAGTTTCAGGCTCATGTTGAAGATATACGTCACAATCCCACACAGCTGGTCTGCACAGGACTTGAGGAGCTTTGCGCTGATGCCGTCCGGTCCCGGCGCCTTCCTCGCCTTGATCTTCCTCAGCTCCGTCCTCACCTGGGTCCTGGTCAGGGTCAGGATGGGGGGCTGTGTGTTGGGAGTGGGGGGGTGTTGGTGGAGTGGGGAGTGGGCAGCAGGACTTGATTTCTTTAGAGGCAGCAGTGGTTGTTGTGCAGTCAGGGGGGAGGGCGGTTGGTCAAATCTATTGAAAAACAGATTCAGGTTGTTCGCCCACTCCCTGCCCCCTGTGGCCTGGGGGGAGGTATTCTGGAGCCCCGAGATGGTTTTGAGGTTTCTCCAGACCCCGCTGATGTCGCTCTGTTGCAGCTTGTCCTCCATCTTCTTCCTGAAGCTGTCCTTGCCTTCTCTGATCTTTCTCCTCAGCTCCCTCTGTACGGACTTCAGCATCTCCCTGTTCCCTGACCTGAAGATCCTCTTCTTCTCTCTCAGAAGTGTTTTTATCTCAGGGTTGATCCAGGGTTTGTTGTTTGAGTGACGCCGTATGGTCTTGGTGGGAACGGATTTGTCCACACAGAAGCTGAGGTAGCCCGTGAAGGTGTGAATGAGGCCATCGATGTCCTCACCATGATCCCATATATTTCAAATTTTTTCACCTTATTCAACCTCAGATCATGTCCCAAAGTAAAACTGTTGTCATCTCTTTCACATAATAAAGCATTCTCGGGGTTTCATTTTCCACAGAGACACGTCTTTGCACACAGAGAAGGCGGTGGACGCCAGTCTTTGGAATAAACTCCCACTCCAGATACGTCTAGCTGATTCTGTGGTCTCTTAAAAAGCAGCTGAAAACTTTTTTATTCAACAAGGATTTCCATTGACTTTCAACTGCTTTTTAATGGTAAGTATGATATTTTAAAATTATTTTAATCTTGTGTTTTAACTTGTTTTTGTATTTTTGAAATTATTTTTACCTATCAACTTCCTTTTATTCTAGTTTACTGTGCAGCACTCTGTGACCATGTCTCTGAAAAGCGCTTCATAAATAAACTTTACTTGCTTGACGCTTGAAGAAAAAGCTCCATGTCGGTTTCTCTTTAACTTAACTGTTGCTAATGCTGCTCTGAGACGTGTATGGCCCACCGTATTGCGAGTGATTTTTCTTTTTTTCATCCAGTGCTTCTTGCAAGTCATGTCAAGGTTTTCCTTCCATCCTTGTTATAAAATCCAAAAAAAGGCCCAACATTTGAGCTATCTTTGAGCTAATTGCTTCCTAACTTTCAAAATTGGCTGCAAATCACCGAGACAAGCTATGACTTCACTTTAACTGGGTGTTTGTTTCGCGCCATCTAGTGGACTGAAAACGCCATTAATTAACTGACAACCAAAAAGCATCCACCTTATTCCTGGGGATGCTGCTGTAGGAATGATTATGAGCGGAGCTTCTAGTTTTGGCTGCAGTAGTGTTAAATCAGTCAGTAAGTGTGGAGTAGCAGGGGCATTTAAAATAGCGTTTTTAAAAGTTTTTTAAATTCATTTTAATGTATAGGCCACATACTGTACGTGTTTTGCACTCAAGTGGCAGCTAATTTCAGCACTTGTAGTTTTTGTGTTTTTTGAATGTTTTGGCGTAGTTCTGGTACTTGTTGCTGGTGTTCGTGGTTGTGCCAATAGACTGTATAAATGGAAGCTTCTCACCCTGCAATGCATAGATGATGCACTGAAAATGGAAAAGGACTGCTCATGTGATCGGTGGTACAGACACAGGACAGACTCAAGAGCACAACAGGCATGTTTTCATTTGTATGAATGTCACAGATCTGATGTTTATGTGTTATATATGTCACCAGAATGAAGGCTGCATGAAGTAAAATAATAAATAAAAAATAGTAACAATTTGCTTCCTAAGGCTTAACAATTTAAGAAAGATATCAAACAGTTTTTTGGGGGGCTTTTTGCATTCGTTGCACTGCCTTGGAACGATATGGATTTCAGCATGCATAAATTTTTAAATTATCACAAAATATAGGTCAATAAAATTCTGAACAATAGTCAGAAAATGTCTGTACGTGTTAAGTTAAAACACTAGAAGTCCCAGAGAGGGGCCATTTGGCCTTTTTGGCTAGAAAACCCATAGGGGGACCATCAAGTGGCCACAAGAGGGCCAACGTCTGGGACTTCTAGTTAAATAACAAGCATTTATGGCATGACAGCAGCATGAGCATTTTAATTTTGGGGTAAAACAAATGGCTGCAGCTGTCTGTATGTACCATGACAGCCAAGCACAGTGTTGTGGTGTACGTCTGCTCTAAGGTAAATTTGATTATGTCCAACATATTTTAACAAAATGCAGCTGACTTTACTGCAGTGGAGACACTGATATATCTTAGCGCTTTTATTTGTTTACAGCATTAGCATCTTTGCAGTGGCGCTAACAAACGGAGCTACTGTCTGCGAGGCCACGTTTTAAGGTCATCTTCCCATCCCTCTATAGTCGTGGGAAGTGGTATGATTATATTACTGTTTTTGAGGTGCAACAGACCGTGTTCCTGCATTTTTGATGCCGAAGTCATTGTTTTTTAACCAGGAAAAGTGTCCTGTTTCAATGACAACCATATGTTCTAAACTAGTACCATAAGTTGCTACCATAATTCATGCAAGGCATGAAGGCTGCAGTGCAGTTGAAACATGTAAAGAAGGTAAAGACATCTTTCTATTTTACTTTTGTCTTTCAAAGGAAAAAAAAAAAAGGATAGATACACACATGGACAAAATTGTTGATACCCCTCTGTTAATAAAAGAAAAACCCACAATGGTCACAGAAATAACTTGAATCTGACACAAGTGGTAATAAATAAAAATTCTATGAAAATTAACCAATGAAAATCAGGCAATGCTTTTGAATTGTGGTTCAACAGAATTATTTTAAAAAACAAATTCATGAAACAGGCCTGGACAAAAATGATGGTACCCCTAGAAAAGATTGAAAATAATGTGACCATAGGGACATGTTCAACCAAGATGTGTCCTCTAATTAACATCACAGGTGTCTACAAACTTGTAATCAGTCAGTCGGCCTATTTAAAGGGTGACAAGTAGTCACTGTGCTGTTTGGTGACATGGTGTGTACCACACTGAACATGGACCAGAGGAAGCAAAGGAGAGAGTTGTCTCAGGAGATTAGAAAGAAAATTATAGACAAGCATGTTAAAGGTAAGGCTATAAGACCATCTCCAATCAGCTTGATGTTCCTGTGACTACAGTTGCACATATTATTCAGAAATTTAAGATCCACGGGACTGTAGCCAACCTCCCTGGACATGACCGCAGGAGGAAACTTGATGAAAAATGGAAGAGACGGATAATACGAATGGTAACAAAACAGCCCAGAACATCCTCTAAACACATTCATGGTGAACTGCAAGGTCAAGGTACATCAGTGTCAGATCGCACCATCCATCGTTGTTTGCGCCAAAGTGGACTTCATGGGAGACGGCCAAGGAGGACACCACTGTTGAAAACAAATGATAAAAAAGCCAGACTGGAATTTGCCAAACTACATGTTGACAAGCCACAAAGCTTCTGGGAGAATGTCCTATGGACAGACGAGACAAAACTGGAACTTTTTGGCAAGGCACATCAGCGCTATGTTCACAGATGCAAAAATGAAGCATACCGAGAAAAGAACACTGTCCCTACTGTGAAACATGGAGAAGGTTCTGTTATGTTCTGGGGCTGCTTTGCTGTATCTGGCACAGGGTGCCTTGAATCTGTGCAGGGTACAATGAAATCTCAAGACTATCAAGGTATTCTAGAGAGAAATGTGCTGCCCAGTGTCAGACAGCTTGGTCTCAGTCGCAGGTCATGGGTCTTGCAACAGGATAATGACCCAAAACACACAACTAAAAACACCCAAGAATGGCTAAGAGCGAAACATTGGACTATTCTAAAGTGGCCTTCTATGAGCCCTGATCTAAATCCTATTGAACATCTGTGGAAGGAGCTGAAACACGCCGTCTGGAGAAGGCACCCTTCAAACCTGAGACAACTGGAGCAGTTTGCTCATGAGGAGTGGGCCAAAATACCTGCTGACAGGTGCAGAAGTCTCATTGACAGTTACAGAAATCGTTTGATTGCAGTGATTGCCTCAAAAGGTTGTGCAACAAAATATTAAGTTAAGGGTATCATCATTTTTGTCCAGGCCTGTTTCATGAGTTTGTTTTTTAAAATAATTCTGTTGAACCACAATTCAAAAGCATTGTCTGATTTTCATTGGTTAATTGTCATAGAAATTTTATTTATTACCACCTTTGTCAGATTCAAGTTATTTCTGTGACCACTGTGGGTTTTTCTTTCATTAACAGAGGGGTACCAACAATTTTGTTCACGACTGTATGTGTGCACATTTTTTTAAAAATAAAAGATCAATCTGTGCGCTTATGGTTTATGCCCAGTATCGCGATCCATCACGGAATCAATCTTTTTTCCCACCCCTAGTCTGAAGTGTCCGGAGTGTTGTCTTTGATCTGTTTTGGTTGTTTAAGCTTGATTTAAAAGAAAAATCCCTTCACTGCAACAAGAGCAAAAAAGTCCCAGGAAATGTGTAATGGAGACTACTGATGAGGTAAAGTTATTCAGCATCCATCCATCTTCTACCGCTTTTCCGGAGGTCCGGGTCATGAAGGCAGCAGTTCAAGCAGAGAAGCCCAGACTTCCCTCTCCCCGGCCACCTGCTCCAGCTCTTAAGAGAGGATACCAAGGTGTTCCCAGACCAGCTGGGAGACGTAGTCTCTCCAGCGAGTCCTGGGACTGCCCCGGGGTCTCCTCCCAGTGGGACGTGCCCGAAACACCTCAAGTGGGAGGCGTCCAGGAGGCATCCTGATCAGATGCCCAAACCACCTCAACTGGCTCCTTTCAATGTGGAGGAGCAGCAGTTCTACTCTGAGCCTCTCCTGGGTGACTGACCTCCTCACCCCATCTCTAAGGGTGAGTCCAGCAATCATATGAAGAAAGCTCATTTCAGCCGCTTGTATCCGCGATCTCGTTCTTTCGGTCATTACCCAAAGCTCATGACCATAGGTGAGGGTAGGAATGTAAACTGACTGGTAAATCAACAGCTTTGCTTTAGAGCTTGTCCCCCTCTTCACCACAACAGACCGGTACAACGTCCGCATCACTGCAGATGCTGCTCTGATCAGTCTGTCAATCTCTCGCTCCATTCTCCCCTCACTCGTGAATAAGACCCCGAGATACTTAAACTCCTCCACTTGGGGCAGGAGCTTGTCTCCAACCTGGAGAGGACAATCCACCTTTTCCAGCTGAGGACCATGGACTCGGACTTGGAGGTACTGATTCTCATCCCAGCCGCTTCACACTCAGCGGCAAACCGTCCCAGTAAGACCTGTAGGTCATTGCTGGATGAAGCTAGCAGGACAACATCATCTGCAAACAACAGAGATGAGATCCTGTGGTCAAAAAGCATGACACCCTCCGTTCCCTGCCTGCACCTAGAAATCCTGTCCATAAAAATTATGAACATGACCGTGACAAAGGGCAGCCCTGGTGGAGTCCAACTTTCACTGGGAATGAGTCCGACCGAGTGTTAGCAATACAAACCAAACTCTCACAATGGTCGTATAAGATAAGCCTTTATTAGTCCCACAATGGGGAAATTCCAGGATTGCAACAGCACAGGGATAGCAACACTCAGAGCAACAATCAGACCAGATAACTCGTATAGAGACCGGATAGCTCGTAACAACAAGCCCGATACCCCATACTCCCAAAGCACCCCCCACAAAAAAATCATTTGATGATATTCTAATTTATCGTGCTGCACTTACAGGTATATTTCACTTGTCAATGTAGCCTGATTGGCTCTGAAAAGGATAAACAACAAGCATCCAGTAACTGTTCAAGAGTCTTTTTAAGTGCACTCTGCCAGTATTCTTGATCTGCCAGTTTTGTGTCGTCAATTTATGGCACTTTTGCCATAAAACGGCATGTCCATCTCACTGTCTTACAACACTTTTGAAGGGAACATCCAGTTTCTATGACAGTAGTGTTCATTGTGCACACAGTGTACTCATCTGGTTCCCATTCAGAGACTGTAATGTCTGTGATTTATAGATATCCACAGCTGAGAATGTAACATGTTGCTGGAAAAATATTGAAATGGGCTACAAATGTGTTATTGATGTATGTCCTAGGTGTCCTAACCAGATGCCTCTGTTGATGTGTGAAGAACACACTGAACACACAGATCAATAAAGGGGCCTACTGCCACAGAAGAACCATTTTGAGTTGGAGAACCATTTAGCAGGAGGTTCTTAAAAAAAAACTTTTTCAGAAATGCCTCCATATAACTTTAGTAGAAATTAATCACTCAGTTTTTTGAAGAACCATATAAGTTATGCATAGAACCATCCTTTAAACAGGTTTTTCAGTTAAGTGTTGGCTCTCTGAAGAACCACAGAGCTTTGTGAAGAACCTCTTTGGAATGTTCTCTCTCTCTCTCTCTCTCTCTCTCTCTCTCTCTCTCTCTCTCTCTCTCTCTCTCTCTCTCTCTCTCTCTCTCTCTCTCTCTCTCTCTCTGTGTGTGTGGGTGTGTGTGTGTGTCATACTCTTATCTGGTGCTGTCTGGCCTCCTCCATGGTGCTGAGGGCACAACAGTGAGCTTCCTGTAACCGGTGCTCTCTCCTCTGATGTTCTCGCTGCATCTCTGTAAACATGAACATGTACACTGCGATTCGCGTCTCCATTCTTTTTGACAAGGATGACAATCTCTGGCAGCCACATGTCAATAAGACACAATACTGAACAGAATGCAACAAGATGTGTATACACTGAATGCCTGCATGCTCCAACAAGTTTACTCTACCACATGAATGTGTATGAATGTTTTGTCATTGGAACGTTTAAAATGAAAACTTATACAGAACCTTTTTTTTTAACCCTCACGATACTTTTATGATGTCATAATTTATCATGCCTTGTTTTATTCACAAGTGGGATCACACAAAATTGACAGAAAGATTGGGGCAGTGTCTGCAGTGATGTCAACACTGTTGTGGTGGAAAAAAAAGAGCTCAAAAATGAAGCTGCTGACTACACTCCTGTCCTCATGAACTTTGGGTAGTGACCAAAAAAATGGCATTGTGAATTTAGGTTGCTGAAATAGGATTGGTTCACAGGGTGTCTGGGCTCTGGTGAGGTGCTCAGACATTCAGTTGAGACTCAAGGCCTGTTCAGAGTCCCTCCGAGGGGAAAGCGTTTGCGATCTGCAGACTACGTTTGCGTACACAGCAGTATTCAGAGTGGTTTTTGAGCCACTGCAGCTGCCACGTTTAACGCATGCACAGTGAAAATAATCTGCAGCTCACGTGCCCGTACTGTCGGTGGCAGCCAAGAGTCACCAAACTGATTTGAACAGTTGCAATCCAAATACAAAAGAAGAGCACGGTGGCAGACGTTTTAAATGGCGGAAGTGATGGAGGTACATGAATACAATGACAATCAAGACGAACAGGAGCTTTTGCTGTTTAGTGGTAGAGGAAGAAAACAGGTAAAAAGATGGACATCTGTTCACCCAGTATTGATGGATTGCTCAGTACTTCCCTCTGGGGGGAGTTTCTGGGAGCATGCGCAGTTCACTGCGACCATTTGCGTACTTGTACGTGCGTTCACTTTTTTGGGGGCTGCATGTGTTCAGTCAGAGTTCACCCTCTGCGTAGGGTTTGCACACAAATGTGTCCACTGTGCTTACTCGCGTACCAATGCATTTTTGCCACCATGAATTGCGCTTCAGAGTAGAACAGTTTCTGCTTCACATCAACATGAGCCGGCTGAAGTGGTGTGGTACATCTGGCCAAGCTGCCTCATATATGACGTGTTTCAAGCATGTCGAACCAAGTGGCAGAGCCATGACAGGCTGGAGGAACCATGGCCGAATCTCATTCTCCACCCTTGCCGACTCGTTGACTTTAGGTGTGTTCATGTTAAGTGACTGAGGGTTTAGAACTGTCCCACTCTGAAATCAGGAAGTGGCTGATTGCTCACTCGCTGACTTTTTGAGCCCTTAAATAACCCCTTTCTCAGTCAGCATGCTATGCTGACTTAAGGTAAGGGAATTACCCACAGTTCAGAGTGCTATGCTGGAGTTTCTCAAGGTAAAGCTCCTGATTGGTCATCTGTTCATCACTGACCACACCTTCACCTACTCCACCCCGCAAAAAAATAAAATAAAAATTGCCTTGACAAGAGTTTAAGATCTTTGCGAAAATAAAAATATATGACAAAGATTTCGAGTTTATGCTGAAATACACACCGTTTTAGCAATTTAATTACATTTTAGTTAATTATGCAGTTTGAAAAAAGATGATTTGCAGTTGTAATCAATTAAACCATCTTAAGAGGCTGCAGCACATTTAATTCAGTTCATTCCTGAAGAAAGCAGAAAGTCTGAAATAGTCTGAGACCCACAATAGCTGGTCACATATTTTCATGTCACACAAATTGTTTCGTCCCTGTGCACTATTACGCAGTGCACGGAGGAGAGGAGAAGAAAACCCACATGTAGAGATAGTTGCATGCACTTTATTGAACAACAGATAAAGTTCAGTCCAGCAAACAGTTATGATTATCAAACAGAGGGATGAGTTAACAGTCATGGAGGACACCAGGAGAACAGGGATGCCTCTCGGAGATTCAACAGCCCGAGGGAGAGAATGCACTAGTGCCGCAGGACAACTGAATGGCACAAGGAGAAAGGCAAACATAAACTTACAGGCTGAAGCGATCCGAGGCAGTCCGTGCTGTCCGGTGAGAGTAGGAGAAACGGGAACAGCCACTAACTCCAGGTAACAAGCGAATGTCAGGTAGCGTTAGAAGAAGACTACTTAGTCAGGCTGCATGAACATTGAAGGGAAGTGAAGAAATAAAGACGGACGCCACCCAGTGCGAAGCAATACCGAATAAACTTGGCAGGGTTTCTAAACATGGGTGGTGGCAATAAACACAGAAGGGAGCAGCAACTGTGTTGATTTGCAATGATATGGCGATCTCTTCCCACTCAAACAGGGCTTAAATAATGCCAAACCTAATCAGAGAAGAGATTGCCAGTGTGAGTAATGAGTAAGGGAGTGGGCGTGAAAGGGAGTGAGTGGAAACAGCTGGTGAAACTGACAGGAAAAAGGAGGCGTGGCTGAGCTGTCAGAGAGCCAAATGGACCCAAAGGGCTCCCTGAGCGCACATGATGGAAAACAGGCATACAATACACAGCCACAGTGTCAGAACTGGGTTTGAGACCATCAAACCCAAGTTCATGACACAAATTAAAAGTCTGGTTAAAATAAATAGGCTAAAAAGATAGATTTTTACTAAAATGGTAACACTGAAAATGAAATAAGACATAATTTGATCCCCTTTATTTCAATAAGAAAATATTGCAATTATAAATGTAGATGGTCAAAAATGAAGAAGAATGCAATAATTTAAAACAGAATTGGGATTTTATTTCAAGAAGTTACACAAAACTCTAAAGACCCTGGAAACACACACAGCCTTGAACTTTCAGGATCATTTTCTTTTATCCTTTGTCAATAAACCCTGTTTGTTTCTGATTTTAGTTTTGTCTGGAATCTCTTTTTATTTTGTCCTGTGATTTTATTTTGTGATCTCTTATATACACTATTTTTGTTTCCTAATCCTTTTAATGAAATAAATAATAAAAAAAAACTTTAGCGTTGCCAAGGTAACAAAGTGTTTCCCATTTCTGCCATTCAGCCACTTCATCCCCTCACAGACTCGCACACTCGAGCACTACTGATGGCTGCCGCCTAAGTCTATAAGGGATCAGGGCTTGAGGGTTTAGGGAGGAGATTGAGATTCAGCCCATGTCAATGAGCAGGCCTGGGAACACCTCCTCATCTCCTTGGATAGGATGGAGGTGGTTGGCTGGGGAGCAGGAAGTCTGGGGAATCCTGCTGTTCTGGACTCCCCAAAAAGTGGTAGAAGATACACAGATAGTTTTGGGATAGTGAGGACTTTTTCCTCATGTGGTAAAATGTGTCTTTGCATTAATGATGTTTCAGAAGTGTGCAGGCTTTATCTGAGTGTTTCTGCAACAAATCTGGGAAAAATATCTGTAACAAATGAGACTCTTAAGTCTTTTTTATTGATCTATAAGCACAGACCTCAGTTTTAATACATCTGTATTTGTTGAAAAAAAAAAAGATGTGTGTTTTATTGCTAGGTAGCAGCAAAAAATGTCCACAATGCTGTTAGAATGAAGAGCATTTAAACTGGTGCAATTAATGAATATTCTCCATGTGATCATTATAATCAAATGCAAAAAAATACGACTTTATGTGGCTGAAATTAATATTTGAGGATGAAAAAAATGCACTCCCAGCAGCTTTCTGTTTCATGAACAGCACAGAATACAAATCTTGGTTTCCACTTGTTTGGTTAACAAAGCACTGTCCACCTGACAGAGGGTGGACTACAACATAGTTCACAGATGGGGCAGTGGTGGCCTAATGGTTAGGGATGCAGACTGGTGAGTGTAGGGTCGCTGGTTCCATCTCAGGACCGGCAGGATTAGATCTGGGTGAGACAGATAACAGCAGTGTTTGCCCCACCCTCCTTAACTCCACTGTGGTGCCCTTGAACAAGGCCCTAAACCCTAGTTGCTCCAGTGGAGCTGCTCAGTGGCCACAGGTCAGTCTGTGGTTATACTGGGCAGCTTCCTGGTGTGAATGTGTAATTGTGTGAGTGTGAACAGGGGGTCCTTGAAAAAGAGAGGTTGTCTCTCAGTGGAACTACCCTGTATAAATAAAGGTTAAATAAAAAAATAAAAAAGACACTGATGATGACATGAAAAAGAGAAGTTGTGATAGTCAAATCTTTGAATTAGAAGCAGGACAGCTGAATGACTGAAGTACAGTAAACCATACCAAATGTCTAGTAATTTTCTTTGATTCTACAAAGTGGCTTTTATGTGTCAACACTATGCTAATTACATATACTGTAATAGTGTAGTGAAGCATATGTTCTAACAAGCATTTTAAAATACAAAATCCTTTGTTGATTTGAGCTGGCAGGGTTAGTTTAGTTATGAGTTGAGTTATTATCAGCTCATGCAAAATAGGTTGGATTTGCTCAATAAACAGTAAAACCTTGGAACCTTAAATGCAGGATTAATCTGCATTCTAAACACGTAAACCTAATTATTCTGTGTCATGAATGGGGTTGATGTCTCAGCCCTGTTCCATGAATTGTGGCTGTAGTTTCCTGATTGTTGTCAATTATTCCCTATGACTATCGTGCCCTTAACGACATTACGGAGAAGGATCGCTACACCCTGCCCCTCATGGACACTGCTTTCCACTCCCTCCAGGGGGCGACTTGGTTCACCAAGCTGGATCTACGCAGCGCATACCACCTCGTCCGGATCCGGGAGGGAGATGAGTGGAAGACAGCCTTCCGTACCCCGAACGGCCACTTCGAATACCTGGTGATGCCGTTCGGGTTGACCAACGCTCCAGCCGTCTTTCAGCGCCACATCAATGACGTCCTCCGGGATTTCATCGGCCTTTTTGTGTTCGTCTACCTGGATGACATTCTCATCTTCTCCAAGTCCAGGGACGAGCACCAGGTCCACGTGAGGCGGGTCCTCCAAAGGCTGCTGGAGAACCGGTTGTACGTGAAGGCCGAGAAATGCGAGTTTTACGCGAAGACAACATCCTTCCTCGGGTTCATCATCTCCCACGACCAGGTGCTTCCGGACCCAGAGAAGGTGAAGGCGGTGGTGGAATGGCCCACATCTGCGTCAAGAAAGCAGGTGCAGCAGTTCGTTGGGTTTGCGAACTTCTACCGCCGCTTCGTCCCAAATTTTGGCACCATCGTCAGCCCGCTGACCCGCCTCACGTCCCCTAAGGTCCCGTTCCGGTGGACCAAAGAGGCCGCGGCTGCCTTTCAGGCGCTGAAGGCGGAGTTCTCCTCCTCCCGGGTCCTTAGCCAAGTCAACCCTGCGCTGCAGTGCATCGTGGAAGTGGACGCTTCGGACACAGGAGTGGGGGCGGTGCTATCCCAGCGGTCGCCAGATGACGGAATCAAACGGCCCTGCGCCTTCTTCTCCCGGCGCTTGTCCCCGGCGGAGAGGAATTACGACGTGGGTGACAGAGAGCTCCTCGCCATCAAGCTCGCGCTACAGGAGTGGCGTCACTGGCTAGAGGGGGCGGACCTGCCGTTCGTGGTCCTAACGGACCACAAGAACTTGGAGTACCTTAGATCTGCCAAGCCCCTGAACGCCCGCCAGGCGCGCTGGTCCTTGTTCTTCGCCAGGTTCCAATTTACCATCACCTTCAGGCCTGGCTCCAAGAACGGCCTGCCCGACGCCTTCTCTAGGCAATTCACCCCTGAGGAGTCGGAGGACACGGTCCACACCATCCTACCCAGGTCGTGCGTCGTGGGAGCCGTCACCTGGGACATTGAGAGCAAGATCCGGAAGGCGCAGGAAGTGGAACCTGACCCTGGCGGCGGACCGGAGGGGAGGCTGTTCGTGCCATCCACGGTTCGGGGGGAGGTCATCCACTGGTTGCACACATCCAAGCTCACCTGTCACCATGGCTCCTCCCGGATGATTGACCTCCTCCAGCGGTCCTTCTGGTGGCCGGGCCTGCAGAGGGACGCTGCCCGCTACGCCCGGGCCTGTCCAGTGTGTGCCACCAACAAATCGGATAATGCCCCTTCAGCGGGTTTGCTCCAGCCTCTGCCCGTCCCTGGCAGGCCCTGGTCGCATATCGCCCTGGATTTCGTCACCGGACTCCCAGTCTCGAACACCTACGACACCGTCCTGACCATCGTGGACCGCTTCTCCAAGGCGGCACACTTCGTTCCCCTACGAGGTCTCCCAACTGCCCTGGAGACGGCGGACCTCCTAATCCAGCATGTGGTCAGGCTGCATGGGATTCCGGTGGACGTGGTCTCGGACCGAGGGCCCCAATTTTCTTCAGAAGTTTGGAGGTCGTTCTGCAACGCCTTAGGAGCCAAGGTGAGCCTCTCCTCCGGCCATCACTCCCAATCCAACGGGCAGTGTGAGCGGACCAACCAGGAGCTGGAGGCTGCGCTCCGCTGTGTAACGGCGTCCAAACCAACGTCCTGGAGTAACCACCTCGCCTGGGTTGAATACGCCCACAACACCGCTCGCTCTTCTGCTACAGGGATGTCCCCCTTTAAGGCGTCCCTGGGTTACGACCCCCCGCTGTTCCCGGCGCAGGAGAGTGAGGTAACTGTTCCCTCAGTAAGGGCGCATCTCAGGCAGTTCCGCTCCATCTGGGCGTCAGCGCGCAATGCGCTTTTACACACGGCGGAGCGCAACAGAGCCGTGGCGGACCGGCACAGAAGACCTGCCCCGGCGTACAGAGTTGGTCAGCAAGTCTACGTGTCGACCCAGGATGTGATTTTAAAGGGCGAGAGGAGGAAGCTGGCACAGCGCTTTAGGGGCCCATACCCCATCACCAGGATCATCAACCCGGTGGCTGTGCGTGTAGCTATTCCCCCCTCCCTCCGCATCCATCCCACCTTCCACGTGTCCAAGGTGAAGCTGGCAGTCTCCGACCCCCTGTGCCCTCCTCCTGCTGCGCAACCCGCGCCCCGGATGATTGATGGCCATCCGGCCTGGCCCGTCTCCTCCATCCTGGACTCCCGGCGCCGGGGTCGTGGGTTGCAGTACTTGGTGGACTGGGAGGGCTATGGGCCTGAACATCGGCAGTGGGTACCCTCGTCGTTTGTGTTGGACCCGTCGCTCATCGCTGATTTCCACTGAGCGCACCCAGAGAAGCCATCGCCAGGAGGCGCTGCTAGAGGGGAGAGTACTGTCACGCCGCGCCGCTCATCAGCGGCGCCACCTGCACGCACACCTACACATCATCAGCGGCGAGGGATTTAAGCCGCCTTGCCCTGAGCTTCGGCCTGAAGCCGTCAGACTTCCCTACGCATCGCTGTGAGTTCCCTTTCATTCTCAGCTGATCATTCCGGTAAGAAGATCTTACCTTTTTCTCCTCCAAGTCTGCTCCCCTGTGCACAGGTGGATTTCCCGGCGGCGGACTACTCCTCTCCATCGCCTGTTCCTCGCTGCTGCACCAGGCTTCCCAGGTGGCTGTCTACTGGACCTCGTCCCTTGCTGTGCCAGTCATCCGTCTTGTCCAAGTAAGCTCCTCTCTCGCTTATTTATCTCCTGTGTTGGTGTGTGCCCGTCACCCTTCTCCCTGTGCTTTTCCCATAGGGTTGTCCGGCTGTACGGTCTCCTGCCTCTGTGCCCGAAGCAGACGCCGCCACCAACACATCTACACCCCGCAGACACACATTCATACACTCCTGTTGTTAATAAAGCTATTTGAACTTCTCTGAGCCTGTGTGTGTGCGTCTCCTGAGCCGTGCGTTATGTCAGATACAACTATGGTATTGATTTGAAAAGTCCACATCATTTCTTTCAGTAGTTAACATATTTAGGGAAAAACTGATCTCTGAATCATCCAATCAGCATCAAATTGTAATATGCAAATCATCAGTGTATGTCAAACCCTGGTACCTAGTTTCAGAACACTGGGAACAAAACTGTAGGAGGAGCTGATTTCACAAAAGTGGGACAGACTGGCAGATGGATGGAGCGCCCCATAACATAATCCCCCTGTGGTCTTCAACCAGTGAGGGATAAAAAGGTAACTGCGCTTTGATAGTTCCTTAATGCTGGAAGAACAAATCAAACTTCCTCGGAGCCTAAGTTTCATTTTATCTGTGATTTTTTAAAATGCACATGCTGCTATGCAGCTATTTCTTAAGTGGAAATAAACCCTCTAAATATGTACCTACAGTATATATAATTTGATAGTTGCTGTTTTTTTTAAGGACAGTGCAAGTTGATGAACATTGATATCAATCAATGTAAACTTGCCAGATTGTAGCCAGTGGCTAATTTCCATCTGTTGTCAGTGAGTTACAATTACAATTACAATACATAAAGCATATATAATTTGATAGTTCTGCGACCAAACTGTCTGCATTATATTTTGTTCTTTTCTTGTACTGTTTTTAAACTGCAGCTCACTGTATTTTTTTTTTCTTGTGAATGTGCATTTTTCCACATATATTTTATATTTTTTCCACAAATCTACAGCTTTCTTTTTAGTTAAATTTCTGGCCCTTTCCACTTACATATTAGACTTTTTAACATATAAATTTGAGACTTTTTTCCTGGTAAATTTTAGACTTTTTTTTTTCTCATTGGTTTTGTTTTTCTTTCTCATCTTTTTTTCTGGCAAAAGGTCATCTATTTACCTCAAGACCATCAGCGACTACTGATGTAACTTAAGGGATGGTTTTCCACCACTACCCCTTTACAAGGGGTATACCAAATGGTAGGGAAGCAATCCAGTTCTCAAAAAAATTGTATGTCACACTTAAGCACACTAGGATGCACAACGTGACTGATTCTCCCTTCTCTCTCTCTTTCTTTTACATTATTGCCAAAAAGTAAGTTGGGCCCGGGTCCTACTGGCCTTACCGGCTCTGCGGTCCATGATGTACACAAAAAAATGTACTGCATGAACAAGTTCTGCCTCTCATTATATTAGCCTGCCCTTTTGTGAATAATATTCATATAGTTTGAATTTGTTTGTTTATCAGTAAATTATGTTTCTTCTGACCTGTGGTCCTAATAATCTGTGTAGACTACAATGGTGTATTATCCAGTTTCTGAAAAAGGCACAAAGTGCCATTTTTTTAAAAACTCTGTAGTGACACCAATTTTTAAAAAAATCATGCCACAATTTGACGATGCATTTTGCTTGTAGTTATTTGGTGGGAAATATTTTCTTTCTGCTCAGTTGGGCACAGATACCATTAATGTTTACATCTTCGTCACTCTGTCATAAACCCTGGTCTCTTGTCACACAAACTTTTGTTTTTATGACTGTGACAGAGAAAAAACAAAAGGTTCCAGGATTTCTGATGAGGGTTTCAAATCCATTTTTTGGTACATTAAGCACGACAAGAAAGGTGCTATTTAGATCATTTTATATTTTTGTTTGGGTTTTTCACCATGAGAGATGCTCTCCTGTTGCCCAGAAGAATGTTTACACCACAGCAGCTTTGACTGAGAAAAAAAAGCAAAAAGAAAATGATACATCTGAGGGACTTCTGTCTCCCACTGGAGTGTGACCCTGCATAAGTGCCTCAGTCTAAACACTCTTCTGTTCCTAGCCAATCAGTTCAGTGAGCTAACAACTCAGCTGCTGCACATCTGTCTGACTCCTGTAGCTGGGCTGTTTCCAAGCAGAAGCTGCTAAAGCTAGCCACTTATCTAACAGTCCAGAACAGACTCTGCAGAAGGAAAAAAAAAACCCTTTACCTGAGATACTTGTAACAGTGTGAGAGCATATAAACAATATAAGACTGAGCTGGCATGGTAACTACAGGTACATCTCAAAACATTAGAATATCATGAAAAAGTTAAATATTTTTTGTCATTCATTTCAGAAAGTGAAACCCATACATTATATAGATTCATTACACAGAGAGTGAAATATTTCAAGTGTTTATTTTAATTTTGATTATTATGGCTTACAGCCCATGAAAACCCCAAATTCATTTTCTCAAAAAATTAGAATATTACATAAATTAATTAAAAAAAAGTTTTTAATAGAAATGTTGGCCAACTGAAAAGTATGTCCATGTGCACACTCAATACTTGGTCGGGGCTCCTTTTGGATTAATTACTGTATCAATGTGGCGTGGCATGGAGGTGATCAGCTTGTGGCACTGCTGAGGTGTTGTGAAGGTCCAGGTCGCTTTGATAGTGACCTTCAGCTCGTCTGCATTGTTGGGTCTGATGTCTCTCATCTTCCTCTTGACAATACTCCATAGATTCTCTATGGGATTTAGGTCAGGAGAGTTTGCTGGCCAATCAAACACAGTGATGCCATGGTCATTAAACCAGGTTTTGATACTTTTGGCAGTGTGGGCAGGTGCCAAGTCCTGCTGGAAAATGAAATCAGCTTCTCCATAAAGCTTGTCAGCAGAGGAAAGCATGAAGTGTTCTAAAAATTTCCTGGTAGACGACTGCGCTGACTTTGGTCTTGATAAAACACAGTGGACCAACACCAGCAGATGGCCTCTGATCAGAAAAAGGTAAATGTTGCATTTCATTTGTAAATCAAAGTCCCAGAGTCTCGAGAAAGAGTGCAGAGGCACAAAATCTAAGTTGCTTGAGGTTTAGTGTGAAGTTTCCACAGTCAGTGATGATTTGTCTTCTGCTGGTGTTTGTCCACTGTGTTTTATCGAGACCAAAGTCAGCACAGTCGTCTACCAGGAAATTTTAGAGCACTTCATGCTTCCCTCTGCTGACAAGCTTTATGGAGAAGCTGATTTCATTTTCCAGCAGGACTTGGCACCCCCCCACCAAAAGTATCAAAACCTGGTTTAATGACCATGGCATCACTGTGCTTGACTGGCCAGCAAACTCTCTTGACCTAAACCCCATAGAGAGTCGAAGGAGTATTGTCAAGAGGAAGACGACAGACATCAGACCCAACAATGCAGATGAGCTGAAGGCCACTATCAAAGCAACCTGGGCCTTCATAACACCTCAGCTGTGCCACAAGCTGATCACCTCCATGCCATGCCACATTCATACAGTAATTAATCCAAAAGGAGCCCCGATCAAGTATTGAGTCTGTACATGGACATACTTTTCAGTTAGCCAACATTTCTACTTAAAAACTATTTTTTAAAATTAATTTTATGCAATATTCTAATTTTTTGAGAAACTGAATTTGGGGGTTTCATGGGCTGCAAGCCATAATCATCAAAATTAAAATAAATAAACACTTGAAATATTTCACTCTCTGTGTAATGAATCTATATAATATATGGGTTTCACTTTCTGAAATGACTGACAAAAAATATTGAACTTTTTCATGATATTCTAATTTTTTGAGAAGTACCTGTATTTACTATATAATTCTGTTGGCTAGGAGATAATGAGAGTAAAAAAGAAATATGTGGTTCCTACTTGAAAGGACAGTTACTGGAAAGAGTACCATTGTGCAATTAAGACATAAATAACGAATAGTTTCAAAGTTGGCTATTAATTAGGTTGTAAAAACTTTAGAAGTTCTTAATAGCCTATATAACGCATAAGACAAAATGGGAAATGTCTTATAACTTATATATAATTGCTTATTTATGACTTATAAACAGTGTTGGGAGTGACGCATTACAAAGCAACGCGTTACTTTGTAGCGCCACTACTTTCGGAGTAACGTGCTGTGTAATGAAATTACTGTTTAAAAATTCAGTAATGTAATACAGTTACTGAAATTTGATCAGATGTGTTACTCGTTACTCATTTTATTAATATGGACAGATATTTTTAGTGCAAATAAATGAATATACAAACTGACCCCACTGTAGCTGAGATGCAGCCATCAGTTGATATGACCTGTTGCAGAGAGCAGAGTCTTCACTACTGAGCGAAGGAAAACATGAAGCTACTTTGTTTTTGTGGAAATAGACAGATTATTTTTCCTTTGTCATAGTTAAGGACAAAAGCATATTGGTGGGTTGTTGGACGCTAAGTGCCAGTTGAGACCTACTGCAATCTTGAGAAGCGCTTGAAACAGCAACAAAGCTTCGACAAAGCCAGTGCTAAGTAACGGCTAGCTATGCTAACAACACCATGTTAGTGGTTCTTCGCTATCTGAACAGCCATGACTGGATGTAATGTGGAAATACTCTTGTCTCAACAGCCACGGCTTGATTTCAAGCACAGGTATGCATCTGGACAGTTTGTGACCCAGCAAGAATTAAACTGACTGATTGCCAGATACGTCATTACAGACTGAAGATGTGATAACAGTGACTTTCCATCAGACAGCTGAGACTGTGATCCACTGAAGTTAAAACACATTTACCTACTACCTGGATAAAGATTATTCAAAAATGGATTTTGACCTCTAAAAGGAATTTGAGGGACTCGATCATGTCTCTGTCACAGCAAACATTTGAACTGTGGATAACGGATATTTTCTTTGGATCACAGCACATCGGATTAAATCCATATCATCAAGGTAAGACAAACATGGACAGCTTCATGCAGTGTTGCCAACTCTCACTCCAAAATGAGGAAATTACTGGCATTATTGTGTTGATTTTCTTCAGATTTTTCCCACAGTAAGGGCTCTCAAGGCAGGATAAAGCAGACTGAACATGTTCTAAAAGCTCTGTCTGAAACAGTCTGTTTTCAGCCTGACATTAATAAGCTCGTAATGTAATCCATTATTAAAATTATCTTGCTATGTGTGCAAGATTATTTAAGTATACATTTAAAAGTAATGTGAAAGTTACTTTTCCAAGTAACTAGTTACTTTAATCATGCAGTAATTGGTAAAGTAACTCAATTGCTTTTGAAAAAAGTAACTAGTAACTGTAATTAGTTTCTATTTTGTAGTTACTTGCCAAACACTGCTTATAAAGCATTTATAATGTAATAAATGCCATACTTAAAAATAACCATGTATGAATCCTTTACTAAAGTAGTCTTACAGTCAAGTCTAAAATCCAACGTTTTAAAGTTTGAAAGATAAAACACACATGCTGACCACAGGAACCTTTTGAGTATCAAGAACTATCAGTCGCAGTTCCTCTCTTTTGTCCAAACCAAAGGTACCAAAAACTCAGAGGCAGAAATATCTAACTCACCAGAATAATGCAACTAAGAACAACCTCTATGGACAGAAGGCACTGCAGTCTAAAGGAATCATTCAATTGTGGGGGCGGGCAATCTCTTTAAGAAAGTGGGGAAATGTGCATCGTCCAGTTTACCTTTAAGCTGTTGGCTGAGCAGCTCTCTCTCTTGGTTGAACTGAGACTGCAGCTGCTGGAGAGCTGACTGAGACTGGGACAACTGCAGCTCCAGGGACTGTTTCAGTAAGGAGATCTGAACACAGGACGAGAAAACAATATTAGGAAAAGATTTTAAAGGAAAGAACATCAGTGAGCCATATCAGGGGCCTCTAATGAAAACTGTGATCAACATAAAATAGACTGAAAAAGTACAAGTCCCCACCCCCCAAAATGGAACCCTTCATTAGATATATCTGAAAATCGAACTCGTCCAAAGTATTGATGAGTTAAAGCTTCTGTATAAAACTGAAGTAAATCCAATCAGAACTGTAGAAGCTACACTAGTGACAACATAAAATGTCAAACTAACAAATGAACAGACAAACAAACACACAGACAGGTCAAAAATGTCAAAACAATACTGAGATAGAAGAAAATGAAGAAAAGACACACTGAGTTTGAACAACATGTAAAACGATCCGTGTCCACAACCCACAAACATAATAGACTGCAGCAAAAACTCGGTCCCTCCCTGACTGTGCAGCAGCAGCACATTAAAGTTGCAGGAAATGGCTGAACACACCTTCTGAAACAGAGAAATGCTCATCTGACTACATTCATTTAAAAAGGTTAACTTTAAAACCTCATCAGTATTCATTCCCCATAAATCCATGCAGGAGTGCATCTCTTCAAGAGAGACAGTCTAGATTCATTTGAGAACTACTCATGATCATATCGACACACAGATAAGAGCCAAAACATCGAGGACTGTGGATAGAGATTTCACGGCTCATGTCGATAAGATGACAGCTCGTCAAATGACGAGTGACAGTCAACTTGTATAAACCCCAGCAGGCACACAAAGCGGTTTTGTCTTGAGGAGATGCTGGAACTATCATGGGCCTAAAATGGCTGTGAGTGGCAGAGCTCTCTCACACAACCGGCTCTGGGTCTTCACACGCCACTCATGCCCCTGCTCCGACAGTTAAATCCCCAGAAGGATTTAGTGCTCTAGGAGTACGACACTAGCCAGTGTAAGGTAAGACAGATTTAAAATGAGAGGATGAGGAGAGGAGCTGAGGTTCTGCATTGGATGTGGGTTTGAACAGATAGACAGATAGCCTCTACAGTTTACCCCATACCCTTTCCTTTCTGTTACAACTAATCACTTTAACATTCAGGGGAAAAAGAGTTTTCAACTATTAATGACATGGAAATACCTCCAGCAACCTGGCTGGAATGTGTGTGCCTCACGTATTACATCTTAATTAAACACACCCAAACACACACACACACACACACTGAGTGGCATGCAAAAACAGCAGCCTGGAGGTAGAACCATGTAATGAAAACACCGTAATGAAAAAGAAGTCATTAAAGATAACGATGGCACATCCACCCCCACAGACAAAACTATATGGGTGCTTAGGAACTTTCAGAACTCTTTTTTTTTTTTATTTGAACAGCACATGCTGTTGTTGTTCATGTTTGAGAGGCTGACCAGATACTGACAGACACAAAAGGTGGAATGCATTGAAAATTTAGCCTATTTGTCTCCAAGAAATGTAAACAAAAAGCATTGAGTGGTGATGTGGTGGTACACTGGTTAGCACAGGCTCCTGATCAGTCCAAAGTTCAGGGTTCAAATGTTGTAGTTGGTGGAAATTTCTGTTTGTAGGCTGAATGCTCTACCTGTGTAGGCTAACAAGGCATGCTTGTCGTGTAAATCTGTCATTTTAAATTGGTTGTTGATGTGAGTGTTATGGAGGACATGCTCAGTGGTGGGCTGTTTGTGCCCCTATCTCATGAATATTTTGTTTTCTGTGCTGGTTTTCATGCTGACTTTTGTATTTGAGATCCCTGATATTATATTTAGGTCTTACTAGTTTGGCATTTGTAGCGATGGGTTTTTTACATGCAGGGTATGCGCCAAGGCTGACATGTCAGACCCCTTTGTCACCACCTCTGGAGTCCGGCAGGGCTGCGTCGCTGTGCCAAACCTCTTTAATGCCGCAGTTGACTGGGTCAAGAATGTGATGGAACGCTGCCCCAATCTCAAAGCTGACTTCCAGTTCCACTTCACAGACCTGTGCTACGCAGACGATGTGGTGCTTTTTGCCACACATATAGACATAATCACTGAGGCACTGCAGCGGCTTGCAGAGGAAGCATCACCCCTGGGCCTCACCATCAGCTGGGCAAAGACAAAGATCCAGTCACTGTCAGACTTCTTGCCACCGCCACCACAAGTCATCACCATCAATAACATGCCGGTTGAGATTGTCAACGATTTTGTCTACCTCGGATCCAAGATCACCAGCTCCTGCTCATCAGACTCAGAGATTACTCACCGTCTGCAGCTGTCTCGCAGTGCTTTTGGCCACCTCCAGAGAGTCTGGTGGAGCAGGAAGATCCGCACAACAACAAAGTTGCAAATCTTTAATACCTACTGTAAAGGCCCTTTTCCACTAGCCTCACTTGGCCCTACACCGCACCACTCAGCCCGCTTTAGGCGCTTTTCTACTAGCCCCAGCACCGGTTAAGCAGGTACTTTTTTCGCACCTGATCCAGGGCAGGGTCTAGCCGGGCCGAGTAGGGCTGAGTAGGGCTGTGATATGACTTTAAGAGACCGGTCGCCGCTGATTGGTCAGGTTGTAACGTCATGAAAGCGACTTTTTCTGCTGAATTTACTCCACGACCGCCATTTGTAATTGTTCAGCAGTGAACACAGTGCGCCCCTTTAATACGGTATATTATATTAATATACTGTATAATATACAGTACTTATATAATAATATACTCCTAATATTATATATTAGGAGCTGCGCAATTTTCTTTCTATACTAGGCAACGATCGCATCCAGCGCGAGTTGGACGGATCTACTCGAAATGCAGGTGTCCGAGCAGATGGCTTCTCAAGGGCACATCCGTACTGCCAAACAGTGTCGGGAGAAGCTGAAAAAGCTGAAAAGCGATTACCGAGCAGTGAAGGACCACAATGCTCCAAGTTCAGCGGATGGAAGGAGTGGAAGTGGTTCGCTGAGAGACATTGGGCTCGACACGTCACTGTCACGGCCACCGTCACGGTCACGGCCCTTGGAAACCGTGGATGGTGAGTGTTTATTTGATATTGCGCATCTGTTCGCCACTTGATCCGTTCTATGCCAAGCTCACTGTTTTTAAGAAATAGGAAGGTTGTTAGATTGTGAGTAATGGTTGTTACTGAGGCTCGCGTATTGTTTTGCAGCCAACTGCAGATTCACGCTTGCTTTGTGTTAAGTATTAGCGCGAACAAAACGCTGAATTACGCTTATTGTATTCCGGTTAAAAACTTGAGAGTGTTGTGTACATGTTGCACTTTGGTGTTAAGTTTTAAATTGCGTGCATTTTCTTTCTAGAATCGCATTTCATATCACAGGGGTCCACCTCAGTGGAGATGACTGACACAGCGGACTCTCCTGGCGCTGCGTCTGCGTGTGCGTCTGGCTGAGCGCCAGCTGGATCAGCTCCACATCACCAGCTCCATCTGGATCACGTTCAAGTGCCGGTAAGGCACAATAACCACAATTTTTTTTTTTGGTTGAAACAGGTCCAGCAGCGGAAACCAGGGTCGAAAATCCATCCATCCATCCATCTTCTACCGCTTAATCCTTTACAGGTCGCGGGGGGGCTGGAGCCTAACAAGTTATGTACCAAATTGATTAATGCAATTTCCTGTAGCTGCATATTAATTAATTGAAAATGTCTTTTTAAATGTACAAAAAGGTTATTCTTTGGTCTTCACTTATCGGTGTTCCACAACCATTTTTAGGTGTGGTGATTGGTGTTGTTGTAACTCCTGTTATAGAAAAACAAATAAAGCTGATGAACTGCCGTTGAAATCAACATGCTTCATTGAAATGCTTCGCGTCAGCTGACTGTATTAACCCATTCAGATTTCTGCGGCCACACTACAAGCAACTAGTTTAAACATTACCCATCCATCCATCCATATTCTTAATCTTAATCCTTTTTGGTTTTGCAGGGGGGCTGCAGCCGGAGACAGCACCCTGCGTGTTGCAAAATCTGCTCTACTGAGGGGCAGCAACATGACAGTTCAGCTTATATACAGCAATGAAGCATAATATAATAGTGACATTCCACCACAGACTTTCACCTGTGTAATTCCATAATATATGTAGTGATCCAGCTTTAACGACCATGCCTTTCTGTCTTTCCATCTAGGCAAGACGAAAACAGACAACTCCCATCGCTGACCTTACATTAGCGATGGTCAACATGCATGACGAAGAGATGCGGCTCTTGAAACGGCAACATGACCAGCGGCAAGAATCAGGAGTACATGCAGCATTTGCGACAGGTGGCCGCAGATGTGCGGGCAGATGCGCATGAAGCCCTGGAACAGGACGCTGCGTTACGAAGGGAAGAGCTCGCAGAGATGTCATCGCCCAGTCTGTTTTTTTGTTTGTAAATTTTGCTTCGGGAATAAAATTGTATTGTTTGCATCAAAAGTCTGGTTTATCTGTTATGACACCGTATGAGAAAAGCCAATAATTACATACACATTCCATTCTCTGTTCACTCCACATGCTGCTGCTCATCAGGTCAGGTGTATAGCCTTCTAATGGTAATTTAATTTTTAACAACACAACGAAACGTAATGTCTTGGTAGGTTTTTTTTTTTTAATTTTAAACATTTGCAATGCGGAATCCATTTCTCTTGAACGGGTACATTTTTTAGGTTATAAGCAGTTGTACAGGTGTGCTTGAACTTGTAGACACTGATAAAGGTAAGTACATGTAAGTTGAATGTTGCATCGCCAGTCCAAATTTAATAAATTAAGAAGGAATCTAGCAAAAATTTGGCACTAATAACAGTAGACAAATCGGACAAGGATACACAACTGTGTTTTTGTTGCACACAACTGTTGTTACCAACAAGTGCAAAATTTATATTCCCTTTTCCCAAAAATTAAAAATCAATTTGTAAGTAAAAGTGGGAGACCTTTACATGGGAAAATATGACATGTATCAGCACATGATTTATAGTTCAATTTGCATTTCCACCTAAGCAAAAGTGCCTTGTCGAGCTGGATTTTTGTGAAGATGGCCTGTGCGGTGTTTCTGCATGTAATTACATACCTGTCAAGTGATATGGTTTCGCCGTATTTTAATACGGGGAAAATGCAAGTTTAGCAAATACGGGCGTATTGCCATTTCTGTACGCCAAAGAGAAAAATATACGGGAAAAAAATTGAGAGTGTGGGGAGGAACACGTCGTGTGTGACCCCCACAGCATACAGGCGGGCAGAGCGCTCAGCGTGAGCAATTATCACAACAGTGAGAAGTGTGGACTCATCATTAGGCTGATGGCTTTGCACCTTCTTAACAGATAAGCGTTATGAACAAGAGGACAGGTAGATGGACCATGCACAACATTTTATTTACAAAAAACATTTTTGAAATATGTATGCACATAAATGTGGACAAAATAGACAAGTATTGCATCACGTATTATATTGTAACATGCAGCTTGACATGGTGACGTCCCACCAGGAGGTTTGAACTCACGCCTCCCGCTCCGGAGTCCCACACTCTACCTGTGTCGCCAATAGGGTCAACCCACTTGTCAAGCCAAGTAGGGTGCTTATATTGAGTTCGCTACAATATCACCACCCTGCTCCTCTGCTCTCTGTGCCGCTGCCACCACTGGTTCATCTACTGCATCATCCAATGTAGTGTCAAACGTCTCTCCATGACTCTCACACAGATTGTGCAGAGCACAACAAGTCAGCACCATAGATTTAACCAGTTTCATGTCACAGTCATTCCTTCTTCCTTCTCTCCTCGTCATCAGCCATGTTTGTTGTGGAGGATTCAGTCGCGTGTGTTTCACGTCACGAGGGTGTGGCGCCGCCTGCTGTTCAACAAATCCCACCCACAGCAGGTGTGCCAGCAGGTGCGCCAGCAGTAGTTGAAAAGCAACTGAGGCCGAACCGAACCGAAGTGAGTAGAGCCGGGTTTTCAAACCGGGGCTGAGTGGGGCTAGTGGAAAAGCGCTTTAATTTCCCAGTTTGGGATCAATAAAGTACATCTATCTATCTATCTATCCCTGTCCTCCTTTACGGGTCCGAGATCTGGACCCTCTCCACCACAACCACCCACCATCTGGATACATTCCATTGGACCTGCCTCCATAACATCCTCAGCATCCAATGGTTCCACCACACCACAAACGATGAGGTCTACAGGAGGGCTGGCTGCCTTATCCCCATCTCCAACGTCATCAGAAAAGGGAGGCTGTGGCTGTTCGGCCACATGGCCAGGTTGTAAAGACGGGACAGAGGCCAAGCAGGCCCTCTTCACCAGTGTTCGTCCCCTACCCCAGGGCTGGCATGGCCCCCAAGGTCAGCCCAGACTGTCCTGGACGACCCAGATTGCAGTGATAAGACCTCTGGCCGACCTTTTTTTTTTTTTTTTTTTTTTTTTTTTTTGTTACTTATTTGTACCCGTAGGGAGACTTGGTTTGCAGTCTGGTGACAAGCCACCGGCTGCTGGTCGCTGCGTGCGCGAGCGCCCTAAACCTACATGTTTTTGGTATGCGGGAGGAAACCGGAGAAATCCCGGAGTAAACCCACGCAACACGGGGAGAACATGCAAACTCCACACAGCTCACTGTTGGTCGGGGGCTGGGATCGAACCCACGACCTCATGATCCCCGCGATCCCCCGGCCAAGGGTAAAACTGTGCTGCCACAGTGCTAAACCACTGCGCCACCGTGCAGCCCACGGTTGCCCTAGCCCAAGATCGCCCTGCCTTCAGACAATTGGCCGCAATGGTCACTTACTGTAAGTGGCCAGGCAAGGATTAAGTTCTTACTAGTTTAGTTTTAGTTTGACTCTATTGACTTTCAATATGCACTGTTTGAGCACTGAACAATCTCAGCAATCTCTCACAGATCTGCCAATGATCTCTCAGTGATCGTTCAATGAACACCACACTTTTTTCACTCCAAAGGCAGAGATGCAGATCATCGAGTCGCTGAATGTTCGATGAGAGATCACTGGGAGATCAATGAGATCGTTGAGCGCTCCTTGAGAGTTCGTTGAGAGATCATTTAGAGATTGTTTTGGATGGAGTTAAAACTTTGAAGAGACTGTTGATATCACTGAAGATCAATGAGAGATACTGGTGATTACTGAGAGATGACAGAAAGATTGTTGAGAGAGCTGGACATTTTTCATCACTCAGTGATCGCTCAATGATCTCCACCCCTGTGTAAAGGGGGTATAATTTATTAAACTGCTTCTGCCAGTCATTTTAAAGAGAACGTGACAGTTTCAACTGAGAAGCATTTGTGATTACATTATGAGCTTGTTGCTTAAAATGTAAAGTGACGCATTATATCTGCAGGAAAATTTGACCGATAAGTCTCTATGCCTCCAACAGAGCTGATGTTTCAGCAGAACTGTAAGTAGGTCAGTACAGTGCTGAGCATTGTACTCATGCACGTGTGTTCTTTTGTCTTCACAGAGGCACAAAATAGCATGATAACGGCTCTTTTTTGGGGGAGAAATATCTATTTTTTTTTTTTTTGTTTTGTTACTTATTTGTACCCGTAGGTAGACTTGGTTTGCAGTCTGGTGACAAGCCACCGGCTGCTGGTCGCTGCGTGCGCGAGCGCCCTAAACCTACATGTTTTTGGTGTGCGGGAGGAAACCGGAGAAATCCCGGAGTAAACCCGCGCAACACGGGGAGAACATGCAAACTCCACACAGCTCACTGTTGGTCGGGGGCTGGGATCAAACCCACGATCTCATGATCCCCGCGGTCCCCCGGCCGAGGGTAAAACTGTGCTGCCACAGTGCTAAACCACTGCACCACCGTGCAGCCCGGTGGCGCAGTGCAATATGCAAGTGTATTTCTAAGATGCCTTATGTAGTATGGACACAAAAAAATATTCACAATGCAGGGTACATAAGCAAACAGTTCTAAATGCGCTCAGCTGTTGTTTCTGTTGACATTTAGAAAATAATGTGTTTCTTCATACATGTACGCTATGCTCCCAGATGACCCCTCAAGTCTGTATTTATAGTTCTGCAACAACAAGGATGGATTTTAAAATAAAAACTGTTCTGAAGCTTTAGCTACAGCAACACTATGAAAAACTTGCTCTTTGGGTCCTCCTACAGTTGTGAAGACGAAGGGTGCATTCCAATGCACTCCTTTACCCTACCCTCTAGCACTACCCCTCCATTTTGCGCATCACAGTGAATGGTGAATTGGGACACACCCTAATTGTCTACCCACTGTCATTAATAGTCATTGCTGTATGAAGCCCCCCTATGGATCATCACCTTATTGTGGTGGGGGGTTTGGTGCCCTAGTGATCCCAGGAGCTATGGTGTCCAGGGCAATTTGCCTTTGGTAGGGTCATCCAAGATAAACTGGTCTTGGGTGAAGGGCCAGACTAAGAACAATCCAAAAGACCAGACCCTCCAGGATTTCACGATATTGCGATTGCGTCAATTCACGCAAAATGAGCCAGTCAGTGCAACTATTGCATGACCTTGCAACTTTGTCCAATCACCGCAACTTTCCCGCAATTTTGGCCAATCCTCATCAAATTTGTCTCTCACTGGCACTCAAACGCTCAGTCTAACCAACCAAATGCATTGCTGCACCGTGTTCACTTATGTGTTTACAGTGAGTATTAATGAAACACATCAGCGAACAGAGTGTGTGATTTAAAAAAAAACCACTCACCCGCGAGGTTTCCAACACCGTCCCTTCCTCTGTCTCCCCCAGCCTGCCGGTGGACATCTCACCACGTCTCCGTCCTGACCGCGTGTACGAAGCGCTGGGTTTGTGTTGAAAAATGTCTGCCTGCCCCAATCCATATTATAGCACCCCGTCGCAGGAGCGCGCGTGAGGAGAGATGCCGCAAAACTATTAACACTACAGCGAGTGTTAACATTTTACACTTATTTAGAGGTAAAATCATTACTACATCTGGTCAATGAGCTTTAAAGCTGTGGATCTCTGGTCTGGACGGACCCCCCCCCCCCCGCTGTCCCACTGTAAATGAAAGATGTGTGTCTGAAGAGGCAAGTGTGTGTGTCAAGACCAACATGCAGCAGATAGACAGGTAGGAGGTAGGCACGGAAAAAGAGAGAATATTCTCTGTAATCTTTTTTTTTTTTTTTCCAAAAAACACAGACTCCTATAGACAATACAGAGCAACAGAATAAATTATTTTTTCCTCTCCACTTGGTACTGAGTGGTTGGGGACCGTAGGGAGTTTTCAAATAAAGGTGGTGCTAATAATTTTCAAATCTCTACTCTTTAACATGCATTCAATGCAATTTAACTGTTGTAATGGATGTTGTTAAAGTCTGTATTCGCTGTTGCACAAGAGTTTTTTTGTATAGCAGAAGTTTCTGCTTAATTTACACATCACTGTAATAGGAAATTTTTGACAATTCTGTGCTTTTCTTGTATTATTATATAGAATATCACTGCAGTAAACTGGATTCAACAATATCTCAGTTGGATTAAGGTCAGGACTTTGACTTGACCATTCCAAAACATTAACCTTATTCTTCTTTAATCATTCTTTGGTTGACCAACTTGTGTGCTTAGGATTGTTGTCTTGCTGCATGACCCACTTTCTCTTGAGATTCAGTTCATGGACAGATGTCCTTTAGAATTTACGGGTATAATTTAAAATTCATTATTCCATCAATGATGGCAAGCCGTCCTGGCCCAGTTGCAGCAAAACAGGCCCAAACCATGATACTACCACCACCATGTTTCACAGATGGGATAAGGTTCTTATGCTGGAATTCAGTGTCTTCCTTTCTCCAAACATAATGCTTCTCATTCAAATCAAAAAGTTATATTTTGGTCTCATCTGTCCACAAGAAATTCCAATAGCCTTCAGGCTTGTCTGCGTGATCTTTAGCAAACTGCAGATGAGCAGCAATGTTCTTTTTGGAGAGCTGTGGCTTTCTCCTTGCAACTCTGCCATGCACACCATTGTTGTTCAGTGTTCTCTGATGGTGGACTCATGAACATTAACATTAGCCAATGTGAGAGAGGCCTTCAGCTGGTTAGAAGTTACCCTGGGGTCCTTTGTGGCCTCGCCGACTATTACCTGCCTTGCTCTTGGAGTGATCTTAGTTGGTCAACCACTCCTGGGGATGGTAACAGTGGTCTTAAATTTTCTCCATTTGTGCATAATCTGTTTTACTGTGGATTGGTGAAGTCTAAACTTTTGAGAGATGGTTTTATAACCTTTTCCACCCCGATGAGCATCAACAGCCCTTTTTCTGAGGGCCTCAGAAATCTCCTTTGTCTGTGCCATGATACACTGACACAAACGTGTTGACAATTTGATAGATCTTTAAATGAAAGATTCTTTAAATAAAACAGGGTCCCCACTCACACCTGATTGTCATCCAATTGATTGAAAACACGTGACTCTAATTTCACCTTCAAATTACCTACTGATCCTAGAGGTTCACAAACCTTTGCCACTTACAAATATGTAATACTGGATCATTTTCTTCAATAAATAAATGACAAAGTAGGTTTTTTGTCTCATTTACTTAACTGGTCTCTCTATATGCAGAAATATAGAAAATTCTACAAGATTCACAAACTTTGGACTTCCTGTTATGGCGGCCACGTAGGAAGACGTGTTTCACACTGCTCTGCTCTTGCAAAATAAAAAAAAAATTACTAAAACTCTCTTAATTGGAACAAAAACCCATTCTAGCATTTTGGCGCAGATATGGTAAAGACTAAGGCTGGAAAATTAGGTGGAGGAAAAGGTAACTTGACAAAACAACCCAAGCTAACAGACTTCCACGCTCGAGGCGAAACAGAGAAAACTCCAGAGGCAATGGCGGAGGAGGGAGCCAGCGGCGGAGCGGGAACAGTTGAAGAGGGGACAAACGTAGTGCTCACTGCCATCAACTCCATGAGAACAGAGTTTTCGTCTAAATTCGACGGTATTATAGCAGCGATAGAAGGTATGAGAAAAGAAATAAACGACTGCATGGAGCGAGTGTCGCAGGCGGAGCTCCGAATTTCAAGCGCTGAAGATGACGTCACCAGCCTGCAAACTAAACTGCAAACACTGGAATTAAAATGCAAAAGTCTGGAAGATAACGTCCTAGACTTGGAATCCTGCTCGCGACGGAATAATTTGAGGCTGGTGGGCCTCCCGGAGGGAACGGAGGGACGGGACCCGTGTTCCTTTTTGGAAAAGTGGATTCCAGAAGCGCTGAATAACGCGGATCTGCAGTCATCGGTCGTTTCAGAGAGAGCTCACCGAATCGGTCCACTGAGAGATAATAAGACACCACCGAGGACACTGATTATGAAGTTCCTCAACTACAGAGACAAGATGACAGTCACCAATGCGGCGCGAGCTAAAGGGGAAATTAAATACCAGGACCAACAGGTGCGGTTCTACCCAGATTTAGCCACAGGAATACAACAATTAAGGAAACAGTTCGACCCGGCCCGCAAAGAGCTGGGATCTGGGATCGTCACTTCCTTGTGGTAACGTATCGTCACTTCCTGTTTTGCTGTCTGCCTGTGTGGTTTGCTCTCCAGCCACTAGCTAGCCACTAGCTATGGCTGCTAGCTCTCCTTCCTCTCTTCCTCTGATGTGCTCTCTCTGTCAGATGTTTAGCTACACCTCTGCCTCTTTTAGTGATAACGGTAAATGTAATAAATGTTGTCTTTTTGAGGCGCTCGAGGCGACGTTGTCTGATTTGGAATCCCGGCTCCGCTGCATTGAAACACCGTCTGCGCCAGTTAATCTCGACGGACGCCCCTTAGCTGCAGCGGAGCTAGCTAGCTGAGGACCCCTGTCAGCGGTTCCCCGGCTCTCCTCAGCAGTGAGGAGACTGGGTGGGTGACGGTGAGAAGGAAGCCTAGTCGCAAAGCCCCGGTACACCACCAACCTGTTCACGTTTCTAATCGTTTTTCCCCGCTCAGCGACACACCCGCTGAGGAAAAAACTCTAATCAATGGCGACTCTGTAGTCAGAAACGTGAACCTAGAGACTCCAGCGGCCATAGTCAAATGCATTCCTGGGGCCAGAGCAGGCGACATCGAGTCAAATTTGAAAATGCTGGCTAAAAGTAACTGTAAATACTCCACAATTGTTATTCACGCCGGCATTAATGACATCCGTCTCCGGCAGTCGGAAGTCACGAAACTTAATATAGAATCGGTGTGTGACTTTGCAAAAACGATGTCTGCCACTGTAGTATTCTCTGGGCCCCTCCCCAATCTGACCAGTGATGACATGTTTAGCCGCTCGTCATCCTTGAACCGCTGGCTGTCTGTGTGGTGTCCTAAAAATGACGTGGGCTACATTGACAATTGGAGCTCTTTTTGGGGAAAACCTGGTCTTATGAGACGAGACAGCATTCATCCCACTTTGGATGGTGCTTCTCATTTATCTAACAATCTGGCATCTTTTTTATCCAAATTTCCAAAACCCTGACTACTCAGAGTTGGGACCAGGAAGCAGAGTCACAGTCTTACACGCCTCTCTGCAGCTCCTCTTCATCCGCCACCCCTCAGCTTAGCCCCTGACTTCCCCATCAGAGAATCGTTGTCTGCTCCCTCCAAAGTAAATAAAAATATAATGCATAAGCATCCCAAAGTGATAAAGCAAAATATTGGTAAAACTCAAATTAAACATAAAGCCTCTAAATTGAATGAATTGGCCTCTGTTCCTCCTCATAATTTAAAAATTAAATGTGGTTTATTAAATATTAGGTCTCTAACTCCCAAGTCTCTGTTAGTCCATGATCTGTTAATTGATCATCAGATTGATTTAATTTCCCTTACAGAGACTTGGTTAGGGCAAGAGAATTATGTTGGTTTAAATGAATCAACTCCCTCTGGTTATTTAAACTGTCAAAATCCCATAAGTTCTGGTCGTGGAGGAGGAGTAGCAACAATTTACCATTCCAAATTACTAGTTAATGTAAAGCAAAAAACATGTTATAATTCCTTTGAGGGCCTGGTCCTCAGTATTGGGCACTTTAGCAATTTTAGGTTAAACCCAATTTTATTTGCCATAGTTTATCGTCCCCCATCAACCTACTCAGAATTTTTATCTGAATTTGCTGATTTCTTAGCTGATTTAGTGCTGAAATCTGATAGAATAATTATAGTAGGGGACTTTAATATACATGTGGATGTAGATAGTGACTGCCTTAATGTGGCATTTAATTCAATATTAGACTCGATTGGGTTTTCTCAGAAAGTAGGAAATTCTACTCATTACCTCCACCATACATTGGACCTTGTTCTGACATATGGCATAGAAATAGAAAATCTTGTAGTGTCTCCGCATAACCCTGTACTGTCAGACCATTGTCTGTTAACCTTTGATTTTACTATTTCTGACTATTTGGCTCCTAAAGAAAAATATTATTACAGTAGATGCCTCTCAGATGATGCTGTTACCAAATTTATGCAGATTGTTTCCTCTATGCCATGTGTCAACACAACGGAAATAAGCTATAGACAGCTTGCTCCTTCTGTAATTGATAACATGGTGGATAGTGTTTCAGCTTCTCTGCATCAGACTCTAGACTTGGTGGCCCCCTTAAAAAAGAAAAAGTCTAATCAGAGATTTTTAACTCCTTGGTTCAACACAGAAACTCGTAGCTTAAAACAGAAGACTTGTCAATTAGAAAGAAAATGGCGCTCCACTAATTTAGATGAAATCTATTTAGCTTGGAGAAATCATCTTTTAATTTATAAAAAATCTCTTAGAAAAGCTAGAACGAGTTATTACTCTGCATTGATAGAAGAGAACAAGAATAATCCCAGGTTTCTTTTCAGTACTGTAGCCAGGTTGACAAAGAGTCAGGACTCTGTCAATCCTAGCATTCCCTTAGAGCTTACTAGTCAGGACTTTATGAACTTTTTCAATAATAAAATTTCATCCATCAGAGATAAAATCAATCAGATTCTTCCCACAGTTAACTTAAATACTGTAACTACTACAACTCCTTCTATTGATGTCTGTCTTGATGAGTTTACTCCAATCGACCTTTGTGAGTTAGACAAAATAGTTTCCTCATCCAAACCTTCAACTTGTCTTTCAGACCCTATTCCTACCAGGTTATTTAAAGAAGTCTTCCCACTTATTGGTAGCCTTATTCTTCATATAATCAATTCTTCATTAACTTTAGGCCATGTACCGCAGGCTTTTAAAACGGCTGTAATTAAACCCTTACTCAAAAAGCCAACGCTAGATCCAGGAGCTTTAGCTAACTATAGACCAATCTCTAATCTCCCTTTCATTTCAAAAATCTTAGAAAGAGTTGTTGCTACGCAATTATTTGACCACCTACACGGAAATGGTTTACTTGAAGAGTTTCAGTCTGGGTTTAGAATCCATCATAGTACTGAAACAGCCTTAGCGAAGGTCACTAACGACCTCCTCATTGCATCTGATAATGGACTAGTTTCTGTACTTGTCCTTTTAGACCTTAGTGCAGCTTTTGATACTATCGATCATAATATTCTACTTGATAGATTAGAACACTCTGTTGGACTTAATGGAACTTCGTTGCAGTGGTTGAGATCTTATTTATCTGATAGGTTCCAGTTTGTTCATGTAAATAATGAGTTTTCTTTCAACTCAAAGCTCAGTCATGGAGTTCCACAGGGATCTGTGCTAGGCCCTACTCTTTTTAGTTTATATATGCTTCCGTTAGGCAACATTATTAGAAAGCACTGTATACATTTTCATTGATATGCTGATGACACACAATTATACCTGTCAATGAAGCCAGATGATAGTAATCAATTAGCCAAGTTAGAAGCCTGTCTTAAGGAAATCAAAGCTTGGATGACTTGTAATTTCCTGCTATTAAATTCAGATAAGACTGAAGTCATTCTTGTTGGTCCAAAAAACCTTAGAAATTCCTTTCCAAATCAAATTTTCAGTTTGGATGCGGTTACTCTTTCTCTTAATAGCTCTGTGAGGAACCTTGGAGTTATTTTTGATCAGGATTTGTCCTTCAATTCACATATTAAATTTGTTTCTAAGACTGCCTTCTATCATTTGCGTAATATTGCCAAGATTAGGAGCATCTTGTCTCAGAGTGATGCTGAGAAACTGATCCACGCTTTTGTTAGCTCGAGATTAGATTACTGTAATTCTTTATTATCAGGCTGTCCTAAAACATCTTTAAAAAGTCTTCAGCTGATCCAAAATGCTGTAGCAAGAGTTTTAACCGGTACTAGAAAGAGAGATCATATCTCTCCGGTTCTGGCCTCCCTTCATTGGCTTCCCATAGAGTTTAGAATTAAGTTTAAAATCCTTCTTCTTACTTACAAAGCTCTAAACAATCAGGCTCCTTTTTATTTAAAAGATCTGATACTACCGTATTATCCTAACAGAGCACTACGCTCCCAAAATGCAGGATTACTTGTAATACCTAGAATCTCCAAAAGTACAATGGGAAGCAGAGCCTTCAGTTATCAAGCTCCTCTCCTGTGGAATCAGCTGCCAATCTGGATTCGGGAGTCAGACTTGATCTCTGTTTTTAAGAATAGGGCTAAAACCTACCTTTTTGATATAGCCTACAATTAGGGAGGGATCATGTGTTTCTGAACCCTCCCTTAGTTATACTGCTAATAGGTTTAGTCAGCCGGGGGACCTCCAGTAATGCACTGGGCCTCACTCCTTTTCTCACTCTCAATGAAATATTTTTTTTGCTGGTCATTAACATTTGTTTGTTCTCTCCCATAGATTGAGTCCCCATCATGCTGTTTGCTCTCTACATGTCTGTTCTTTTCTTCTTCTCTATCCCCTCACCCCCCAGCCAGTCGCAGCAGATGACTGCCCCTCCCTGAGCCTGGTTCTGCTGGAGGTTTCTTCCTGTTAAAAGGGAGTTTTTCCTCTCCACCGTCGCCAAGTGCTTGCTCACAGGGGATCGCCTGATTGCTGGGGTCTTTCTGCAACTGTGGGGGTTCCCCCTACAGTTGATAGTGCTATGAGATGACTGTTGTTGTGAAATGGCGCTATATAAATAAAGTTGAATTGAATTGAATTGAAAGAGCTGCGCAAACTAGGGATTTGTCACGGAGTAATTCATCCAGCAAGACTGCTGGTCACATATAAAGGGAGAACCCACACCTTCACGACCCCTCAAGAGGCGCAGGAGCTCATCAAGCAGATCCAAAAGGAAACTGGTGGGAGCTAAGCATGAACATGACAAAGGTAGAACATTTAAACATATGTTCAGACATCTGATTGATCTGAAACATAAACATGTCTACAAAATACAGACTGTATTAAAAAAAAAAGTTATGATGTACAACGTTGCTATAAAACTTTGAAGTTATGTTGAAAAAACTACAGAAGAGAGTTAATGTCATAAGAATAGTAGTAGAGTCAGGGTGATTGAGAGGAGAAGGAGAGAGTGGTTTGACTGATCCTCGCAGGTGTGGAACAGTCACTAGCTATAACGGGAGACGGAATTTTTTGATTTGGGGGGGATTACCACGAATGTGGGGAAAGGGAATCTGTTTTTGTTTAGTTTGTAGGATGAATGTTCTATCATCCATGTTTTTGCTTCTCTGTAAGAGTATACTCATATTGCGAGGTAATCTCAAACTTCTTATTGATCATAGATCAAAGCGTTAATCTTAATTTAACTTCATGGAATTGCAGAGGTCTATAAAATCTTAAAAAACTTAAACAAGTCATGAATAAAATAAAAGACATAGATTCAAAAATTGTATTTTTACAAGAAACTCATCTACAGTATTAGAGAAAGATGTAAAAAGAATTCGGAGAAGATGGCAAGGTAATGTGTTCACCTCATCATTTTCATCCCGAGCTAGGGGAGTTATGATTCTCATACATAAAACAGTCCCATTTCAAGCGAAAAATGTAATTAGAGACAAATTTGGAAGATATCTAATTATCCAAGGATCTTTGTTATTAGAAAATATAAATCTGGTGAACTTATACGGCCCCAATATTAATGATCAAAACTTCTTTGTTAATTTATTCCTCACTTTATCATCACTTACAGGGCAACATATAATAGCAGGGGATTTTAATTGTACATTGAATCCCAGTATAGATAGATCAACAGGACAGGACTGTACGCACAATGGATGTAGGATGACCATTAATCATTTTATGAAAGAATTGAGATTGCTAGATATATGGAGAGAAATGAAACCACAAGTCAAAGCCTATTCTTGTTATTCTAATACCTATAAGACATTCTCACGTATTGACTACTTTTTGATCTCTACAGAATTAAGGTCCAAGATTCAAAACTGTTTCTATGATAACATTGTGATCTCTGATCATGCACCCTGCGGTCTAGTATATGTAGATAAGAAAGTGACAAAGGGCCCAGTTAGGTGGTATTTTCAACATAAATGGCTTCAGGATGAGGAATTTGTTAAGTACATAGAAAAACAGATAGATGAGTTCTTTGATATCAATACTATACAAACAACGGTATGTATAAAGTGGGAAGCTTTCAAAGCTTTTATTAGGGGGCATATTATTAGTTATACAGGTTCAAAATCTAAGAAGACCCGAGAGGAGAGAGTCCAATTGGAACGTAAAATAAAAATTCTTCAAGAAAAGGTGTATGCAGGAAGTAACCCACAGTTAGAGAACGAATTACTGATTCTGAGAGCTGAATATGTCAAAAAATCAGCGAATAGCACTGCCTCGAGTCTTCTAAGATTGAAGCAAACTTTTTATGAACAAGGTGAAAAATCAGGAAAATTATTGGCATGGCAGATTAAACAATTAGAATTTAAAACACCAATTACCAGTATTATAAGTAACAGACAGGTAGTTATAGATCCTTAGAAATTAATAGTGTCTTTAGACATTAGTATGAAAAACTATATGATACAAAAAATGAAACTGACTTAACAAAACTAAATGGGTTTTTGGGTGGATTATCCATATCAGGTATTCCAAATGAAAACAGGGAGATACTGGAGTCTAAAATTAGTCAAGAAGAAGTTGGGCAAGCCATTGATAATATGAAATCAGGAAAAAGAGCAGGACCAGATGGTCTTCCAGTTGACCTCTATAAAAAATTTAAGAATAAATTAATAAAACCACTTTTGGAAATGGTTTTAGAAGCATTTCAAAATGGTAATTTACCACCATACATGAATAATGCCTTACTTATACTGTTGCCAAAACCAGGTAAACCCTCTAATAAATGTGAAAACATGAGACCAATAAGCCTATTAAATGCTGATCTTAAAATAATCTGTAAAATTTTAGCAAAACGACTACAAGAAATATTACCAAATATTATTAACCGAGATCAGAATGGCTTAATAATGGGAAGACAAGGCTTCCATGATGTAAGAAGACTATTTAATATTATTTATTCCAATAAAGAAGCACCGGATACAGCTCTCCTATCATTGGACGCTGAAAAGGCCTTTGATAGGGTTGAATGGCCCTATCTTTTTGAAGTCCTACAAAGGTTTGGACTTGGAAATAATTTCATAAAATGGGTCCAGATAATATACAATAATGCTACAGCAGAAATCCTAACAAACAGCAATATCTCAAAATCAATAAAAATCAATAGAGGCTGTCCACTTTCATCTTTATTGTTTACAATGGCAATTGAACCTTTAGCGATGGCAGTACGTTTACATCCACAAATATATGGAATTAAAGTAGGACCAACAGAACATAAAATCTCCCTGTATGCCGATGACATAATTTTGTTTATGTCGAATTTTAAAAAATCAATTCCAACCTTGTTAAATTTAATAAAGATCTTTGGGGATATATCAGGATATAAAATAAACAAAACAAAATCTTCAATATTAATGTTAAATGAGACCCAGAGAAATCATCCAGCTCCTGAGGTAAATCAATTCAATGTTGTAAATCAGTTTAAATATTTAGGAATTCAAATTTTGCCTAAGCTAGAATCAGTCGCCAATGCCAACTATGAAGCCTTAATGATAAATATTAATGAGTTACTTCAGAGATGGATGTCACTACCAATGTCGATGATCGGGAGAATTAATATACTTAAAAGTAATATCTTACCAAAAATATTTTATTTATTTCAAAACATTCCTTTACCACCACCTTCAGATCTATTCTCAAGAATTAAAAAAAAGTTAGTGGAATTTATATGGAACAATAGGAAGGCTAGAATACGTTTGTCCTTACTATACTTACCATTTGATCGTGGAGGTCTGAAATGTCCAAACTTTATGTTGTATTACTGGTCAGCACAACTGAGGTCTATGACATATTATTTTTCATCAAATGATCCTCCTCACTGGACTGAAATGGAATCATACAATTTACCTTTACCTCTTCCCTTATTCATATACTCAGACTCGGCTAAAAAATTACAGAAACAAGTTAAAAATCCATTTGTAAAGCACATGATCAAAATATGGTGTGAAACTAAAAAATATTTAAAAGAACCACACTCACTGTCACAATTTAGCCCAATATGGGGTAATCAATATTTTAAACCAGGGAGAGCGGATACTGTATTTAAAGTATGGAATTTATAAGGGATTCAAAAGATTCAAGACTTATATTTGTCACGTTCAGATAACATAATGTCTTTTGAAGAACTGAGGATTAAATTCAGTCTTAATAGAACACACTTTTTTAAATATCTTTAGCTTAGAAATTGTATTCGTTCAAATCAAAATAATGCTCTCACCCGACCTACTTATTCATCTTTGGAAAAAATTTTGATGAAAGATAGTAAAAGAAAGGGCATTATTTCACAGTTTTACAACTCATTGACACTAATCTCAAGTGAAAACTCACAGAAAAGACTTATTGACTGGAAAGAAGACCTGCAAATTGAAATTTCAGAGGAACAATGGGAAATGGCTTGTGCAGGAGCTGAAACCAAATCAATAAATGTACGTCTTAAACTGATACATTTTATATGGTTAATGCGGATGTATGTTACACCATCCATCCATCCATCCATCTTCTACCGCTTTTCCGGAGGTCCGGGTCGCGGAGGCAGCAGTTCAAGCAGAGAAGCCCAGACTTCCCTCTCCCCAGCCACCTGCTCCAGCTCTTCAGAGGGGATACCAAGGCGTTCCCAGACCAGCTGGGAGACATAGTCTCTCCACCGAGTCCTGGGTCTGCCCCGGGGTCTCCTCCCAGTGGGACGTGCCTGAAACACCTCAAGTGGGAGGCGTCCAGGAGGCATCCTAATCAGATGCCCATACCACCTCAACTGACTCCTTTCAATGTGGAGGAGCAGCGGTTCTACTCTGAGCCTCTCCCGGATGACTGAGCTCCTCACCCTATCTTTCAGGGTGAGTCCAGCAATCCTACGGAGAAAGCTCATTTCAGCCGCTTGTATCCGCGATCTCGTTCTTTCGGTCATTACCCAAAGCTCGTGACCATAGGTGAGAGTAGGAACGTAGATTGACTGGTAAATCGACAGCTTTGCCTTAGAACTAAGCTCCCTCTTCACCACAACAGACCGGTACAACGTCCGCATCACTGCAGATGCTGCTCCAATCCGTCTGTCGATCTCTCGCTCCATTTTCCCCTCACTCGTGAACAAGACCCCAAGATACTTAAACTCCTCCACTTGGGGCAGGAGCCTGTCCCCAACCCGGAGAGGGCAATCCACCTTTTTCCGGCTGAGGACCATGGACTCGGACTTGGAAGTGCTGATTCTCATCCCAGCCGCTTCACACTCAGCGGCAAACTGTCCCAGCAAGAGCTGTAGGTCATTGCTGGATGAAGCCAACAGGACAACATCATCTGCAAACAACAGAGATGAGATCCTGTGGTCACCAAGCATGACACCCTCCATTCCCTGGCTGCGCCTAGAAATCCTGTCCATAAAAATTATGAACAGGATCGGTGACAAAGGGCAGCCCTGGCGGAGTCCAACTCTCACTGGGAATGACTCCGACCGAGTGTTGGCAATACGATAATACAATAATATGTTGCACCAGTGGAATTAAATAGATATAACAAAAACATACCAGATACATGTACAAAATGTATGGAAAGTAAAGGAACCCTATTTCACTGTTTATGGGAATGTAGAAAAATCAGAATGTTTTGGAAAGAGATGAGGGTAACAACTGAAAAAAAATAATTTCAAAACAAATCACATTGAACCCTCAACTGTTTTTGTTGGGTCTGTATCCAGAAAAACATAACTTTAATAAGAGTGAAAGAGCATTCATAGACCTCGGTTTGCTTAATGCCAAAAAATGTATTGCACTGCTGTGGAAAAAGACTCACAGACCAGATGTGACTCAGTGGTTAAGACAGATGTTAACAAACCTTCCACTAGAAAGAATAACATATATACTGAAATCAAAGGAAAATGTGTTTGAGAATATATGGAGACCTTTCATCGATTATGTAAAGAAATTAAACATAACTTCTGAAGAAGAAAGTGAATGATATGTGTGGACCTTGCAAATTCCAAGCTGGTGAATGTATATTATGTATTCTTATGCAATAGATTACCTAGACTAAACAGAGGAGCTTTGTTGTTGACTTGTTTCTGTTAATGGCTGTTGTTGTTTTTATTACACTTTTTTTTGTTATTCTTTATAATTTTTAAATTACTTTTGTGTTAGTGTCTGACTGTGTGTGCTATGCTTGTAAAAAAAAAAAGGTTCAATAAAAAATATTGTGGAAAAAAAAAAAGATTCACAAACTTTCAACCACCACGGTATTTAGTCACAGCACGCACATGCTGTCATGGTTGACGAGAGCACGCCCCCTCCTTCCCGTTCATCCCTCCTCTGGTCATCAATGCACCTGAGTGAGAAGACGCACCTGCTCCCTCTCATCAGCCAGCGTTTAAAAGGAAGCGCCCTTCGGTCACTCAACGCTGGCTCATCTGGGTATACTGCCCGAAATAGGACAAGCAAGTATATGATTCACACAGGTGAAGACACTACTAACCTGTGTATTCTCTTCTCCCTTCAGGGTGCTGCCATCGCGTGGGTGTGTCTCCGGGACTGCGCGTGCTCTCCTGCCACGTCATCGTCCATCTACGGCATTCAACCTCCATCCGGTCAAGCACCACCAGCTCCACTCCTCTCACCCTGCTCGTCTGAGCAGTGAATAGACGAACAGACGAATAGACGAATAGTGTAAGGAGTTTCTTCATCAGGTGCAGATGTATTTGGAGCAGGTTGGGGGGGGATTACCCAGGGAATGTCGCGAATATTCAGTTTTTCACCTTACTGCTATGGAACTGAGCCCTTAGTTGGGCTCGGGCCATGGCAGACAGCCCTGAGGGGCGGGGATACACGTTTGAGCAATTTGTGGTTGTTTTATCTCGCGCGTTCGACCATACTGAGAGTCAAGGAAACATCATGAGCTGCCTTATGACTCTCCGCCAGGCCACCCGGTCAGTGGCCGAGTACTCGGTGGAGTTTCGGGTCAAAGCGGCGGACTCAGGGTGGAACGAAGTTGCCCTACGCAGCACATTCCTCCACAGGTTAAACGCTCACCTCCACGACAACCTGGCGGTTTATGTGGTTCCCGACACCCTCGATGGTCTTAACGATCAGGCTGTTGGTTTAGACAACTGCTACTGTGAGCATGGGAAGGAGCGACAGTCCTCCTCTCACCCGTCTGCCGAGCGGGTGCCCGCTGCCATGACTGACTCTGGTGGGGCTGGTCCTCCTCCCGAGCTGATGGTGCTCAGTCCGTACCAATTGACCGACGATGAGCGCTGGCGAAGGAGGAGGGCTAGCGCATGCACGTACTGTGGTTCAGTGAAGCACAGTCGGGACGAGTGCCACCAGCGGCCAAAAGACGTGGCCTGTCAGTAACTGTGGGGGGGTCTGGCGGGCGGGACCAAATTAACTCCCCCTGGTAATTTCTCTATGTCGGCCCTCATGCAATTGCCAGGGGTCGAGAGGAGGACGATGGCGTTAGTGGATCCAGGGGCAGAGGGCAATTTCGTGATGGCCCGGTTCGTTCGGGACATGGGTATTCCCACACTCAAACTGCCCCAACACCAAAGAATTACCACCATATCTGGCCGGGAGGTTGTGGTAGTCACCGAACACACGGCGCAGATCACCATCCTTCTTTCCGGGAACCATCGGGAGGAACTCTAGTTCCTGGTTCTCCCAATTTCATCTTCCCCGATGGTCCTAGGTTATCCGTAGCTCCAGAAGCATAACCCCATCATAAACTGGGGGCAAAATTCCATCTCCTCCTGGAGCCCATTCTGTTTGGCTAATTGTTTACGTTCAGCAGAGTGTTTGCCGTCTCTCCCCGTCTCTCCTCCTCCGGCTGAGCCGCCGGACCTCAGCCTCGTTCCCCGGGCTTACCACAATTTGGGAGAGGTCTTCAGCAAGTCAAGAGCGCTGTTGCTTCCACCTCATCACTCTTACGACTGTGCTATGGACCGCATCCTGGGGCGAGGCTGCCATCCAGCTGGCTCTATAGTATTTCTGGTCTGGAGGGTGAGGCGATGGAGAGATATATCAAGGAATCACTGAACGCTGGCCTTATTTGGCCATCTTCGGCTCCTCTCAGGGCCGGGTTCTTCTTTGTGGGGAAGAAGGATGGCTCGCTGCACCCGTGTATCAACTACCGGGAACTCAATGTCAAGGAGAAATTTCCCTTGCCCTTGATCAATTCCGCGTTTGAACTCCTTCAGCACTCACGGTGTTCACCAAATTAGACTTGCGCAATGCTTACCACCTCATCCGCATTCACGAGGGGGACGAGTGGAAGACGGCGTTTAAAACCCACCAAGGGCAATTTGAATATTTGGTGATGCCGTTTGGGCTCACCAACGCTACCGCTGTCTTCCAACAGTTTATTAATGACGTCCTCCGCGATATGCTGTATCAATTTGTGTTCGTCTATTTGGATGATATTTTGATTTTCTCCTGCTCGCCAGAGGAACATGAGGTCCATGTAAGAGCTGTCCTACAATGGCTCTTGGAGAACCAGCTCTACGTTAAGGTTGAGAAGTGTGAGCTCTCCACCAATTCCACCACCTTCTTGGGCTTCATAGTGGCTGAAGGGAGACTGATTGCCGACCCGGCCAAGGTGAGGGCTGTGCTTGATTGGCCAACTCCTCACTCACGCAGGGAGCTTCAATGCTTCCTTGGGTTTGCAAACTTTTATCGCAGGTTCATTCGGAACTATAGTGGGGTAGCACTGCCCTTAACACAGCTGACCTCCGTTAAGGTTCCCTTTCGTTGGACCGAGGCAGCTGAACAGGCCTTTTCCAAATTAAAAGGGCTGTTCACTGACACACCCATCTTGGCTCAGGTCGACACACAGCTCCAGTTCGTCCTCGAGGTAGATGCGTCTGACTTGGGGGTAGGCGCTGTCCTCTCACAGCGCACACCCTCCGATCAGAAGCTCAACCCGTCCGTGTTTTTCTCTCATTGGCTTACGCCGGCGGAGAGGAATTACGGCGTAGGGGACAGAGAGCTGCTCGTCATTAAGTTGGCATTGGAGGAATGGAGGCACTGGTTAGAGGGGGCTATTCACTCCATTGTCGTGAGGACCGACCACAAAAACCTTGAGTATTTGTGGTCGGCCCGCTGACTTAATGCCAGGAAGGCTCGTTGGGCCCTGTTTTTTCAGCGGTTCAACTTTACCATCACCTACCAGCCTGGCTCTCGGAATACCAAACCAGATGTGCTATTGCACCAGTTTGATTCCGAGGAGGTAGCGCCCCCTTCCCACCCCCAACCCATTCTTCCCTCTTCCTGTGTCCTTGGAGCCCCAGTTTTGGGAGCCTGGACCAGCAGGGTGCCCCTGGAACCATCTGTACGTCCCGGCCACCCTCCGCAGTGACGTCATTCAGTGGGGCCACACCAGCCACTTTTCCTGCCACCCTGGGATCACCCGCACTACTGATCTAATTCGGCGGGTGTTCTGGTGGCCCACGCTGTGGCGGGATGTGCAGGAATATGTGCGGGCCTGCCAGATCTGTGTCTGGGGGAAATCAGACTCCTCTCCCCCAGCTGGACTCCTTCATCCCTTGCCCGTGGTTTCACATTGCCCTGGACTTTGTGACTGGACTTCCCCCCTCCCACGGAAAGACAGTTATCCTGACTATTGTGGACCGCTTCTCCAAGGCTGTGCCCCTGGTGGCTCTCCCCAAACTTCCCTCGGCTTTGGAGATGGCCACCCTCCTCACCGAACATGTGATCTGCCCCAACGGCATCCCATTGGACATTGAGTCTGACCGGGGTCCCCAGTTCACGTCTCAGGTTTGGAGGGCACTTCTGTCAGACTCTGGGTACCACTGTGAGCCTCTCCTCTGACAACCATCCCCAGAGCAACGGGCAGGCAGAGCGTGCTAACCAGTCCTTGGAGGCCACTCTCTGATGTGTAGCAGCCGAGAATCCGTCCGCCTGTAGCACACACCTGACCTGGGTGGAATATGCCATGAACTCTGCCATTTCCAGAGCAACCGGACTCACCCCTTTTGAGGCGTCATTGGGGTATACTCCTCCGCTGCTGCCTATGGCCGAGAGGGAGGTTGCAGTTCCCTTCATGGGGATCCACGCTTGCTGCTGTCGGCACCTCTGGAGGTCCACGCGCGCCGCCCTCACCCGCTCTACCGAGCACAACAGAGCCATGGCCGACAGGAAACGGGTGCCTGCCCCCAAGTATGCCGTGGGGCAACAGGTCTGGCTGGCAGATAGTCAGTTTCTTCTAAAGGTCAAGTACAAGAAACTGTTGCCTTGCTTCTTAGGACCCTACACGATCTCCAGAGTGGTCAACGACGCCTCAGTACGACTAAAGCTACCACCAACCCTACGGGTGAACCCGACCTTCCACGTGTCGCACATTAAACCCCTCTCAGTCAGCCCCCTCTGCTCCCCCCCCCCCCGAAGCCGCCTCCTCCTCCCCGGATGATCGACGGCCACACCACCTACACGGTTCGTCAGATCCTGGATGTTTGCTGTCAAGGCCAGAGCCTGCAATACTTGGTCGATTGGGAGGGCTATTACCTGAAGGAATGCTCCTGGGTCCCCATGTCCCGTGTTTTGGACAAGGAAATGATCTGGGCCTACCACCGAGCCCATCCCAAGAAGTCCTGTGGACCGCCAGGAGGCGCTCCTAGAAGGGGGGCCCTGTCATGGGTGGCGAGAGCGCGCCCCTTCCTTCCCGTTCATCCCTCTTCAGGTCATCAACACACCTGAGTGAGAAGACGCACCCGCTCCCTCTCATCAGCCAGTGTTTATAAGGAAGCGCCCTTCGGTCACTCAACGCTGGCTCGTCTGGGTAAACTGCTTGAAATAGGACAAGCAAGTATATGATTCACACAGGTGAAGACACTACTAACGTGTATTCTCTTCTACCTTCAGGTTGTTGCCATCGTGTGGGTGTGTCTCCGGGACTGCGCACACTCTCCTGCCACATCATCGCCCATCTACGGCATTCAACCTCCACCCGGTCAGGCACCACCAGCTCCACTCCCCTCACCCTGCTGGTTCGTCTATTCCCCGCTGGGCCCCCGCCGGTCCTCCCTTGGAGCTCACGTAAGTGGTAATTTGGCCAACCCATTTTCCCCTTATTCTGTTCCTCCATTCACGGCTCTCGTCTTCTCTCCACAGGCTGTTTCCTCTGGCGAGTGACTGTTTCAGTAGCTGTGCGGTTATTTTGACATTTAATAAAAATCTCAAACGTGTGTTGTGGTTTGATTGCTCCTTCTTGTTGCTGCATCACGCACGTTGAGCTGATTACTAATTACAATCATGACACATGCATAAAATCCCATTCAGTTTAACACTCCCAACCCGTTGCAGCCATTACTAGACTGTTTACATGAGGTCAAAGAATGGCTGACACAAAATTTTCTTCATTTAAACGAAAACAAAACAGAAATCATTTTATTTAGAAAATGTACCTCTCTGAGTGACATTACTGATATGCCTGATTATCTTGCTTCCCATTGTTGTTCGACTGTTCAAAACCTTGGTGTGTTTTTAGATAGTTCTTTTAAATTGGAAAAGCAAGTGAACACAGTTGTTCAGTCAAGCATTTATCAGTTATGCCAGATTGCCAAGGCCAAATCCTATTTACCCCAGAAAGACCTGGAAAAACTTATTCATGCTTTTATCACCACTAAACTAGACTACTGCAACTCACTTTATTTTGGTTTGGGAAATCCACTATCCACCGTTTGCAGTTAGTCCAGAATGCCGCAGCATGGTTTTTAACAGGCACTAGAAAGTATGATCACATCACTCCAGTTCTGGCAGGTCTTCACTAGCTCCCAGTCTGTCTTTGCATCAATTTTAAAATTCTCTTATTTACTTTTAAGGTTTTGAATGGTTTGGCACCTTTTTATCTATCCAAGCTTCTGGACTTTTATTCTCCTGCTCGAGCATTAATGTCATCCGACCAACTGCTTTTAGTGAAGCCTAAAAGTAAATTAAAACAGAGAAGGGATAGGGCCTTTGCAGTGGCAGCCTCTAGATTACAGAGCAACCTGCCACTCCATATACACACACCGCAGAATCCTTACAGTCTTTTAAATCACAACTTAAACCCATGTTTTCAATCTTTCTTTTAATTCAAGTTCAGTTTGAGTCCTAGAGGTCATGTTATGTAGTGGTCCCTGTGTTGTTTTTAGCTTGTCTTAGTTTTATTACCGCCGCCAGGCTGCAGGCCAGGAGGTTATGTTTTTGCCGGGGTTTGTCTGTCTGTCTGTTGGTTAGCAAGATAACTCAAAAAGTTTTGGACGGATTTCAATGAAACTTTCAGGCGTTGTTGGAAATGGTACAAGGAAGAACTGATTAAATTTTGGGGATGATCTGGATCACCGTCTGGATCCAGGAATTTTTTAAAAGATTCTTTAACATTGTGAGATAGGGCCTGGAGAAAATGTGTCGTTCAGTGCTTCCGTCAGCAGGAAGCACTGAAATGCAGCGACTCAGGCAAGTGCTATCCCCAGATGCTATTGAAGCTCGTCGAGCTTGTGACAGAGCCGTTAAAATGCAGCATACACTGAATGAGAGCCCACAGGCTCGTTGAGCTTATGACAGAGCCGCTAAAATGCAGCATACACTGAATGACAGCCCACAGGCTCGTTGAGCTTGTGACAGAGCCGTTAAAATGCAGCATACACTGAATGACAGCCCACAGGCTCGTTGAGCTTATGACAGAGCCGCTAAAATGCAGCATAGACTGAATGAGAGCCCACAGACTGCTGCTCGTCGAGCGTAGTTTTATTTTATTGATTTTTTCTTATTACCTCCGCCAGGAGGTTATGTTTTTTTTTTTTTAAAGAAGATTGGAGTTAATATTGTTCTATTCTACACTACGTACATGTACATATTTTTAATTTCCTGGAAAGAAACGAAGTTAGAAAAATTATGTTAATGGCAGCTTTTCAATATCCAGAACTTATTATTAGGAATAAATTTCATGAATGTGTTCTCCAACTAAAGACTTGTACATGTATCTCTTGTTAAATTAAATAAATTGTATTTGTGTAGTTCAAATAACATTTTTTTTGTTTTCTTCACCAATCATATGACATACAGAAACACATGATACAGGGAAAGAACAATAACAAAATTAGTGTAGAATATTTATGCTATAAATCACAATACTGGGGGGGACTGTTGCTCTTGGCGGAGGTCTGCGCTCTCCGAGTGCTTTTCTAGTTTTTTTTTGTTACACATGTAATTGTACAATTGTATTGTATGTTTTATTATTTTATCATGTGTAAAGCACTTTAGCCAACCTTGTTGTTTTTAAATGTGCTCTATGAATAAAGTTGACATTGACAAGTACACATAGTGCCATTTTTTTTTTACTGTAGATGTTAATACTACCCTAAATACTCAAGTATGATCATTTTGTCATCTTTTCCAATAATCAATTTACTGTTTCTTTTTTTCAGACAAAAAGGTAGAAGATGTTTGTTTTTTTACCTCGACATGTTTTGACTGGGGGAAGGAAAACAGCTGATAAACCACACGTCACAGCGATCAGCTGACGCTTCTGAAGATGACTGCAGATGCCAGTTGAAACATATCGAGGTAAAAAACAAATATCTTCTACCTTTTTGTCTGAAAGAAAAAAAACAATAAATTAATTAACACTACCCTATTTATTTGACTGTTGTGATGTGTGGGTAAAAAACAAGGAGCACACATAGATGAAGACCTGGCTCTGAGCCTTTATTTATTTATTTTGTCAATTAAAACAAGATGAATAATAGAAGGACCTTCTCCACCACACAAGCAGGCACTGTGTACTGCTCTGACTGTCATGTAGGGTTTTTGTGTTTTGCTGCATAAAACCTAAAGCTGCCACTCATTTTTTCCCACTCAATTTCTACCTCTGTTAGAACACAAGTCATTAATGTGCCAGTTGTAGTCTTTTCAGCGTCCTATTCAAACAGCAGAGCTACAGGGTGCTTTTGCAAGATGATTCAGGCCTCTTCAAGCTATGGTGGAAGTGAAATTTACTCAGTGAAATCAAACAGGTGACATTAAGGGAAAGAATAATGAATGAAGACTTCCATGAATTACTGTGGCACAAAATTCTTAGAGAGATACAGCAAATGTTCCCAGAACATTCCCATGGAATACTGCATGAAAGCTCAGTCAAGTGAAGTGGATTCAAGTTTGTGTTTTTTTAAACTGAATCCACTTGACGACTGAGCTTTCATACAGTATGTTTCCCCATCTGGATGACTGAGAATCTTCATCAAGGAAATCCCAAGGAATTTTCCCTAACCCTAACTAGAGCTGTCGCGATAACCGCAATTATGTAATACCGCGCTATGGACATGCCTACCATGGAGGAAAACAAGCAACCGCAACAATCTCGGTGTTCACTTTTTGTGTGTGTATGGCTATATCTCATTGTTCACTTATGTGCCCCTATTGATTATCAAATAAATTGTTAAATGAAGTGTATTTTTACTGCCAATAGTATGTTTGCATCTGGTACTCTGGAAGCTTCCAGAGCACCGTTTGGGCACTCTCTTTCTAGACGGACTCCAGCAGGCAGTTAGTGGTGAAAGCGTTTGGACTCCTTGCTAAATACAGCCATGGCAGTGAGTACTGAAAGGGTACAAAGTGTGTTATTTCCTTCTGAGCAGAGTGTGTGTGATCCTGACTGTGTGTGCTCCTGTGTATGAGCTCCGAGAGTCAAACAACTACTGCATAAGGCTGCGTGTCCTCCAAACACGTTTTTTGTCACCCAACCGCCCTGAGCATTTTTTTTTTCAGCGCTTGTGTGCTGCGCTCTGGAAAAAAAGTATGTGTCCTGTATCTCAGCAACAGCTTGTCACGCTCAGCTCAGCACTTCCGCTTTTCCATGGTCAGACTTTCTACTTATTTTTTAATAGCAGTTTCTAAATAACAATGGACAAGAAACGTATTCTACCACTGGTAGCAGCTGTGGATGCAAAATATGATTACATGGAAAACAGGAGTCTGAGTAGAGACTGTATCGGCGTCCCATGTCCCGCCCTTCCTTAATTCTGATTGGCTGCTTAGAAAGGTCTCACATTGTCGAGCTCAGCTGTAGTCTGAAAAGTTGAACTTTTTTCAACTCTGAGTGCCCTGAGAGCCATGACAAAAAATGGCTACTGCCAAGAGTGTTTTAGCGCCGAGGGCGCTCAGCACTGTAGACGCTGGACTACATAGAGAATGAAAGAAAATAGTTGCCCAGAGCGGGAAAAAAACGTGTTTGGTGGACACAGAGCCTAATCCATTGCTTGTTTGAACGTAATTTTTTGGACAGTGGCAAAAATCACGGAGAGAGGCTGTCTTGCTTAACTAAGCTGAATGTCGCTGCAGTCTCCAGTCCACACACCCCATAGTTACCGCCACTGCTTTATGAAAACAATTGCTTTTTTGGTTTTTTTTACAGAATCAGCAATTCACGCCTGTAGAAAGAGCAGAGCTCAGCACAACTGTCACACACGCACAAAAAGTTGAGAGCAGAGCTGCAGCGAGTCTCTCACAGCTTCCATGGTTTGCCACATAAGTTATAAACCCTGTTTAAATTACGAGACCATGTTATGTCGGTAATAAGGGGCCAAGGATGAGGCCAGGTGTCAACTGGCCCCCATGAAAACAAAAACCGTTACTTTCACTCATTCAGCCCCCTGGTACACCTCAGAGCTTCACAAACTCAAAAAACAACTGCGACAGCTTGAACGCCTGAGCTGCAAAACTGGTCTGACTGTACACACCCTCGCTCACAAAGAACTGATGCACCTATACCAATCCTCACTCAATAAAGCTCGCTCCGCCTACTACTCCAGCATCATTCACTCTGGATCCCCCAACCCCCGCACTCTGTTCTCCACCATCAACAAACTCCTCAAACCCCAGGACATCATTTCATCATCCTTCACCCCTGAAAAATGCAATAACTTTCTATCATTTTTCCATTCCAAAATTGACAATATTCACAATCAACTTGCCTCCTCCTCGGCCATCACCCCTGACTCAGAACCCACTTTTTCTCCACCCATAGATAAACAGCTCTCCCTTTTCTCACCCATAACCACTGATGAACTTTCCGAAATACTCTCCAGCATGAAATCATCCACATGCCCCCTGGACCCCATCCCCTCCCCCCTTATCAAAGCCTGTCTCACCCCTCTTGCCCCCCTTATCATCGACACCATCAACTCCTCCCTCACCACTGGCACTGTCCCCCCATCACTCAAGATTGCTGCCATCACCCCCCTCCTTAAGAAACCTGGCCTGGACTCTGACGACCCTAACAATTTTAGACCCATCTCCAACCTCCCATTTCTGGCTAAAATATTGGAAAAAGCTGTTGCCACCCAACTCAAGAAACACCTCCTCTCCAACAAACTCTACGAAACATTTCAATCTGGATTCCGTTCTCACCACAGCACCGAAATCGCTCTCCTCAAGGTCACCAATGACCTTCTGCTCGCCTCTGACTCTGGCTCCCTCACCATTCTTCTCCTCCTCGATCTCAGCGCAGCTTTCGATACCATCAATCATTCCATCCTGCTCTGTCGTCTGCTTTCTATTGGCATCACTGACTCCGCCCTCTCCTGGTTTACCTCCTACCTGTCTGACAGATTCCAGTACATCTCCATCAACAATCACAAATCACGCACCACCCCCGTATCACATGGTGTCCCTCAAGGCTCTGTGCTCGGTCCAACCCTTTTCACTCTCTACATGCTTCTGCTTGGTCACATCACCAGTCAACATGGTCTTCACTTTCACACTTTCACTGCTACGCCGACAACACCCAGCTGTACATCTCCTCTAAATCAATCACCCCCGCCATTCTCTCCACCATCACCAACTGCCTCACAGACATAAAAACCTGGATGACTAACAACTTTTCTCAAACTAAACAGCAATAAAACAGAAATCATCATTTTTGGACCAAAATCTCTTTTACCTTCCTCCCAGAACTCCTCAGTCACCCCCTCCCCCCTGGCCAGAAACCTCGGCATTATCATGGACCACACCCTCTCCTTCACATCTCACATCAACCATATCACCAAAACATCATTTTTTCATCTTCGTAATATTGCACACCTCCGTCCCACCCTCTCCTCCTCTGCTGCTGAAATACTCATCCATGCCTTCATCACCTCCAGACTTGATTACTGTAACAGCATTCTGTATGGACTTCCTTCCACCATCCTCCAAAAACTACAGTATGACCAAAACTCAGCCGCCCGCCTACTTACTCACTCCCGCTCCAGAGACCACATCACTCCTCTCCTCCGTCAACTCCACCGGCTCCCCATTCAACAGTGTATCAACTTTAAGATCCTCCTCATCACCTATAAAGCTCTTCATAACCTTGCCCCCTCATACCTAACTGACCTTCTGTCTCGTCATTCCCCCACTCGCTTCCTCCGCTCTGCTGACACACACCTTCCCACCCCCATCACCAAGACAAAACTCCACACCCTGGGTGATAGATCATTCGCCATCGCCGCACCAACCTTCTGGAATTCCTTGCCCCTTCACATCCGGTCTGCCAACACACTTGCTTCCTTCAAAAGTCAACTCAAAACCCATCTCTTCAAATCTACCTACGAAAACTGACTGCCTCTTCTACCTATGTGTACCTACCTTGCCTGTTTACCCGTTCGCTGTATGTTTATTCCTATGCTACTTTGTAAAGCGTCTTTGAGTATTTAGAAAAGCGCTATATAAGACATGTATTATTATTATTATTATTATTATTATTAAACTAAACACACATTTATTGAGAGGCACAACACAGCACATGAGCGCAGCCGTCAGGCAGAGAGATGGCAAAGAGACCGCCCCTCCTGCCCACTGCCCTCTTAAAGCCGCGGGTGGTGGCGGAACGGAAAGGTGGAGCCGCCACTCATACCACACAAATAAAGGTCCAAACTCTAACACAACATCCCCCCCCCCTTCACAAAAGCAAAAAACACACACAAAATTCGGACACACCTCAATTTGGAACCCGAATCATGCACTAAAAGTAATGAGATAACACAGTACAAATGGCCTAACCCGACTTCCGGTTATGGCGGCCACGTAGGAAGACGTGTTTCACTCTACTCTGCTCCTAAAAATAAAAAGTCGGCAATAACTCTCTCAATTGGAACAAAACCTATCCCAGCGTTTGGGCGAGGATATGCCGGTAAAGCCTAAGGCTGGGAAATCAGGTGGAGGAAAAACTGAACAGCCGAAACAGTCCAAGTTAGCAGACTTTCACATTCGTGACGAAGCAGAAAAATCTCCAGATATGGCGGAGCAAGCTAGCGGCGGAGCAAGCTAGCGGCGGAGCGGTGACTGCTGGCGACGGCACAGGTGCGGTGCTTGCTGCCATTAGCTCAATGAGAGCAGACTTTTCCACTAAATTTGATGGGATTATAGCAGCGATAGAAGGAATGAGAAAGGAAATAAGCGACTGTATGGAACGAGTATCGCAGGTGGAGCTCCGAATTTCCAGCGCTGAGGATGACGTCACCAGCCTACAATTAAGGGTGCGCACATTAGAATTAAAAAATAAACGTCTGGAAGATAATGTCCAGGACTTAGAATCCCGGTCAAGACGGAACAACCTGAGGCTGGTGGGCCTCCCGGAGGGAACGGAGGGTCGGGATCCATGTTCCTTTTTGGAAAAGTGGATTCCAGAAGCGCTGAACAACGCGGAGCTGCAGTCATCGGTCGTCTAAGAGAGCGTACTCCGAATCGGCCCACTGAGAGATAATAAGGCACCACCGAGGACGGTGACTATGAAGTTCCTCAGCTACAGAGATAGGATGATGATCTCCAACGCGGCGCGAGCCAAAGGAGAAATTAAATACCAGGATCAACAGGTGCGGTTCTACCCAGATTTGGCCACAGGAATCCAACAATTAAGGAAACAGTTTGACCCCACCCGTAAAAAGCTGCGCAACCTCGGGATTCGTCATGGAGTGATTCATCCTGCAAGACTGCTGGTCACATATAAGGGCAGAACCCACACTTTCAAGACTCCTCAGGAGGCGCAGGAGCTCATCAAGCAGATCCAAGGGGGAGACTGGTGGGAGCTAAGCATGAAGCATGAACAAAATATAAGGTAGAATATTTAAGCATTTGCACAGGCATCTGACTGATCTGAAGCATATAGCAAGTTTACAAAATATAGATTGTATTATATATTAAAAAAAAACAAAAACCTATGATGTACAAAGTTGCTATAAAATTTTGGAGTTAAGTTGGAAAACTACAGAAGAGAGTTAATGTTACATCATTAAAAGCAGTAGAGTTAGGGTGATTGGGAAGATGAAGAAGGAGTGGCTTTGGCTGGTCCTCGCGGGTGTGGAGCGGTCGATGGCTATAGCGGGAGACGGAATTTTTTTTTGATTTTGGGGGGATTACCACAAATGTGGGAAGGGGGAATTTGTTTGTGTGTAGTTTGTAGGATGAATGTTCAACCACTCATTTTTTTGCTTCTCTGTATGAGCATGTTTACATTGCGAGGTAATCTCAAACTCCTTATTGATCATAGACCAAAGCGTTAATCTTAATTTAACTTCATGGAATTGCAGAGGTCTACAAAATTTAAAAAAACTTAAACAAGTTATGAATAAAATAAAAGACACAGGTTCAAAAATTGTGTTTTTACAAGAAACTCATCTAATAGAGGAGGATGTAAAAAGAATTAGGAGAAGATGGCAAGGAAGTGTATTCACCTCATCATTTTCATCCCGAGCCAGGGGAGTTATGACTCTCATACATAAATCAATCCCATTTTAAGTGAAAAATGTAATTGGAGACAAATTTGGAAGATATCTAATCATTCAAGGATCTTTGTTATTAGAAAATATAAATCTGGTGAACTTATACAGTCCCAATATAGATGATCAAAATTTTTTTGCTAATTTATTTCTTATTTTATCATCACTTACAGGGCAACATATAATAGCAGGGGATTTTAATTGTACATTGAATCCCGGTATAGATAGATCAACAGGACTGGACTGTACGCACAATGAATGCAGGATGATCATTAATCATTTTATGAAAGAACTGAGATTGCTAGATATATGGACAGAAATGAAACCACAAGTTAAAGCCTACTCTTGTTATTCCAATACCTACAAGACATTCTCACGTATTGACTATTTTTTGATCTCCACAGAATTAAGGTCCAAGATTCAAAACTGCTTCTATGATAATATTGTGATCTCTGATCATGCACCCTGCTGTCTAATATATGTAGATAAGAAATTGACAAAGGAACCAGGTAGGTGGCAATTTCAGCATAAATGGCTTCAGGATGAGGAATTTGTTAAGTACATAGAAAAACAGATAGATGAGTTCTTTGATATCAATACTACACAAACATCAGCATGTATAAAGTGGGAGGCTTTCAAAGCTTTTATTAGGGGGCATATTATTAGTTATACAGGTTCAAAATCTAAGAAGACTCGAGAGGAGAGAGTCCAATTGGAACATAAAATAAAAATTCTTCAAGAAAAAGTGTATGCAGGAAGTGACCCAAAGTTAGAGAACGAATTACTGATTCTGAGAGCTGAATATGACAAAAAAATCAGCGAATAGAGCTGCCTCGAGTCTTCTAAGATTGAAGCAATCTTTTAATGAACACGGTGAAAAATCAGGAAAATTATTGGCATGGCAGATTAAACAATTAGAATTTAAAACACCAATTACCAGTATTATAAGTAACGGACAGGCAGTTGTAGATCCTTTAGAAATTAATAGTGCCTTTAGAGATTATTATGAAAAATTATATGATACAAAAAATGAAACTGACTTAACAAAACTAAATGGGTTCTTGGACGGATTATCTATACCGTGTATTCCAAATGAAAACAGGGAGATACTGAAGTCTAAAATTAGTCAAGAAGAAGTTGGGCTAGCCATTGATAATATGAAATCAGGAAAAAGTGCAGGACCAGATGGTCTTCCAGTTGACCTCTATAAAAAATTTAAGAATAAATTAATAAAACCATTTTTGGAAATGGTTTTAGAAGCATTTCAAAATAGTAATTTACCACCATACATGAATAATGCCTTAATTATACTGTTGCCAAAACTAGGTAAACCCTCTAATAAATGTGAAAATATGAGACCAATAAGCCTATTAAATGCTGACCTTAAGATAATCTGTAAAATTTTAGCAAGACGACTACAAGAAATATTACCAAATATTATTAACCGAGATCAGAATGGCTTTATAAAGGGAAGACAAGCCTTCCATAATGTAAGAAGACTATTTAATATTATCTATTCTAATAAAGAAGCACCGGATACAGCTCTCCTATCATTGGACGCCGAAAAGGCCTTTGATAGGGTCGAATGGCCCTTTCTTTTTGAAGTCTTACAAAGGTTTGGACTTGGAAATAATTTCATAAAATGGGTTCAGATAATATACAATAATGCCACAGCAGAAATCCTAACAAACAGCAATATTTCAAAATCAATAAATATCAATAGAGGATGTTGACAAGGCTGTCCACTTTCACCTTTACTGTTTACTATGGCAATTGAACCTTTAGCGATGGCAGTACGTTTACATTCACAAATATATGGAATTAAAGTAGGACCAATAGAACATAAAATCTCCCTGTATGCCGATGACATAATTTTGTTTATGTCGAATCTTAAAAAATCAATTCCGACCTTGTTGAATTTAATAAAGAATTTGGGGGAAATATCAGGATATAAAATAAATAAAACTAAATCTTCAATATTAATGCTAAATGAGACCCAGAGAAATCACCCAGCTCCTGAGGTAAATCAATTCAATGTTGTAAATCAGTTTAAATATTTAGGAATTCAAATTGTGCCTAAGCTAGAATTAGTTGCCAGTGCCAACTATGAAGCCTTAATGACAGACATTAATGAGTTACTTCAGAGATGGATGTCACTACCAATGTCGATGACTGGGAGAATCAATATACTTAAAAGTAATATCTTACCCAAAATACTTTATTTATTTCAATACATTCCTTTACCACCACCTTCAGATCTATTCTCAAGAATTAAAAAAAGTTAGTGGAATTTATATGGAACAATAGGAAGGCTAGATTACGTCTGTCCTTACTATATTTACCATTTGATCGTGGAGGTCTGAAATGTCCAAACTTTATGTTGTATTTCCGGTCAGCACAACTGAGGTCTATGACATATTATTTTTCATCAAATGATCTCCCTCACTGGACTGAAATGGAATCATACAATTTACCTTTACCTCTTCCCATATTCATATACTCAGACTCGGCTAAAAAATTACAGAAACAAGTTAAAAATCCATTTGTAAAGCATATGATCAAAATATGGTGTGAAACCAAAAAAATATTTAAAAGAACCACACTTATTGTCACAATTTAGCCCAATATGGGGTAATCAATATTTTAAACCAGGGAGAGCGGATGCTGTATTTAAAGTATGGAATTTAAAAGGGATTCAAAAGATTCAAGACTTATATCTGTCATGTTCAGATAACATAATGTCTTTTGAAGAACTGAGGATCAAATTTGATCTTAATAGAACACATTTTTTAAAATATCTTCAGTTTAGGAACTTTATTCGATCAAATCAAAATAATGCTCTCACCCGACCTACTTATTCTTCCTTGGAAAAAATTTTGACGAAAGATAGTAAGAGAAAGGGTATTATTTCAGAGTTTTATAACTCATTGACAGTCCCTGTCAAATAAACTAATCTATCTATCTATCTATCCTCCAGTGAAAACTCACAGAAAAGATTGAATTATTGGAAAGAAGACCTGCAAACTGAAATTTCAGAGGAACAATGGGAATTGGCTTGTACAGAAGCTCAAACCAAATCAATAAATGTATGCCTTAAATTGATACATTTTAAATGGTTAATGCGGATGTATGTTACACTGGTGGAGTTAAATAGATATAACAAAAACATACCAGATACGTGCACAAAATGTATGGAAAGTAAAGGAACCTTATTTCATTGTTTATGGGAATGTAGAAAAATTAGAATGTTTTGGGAAGAGGTGAGGGTAACAATTGAAAAAATAATTTCAAAACAAATCATATTGAATCCTAAATTGTTTTTGTTGGGTCTGCATCCAGAAAAGCATAACTTTAATAAAAGTGAAAGAGCATTCATAGACCTCAGTTTGCTTAACGCCAAAAAATGTATTGCACTATTGTGGAAAAAGACTCATGGACCAGATGTGACTCAGTGGTTAAGACAGATGTTAACAAACCTTCCACTAGAAAGAATAACATACATACTGAAATCAAAGGAAATTGTGTTTGAGAATATATGGAGACCTTTCATTGATTATGTAAAGAATTTAAACATAACTTTTGAAGAAGAAGGTGAATGATGTGTGTGGACCTTGTAAATTCCAAACTGGTGAAGGTATAATATGTATACTTATGTAATGGATTGCCTAGACTAAACAGAGGAGCATTGTTGAAGACCTGTCTTTGTTAGTGGTTGTTGGTGTTTTTAGTACATTTTTAAAAAAAAATAGTTTAGTGTTAGTGTTTGAGTGTTTGTGTTATGTTTGTAAAAAAAAAAAAAAGGTTCAATAAAAAATATTGTGGGAAAAAAAAACAAATGGCCTAACCCAGTCATTCCAAAATAACTAAAACTAAAGGGAGATGGGTAGACTGCCACCTCACCCCACACAGCGAAGCGGATTATTCTGCCGCTTGTACTTCAAACAATTCTACTGTAAACAAAATACCACCATGTCCTAATCTAAATATAAAATCAAATAAATCCCATGAATATATACAAATATTAGATACATAAAATAAAACATCCTAAAAAAACATCAAATAAGTCGTACCACATGACCATGAAAACATACACATCTGTACACCATCTAAACCAGATATTAACTATAAAAACAAACCCATGCCCCCCACCCCCGGACTGTCCATCCATCAGTCCACCCCAGGGTGTCGACAGATCACCTCGCTGGCTGTCTAGACACCGCCTCCTTTTCGACACCACTGGAGGAGTCCCATGCCCAGACCCAAGCCCACCAGTCTTTTCCCGGGCACGCCGCAGCTCATTCGGGTGCCTCCATGAACCATCCAACAGTTGGAGATAGGCATTCTCCCATCTGGCCACCACATGCAGCCACCCCTGGTACTCCTCCATCCGCCGCTTGGCCCAAATCTGCTGCGACCGTGCCTCCTCCCGGGCCCGGACCCCATCTGCAATCCAATCCAATCCTGTAACGCGGGAAAAAACACCTCACAGTTGCCCAATTCAACACGGAGCCCACCACTCTTGTGTCATTCAATAATGGAACCTCCACCCCGTCCAACTCCACCATACAGTACGTGCGTCCGTTGGTGCTTGGGGACACAGCATGGACAACCGTGGGGGCGGGAGAATCCTCTTTGTGTCTTGAACTTCCCCGCTTGAATTTGTGGCATGCCCTGGCGAAATGATGCAAGTGTCCACACTTGCCACAGCGCTTCCCTCTCGCCGGACACTCTCTGGCCTTAAAATGGTGCTTCATGGACGCACAACCCATGCATACGGGTGTTCTCAGGGCAAACCTCATTTTCACAGTGTTGACGTCGCCCACATAACCCTCCATGCGTTATGATAGCACTTACCGGGAGTGCTCTCTCCTTTTGTTTACTGAGACGTGGCTAACTGAACTAGCAGCAGATGCTAACATTGAGCTGGAGGGTTTTCACATGATACGAGCTGACCGAACACCAGAGAGTGGCAAAACTAGGGGCGGTGGAGTGATAATGTATGTAAACAACTGGTGTAGACCGGGACATATCACTGTTAAACAACGACACTGCAGCAAAGACATTGAGTTGCTAGCTGTTAGCATGAGGCCTACATATCTCCCGAGAGAACACTCACACGTGATCTGCATTGTTGTTTATGCAAATCCGACGGCGAACGCTGGGACAGCGCGTGACGTCATCCATTCAGTAACCAGCAGGCTGCAGACAGAACACCCAGATGCTCTTCTCCTCATCTCAGGCGATTTCAACCACGTTTCACTGTCTCCCATTCTGCCCACTTTCACCCAGTATGTCACATGCCACACTACAGACAATAAAACACTGGATTTGTTCTACGCAAACACTAAGGAGGCGTACACCTCATCACAACTCCCCCCACTTGGGAGATCAGATCACAACTTGGTTCATCTCCGACCGGTGCACAAACCCCTAGTGCACAGACAACCTCCGGCCATGCACACTGTGGAGTTATGGTCTGAGGAGACAATGGACACTCTAAAGGACTGTTTTGAAGCCACTGCCTGGAAGCAGCTCTGCGATCCACATGGTGAGGACATCGATGGCCTCATTCACACCTTCACGGGCTACCTCAGCTTCTGTGTGGACAAATCCGTTCCCACCAAGACCATACGGCGTCACTCAAACAACAAACCCTGGATCAACCCTGAGATAAAAACACTTCTGAGAGAGAAGAAGAGGATCTTCAGGTCGGGGAACAGGGAGATGCTGAAGTCCGTACAGAGGGAGCTGAGGAGAAAGATCAGAGAAGGCAAGGACAGCTTCAGGAAGAAGATGGAGGACAAGCTGCAACAGAGCGACATCAGCGGGGTCTGGAGAAACCTCAAAACCATCTCGGGGCTCCAGAATACCTCCCCCCAGGCCACAGGGGGCAGGGAGTGGGCGAACAACCTGAATCTGTTTTTCAATAGATTTGACCAACCGCCCTCCCCCCTGTCTGCACAACAACCACTGCTGCCTCTAAGAAATCAAGTCCTGCTACCCACTCCCCACTCCACCGACACCCCCCCCACTCCCAACACACAGCCCCCCATCCTGACCCTGACCAAGACCCAGGTGAGGACGGAGCTGAGGAAGATCAAGGCGAGGAAGGCGTCGGGACCGGACGGCATCAGCGCAAAGCTCCTCAAGTCCTGTGCAGACCAGCTGTGTGGGATTGTGACATATATCTTCAACATGAGCCTGAAACTGGGGAGGGTACCACAGCTGTGGAAAACATCTTGTGTGGTACCTGTACCAAAAACTTCCCACCCCAAAGACCTGAACAGCTTCAGACCGGTGGCCTTGACGTCCCACTTGATGAAGACCCTGGAGAGACTGCTCCTTGCTCATCTCCGCCCCCTGGTGGAACCAGCGATGGATCCACTCCAGTTCGCCTACCAGCATGGCATTGGGGTGGAGGATGCGGTGATCTTCCTCCTTCACCGTTCTCTGTCCCACCTGGAGAAGCCCGGGAATATGGTGAGGATCATGTTGTTTGACTTCTCCAGTGCTTTCAACACCATCCAACCGATGATCCTGAAGGACAAGCTGCTGCGCGCAGGGGTGGACCAGCACCTGTCATCATGGATCCTGGACTACCTCACGAACCGGCCTCAGTTTGTGAGAACCCGGGACTGTGTTTCCGACACGATCATCAGTAGCACGGGGGCCCCCCAGGGAACGGTGCTGGCTCCCTTCCTGTTCACTCTTTATACTGCGGACTTCTCACACAACACAACACATTGCCATCTACAGAAGTTCTCTGATGACTCTGCGATCGTTGGTCTCATCTCCAGCGGAGATGAAGCTGAGTACAGAGGGCTTATCCAGGACTTTGTGGACTGGTGCCATCGGAACTGCCTCCAGATCAACGCGAGGAAAACTAAGGAGCTGGTGGTGGACTGCCGCAGGCATGGGCAGCCCCTCACAGCACCAGTAAATATACAGGGAACAGACATCGAGATGGTGACATCCTACAAGTACCTGGGTATTCATCTGAACAATAAACTAGACTGGTCACACAATACTGACGCACTCTACAAGAAGGGACAGCGCAGGCTGTTCCTGCTGAGGAGACTCAGGTCTTTTGGTGTACAAGGGGCGCTGCTGAAGTCATTCTATGACACGGTGGTGGCATCAGCCATCACTTTTGGAGTGGTCTGCTGGGGCAGTGGCATTACTGCAGCCGATAGGAAGAGACTGAACAAACTGATTAAGAAAGCTAGCTCTGTCCTGGGGCAACGCCTTGATCCGATGGAGGAGATAGGAGAGAGAAGGACGGTGGCTAAACTGTCATCTCTGCTGGAGTCCGAGTTCCACCCTATGCAGGACATACTGGATGCACTGAGGAGCTCATTTAGCAGCAGACTACATCATCCCAGGTGCACAACCGAGAGTTGATCAAGTTTGCGGACGACACCACCCTCATCGGGCTCATCTCCAACGGCGACGAGTCCGCCTACAGGAGAGAGGTGGCCCAGCTGGCGTCCTGGTGCGACAATAACAACCTGCAGCTGAACGCTCTGAAGACAGTGTAGATGATTGTAGACTTCAGGAAAGTCACAACCCCTCTGCCCCCCCTCACCCTCTCAGGCTCTCCCATCACCACTGCTGATTCCTTCCGCTTCCTAGGCACTACCATCACCAGGGACCTCAAATGGGAGCTGACCATCAGCTCACTCATCAAAAAAGCCCAGCAGAGGATGTTCTTCCTGCGGCAGCTGAGGAAGCTCAAGCTACCCACCAAGATGTTAGTGCAGTTCTACACAGCCATCATCGAGTCCATCCTCACCACCTCCATAACCGTGTGGTTCGCAGGAGCCACTGCCAGGGACAGACTAAGGCTGCAGCGCGTCGTGCGCACTGCTGAGAAGGTGATCGGCTGCAAGCTCCCATCTCTCCAGGATCTGTACATCTCCAGGACCCGGAGGCGTGCTGGCCGGATCATAGCCGATCCCTCACACCCTGGTCACGTACTGTTTGCCCCCCTCCCCTCTGGTAGAAGACTTCGGTCCATCCAGACTAAAACCTCCCGTCACATGAACAGCTTCTTCCCCTCTGCCATTAGACTGCTGAACACTAAGTGACTCTCGTGCACCATGTACAGCAGCTCAACCAGACTCATGTTAATCATCACTGTTTTCTTCCTGCATTACCGACTGCACTATATAGTTCTCCACAGTATCTGCTGCTGGCTAATATATATTTTAACTGTTGACCAGTATCACTTAATCTTATCCTACACTTTATTACATGTATAGTTTATTTCTCTTATCTTATCATGTTTAATGTTGCAGCACTGTACCGAGACAAATTCCTAGTTTGTGTACTACATGAACAATGGCAATAAACCTGATTCTGATTCTGATTCTGAGAGGTTTCGTAGGTCCTTCCTACCAACGGCTGTCAGACTGTACAACCTAAGCAGGGCTGCTCGCAGAGATAGCAAAAAGACGTAACAAACTAATAGTTTTTTTTGAATGCAAAAGATGCAATAGACTTACACAATGGTCCTCTCCGGCATACAACTAGGAACATACCGGTCGCTATGGAGGGTGAGAATATGTATGGGCACATAATCATACCATGTAGGATAACTAAATAGACGGTTATGCTGTTTCATCCCACCTAGCAACAATGCTCTGCACTGTGTGTGTTTATATATTTACATATTTATTCCATCTAGCTACAATGCTCTGCACTGGGTGTGTTTATATTTATATATCTATATATTTATTCCATCTAGCTACAATGCTCAGCACTGGGTGTGTTTATATTTATATATCTATATATTTATTCCATCTAGCTACAATGTTCCGCACTGTGTTTTTATATATCTACATATTATTCCATCTAGCTACATTGCTCCGCACTGTGTGTGTTTATATACTTGCATATTTATTCCACCTAGCTGCAATGCTCCGTACTGTGGGTGTTTATATATTTACATATTTATTCCATCTAGCTACAATGCTCTGCACTATGTGTTCATATATTCATATACAGTATTTATTCCATCCAGCTACAATGCTCTGCACTGTGTGTCTGTGTGTGTGTGTGTGTATATATATATATTTTATAGTAATATGTACATATGTATATTAGCTGCTCTTGCTTGCTTGTTTTTTTTCTTGCCTTCTGATTGTTGCTCTGAGTGTTGCTATCCCTGTGCTGTTGCAATCCTGGAATTTCCCCGTTGTGGGACTAATAAAGGCTTATCTTATCTTATCTTATCTTATGCTATCATCGCTGTCCAGGTCCACTGCATGCACCGTTGGCTGTGTTCCCAATTGTCGGTGTGGCTCACTCCCACTCAGCTCCTGTGATAGTTTATCTGCAGCCTCCAGCTACTGAGCTAACTCATTAGCTGTAGCTAGTGTCAGTTCGCCCGAGAACATAAGCAGTTTCGACCTAAAAGTGGGCCAGCTGGTATGTTCCGCCAACTAGTCGCGAACTATCTCCTCCTCCAACGGTCCAAACTGGCATTCACTGGCCAACAGTCTCAGGTCTGCCACGAACCACTGCACAGACTCGCCAACCCATTGGCAGCGCTGTCGAAACTGGATTCTGCAGACAATGACGTTTTCAGGGGCGCGAAAATGGCACACCATTAGCTCAACTATTTCTTCAAAGCTATCACAGTTGCCCATCGTGCTCAGAATTCGCTGTCCCTGCATTCCGAGATTATGGACCAACAATGCATGTGCCCTCAATTTCTCCAACTTCCCAAGGTTTAGTGCCACCATGTACATCTGGAACATGGCTAACCACCTCGACCAAGGAATGGGTGGCTCACCGGGAAGCTCCAAAAACGGCCGAACAGGTGTAACACGCGTCCATATCTACTTTTATCCTCATTGCCAAATGTTTTGTCAGTAATAAGGAGCCAAGGACGAGGCCAGGTGTCAAACTAAACACACATTTATTGAGAAGCACAACACAGTACACGAGCGCAGCCGTCAGGCAGAGAGATGACAAAGAGACCGCCCCTCCTGCCCAATGCCTCTCTTATAGCCGCGGATGGTGGCTGAACCGAAACACAAATAAAGGTCCAATCTCTAACACAACAGACCACAAGGTCCTAAAAACATTTGCAATAATACTGCATACCGCAGTGTTAAGCTGTCCACCATCACCGCAGGGAAAAGTCCTCTACCACGACAGCCCTAACCCTAACCCAAAAATGTCTACTGCTATTAGTTTTGGTTCTACAAAGATCACACAGTTACCTTAATTAACGCATATTAAGAGTAAATACGCAACCTGTTAGAAATGAATTATTATATTCATTTATATGGAGTGGTGGTCTAGTTGATAGAGCATTCACCCCACAACCGGGAGGTTGGGGGTTCAAGTCCCAGCCAGGTCATACCAAAGACCATATAAAAATGGTACTTCCCGCCTTCTAGCTTGGTGCTCAGCGTAACAGAATGGGAGAAGGAGTAATTGTTTGTGGCAGTGCCCTGCATAGCAGCAACCCCTATGATTCTACATGTGATTAACACTGTAGATAGCAGAAACATAATTTTGTTCTACTGTCCATGATTGCCTGTATGGACTGAATGACAATAAAGATGGCTTATTATTATTATTTTGCTCAGTAAGGAGTTTCTTAAGGGCTAGAAACCCAACAGTAGTCATTCACTAACTCAAACCTTACAGCTTGTTTAGTTACTATCACTGTACCGTAATTAAATAGCACTTTTTCTCATCTCTAAATGACCAAAGTGCTTTACAGATCCTGCTATCCACCCATTCACACACACATTCACACACTGATGGTGGTGGAGCTGCCATGCACAGGTGCTGGCCTGATCCACCAGGAGCAACTGGGGGTTCAGTGTCTTGCTCAAGGACATTTCGACATGCAGACTGTAGACAGAGCGAGAATCAAACCCCTGATCCTCCGATCAGTAGCTGACCACACTACACCTTCACCACAGCCGCAGGTGTAATGTGTTTAATTAATGAAAATGCTGCAGTGTGTTAAATGCAGTAGGTATTTACCTCATACTGCATAATATGATCATGCAGTCTAAGGTGTTAATATGGGAACTAATAAAAATATTAACAAGCATCTAATTACTAGTTAATATGTTGCAGTCAAGTGTGACCAAATTTTGTATTCCTAATTAACAGTATTCCTTTTATCATTTTATTTGTATTATTTATGACATTTCAGATAAAATAACTCAGTTTGTTTGATTTATACACTCAAACAAAATCACTTAGTCTTGATCTCTAAACCAGACACTCACATATGTAGCAGTATCAGAGGACTTCTTCTTCTGTCAGCTGCTCCCTTTAGGGGTCTCCACAGCGGATCATCTGCCTCCATCTCACCCTATCCCTTGCATCTTCCTCTGTAACACCAACCCTCTCCTTGTCCTCTTTCACCACATCCATGAGTCTTCTCTGTGGTCTTCCTCTTTTCCTCCTGCCTGGCAGCTCCATCTTCAGCATCCTTTGTCCAAACACTATCCCTCCTCTGCACATGTCCAAACCATCTCAGGCTTGTCTCGCTTACTTTGTCTCTAAACCGCTCAACCTGAGCTGTCCCACTGATATATTCATTTCTAATCTTGTCTCTCCTAGTCACTCCCAATGAAAATCTTAGCATCTTCAACTCTGCCACCTCCAGCTCCACCTCCTGTCTTTTTGTCAGTGCCACCATCTCCAAACCATACATCATAGCAGGTCTCACCTTGTACAGTGGTGTGCAAAAGTGTTTGCCCCCTTCCTTATTTTTCATTTTTTTGTATGTTTGTCACACTTAAATGTTTCAGATCATCAAACCAATTTAAATATTAGACAAAGATAACATAAGTAAACACAAAATGCAGTTTTTTAAATTAAGGTGTTTATTATTAAGGGTTAAAAAAAAAAATCCAAACCTACATGGCCTTGTGTGAAAAAGTGACTGCCGCCCCCCCGCCCAGTTAAAACATAAATTAACTGTAGTTTATTTGGAAAGCTGAGTTCAATTTCTCTAGCCACACCCAGGCCTGATTACTGCCACACCTGTTCTCAATCAAGAAATCACTTAAATATGACCTGCCTGACAAAGTGAAGCTGACCAAAAGATTGTCAAACACTAGATATCATGCTGCGACCCAAAGAAATTCAGGGACAAATGAGAAACAAAGTTATTGAGATCTATCAGTCTGGAAAAGGTTATAAAGCCATTTAGAAGAATTTTATAAAGCATAAAGCTTTGGGACTCCAGCAAACCACTGTGAGAGCCATTATTCCACAAATGGCGAAAACATGGAACAGTGGTGAACCTTCCCAGGAGTGGCTGGCCAACCAAAATTACCCCAAGAGTGCAGCGACGACTCATCCAAGAGGTCACAAAAGACACCACAATAACATCCAAAGAACTGCAGGCCTCACTTGCCTCAGTTAAGGTCAGGGTTCATAACTCCACCATAAGAAAGAGACTGGGCTAAAATGGCCTGCATGGCAGAGTTCCAAGACGAAAACCACTGCTGAGCAAAAAGAACATAAAGGCTGATCTCAGTTTCGCCAGAAAACATCTTAATGATCTCCAAGACTTTTGGGAAAATACTCTGTGGACTGATGAGACAAAAGTTGAACTTTTTGCAAGGTGTGTGTCCCATTACATCTGGTGTAAAAGTAACACAGCATTTAAGAAAAGGAACATCATACCAGCAGTAAAATATGGTGGTGGTCGTGTGATGGTCTGGGGCTGTTTTGCTGCTTCAGGACCTGCAAGACTTGCTGTGGTAAATGGAACCATGAATTCTGCTGTCTACCAAAAAATCCTGAAGGAGAATGCCTGGCCATCTGGTCGTGACCTCACGGGGTTGTTCCATGATCTGTGGCTGTAGTTTCCTGATTGTTGTTAATTTTTCCCAGCTGGCAGGTTATTGGAGCCTCTGAGCCTGGGCTCCCTGCCAGTCTACGGCCACGCCTCCTCCTCTCTCTGCCAGGCACCCACCAGTTGTTGCCATCACCTTTTGTGTTTCCACACATACACACATTCATTCCTACTCACATCCTCACTCACTCATTCACGCACCGCCTGCCGCCACGCACCTACTTCCACTTGCCACTCATTAGTCTATGGGGTATTTATGTGTGGCAGTGGGAGCACTTGTTGTGGCAGCGTTAGTCAACAGTCTATAGTCAAAGTCAACTCTCTCCAAGTCTATGTCCACACTGGTCAACGTTGAGGTCCTGGAGCTTGTTGGCTATTCCTGTTTTTGGGCTACTCAGGTGTTGTTATTTCCAGAGCCAGTTGCGCTCTGACACCTTATGTAAATCTTCCTCTTTTTCTCCATGGTATACGTTTCTGTTTTCCCCCAGTGGCCAGTGTCTACCCTGGGGTGTGACGTAGACTTCCTCCTCCAATCAACTGAGCTTGGTTATCCGTTACTTTGTGTGTCAGACTGCATTTCATTGGACATTTTTGTGTTGTGTTCCTTTGTTAATAAACACGTTTACTTCACCTGTATATTGGGCTCGTACCAATTCATTTGTGCACTGTGCACAGATGCAGCGTACATGACACCTGGAAGACTTGCTGTGGTAAATGGAACCATGAATTCTGCTGTCTACCAAAAAATCCTGAAGGAGAATATCCGGCCATGTGTTTGTGACCTCAAGCTGAAGCGCACTTGGGTTCTGCAGCAGGACAATGATCCAAAATACACTAGCAAGTCCACCTCTGAATAGTTTAAGAAAAACAAAATGAAGACTTTGGAGTGGCCTAGTCAAAGTCCTGACCTGAATCCGATTGAGATGCTGTGGCATTACCTTAAAAGGCGTTTCTGTCATAACGTGCCCGTTTCACGAGGCACAAATAGGACACCAAATACTTGCTGTAGGTTGGCACATTTATTAACAAAAACACAAACAAGAACGTTTCATACAAATAAAACAAATGAAATAAAGAAACACAAATGCTGGAGGAGAGTGGGGCTCAACGTCAGCGGTACAAAGTCAGGGAATGCCTGAGCAGGGGAGAAGCTCAGCCGGAGGACCCCAAGGACTATTGGGCTCAATGGCTGAGACAACAGAGAAAAAAGGTACCAGGATGGAGCGCACCAACTCACCTCAGCAGCGGGGCCTAACCCACGGTAGCAGTCCAGATGGTAGGAAACCACGGAAGGAGTAGATGAAGGTGAAGATGAAGAAGGACACAACAACGGGCAGGGGTTGTCGTGTCCCTTAAATACCAAACACATAATCAGAGACAGGTGTAATCCATGAGTAACGGAATGGACAGCAGCTGTGCAGCCTCGAAGGAATTGACAACCGGAAGCTGCACAGTGCTGTCAAAATAAAGAAACAGGAAACATAAAATACAATCACAATAAAACTTAAAACCACAATAATAATCTTATAGATACAAAAACAGACAGAAAAATGCTCCCAGTGCCCCAGGATCATGACAGTTTCATACTAGAAAACCTTCCAATGTGGCTGAATTACAACAATTCTGCAAAGATGAGTGGGCCAAAATTCCTCCATAGCGGGAGATGCACGTTGCCATGAGCAGAGTTGGCAGATCAAGCAGTCTTCATATTCTCGTTCAAGATGAGGGGGTCGAAGCAGTGATCACGAGACGTCTCGAGACAATTTGCGCAATAATCCAAACGGTGACTGCTGTCGACCAAGCTTAAAAACAAACTTTTCCACAGGTAGGTTTTTTTTTTTTTTTTTTTGTAATTAATTCATTAACTAATTGTCTGTGTCTATCTTTCTTTTTTTCGTACGGAGCTGGAGGAACTAGAGAGTTATATCGATGAGCTCTACTACCGTTGCTGTGTCATGGAGCAGGCGAGTGTTTGTTCCGCCACTGCTTCTCAGTCTAAACGACCGAGACCCGCAGATTCGCCAAAAATAATACCTGAGAAATTACAGCAGGGCACTGAGGTTAGTGACATCCTTTTCTCCATTGAGAATAAACTTACCAGCATGGACGGTAGACTGGCGCTGGTCGAGCTCCTTCATCAAGAGTTCCAGAATTTGCGGGAGAGCTTAGAGTTTGGTCAAACACAGCTCGTCTTTCTCGTAGAGGAAAATAACAGCCTGAAAAAGTCAGTAAATACACTAACCACGCGGCTTGGTGTTGTTGAAGGAGAACAATTCAATTAAACTTTATTTATATAGTGCCATTTCACAACAACAGTCATCTCATAGCAGCTCACAGGGGATCGCCTGATTGTTCACCATGGCAAACAAGAAGGGTATGTATATGTATGTATGTAGTGATATCAGAGGACAAAGCGGATAATCTGTCAAACACCCTCCTTCACATTCTTTGGTCATCTGGTCAAGGTTCCCACCTTGGTCAACCACCCCTCTCTTTCACCACCATAAACAAGGATTCACCTTCTGAGACACTAATGGATCCTGAAACCTTTTGAATAAACACTTTTCTTTCCTCCATATTTCAAGATGACCCACACCAACCTTCTCTGGACAAACAAGAAGAACCAATAATATGCCAAACTTGGTTTCCAGAATTTGCCTGCACTAAACCAGGAGACAATAAAATAAACGGACTCTGCCCATACTTTCCTTAGGTGGACCATTTCAAAGAGACTCCTTGGTTAGAACTCTTATCTTGAAGCCATAAGATCTACCCACAGCCTCGACACACCCCAGAGTGACTATGGACCTTAAGTGACTGAATAAAAGAACTAAAACTAAAGAATCTGTAACTGTGATTTTTGATAGCTTATGATCTTTCTTTCATGAATGAACGACTGTTTCATTAACTGTTGTGCCTACGGTTTTGCTTAATCACCTATAAGAATCACCTCTCATTCTGGATGAGCCTGCCCAGTCTCGATCAATATAAAGGACCAGAACTACATTACTTCCCACTTGGAGGCAATGATGCATCCCTTCCCTCTTTAATCTGAACTGCAGAACATTTGAGTGCTTTGTGCAGAATTAAGGATAAGACTGACTTTTGATTCCAAGGACTGATTCCTTTTGCATACACTTACATTACTCTTTATAAATGTCTCCATTTATGACTGTGTCAATCTGATGCACATTATTGTGCTTTGTTTAATCACTTTTTCTCCCCAGGTTATAGAGACAAACTTACAATTTATTCTCAGAATTATTATTGTTTGATTATAATACCGAGTTTTCCCTATTTTAAATAATATTTGATGCATGCATTTACTATGTGATTTTAAATAATTATCTCCAGTGAAATATTTCAACATATTTAGGAATAAGAAATGTTCTTCTTATGGTTCATCCATTTTATAATTTTCCTACACATATATACATGTGCTCAACGTGAATTTTGCATCTTGATGCTGGATCATACAGTTAACCCTTTGGAAACACTGAACTGATCATGATATCACATTATTACTTTCTCAAGCTTCCCTCTTCTCGAAAATAAAGGAATTTACAAACTCCATCCCTGATTGCTTAAGGCTGTTCTCAACTCCACAGTAAACCTCTTATCATTTGCTTGGACAGTCTGATATCACTTCCTGTCCAGCCTTCACACATCTCTTTAAAAGATGTTAGAGCTTGCTCTCTTTTCTTTTTTTGATCTTGCTCTCGACTCTTCTCTCCTCTCCCTGAGCTGTCTTTGCTTAGCCTGTGAGCTATGCATGTAGGCCTCAGTTTTTTTTCCTCCTTTTGAGAGGTGACCATCCCCTGGCTTTAATATTTTTTCTAGTAGTTCTGCATTTGTTTTTCTTTTTATGTACTTAGTTTTTGTACATCAGTGTTAAGTTCTTCTTTGGTTCCTAAACTCATGTCAACATCAAACCTGTTTTTTCATCAATTTTTGGATACTTGTGTGAAGTTTTGTAAGCATCACCAAAGGGATATAGGAGCTGGACCGCTGCTTCTTCCAGAGGCCAGCTGCAGAGAGAGACCCACTCCGCCCGACTCAAGGGCGACAAGATGAGACTGCAATGGCCCAGGAGGACCACCTGGGACCAGACCTACTTTGGGCCCCACCTTAGGGAAGTGTGGTTGTCTGAATGGAACCGACCCAGACACCCACCAGCCTGCATGGGATGCCCTTCCCCTTTATTCAGCTGTAGACCCAGAGCATGCAGTATAAACCCAAATTCTCTATCTCTCTGTCTGACCAAAAAGGTGATGTTTTAAATATTTAACCATCTATAGGTTGGTTGCATAATTATCTGAATCCACCAAACAGGTAACTCTTTTCATTTTTGTTGCTATTTTGTCCAAACCAACTAAATAGTGACTGAAATCATTTCCCCCTATTTTTCTCTAATTCACCAAATTTTAATTTTGACAGCCATTAACATCATTCGTTGACACTCTGAAGGGAGACACTGAGGCGGCCAACACCGGCGAGCTTGCCACCTGTATGCTAGACCATGAAGACTGGACTGCTAGACGTGCAGCTTGGCTGAGACCGCTCTGATTGATTGACTGATTAATTTTTCCTCATTCAACATAAACCTTTCATTGTTCCTCTCAAACTACACTCAGAGCTAAAGGTTCTGTGGGTTATTCAATAAATGCCATCTCTATAACAGTTTTCTCAGGTTTTATTTCACTGTTCCACTATAACATTGAATCATTTGCATTTATTGGGTTATTTTTTATGGTTTGTCTTGTGTGTTCCTGTAATACATTTCGTCGGCGGCGGCGGCCCCCGTCGGTCTATGATGACCATGGAAGAGAATCCTAAATGTCTACTCTGCTGGAACAGCACCGCCTGTGGATTGAACAGGCCGATGCGCGATTAACCTCTTCTTTCTGTAGTCTTGGAAATCAATAGTTAATCATACCTGGTTGTGTCTGTGGATTTTGTTATTAGATAGATGTACTTTATGGATCCCAAACTGGGAAATTACAGTATGGTGACTTCTCATTAAGATGAGAAGTCATGAGGTCAATTCACAATAAAGAACTGGGATTATATTAGTGCACAAAATGCTACACATACTCACAGTTCAGAGGGCTAACTTAGCTAAAACTAAGTGGGGGGAAAAGGGGAAAAAAGGCATCTGATGAATCAAAACATCAACCAGACACTCATATGCAGACAGTATACGCTCCATCTGTATTTTATCTGTGACAGTGTTTGATGTTTACTTTCAGCCTGTCTGCTCAGTCAATTTAAAATGTATTTTTTGTACAGTGACTCACATTTGCATATTTTTTTAATAATGAATTTAGTGTGCAGAATTCATGGGCATAATGCTTTGCATATACTGTATATACTACTGACTTAAGAAATTACAATGTTTAAGGTAAAATTATTACATTTATTTCAAGGAAAGGCTTGTCCAGTCTTGAAAATTTGTTATAATTATTGCTAAATTAATTGATAATGTAATGTGGATGATTAAAGAACGAAATCCTGTAGTCCTGAAATTGCCTCAACTATAAAGCTTTCATTCACTTTCTCTACCTTGTGTTGTGGGGATTTGTTGGCAATCTTTGATTGTAAATCTATAATTTGTGGACCATGTCACCATTCCCAGCCCAGACCGTAATTCAGATGCCTTGTGTGTGTGTGTGTGTGCGTGTGTGTGTGTGTGTGCGCGTGTGCGTGCGCGTGTGCGTGCGCGGGTACTGAAACATTACTGCAGTCTATATCAACTCTATAACTACTCCGGCTCTTCATCCACTCCTTCCTAGATCATTTTACTGCTTTAATGGTGTTTATGTTGAGGCTTTATATTTCTGTTTTCTGAAGAATAAAAGTCATTTAGCAGTGTGCCTCTAAGTTTGTGCGATTGTTTGAAGCCCCTCACAAGACTATTATGAATTTGAGCCTACATACATTAGGGATAGACAGTTATCCGGGAAAACAAACAAAAAAATGAAACCAACGTTTGGGACATATAACTGATGATCTAGCTCATGTTGCTTTTTCCCCCCGGTTTTCCCCTCTCCCTGTTGTGTGTATGTGTATATGAGAATTTAGGTTTAGGTGAGATGCCCTTTTAAGAGTTTTTAATGATCTTCTTTTAATTGCTGATTCTGGCAGTTCTGCTGTTTTTGTGTGTTTAGACCTGTCTGCTGCCTTTGATACTGTGGATCACCAAATTCTTCTGTTCTGACTTGAACCAAAGTGGTGGCCTAGAGGTAGCGCATCCACCCCACAACCAGGAGGTTGGGGTTCAAGTCCTGGCCGGGTCATGCCAAAGACCATATATAAAAAAAAAAAATAGAACTTCCTGCCGTCCAGCTTGGTGCTCAGCAAAAATGGAACGGAGGAGGGAAATGCGGGCAGCAGTGGCTCAGGAGGTAGAGCGGGTCATCCAATATCCAGAGGGTTGGCGGTTCGAATCCTGCTCTCCCCAGCCATCCTGCCATTGTGTCCTTGGGCAAGACACTTTACCCACCTTGCCTGTATATAAATGTTCGGTAGTGGTCGAAGAGCCCGTTGGTGCGGATTGGCAGCCACGTTTCCGTCAGTCTGCCCCAGGGCAGCTGTGGCTACAGTAGTAGCTTACCACTGTCAATGTCTGTCTGGAGTGAATAAATAATGGACTTACTGTAAGCGCTTTGGGATGTCACTTGACATGTAAAGCACCATATAAATCTAATTCTGTCATAATCTGGGCTTGTTCATAGGATCAAGCCCACACTTTATGTTCATTTAAGATAAGATAAGATAAGATAAGCCTTTATTAGTCCCACAATGGGGAAATTCCAGGATTGCAACAGGACAGCAACACTCAGAGCAATAATTTAGAAGATAAGAAAATAAGAACAGTGAATATACTGTATATATGTACACATAAATATATAAATATATATACACAGTGCAGAGCATTGTAGCTAGATGCAATAAACAGCATAACCATCTATTTAGTTATCCTACATAGTATGAATATGTGCCCATACATACTGTCACCCTCCGTAGCGACTGATATTGTCCTAGTGGTATACTGGAGGGGACCATTTGTGTAAGTCTGTTGCATCTTTTGCATTCAATACTATTAGGTCGTCACATTTTTTTTGCTATCTCTGCGAGCAGCCCTGCTTAGGTTATAAAGTCTGACAGCTGTAGGTAGGAAGGACCTGTGAAACCTCTCGGTCGCACACCTAGGATGATGTAGTCTACTGCTAAATGAGCTCCTCAGTGCGTTCAGTATGTCCTGCATAGGGTGGGACTCGGACTCCAGCAGAGATGACAGTTTAGCCACCATCCTTCTCTCTCCTATCTCCTCCACTGGGTCAAGGCATTGCCCCAGGACAGAGCTAGCTTTCTTGATCAGTTTGTTCAGTCTCTTCCTATTGGCTGCTGTAATGCCACTGCCCCAGCAGACCACTCCAAAAGTGATGGCTGATGCCACCACCATATTGTAGAATGTCTTCAGGAGCACCTCTTGTACACCAAAAGACCTGAGTCTCCTCAGTAGGAACAGCCTGCGCTGTCCCTTCTTGTAGAGTGCGTCAGTATTGTGTAACCAGTCTAGTTTATTGTTCAGATGAACACCCAGGTACTTGTAGGATGTCACCATCTAGATGTCTGTTCCCTGGATGTTTACTGGTGCTGTGAAGGGTTGTCCTTGCCTGCGGCAGTCCACCACCAGCTCCTTAGTTTTCCTCATGTTGATCTGAAAGCAGTTCCGATGGCACCAGTCCACAAAGTCCTAAATAAGTCCTCTGTACTCAGCATCATCTCCGTTGGAGATGAGGCCAACGATCGCAGAGTCGTCAGAGAACTTCTGTAGATGGCAGTGTGTTGTGTTGTGTGAGAAGTCCGCAGTATAAAGGATGAACAGGAAGGGAGCCAAAACCGTTCCCTGGGGGGCCCCCATGCTGCCGATGATCATGTCGGACACACAATCCCGGATTCTCACAAACTGTGGCCGGTTTGTGAGGTAGTCCAGGATCCATGATGACAGGTGCTGGTTCACCCCTGCGCACAGCAGCTTGTCCCTCAGGATCATTGGTTGGATGGTGTTGAAAGCACTGGAGAAGTCAAAGAACATGATCCTCACTGCGTTTCCAGGCTTCTCCAGGTGGGACAGGGAACGGTGAAGAAGGAGGATCACTGCATCCTCCACCCCGATGCCATGCTGGTAGGCGAACTGGAGTGGATCCATCGCTGGTCCCACCAGGGGGGCGGAGGTGAGCAAGGAGCAGTCTCTCCAGGGTCTTCATCATGTGAGACGTCAGGGCCACTGGTCTGTAGCTGTTCAGGTCTCTGGGGTGGGAAGTCTTTGGTACGGGTACCATACAAGATGTTTTCCACAACTGTGGTACCCTCCCCAGCTTCAGGCTCAGCTTGAAGATGTGCTCCACAATCCCACACAGCTGGTCTGCGCAGGGCTTCGCGCTGATGCCGTCCGGTCCCAAGGCCTTCCTCGCCTTGATCTTCCTCAGCTCCATCCTCACCTGGGTCTTAGTGAGGGTCAGGTTGAGGGGCTGTGTGCTGGGAATGGGGGGGGGGGTGTTGGTGGAGTGGGGTGTGGACAGCAGGTCTCAATGACTTTAGAGGTGGCAGTGGTTGGTGTGCAGGCGGGGGGGGGAGGGTGGTTGGTCAAACCTATTAAAAAAACAGGTTCAGATTGTTCGCCCACTCCCTGCCCCCCGTGGCCTGGGAGGAGGTATTCTGAATCCCAGAGATGGTTTTGAGGTTTCTCCACACCCCGCCGATGTCGCTCTGTTGCAGCTTGTCCTCCATCTTCTTCCTGAAGCTGTCCTTGCCTTCTCTGATCTTCCTCCTCAGCTCCCTCTGTACAGACTTCAGCATCTCCCTGTTCCCCGACTTGAAGATCCTCTTCTTCTCTCTCAGAAGTGTTTTTATCTCAGGGTTGATCCAGGGTTTGTTGTTCGAGCAACACTTAATGGTCTTGGTGGGTATGGTGTTGTCCACACAGAAGATGATGTAGTCTGTGATGGTGTGAGTGAGGCCATCAATGTCCTCACCATGTAGATTGCAGAGCTGCTCCCAGGCAGTGATTTCAAAACAGTCCTTTAGAGCGTTCATTGCCTCCTCAGACCATATCTTCACCGTGCGCATGACCAGAGGTTGTCTGTGTACTAGGGGTTTGTACACCGGCAGGGGATGAACCAAGTTGTGATCCGATCTCCCAAGTGGGGGGAGTGGTGACGAGGTGTACGCCTCCTTAGTATTCACATAGAATAAGTCCAGTGTTTTATTGTCTCTAGAGTGGCATGTGACATACTGGGTGAACATGGGCAGAATGGGGGACAGTGAAATATGGTTGAACTCACAGGAGATGAGGAGAAGAGCATCTGGGTGTTCTGTCAGCACCCTGCCAGTTACTGAGTGGATGGCGTCACGCGCTGTCCCAGCGTTCGCCGTCGGATTTGCATAAATAACAATGCGGATCACATGTGAGTATTCCCTCGGGAGATAGGTAGGCCGCATGCTAACAGCTAGCAACTCAATTTATTGTTTTTCTGAGATTATTTATGATTATCATTTGCACTTTTTACCCTCTGTGTTCCCCTGAGACCTCTGTCATTGCCTTTTGTGTCATCCCCTGTCTGGTCCTGAGGCGTTGTGTGTACCTGTTTACCTATTGTTCCGGCTCCATGTTTTCCTTACCCCTAGCCACTGGCCTCTCTGTATTACTCCTGTATTGTGGTCCTGTATGTTCATTGTTATGTTTCATGTGCATCCCATGTCTGTGTTTGTCTGTACAGCTCCATCCATCCTGTGCTCCTCACCTGCAGCACTTCCCTGCTACCCTTTATTGTGCTCACTTGTTCTGTGCTGTGTTAATTATCCCCTGTCTGTATATGCTGAGTTCTGTTTGTGTCTAGTGTGGCGCCATTAACATTGTGTTGATGTCCCTGCTGGTATCCCGTAAGGTTTTCATTTATGTCCTGGGGGGTTTCCAGCCCCCATGCTGTATTTTGTTTCTTTGTGTTCTTGTTAATAAATAATTGTTTGCACCGAAGTCCTGCCTGCACCTTGAGTACTTCCACCACCTACAACTGCTCGCCAAGAGCAGATTTACAACAGAATGATGCCATCAAAAAAGGACTCAGCAGGCATGGACTTTGGGAGCATGGGGCTAAGCAAGGATCAGGTGTGGGCAGTGGAAGCCATTGAGGACCTCATCTTGATTGCCCACATGAGTTCCAGCACAATGGAGGAGCCTTTGGAATATTTGGACGCCTCGGCACAGGTGGTGAGAGAATACCCCAGCTTGTGGCGTTACCCCAACCTGATCGGGCTGCTAAAATTAGTTGCCAACCTTCGGCATATGTACTGCTAGATGGTGGAAGACATACCTGGGTCTCCGAAGCTTGTACTGATGAAGAAGTGTCCCCTGGCTTCAGTGTCTCCCTCGTCACCCCATGCTCCGGCACACAAACCTTGCCGTCTTCCTGAGTTCACCCCTGCTCCAGTGTGCCTCTCCCCAGCTCCACAGTCTTTTCACAGGTTGGAGAAGAGCTCCCTGGATGAGACGGAGTCTGTGCCGACGAGACAGCATCCCCTGACTCTGACATCATCCTCATCTTCATGCCACTCACCAGTCCCACTGTCACGTCTTGAGCGAGAGAGGGGATTGCCATTAACGTCGAAACCTGTGCCGACAACAGAGCGTCCCCTAGTTTCGGCATTACCGGGCCCAGTGCCGTCAGTGAAACATTCCCTGGCTCCATTACGCACTTCTCCTCACTCCACTCCAGCCACAGTCCCTCACCGCTCATCAGCTCTAGTATCACGGGAGCCTGAGCTGATGGTAAAACGTCCCCTGGTTTCCACCATTTCCACATCTGTATCCTCCTGTGTCGCCGACAACGAGGAGTTGGAGGAACGCCGACAGGTTCTGCTGTCACAGACTGAACTTTTACTGGAGCACAAACCCTGGCTCCTCCCGGAGTATGCATCTCAGCTGTGTGAGGACTGGCTGGGTGTAGAGGGTTCCACTGGGAAGCAAGTGTCTACTAAGTCCCATGACGAGCCAAACAGTCTCCTCCCGTGGTGCACTCCCCAGCTCCTGTGCCAGCCTCTCCAGCCCCACAACCACTCCACGGGGCAGGAGGAGAACTCACCATCTGCGCCACAGCCTGCGCCAATGACAAAGCGTCCCCAGGCTCTGGCGCCTCTGTCAACCACACCTCCTCACAGCGCTCCAGCTCCGAAGCTTTATAACAATTTTCTTATAGTTTTCTACTTTTCTCTGTAAATCTAAAGTTGAAACCATGTTCCTCAAATTTGTAATTTCCTCTTGTAAAATTGACTTTTCTTGTACATTTGAAACTTTATTATAAATGTGTGGATTATTTTGTGACTAATTTTTGTCTGTTTAAAATAAAATTACTGGGTTTTTTTTTTAGATAAATCTGAAACAGACTGTGGTAATTTTTTTTTACTTTTTCCTTATAACAATTTACATTTTTGACCATAATTTTGCAGTCAGAATAGAACAATAATTTAACTCCGATTACAAAGAAAAATTTTTCATAAAATTGTATTTAATGAAATAAATTAACTTAAATTACCAAGGATGCCGTTATTTCTGTTATAATATTTCTTTATATTTATAGTTTTTTTTTTTTTTTAGAAATCTCCTCACCACCCAGACAGCAGGAAAAATCTCCCCTATTTTGAAATCAAATGTTGACACGTTTAGTTTGTCTGATGGCTGCTGACAGATTAAAGTCACTGACTTTGTGAATTTCGGTCATCTTAACCTGTCAGGTACATAATAGGGAACTGTAGCGGACTCTAAAGACATAATTCACCACAATATGTGTTCATGTACAGAATGATCTGTTTAGGCAGTTATAGTTATGTAACTGCAGCAGTGAGAAGGTATTCTTTACATCTGGCCATCTGGAGCCGAGGAGAGAAGGATTTAAAAGGAGGACGAACCAACCGAGGCGGCGATTGGGAGCTCGGGCGCGGCGTTGGTGAGAGACGGGGGCCACCTGGATCCAGCAGGACAGTGGTCTGAACCGGTGCTCAATTGCGAGGCCCAGCCGAGGAACGACCAGACTGACGGCGGTCGGTGACGGGGCCTAGACGGGGCCCAGCGGAGGAGCCGCCTAGCCAGACGGCGACGAGTGGCTGTGATCGGTGGATTCCGGCTGCGCCGGCGGTGCACAACACAACTGGCCAGGTAGACGGAGGCAGGCGATAGACGGCGGTGATCTGCGGAGCTGAGCAGCGTCACTCGGCGGAGAAGCTGCGCAGGAGCGGCGGGTCCAGTAGTGACCGAGCTAGTTGAGGCCTAGCCGGATTCTCTGCTTATTTCTATCCACAGGTCAGTAAAATGCCACCCAAAAAAGAGGAAATGGAAGAAATTAAAAAAACTCTGAACTTTGTGTTAGATGAACTGGCCAAAGTGACTAGCCAGCAGGACAAAATATTAGACCTAATACAGGAGGTACAAGCCCTACATTCAATAATAAAAGAAAAAGACAAAAAAATTATGGACCTGGAGCAACACGGGCGTCTTTTGGAGCAACGCATTGAGGATCTTGAACAAGGTTCTCGCATTGATGACATACATAGTTATAAGTGGACTAGACATCAGATATCAGTCGTACGCCCATGCCGCTACAGGACTGAGTGGTGAACATGCTTCCATAAGTGAATCAATGTCCTTAGAAAACCAAGTGCTTCAGTTCCTTAATGATAAAGACATTAAGGTAGAAGCCAATGCGATCTCAGCCTGTTATGCTTTACCGAAGAAAGATAACAAAACAAAGAAATCAATTGTGATGCGCTTTGTGAACAGGAGGGTGAAAAATGACATACTGAGGCAGGCCAAAAAACTAAAGGAAACTCAAGTTTACCTAAATGAACACCTGACAAAAAAAAAACGCTGAATTAGCACGGCAGGCACGGATGCTAAAGAAACATAATAAGATACAGTCAACCTGGACAAGAAATTGTAGAATTTGGATTAAACTAAATGGAACACCTGAGCAAGCAAAAAGTATAATGATCAGAGATGCTACTGACTTAGATAAATACAGATGAACACTGACTATGAAACACAGAGTGAGGAAACTCAAACTCTAAAAATATGCCACTATGCTGAACATAAACCACAAGAGATGGAGAATGATATTGATCCTGATAACCACTTTTTCAATAATATTCATAACCACTGTGAATATTACACTGAAAAGCAATTCAAAAGTCAAGTGCAATTAGATGGTAAACTGTCAATAATACACTTCAATAGCAGAAGTCTTAACAAAAACTTCTCACAGATTCAGGACTATTTAAAACAGCTAAACAGAAAATTCACAGCTATAGCAGTCTCTGAAACCTGGCTTAATGCAGACCAGGCTCCCCTGATGGCAATAGAGGGATATCAGATGTTTAACATTAACAGATCTCAAAAAAAGGGTGGTGGTGTTGCACTGTATATTGATGACCTATATAGATGTAAGCTTGTAAATGAAATGTCCTTAGCACTACCAGGGATTCTGGAATGTGTTACTGTTGAGATTGACCTAGACAAAACAAAAAATCTAATCATAAGCTGCATATACAGAACGCCGGGAACTTGCATTGAGACATTCAGAGATAAATTAGTCGAGCTGTACAATAATATTACTAGTAAGAAAATGGTAGCAATTTGTGGAGATTTCAATATTGACCTACTTAATCCACATCAACAAAATGTAGTTACAGAGTTCATGAACTCTATGTACAGCATGAGTCTATATCCCACAATAACACATCCCAGTAGAATCACAGCTCACTCTGCTACACTTATTGACAACCTGTTTGTCAATGTTCTCTACAAGAAAATAGAAAGTGGATTATTGATAAATGATATAAGCGACCACTTGCCAATCTTTGCACTTATCCATGGCCACACGGGGCCCAACCCAGAAAAAATCTCAAAATCGTTCAGACACAAATCACCAAACGCAATCAGTTCTTTTAAAGAGGACTTGCTGAAGCAAGACTGGACAGAAGTCTATGTATCAGATGTAAATGAAGCCTATGACACATTTACAAACATTGTAACCACTCTTTATGAAAAAAACTGCCCATTAGTTAAAAAAAAGCTTAAACACAAATTTACTGACAAACCATGGCTAACCAAAGGACTACAAAAGGCGTGTAAAAAGAAAAATTTATTATATAAAGCTTTCATAAAGAAAAGGACAAAAGAAGCAGAGCAGCGGTATAAAACATACAAAAATAAGTTAACATATATAATAAGATGTAGTAAAAGAGACTATTACAGTAAAGAACTGGAAAAAAACAAAGACAATATTAAAAATACATGGACAATAATCAACAGTATCCTTGGAAATAAAAGCAGAAATACCAGCTACCCAACTAACACTCCAAAAAATAATAACTCGACTCCGAATGTGAATATAGCTTCACCTGCAGATGAATTTAATAATTTTTTTGTTAACATTGGACCTAAACTGGCCCGAGAAATACCCACTACGGTGCCAACAGGTGATTCAATATGCAATAACACTGCTGTAAAAGACACCATCTTCATAAAGAACACAGACGAAAGAGAGGTCATTGAAATTGTTAAATCGTTCAAAAGTAAAACATCTACTGACTGCGATGGTATTGATATGCTACTAGTCAAAACTGTTATCGAATGCATAGTGAAACCACTGACGTATATCTGTAACCTGTCTCTCCAATCAGGTATATTTCCCAATGCAATGAAAATAGCTAAAGTAATTCCAATTTACAAGACAGGCGACAGAGGGGAACTCTCCAACTACAGACCAATTTCACTATTACCGCAATTTTCCAAGATACTTGAAAAAATATTCTATGAGAGAATTGACAACTTCATACTGAAGAATGATTTATTGTGTGAGCAGCAATATGGGTTCAGACACAAAAGGACAACAGCATATGCCTTAATGGAATTTACAGAAAAAATATCAACAGCCATTGAAAATAAAGAGTATTCAGTTGGAGTATTCCTGGATCTTAAAAAAGCATTTGATACAGTAGATCACAATCTATTATTAAAGAAACTACAAAATTGTGGTATCAGAGGGGTAGCACTGTCCTGGTTAAGAAGTTACTTAAAGAATAGATATCAGTTTGTATGTGTTAACAACAAAAACTCAGAGCTACTGAAGGTCACCTGTGGAGTCCCACAGGGTTCAGTTTTGGGACCATTATTATTCAATATGTATATAAATGATATATGTAAAGTTTCAGAAAAAATGGACTTAATATTGTTTGCTGATGACACTAACCTGCTATGCAGTGGAAACAACTTGGAACAACTTCTGGATACACTCGGAAAGGAATTAGGAAAGCTGAAACTGTGGTTTGATTCAAACAAATTAACGCTCAATTTAAGCAAGACAAAATTTATAGTCTTTAACAACCATCACAACTACCCAGTACCCAAACTCAGTGTAAATGGTGTAGAGATTGAAAGGGTATCCGAAACTAAATTCCTTGGAGTAATAATTGATAACAAACTGTGTTGGAAGCCACATATTAATTATATAAAAGGTAAAGTATCCAAATCAATTGCAATATTACACAGAGTGAAAAATTTGCTGAATCAACCCACACTATACACCTTGTATCATTCATTAATACTCCCATACATGACATATTGTAATGAAGTATGGGGAAATACATATAAAACAAACATATATCCACTCTTTATGCTTCAAAAGAGAGCTATTAGAATAATCAACAAAGCAGCTTACAGGGAACCAACAAACCCACTTTTTCTTAAACAAAAAACTCTCAAGTTGAAAGATCTGATCGACTTTAAAACCGCAATAATAATGTTCAAAGTGAAGAATCTATCACTGCCCGCAAATATCCAAAAGTTGTTCCAAACAAGGGAGAAACGATATCACTTCAGAGGAACATGTATATTTCAAAAGCCTACAGTGAGAACAACTACCAAGCAACACTGTATTTCAGTGCAAGGTGTCAGATTATGGAACGATTTTGGACCTGAATTAAAATCATGTACAAAGCTTGGACAATTTAAACAAAAACTAAAGGAAGAAATACTCCAAACATATTTACAAGACGACATGTAAACTCACATAAGGATTGACATTTCCAGCCTGTGTTGTGTTATAGCTTAGTTTTTCTTTTTTCTCTGTGACACTATGTCTTAGATTTGTTTTTGAATAGTAACCGCTTAACTTAGACTAGCTCAGTTTTCTTTTTCTCTCAGTCATATTTTGTCTTAGCCTTGTTTTAAATTGTAATCGCTCTTGTCTTGTTTTCTCTTTTTTCTCCTTTGAATTCTTGGATGGAATATGGGTGGGCAATATAAGCTGCGGCTTCAGCCATCACCCATTTCGGATAACTCACGTGGAATTGTATAGTAGAAGGAGTCTTTGTCTAATTTGACCTTGTTGTTATATTATACAGTTTCTTTTAACCTGTAATGTACTATCCGAAATAAATTCATTCATTCATTCATTCATAGTCGTGAAGTGACTACATGGCCGGAAGCCGGTCTCCTAGTATCAAAATATCTGGCCAAGAAGCCCCTACAATTCAACTCTTTTTTTTAATTCAATAGTAGAAAATACACACAAATTACAAATATGCTAATAATACAAGTAAATACCTCCTAATTTGGCTATTTGGTTAAAAAAAATTTAAAAAATGCACATATTTATTTATTTTCCATCAGGCGCATCAGGGAGCCCTTTGGGTCCTTCGCTCCCTGACAGCTCGGGCACTCGGCAGCTCGGGTGTTTCACACACATACACATCCACACTTCATTCATTCCCATTAACACGTTTTGGGGTTTTGTTCAATACAATGCACAAAACCACTCCTGCACGTGGGTTTTTCATTCACTAAGTTGCTCCTGGCCATTTAGTGTAGACATAAATGGCCGGTCATTTAGCAATGGCCGTTATAGTTGTGCACTCAGGCTTTCTCATCAGGCACCTCTCTAGGCAGCCGCTGAAGGACCTCAGTTTAGAGCTAGCGTTTTTAGCTGTTGCTTTGTCACTGCCGCTGGACAATAAAAACAGCACGCCTGCTCATGCGAGAAAAGAGAGAAATTGCCAGTCTCATAACTCAATATTGTAGTTGCTGGTGAAATATATCCTCAGCAATTCATCAGTCCCCCTGCCTTTCCCTTCATATGAAGCTGGCTGCATTTGAATTCTAACCACATCTCTTAGCTAAGCGACTCTTCCATTATGGCTCCCGTTTCCAGCGGGGTTAAAACCATGATAAACGCCAGTGCTTACATACCTGTTATGATTTTTTTTCTGCATTTAAAGTACTTTAATAAACTCATGTTTCTGTCGGACAGTCACGCTTAGCGAGACACTGTTTGCTGACTGATTGGAAAACTTGTGTGAGCGGGGCGCTTCTAAACTCCACACGGATGATGGCCATGTGCGTTGTTCGTGTGTGCACTTGCAGAAAGTCATTGCTTCATATATTTTTTCTTAATAAAATCATATCGGCTTGGCGTGGAGGTACGATTTCTGGCGAGGCGGGCCACCATGGAGAAATGTTACCAGAGGAAACCGTGCCCATGTTGTTTTCTTTTAAGCAAGAGGTACCTATGTTATCTCCTGAGTTTAAAACTTCTGTTATCTCTAGAGCAAAATGATCCCATGTTGTTTTTTCCAGAGCAAAAAGCTGCCATGTCATCTCCTGAGTCTAAAGGTTCTACATTGCCACTTCCTGAGATTCAAGGTTTTATGTTGTCACCTCTTGAGTTTCAAGGTTTTATGTTGTCACCTCCTAGGTTTCAAGGTTTTAGTATGTTGTCACCTCCTGAGTTTAAAAGTTTTATGTTGCCACCTCCTGAGTTTAAAGGTTCTATGTCATCACCTCCTGAGTTTTAAGGTTATGTCGTCACCTCCTGAGTTTAAAGGTTTTATGTCGTCACCTCCTGAGTTTAAAGGATGTATGTATGGCATCACCTTCTGAGTTTAAAGATTTTATGTTGTCACCTCCTGAGTTTAAAAAGTTTTCTTCTGAGCAAGAAACTCCAGTGTTGTTTTCTCCAGAGTCTAGAGCTCCTACATTGTTTTTCCCAGAGCAAAGAGATCCTATATTATTTTCCCCAGAGCAAAGAGCTCCCATGCTGGTTTCCCCAGAGCAAAGGGCCCCTTTGTGGTGTCCACAGCAAAATGTTCCTTCATTGTTTTCCCCAGAGCAAAGGGCTCCTACTTGTTTTCTCGAGAGCAAGGGACTCCTATATTATTTTCTCCAGAGCAAAGAGTCCTCACATTGTTTCTTCCTGAGTTTAAAACCTCTATGTTGTTTTCCCCAGAGCAAAAAGCTCTTTCTTGATTTTCTCCATAGCAAGAGGCTCTTACATTACTTTCTCCAAAGCAAGGAGTTCCTACGTTGTTTTCTCCTGAGTTTAAAACTCCTGTGTTGTCCTTATCTTCTGAGGCTAAAGTACTTGTGTTGTCACTATGTCCTCAGTTTAAAGGTGCTATATTGTCACCTTCTGAGTTTAAAGTGTCCATGTTGTCACCTCCTGAGGCTAAAGGTTCCTTGTTGTCACCTCTTGAGGTTAGAGGTTCCATATTGACACCTCCTGAGGTTAAAGGTTCCATGTTGACATCTCCTGAGTTTAAAGGTTCCATGTTGTCATCTCCTGAGTTTAAAGAGTCCACGCTGTCATCTGAGTTTAAAGTCTCTGTGTTATCCCTAGAACAAAAAGCTCCTGTGTTATCTCCTGAGATTGGGGCTCCTATGTTGCCTCCTCTGCAAAGAGTTTCCATGTCATTATCTCCCAAATTTAATGATCCTTTGATGTCCTCTCCTGAGCAAGGAGCTTCCATGTTAGCTTCCGTGTTAAAAGCTCCTTGGATCCACGCTCCCATGGCGCTGTGTACATTTATCTTGTGGGCCTTGGATTTTAATAGGCCATCTGACGCGCAGTGTTCACCCGCCCAGTGGCCCTTGGACTTTAATAGGCCACCTGACACACCGTGTTCATTCGTCTGGTGGTCCTCGGACTTTGGTAGACCACCTGATGCACCATGTCCATCCATCCAGTGGCCCTAGGACTTTGGTAGGCCACCAGATGCATCATGTTCCTTCTGCCAGTGGTCTAGGGACCATGGCCGACCACCGGATGAACATTTTTTTTTCCTTGTTTGTGTTCTTGCTTTGCCCCGCCGCGCCTGTATCGCCCTCCTCCCGATTGGGGTGCTCTTTGTTTTACGTGAAGGGCGTCTAGAATCTGCCCTTGGTGGGGGGGGGGGCTGTCATAATCTGGGCTTGATCATAGGATTAAGCCCACACTTTATGTTCATTTATAGTTTTTCTGAGATCATTTAAGATTCAACATTCAAAGGCTTTATTATCATGTACACAGTTAAGAAATGCTACATTTCCTGAGCAATGAAATTCTTACTTTGCTCTCTAAACAAATGCCAAGGTAATAGGTACAGAAACAACAATTCTAAGGTCATGACACACTAACACAATTCTAAGGTCATGACACAGTACCTTACAGTAACTCAATCCTAATACTAATGGATGCTAATAACACACATACCAACACACAATTAGGCAGTTAGGACTCCTTAAGTACATCTTAATACTAAATACTAAAACTAATGAGTACTAATAACACTATGTACAGCGTGCAAATAAGCATTGTGCAACCTGATGTGAACCTGAGATGGCACAGACCTATGCACAGTGTGCAAATGAGCATTGTGCAGCGAGCAGTGTATAATTACAAATTACAAATTAGTACCCGGTGCTAATTTCTGTAACAGTAGTACCAGTAGACTGTGCATGATAATTAGAAGCAGAGATGACATGGACAACAGACGGGTTAGACTATATCTACTGTACAGGTGAGCAGTGTGCAAATTTAGCAGCCAGTGTGTGAGTTCACATATGCAAAGCTGTGTTACAGAGTTTTGGGAGTTGTTATCTGTTCAGGAGTCTGATGGCAGTGGGAAAGAAGGAGTTCTTCAGTCTGGTTGACCGGCATTTCACACTTCTGTACCTCCGGCCTGAGGGTAGAAGTGTGAACAGTCTGTGCTGGGGGGGGGGATCCCGGAGGATGGCGTCAGCTCTCCTTTGGACTCTGCAGTGGTAGATGCTCTGCAGAGAGGGGAGTGGAGTCCTGATGATCTTCTCCACTGTCTTCACCACTCTCTGCAGGCATTTGCAGTCCAGGGCAGTGGTGCTGCACTACCACGCAGTGATGCAGTTGGTCAGGATGCTCTCGATGATGCAGCTGTAGAAATTGTTGAGGATCCTGGAGGACATGCCAAACTTCTTCAGCCTCCTCAGAAAGTATAGTTGCTGTTGAGCTCTCTTAACCAGCTCTGTGGTGTTGTGTGTCCACTTAAGGTCCTCGCTGATGTGGATGCCCAGGTATTTAAAGCTGCTCACCCTCTCCACCTCAAGCTTCCAGATGAACAGCGGCCGATGGGGTCTCCTCCTCCCTATCATCTCCTTTGTCTTATCCATGTTGAGGGTGAGGTTGTTGTCCTCACACCACGACACCATGTTGGCCACCTCCCTCCTTTTATGATTTTATTTATGATTATCATTTGCACTTTTTACCCTCTGTGTTACCCTGAGTCCTCTGTCATTGTCTTCTGTGTCATCCCCTGTCTGGTCCTAAGGCATTGTGAGTACCTGTTTACCTATTGTTTCAGCTTCTCATGTTTTCCGTATCCCTAGCCCCTGGCCTCCCTGTATTACTCCTGTATTGTGGTCCTGTATATTCATTGTTATGTTTCATGTGCATCCCCTGTCTGTGTTTGTCTGTACAGCCCCGCCCATCCAGTGCTCCTCACCTGCAGCCACTTCCTTGCTGCCCTTTATTGTGCTCAACTGTTCTGTGTTGTGTTAATTATCCCCTGCTTATATATGCTGAGTTCTGTCTGTGTCTAGTGTGGCATCATTAACATGTTGCTGTCCCCGCTGGAATCTCGTAAGGTTTTTATTTATGTCAAGCACTGCATGTGCACTGCACTTTGTGTGATGGATACCTGAGTGTTTGTTTTTAGATTGTCCAATGATGTGTATTTTTGTGACCTGCCAAGAGACTGCGGATGTAAATTAGCAGGTTTACTAAGTCTGGCATAATTACATCTACACTGATGTTCATTAATATGCATTGTCCCTTTCAAATAAATAAATAAATAAATAAAATGTCCTGAGTGGTTTCCAGCCTCCATGCTGTATTTTGTTTCTTTGTGTTCTTGTTAATAAATAATTGCACCGAAGTTCTGTCTGCGCCTTGAGTCCTTCCACCACCTACATCTGCTCGCCAAGAGCAGATATATGACAAATCCATTATTATTATTATTATCATTATTATTATTATTAACACGTTGGTATCAAAGGCACTGCATTAGCTTGGTTTAAATCCTATTTGACAGGCGGAAGCTTTTCAATTAATACAGGGAAGTTCTCTTCTTGATTGATCCAAGATGGCGCCCACAGTGGTCGCCATGGTGCTTCGCTGCGCCCTTTGTTTGTTTTTGTTTGTCAATTGTGTGTCTGCTTGCTCTTATACCCGTGAAGAACTTCTAAATATCAGGACTTTCACTCCCACGGACCTACTCCCAGTTTTTGTAGCTCCTGCCGCCGATCTGGTTCATTGCTTGGCTCGAAAAGTGAGACGGCGAAAGAGAGGAAGACGAGCGGGCGCTCTCGTCCGGCTTCGCAGGAGAGGCACGCGCACGGCATTGCCTGGCATATTTCTGTCCAATAAGATAAGATAAGATAAGATAAGATAAGCCTTTATTAGTCCCACAACGGGGAAATTCCAGGATTGCAACAGCACAGGGATAGCAACACTCAGAGCAACAATCAGAAGGCAAGAAAAAAAACAAGCAAGCAAGAGCAGCTAATATACATATGTACATATTACTATAAAATATATATATACACACACACACACACACAGACACACAGTGCAGAGCATTGTAGCTGGATGGAATAAATATATGAATATATGAACACACAGTGCAGAGCATTGTAGCTAGATGGAATAAATATGTAAATATATAAACACCCACAGTACGGAGCATTGCAGCTAGGTGGAATAAATATGCAAGTATATAAACACACACAGTGCGGAGCAATGTAGCTAGATGGAATAATATGTAGATATATAAAAACACAGTGCGGAGCATTGTAGCTAGATGGAATAAATATATAGATATATAAACACACCCAGTGCTGAGCATTGTAGCTAGATGGAATAAATATATAGATATATAAATATAAACACACCCAGTGCAGAGCATTGTAGCTAGATGGAATAAATATGTAAATATATAAACACACACAGTGCAGAGCATTGTTGCTAGGTGGGATGAAACAGCATAACCGTCTATTTAGTTATCCTACATGGTATGATTATGTGCCCATACATATTCTCACCCTCCATAGCGACCGGTATGTTCCTAGTTGTATGCCGGAGAGGACCATTGTGTAAGTCTATTGCATCTTTTGCATTCAAAAAAAAACTATTAGTTTGTTACGTCTTTTTGCTATCTCTGCGAGCAGCCCTGCTTAGGTTGTACAGTCTGACAGCCGTTGGTAGGAAGGACCTACGAAACCTCTCGGTTGTGCACCTGGGATGATGTAGTCTGCTGCTAAATGAGCTCCTCAGTGCATCCAGTATGTCCTGCATAGGGTGGAACTCGGACTCCAGCAGAGATGACAGTTTAGCCACCGTCCTTCTCTCTCCTATCTCCTCCATCGGATCAAGGCGTTGCCCCAGGACAGAGCTAGCTTTCTTAATCAGTTTGTTCAGTCTCTTCCTATCGGCTGCAGTAATGCCACTGCCCCAGCAGACCACTCCAACAGTGATGGCTGATGCCACCACCGTGTCATAGAATGTCTTCAGCAGCGCCCCTTGTACACCAAAAGACCTGAGTCTCCTCAGCAGGAACAGCCTGCGCTGTCCCTTCTTGTAGAGTGCGTCAGTATTGTGTGACCAGTCTAGTTTATTGTTCAGATGAATACCCAGGTACTTGTAGGATGTCACCATCTCGATGTCTGTTCCCTGTATATTTACTGGTGCTGTGAGGGGCTGCCCATGCCTGCGGCAGTCCACCACCAGCTCCTTAGTTTTCCTCGCGTTGATCTGGAGGCAGTTCCGATGGCACCAGTCCACAAAGTCCTGGATAAGCCCTCTGTACTCAGCTTCATCTCCGCTGGAGATGAGACCAACGATCGCAGAGTCATCAGAGAACTTCTGTAGATGGCAATGTGTTGTGTTGTGTGAGAAGTCCGCAGTATAAAGAGTGAACAGGAAGGGAGCCAGCACCGTTCCCTGGGGGGCCCCCGTGCTACTGATGATCGTGTCGGAAACACAGTCCCGGGTTCTCACAAACTGAGGCCGGTTCGTGAGGTAGTCCAGGATCCATGATGACAGGTGCTGGTCCACCCCTGCGCGCAGCAGCTTGTCCTTCAGGATCATCGGTTGGATGGTGTTGAAAGCACTGGAGAAGTCAAACAACATGATCCTCACCATATTCCCGGGCTTCTCCAGGTGGGACAGAGAACGGTGAAGGAGGAAGATCACCGCATCCTCCACCCCAATGCCATGCTGGTAGGCGAACTGGAGTGGATCCATCGCTGGTTCCACCAGGGGGCGGAGATGAGCAAGGAGCAGTCTCTCCAGGGTCTTCATCAAGTGGGACGTCAAGGCCACCGGTCTGAAGCTGTTCAGGTCTTTGGGGTGGGAAGTTTTTGGTACAGGTACCACACAAGATGTTTTCCACAGCTGTGGTACCCTCCCCAGTTTCAGGCTCATGTTGAAGATATACGTCACAATCCCACACAGCTGGTCTGCACAGGACTTGAGGAGCTTTGCGCTGATGCCGTCCGGTCCCGACGCCTTCCTCGCCTTGATCTTCCTCAGCTCCGTCCTCACCTGGGTCTTGGTCAGGGTCAGGATGGGGGGCTGTGTGTTGGGAGTGGGGGGGGTGTCGGTGGAGTGGGGAGTGGGCAGCAGGACTTGATTTCTTAGTGGCAGCAGTGGTTGTTGTGCAGACAGGGGGGAGGGCGGTTGGTCAAATCTATTGAAAAACAGATTCAGGTTGTTCGCCCACTCCCTGCCCCCCGTGGCCTGGGGGGAGGTATTCTGGAGCCCCGAGATGGTTTTGAGGTTTCTCCAGACCCCGCTGATGTCGCTCTGTTGCAGCTTGTCCTCCATCTTCTTCCTGAAGCTGTCCTTGCCTTCTCTGATCTTTCTCCTCAGCTCCCTCTGTACGGACTTCAGCATCTCCCTGTTCCCCGACCTGAAGATCCTCTTCTTCTCTCTCAGAAGTGTTTTTATCTCAGGGTTGATCCAGGGTTTGTTGTTTGAGTGACGCCGTATGGTCTTGGTGGGAACGGATTTGTCCACACAGAAGCTGAGGTAGCCCGTGAAGGTGTGAATGAGGCCATCGATGTCCTCACCATGTGGATCGCAGAGCTGCTTCCAGGCAGTGGCTTCAAAACAGTCCTTTAGAGTGTCCATTGTCTCCTCAGACCATAACTCCACAGTGTGCATGGCCGGAGGTTGTCTGTGCACTAGGGGTTTGTACACCGGTCGGAGATGAACCAAGTTGTGATCCGATCTCCCAAGTGGGGGAAGTTGTGATGAGGTGTACGCCTCCTTAGTGTTTGCGTAGAACAAATCCAGTGTTTTATTGTCTGTAGTGTGGCATGTGACATACTGGGTGAAAGTGGGCAGAATGGGAGACAGTGAAACGTGGTTGAAATCGCCTGAGATGAGGAGAAGACCATCTGGGTGTTCTGTCTGCAGCCTGCTGGTTACTGAATGGATGACGTCACGCGCTGTCCCAGCGTTCGCCGTCGGATTTGCATAAACAACAATGCAGATCACGTGTGAGTGTTCTCTCGGGAGATATGTAGGCCTCATGCTAACAGCTAGCAACTCAATGTCTTTGCTGCAGTGTCGTTGTTTAACAGTGATATGTCCCGGTCTACACCAGTTGTTGTTAACATACATTATCACTCCACCGCCCCTAGTTTTGCCACTCTCTGGTGTTCGGTCAGCTCGTATCATGTGAAAACCCTCCAGCTCAATGTTAGCATCTGCTGCTAGTTCAGTTAGCCACGTCTCAGTAAACAAAAGGAGAGAGCACTCCCGGTAAGTGCTATCATAACGGGAGATAGCCGCTAGCTCATCTAACTTTCCCAGTATCGACCGTACATTTCCCATGACAACAGATGGAAGGGAGGGTCTGTACCTTATATTTTTTGTCCTCCAATACCAACTCTCTCTCTAACAAGGTAGATGAACTGAGACTGCTGATGCGTTTTAAGGACCTCTCCTCCTCGGCTGCCCTCTGTTTTACCGAGACCTGGCTCAGGGAAAACACACCGGACAGCGCGCTGCGCCTCGAGGGATTTCAGCTGTTTCGTGCTGATCGTGACACAGAGCTCTCCGGCAAGACCACAGGAGGCGGAGTTTGCTTTTACATCAACAGCAGCTGGTGCTCTGATGTAATGGTAATTTCCAAACACTGTTCTCCCGCCCTGGAATTTCTTTTTATTAACTGCAAGCCATTTTATTCCCCGCGGGAGTTTGCCTCATTCATCCTCGCCGCTGTGTACGTCCCTCCCGACGCGGACACGCGCGAAGCTCAGCGCGTGCTCGCGGATCACATCCAACACATGGAGCGGATTTTTCCACACTCTCTGGTTATTGTGATTGGCGACTTTAACCAGAGCAATCTGAGCCACGATCTCCTCCGCTACAAACAGTTTATTAAATGCCCCACCAGAGGAATAAACACGCTGGATCACTGTTACACCACAGTGAAAGACGCATATCGCGTTGTTCCCCGCGCTGCGCTGGGATTATCTGATCACGTGATGGTCCACCTCATTCCCACATACAGACAGAGATTGAAGCTCACTAAACCTGTTGTGAGCACTACGAAGAAATGGACCAGTGAAGCTGAGGAGAAGCTGGAAATGTGCATGGAAATAACTGATTGGGGCATGTTTAAAGGAGCCACGCATGATCTGGATGAATACACAGACACTGTGAACTCTTATATCCACTTTTGTGAGGAGGACATTCTTCCATCGCGCACCAGGGTGAGATACTCTAATGACAAGCCCTGGTTCACAGCTAAGCTCAGACAGATCAGGAAGGAGAAGGAAGCAGCGCTGAAAAGTGGAGACAGAGACTGCTACAGGGAGGTTAAATATCGGTTTAAAAGAGAGCTGAGGAGAGCTAAATCTGTGTATTCTGAGAGACTCCAGCAGCAGTTCACTGCTAATGACTCGGCTTCTGTGTGGAGAGGACTGAGGCAAATCACCAACTATCAGCCTCAGGCTTCTAAAGGTCAGGATGGCAAAGCCCTTTGTCAAAGACTGTCCCAACACTATGCCCGTTTTGACACCTCGTCATCTGTGTCCAACTCCCCCCCTCTCTCCAGCTCCACAGCCTCCACGATCCCTACTTCATCAAAGGCGCCCCCCCTCCCCCCCTGCCCTTATCATCAGTGAGCAGGACGTGCTCAAACAGTTCTCCAGACTGAACCCGCGCAAGGCCCCTGGTCCGGACGGCGTGTCTCCCGCCACCCTGAGACACTGTGCGAAAGAGCTGGCTCCTGTCTTCACAGACATTTTTAACACCTCCCTTAAGCTATGCCACGTGCCGCTCTGCCTCAAATCCTCCACCATCATCCCTGTCCCCAAGAAGCCACGGATCACTGGACTTAATGACTACAGACCTGTAGCGCTCACCTCTGTAGTCATGAAGTCCTTTGAGCGCCTGGTCCTGCCCCACCTCAAGTCCATCACCACACCTCTCCTGGACCCGCTGCAGTTTGCCTACCGAGCCAACAGGTCTGTAGATGACGCAGTCAACCTGGCCCTCCACTCCATCCTGCAGCACCTGGACTCCCCGGGAACCTACGCCAGGATCCTGTTTGTGGACTTCAGCTCCGCATTCAACACCATCCGCCCCGCTCTGCTCCGGGACAAGCTGTCCCTGCTCAACGTGCCTGACTCCCTCTGCAGGTGGATCACCGACTTCCTGACGGACCGGAGGCAGCATGTGCGGCTGGGAAAGACTGTCTCAGACTCTGCTAGCATCAGCACCGGATCACCCCAGGGCTGTGTACTTTCCCCCCTACTCTTCTCCCTTTATACCAACTCCTGCACCTCCAGCCACCAGTCTGTCAAGTTGATCAAGTTTGCGGACGACACCACCCTCATCGGGCTCATCTCCAACGGCGACGAGTCCGCCTACAGGAGAGAGGTGGCCCAGCTGGTGTCCTGGTGCAACAACAACAACCTGCAGCTGAACGCTCTGAAGACAGTAGAGATGATTGTGGACTTCAGGAAAGTCACAACCCCTCTGCCCCCCCTCACCCTCACAGGCTCTCCCATCACCACTGCTGATTCCTTCCGCTTCCTAGGCACCACCATCACCAGGGACCTCAAGTGGGAGCCGACCATCAGCTCCCTCATCAAAAAGGCCCAGCAGAGGATGTTCTTCCTGCGGCAGCTGAGGAAGCTCAAGCTACCCACCAAGATGTTAGTGCAGTTCTACACAGCCATCATCGAGTCCATCCTCACCACCTCCATAACCGTGTGGTACACAGGAGCCACTGCCAGGGACAGACTAAGGCTGCAGCGCGTCGTGCGCACTGCTGAGAAGGTGATCGGCTGCAAGCTCCCATCTCTCCAGGATCTGTACATCTCCAGGACCCGGAGGCGTGCTGGCCGGATCATAGCCGATCCCTCACACCCTGGTCACGTACTGTTTGCCCCCCTCCCCTCAGGTAGAAGACTTCGGTCCATCCAGACTAAAACCTCCCGTCACATGAACAGCTTCTTCCCTTCTGCCATCAGACTGCTGAACACTAAGTGACTTATTAACTCTCGTGCACTATGTACAGCAGCTCAACCAGACTCATGTCAATCATCACTGTTTTCCCCCTGCACTACTGACTGCGCTATATGGTTCTCCACATTATCTGCTGCTCGCTAATATATTTTAACTGCTGACCAGTATTACTCACTCTTATTCTACACTTTATTGCATGTATAGTTTATTTCTTTTATTTTATCATGTTTAATGTTGCAGCATTGCACCGAGACAAATTCCTAGTTTGTGTACTACATGAACAATGGCGATAAATCTGATTCTGATTCTGATTCTTCTGCAGCAGCTCCCCTTACTTGTGGCGTCCCTCAGGGTCCAGTCCTGGACCCTGAGGGACCCTGAGGGACCCAAAAGGGTCCTTTTGGGTCCAGTCCTGTTCTCCTTGTATATGCTGCCTTTAGGGTCCATCTCTGGGAAATATGTTCCATTCCATTGCTTTGCTGACGATATTCAAGTCTATGTGCCCCTCACACAAAACAGCAGTAATCCATTACAGCCTCTGCTAAACTGTCTAAGTGACATAAAGACTTGGCTAAAGATGAACTTCCTCAGCCTCAATAAAAATAAAACTGAGTTTATCTGTTCTGGAAAAAATGGAAATCCTACTGGTATTCTTGGACCTTTGGCTCCCTATTGTAACAGTGCTGTCAGAAATTTGGGTGTCATTATTGACAACTCTTTTAAGATGGACAAACAGATTACTGCAGTTGTCAAAATTAGTTTTTATCAACTGCGAATGATTGCCAAAGTGAAGGCTTATCTCTCCCCTGGAGATCTACAAAAAGTGATTCATGCTTTTATTAACTCACGATTGGACTACTGTAATTCACTGTATGCTGGAGTAGAGCAGTCCTCTGTGCACCGTTTGCAGCTAGTTCAGAATGCAGCAGCTCAGCTTTTAACTGGTATAAAAAAGCATCAACATATAACTCCCAGTTTATCTTCCCTTTACTGGCTTCCTGTCCATTTTAGGATTGATTTTAAGTTTTTATTGTTTACTTTTAAGGCCTCAAATGGATTTTTACCATCTTATTTGTCTGAACTTATTTCAATTCATTCACCTGTAAGAGCACTGAGGTCAACCAACCAGATACTCCTATCCATCCATCCATCCATCCTTCCATCCATCCATCCATCTACCGCTTAATCCTTTTCAGGTCGCGGGGAGCTGGAGCCTATGGACCCTGGACAGATTACCAGTCCATTGCAGGGCCCAGATGCTCTTAGACGTACGAAAATCAAAATTAAAATGAAGAGGTGATTGAGCCTTTGCAGCGGCTGCTCCAAGGCTGTGGAAGAGTTTTCCTGTCCACATACGCACTGCTGAAACATTGACTTACTTTTAAGTCACTGCTGAAGACACATCTGTTCTCATTGGCATTTGATTCAAGTAGAGAGTGAATAGTCAACAGCTGGCTGCATTCTGTGCTGTTTTTATTCTATTTTCTTTTACTGCATTTTATTCCTGTTTGTTGTGTATTTTTGATTTTGTAGTTTGATTTTAATTTCATCTGGATGTACAGCACTTTGGTCAACTTGACTGTTTTTAAATGTGCTCTATAAATAAATTTGACTTTGGCATTTCATGTACTGCCCATTTAAAATATCTGCTGTGTGGACATACAGTGGGGCAAAAAAGTATTTAGTCAGCCACCAATTGTGCAAGTTCTCCCACTTAAAAGATGAGAGATATGTCCAATTTTCATCATAGGTATACCTCAACTATGAGAGACAAAATGAGAAAAAAAAATCCAGAAAATCACATTGAAGGATTTTTAATGAATGAATTGGTAAATTCCTCAGTAAAATAAGTATTTGGTCACCTACAAACAAGCAAGATTTCTGGCTTTCACAGACCTGTAACTTCTTCTTTAACTGAGTGTTGCTATCCCTGTGCTGTTGCAATCCTGGAATTTCCCCATTGTGGGACTAATAAAAGGCTTATCTTATCTTTATTGTAAAAACTCAACTTGTCGTGTTTGGAGGAGAAAGAACACCATACCTACTGTGAAGCATGGGGGTGGAAACCCATAGTGGAGTTTGGAGTCTGACTGTTTGAGGTTGTGGACAGGTGTTTTTTATACTGATAACGAGTTCAAACAGGTGCCATTAATACAGGTAATGAGTGGAGGACAGAGGAGCCTCTTAAAGAAGAAGTTAATGTCTGTGAGAGCCAGAAATCTTGCTTGTTTGTAAGTGACCAAATACTTATTTTACCGAGGAATTTACCAATTCATTCATTAAAAATCCTTCAATGTGATTTTCTGGATTTTTTTTTTCTCATTTTGTCTCTCATAGTTGAGGTATACCTATGATGAAAATTGGAGACCTCTCTCATCTTTTAAGTGGGAGAACTTGCACAATTGGTGGCTGACTAAATACTTTTTTGCCCCACTGTATATTGTCGTAAACTCCTCCTGTAATAACTTTTAATACTTTATTTTAATTATTTTACCCATGGAAGACCCAACAGGATGGGGAAGAGGGAAAGGAAGTGTATGGAGGGGGGAAAGAAAAGGGAGGGGAACAGACAAAAAAACAAACAAACCAGCAACTAAAACAAACAAAAGACAACTGCTTCTTCCACCGAAGATGTCTCAACACGAGTCTGGTTTCCGCACCTGCTAAAGGAGAGACACTTGTGCGTGTATGCCTGCGTGCATATATATATGAGAAAATGCGCAAAATAAGTGTGTGCATGTGAGTGGTTTGTCAGGAAACATACAAAGTGGAGGGCCAGTCGCAGCAGCTTTCCCCCCTTGAACCCCGAGCAGGCAAGGCAGCACCACCAACCCCCACAGGGCACAAACGTCCGAGGTCAGCAAGCCCCAGGAAAGCCAGGCATTCGCCCCTAGAGGGACGATCAAGGGAGGCCAGGCTGCTTGGCGGCTGGTGCAGCGAGCCCACACCCCCGGACCCGCCCGCCCCCCCCCCCCCCCGCCCCCCGCCAATCTCCAAGACTTTTGGGAAAATACTCTGTGGACTGATGAGACAAAAGTTGAACTTTGTGGAAGATGTGTGTCCTATTACATCTGGCATAAAAGTAGCACTGCATTTGGTGTGCATGCAACCCAAGTGTGCATGAAGCACACTTAGGTTGCATGCACTTGGGTTCTTGCAGAACTTGGGTTATGAAGCAGGACAATGATCCAAAACACACCAGCAAGTCCACCTCTGAATGGCTTAAGAAAAACAAAATGAAGACTTTGGAGTGGTCTAGTCAAAGTCCTGACCTGAATCCGATTGAGATGCTGTGGCATGACCTTAAAAAGGTGGTTCATGCTCAAAAACCCTCCAGTGTGGCTGAATTACAACAATTCTGCAAAGATGAATGGGCCAAAATTCTTCCACAGCGCTGTAAAAGACTCATTGCCAGTTATCGCAAATGGTTGATTGCAGTTGTTGCTGCTAAGGGTGGCCCAACCAGTTATTAGGTTTAGGGGGCAATCACTTTTTCCACACAAGGCCATGTAGGTTGGGATTTTTTTTCCTTAATAATAAACACCTTCATGTAAAACTGCATTTTGTGTTTACTAGTGTTATCTTTGTCTACTATTTAAATTGGTTTGATGATCTGAAACATTTAAGTGTGACAAACATACAAAAAAATGAAAAATTAGGAAGGGGGCAAACACTTTTTCACACCACTGTATTTTTCTGAGTTTATTTTGTTGTTAATGTTTAACATGCAACAGATTACATAAATAAATCAAATCCTTGAGGAATATGACTTGCATTTTTTTTTATTCAGTATATCAAACAATAATTGGCTTTTTATGTTATAGACCATAATGTACCAAGGTGTAGAAGAGCTGGAAATAACGAGGCGGTTTTGTATCACAAAAGCAGAGTCTTCAATGAACAACTCTTCTATCTTGTCTCATCATGGTGCAGAGCTTGGCAGAAGGCAAAGAGGAAGAATTCTGCCCAGCTCGCTGGTTAAATACAGGCACACATCCAAGACATGCAAAACACAAGCTGAAATCCCCCGTTATCTAAATCCCCATTAGTCCTGTTAACTCCTCCCTCCGTCTTGGGAGGTGATGGGAAAACCTCTCCTCGCCTAAGGGGGTGAAGGTGTCAAGTCTGTTGCCATGGCGTCCTGTGACGTCATTGGTCTTCACACGGCGGTGAGATTCCTTTGTCCTTTCAGAGGTGTGAAATTCCTTTGCATATGTTGCCCCACACATTTCCACATGCTCTAACGTATGCAGGTATGGAATATATGAGTAATATATACCACATGCCCCCCAAACAACTAGGAAAGGACACAGAAAGATTCACAGTCTAGGGTAATTACTAAGACATACTACGTGTTACAGCTGTTGTCACAGAAGAAACTTCCAAGCAGCCATGCTCCTAAGAGAGTTCAGTGAAAATATAACAGCATAGTATAATCATAAGTCAGTCCTAAACTGTTGCGGCACAATTAGCGAAAAATTGCAGAGTGGTGTAATCAGTCCTTGTGCAGTCTGGGTTTCAATTTTCTCCCAAAGCTGCTGTAGGCTGGTTTAGGCGTCCTGCTGGGACCTTGTTGTGAGGAATCTGCAGTGTGGGAAGGAGAGAGATTATCTGTTCCCTGCCTGGGGGCTGAGACTTTTTCCTTGGGGGGTCTACCTCGCCGAGGTGCTCGCGCCAACTGTGCAGGTTCGTCTCTCAACAAGAAGGCAGGTTTGAGTCTGTCAATGCTGACCGTTTCATTTCTATCCCCATAATCAAGCACAAAGTGTTTGTCACCATTTTCCAGCACTCTGAACGGGCCATCGTATACTGGGCGTAACGTTGGTTTAAGGGCTTCATGCTTAACAAAAACAAACTCGGCGTTTTTTAAAGTTTGAGGAACAAAAACTCGCGGAAAGGAGTGATGAGCTGGACCGTGTAGAGAGTCCGGTCCGTTACTGCCTAAAAACCTTGGGACTGGGAGGTGCCCTGGTTCCGGGTTTTCTGGTAAAAATTCACCTGGTAGTCTGATAGGCTGAGCAAAGACTAATTCTGCAGGGGAAGCGTCTAAATCCTCTTTAGGTGCTGCATGCAACTCCAATAAAACCCAGGGAAGTTTATTTACCCAATTTGTGTCCGTTAATGAGGCTCTGAGGGCGGCCTTTAAGGACCTGTGAAAACGCTCGCATAACCCATTAGCCTGAGGGTGATAAGCGGTGGTACGGTGAATTGTGGGCAGGTGTGTGAAACCCTGGGAGGAAGGTAGCGGCCCCACGAGGTCGACATGAATGTGGTCGAACCTTCTAGCAGGGATGGGAAAAGGCTCCAGAGGGGCTTTTGTGTGTTTGTGTACTTTGGCGCGCTGACAAGGAATGCAAGTTTTTGCCCATTCTTTTACGTTTTTGCGCAGGCCTGGCCACACAAACTTTTCGGCAACCATTTTGACCGAGGCACGGACACCTGGGTGCGCGAGGGAGTGAATTGCGTTGAAAATACGGCGGCGCCAAGCAGCCGGTACTAACGGGCGAGGTCGGCCGGTTGAAACATCGCATATTAGGGGGGGCACGCCGTCGCGCAACCCTTTTTCCTCCAGCCTTAACCCTGTTGGTCCAGACAGGAGCGCGCGCACATCCGCATCACTACCTTGTTCTTCCGCCATGGCTGCATAATCTATCCCTTCATGGATAGGTGCTGCATATGTGTTTGCGTTAGAGAAAAGCTCAGCTGCTGAAGCAGTGTAATCTGTCTCCTCGTGCTCTGGCGGTGCCACAGCGCGAGAGAGACAGTCCGCTACTACGTTAAGTTTGCCCGCTACATGTCGAATGTCTGTGGTGAACTCTGAAATCGCAGCTAGCTGTCTTTGATGTCTGCCCGACCAAGGTTCTGAAATTTTAGCCATAGCAAAAGTGAGCGGTTTATGGTCCACAAAAGCCGTGAAACTCCGCCCTTCTAACCAAAACTGGAAGTGGCGGATGGATAAATGGAGCGCCAGCAGCTCCCTGTCAAAAGTGCTGTACTTGCGTTCCGTCGGGTTTAGCGATTTGCTAAAAAATGCTAAAGGTTGCCAGACCCCCTTGACAAGTTGTTCTACAACTGCCCCTATGGCCAAGTCTGAAGCATCTGTGGTTAGAGCAATGCGGGCCGAGGGATCTGGATGGACTAACATTGTGGCGTTAGCTAGGGCGTTTTTAACTTCCGCAAAAGCGCGTTCGCGTTCCGGGGTCCATTCGACCGCGTTGGAAGCTCTCTTTTTTTTGAGCGCGTCATACAGGGGCTGCATGAGCTGAGCTGCATGAGGGAGGAAACGGTTGTAAAAATTAACCATCCCCAAAAATTCCTGTAGCGATTTGACCGTTTGGGGCCGTGGAAAACCTTCTATCGCATGAATTTTGTCTGGAAGCGGAACTGCCCCTTTCGGGGAGACTCTGTGTCCCAAAAAATCAATTTGCAATACGCCGAATTTGCATTTGGCTGGATTAATTATTAATCCGTGCTCTTCTAGCCTCTGAAAAACGGCAGTGAGATGCTGCTCGTGCTCTTCCTCCGATGAGCTGGCTACCAGCATGTCGTCGAGGTAGACGAAAACAAAGGGGAGGTCGCGTAAGACTGCGTCCATCATACGCTGAAAAGTCTGAGCAGCACCTTTGAGGCCGAAAGGCATTCGCAGGAATTCAAAAAGGCCGAAAGGGGTTATAACCGCTGTTTTAGGAATGTCTTCAGCTCGGACTGGAACTTGGTGATAACCGCGGACTAAGTCTATTTTTGAAAAAATGCGCGCACCCGCTAAATGTAGTGAAAAGTCCTGTATGTGAGGAATGGGGTAGCGGTCATGCGCTGTAGCGTTGTTTAATCTGCGGTAATCTCCGCACGGTCTCCAAGAACCGTCGGATTTCGGAACCATGTGAAGTGGTGAAGCCCAAGGGCTCTTTGAACGTCGGACAATGCCTAATTTTTCAAGAGCTGCAAATTCATCCCTTGCTATGTTGAGCTTGGCCGCGTCTAAGCGGCGAGCTTTGGCAAAAACGGGAGGTCCCGTTGTTGGAATGAAGTGTTTAACCCCGTGTTTGGCTACAGTGGCTGAGAATTTGGGGGTTGTGAGTGCTGGAAATTGGGTGAGGAGTTGCTCAAACTTACCTCCTGCCGTAGTGACGTTGGCCTGCACAGGTGGTGGAGAGACTCGAGCTGAGCAAGGAATAGAAGCAAAAGACAGTGCATTAACCAGGCACCTATTTACTAGATCAACTAATAACCCGTGTGCACACAGAAAATCTGCGCCTAACAAGTTAAAACTCACCGCCGCTACAACAAATGTCCATCTGTAGCTGCGGCCGTGAATGAGGAGATGCAGGCTCTTTTCCCTGAACGTGTCGATGTCCGAGCCGTTGGCTGCCACTGCTCCATTGCCCCGGGTGCCCATGGCTCGATCTGCGTGGGAGGGCATGACGAAACTCAGCTGGGCTCCTGTGTCGATGAGGAACTGCTTGCCTGTGTGTCCATCCGTCACGTATAACAGCTTATTTTTCTCGCCGAGAACCGCTGCCGTTAACGGCCCTCGGCTTTGGCGTTTCCCGACATCGTAAACTTGCAGGGGGGGAACACATTTCCGGGCTTTCTCGGCGAAGCGGTGATGATAATAACAGACGTCATTCTGTTTGTTGCGCTTGGGCCGCGCTGCTGTCACCGTGGGTTGAGCCTGCTCCGTGGTTTGTGACTCTCCAAGGTTCGGGGCGTCAGTTTTGAGGTCTGCGGATGCCGCTGTGGGTGTCCAATCTCTGCAGGCGTTGACGAGTCGATAAGCCTCGTTGGCCAGCGTGCGGAAGTCCTGATGATTGTTGCACTTCATACTGGCGAGTGTCCCTCTCATGTGTGGTGGTAGCGTGCTGAGGAAAATAAATTGAAAGAGGAAATTATCATTGTCCTCCTCCTTGAGCTGCAGTAAATCCTCCATGAGGGTCTTTGGATTGCCCCCTCTGTGGCCGTAGACTGCCAGGATTTTTTCGGCTCTTTCTTCCGCCGACGGGACGTAATTCGCCACGATGGTCGCCTTGAGTGTCTCATACTTGTCCCGGGCCGGTGGTCGCTGGATCAAGCTTCGCACACACCTCGAAGTGGCGGAGTCGAGTTTGGAGACGATATGGTAGAACTTAGTATCGTCTGCCGTGATGCCCGCCAGTATGAACTGGGCTTCGGCTTGGAGAAACCAAGAGGCCGGGTCTTCTCGCCAGAAATCTGGCAGTTTAACAGCGACGGCGTTTGTGCACATCATCACTGTTGTGCCCGCCGGGTGAGAGTGCCTTGCCTCGGCTCTCACGGCGGTGCTGGAGCTCGGTTGAGCTCTCTCGGTACCCTCTGCCGGGGGGAACAGCTGTCTGCTTGTTCCCTCGTCTGCGTTGTCGCTGGCGTAAGTCAGATTCGCCGCGGATGAGTCGCTTGAAGAACGCCTCAGGTCCATACTCGCGTCAAGGTCACCAGTGTAGAAGAGCTGGAAATAACGAGGCGGTTTTGTATCACAAAAGCAGAGTCTTCAATGAACAACTCTTCTATCTTGTCTCATCATGGTGCAGAGCTTGGCAGAAGGCAAAGAGGAAGAATTCTGCCCAGCTCGCTGGTTAAATACAGGCACACATCCAAGACATGCAAAACACAAGCTGAAATCCCCCGTTATCTAAATCCCCATTAGTCCTGTTAACTCCTCCCTCCGTCTTGGGAGGTGATGGGAAAACCTCTCCTCGCCTAAGGGGGTGAAGGTGTCAAGTCTGTTGCCATGGCGTCCTGTGACGTCATTGGTCTTCACACGGCGGTGAGATTCCTTTGTCCTTTCAGAGGTGTGAAATTCCTTTGCATATGTTGCCCCACACATTTCCACATGCTCTAACGTATGCAGGTATGGAATATATGAGTAATATACTGTATACCACACAAGGGAAATTTTCAGTTTCAATTTTCAATCACATTTTCAATTTGTTGATTAAAAGGACACAAACGACCATGCCTCGGTGATAGTAAGTGCTGTCAACAACAAGGAATTGTATGTAGAATTTGTAGAAACACTTGCAAACAACAAAATCTAGCTTTCAACTTGGCTAAAACTGCCTCTTTAAAAGGAAACTATTGAGCTTATATGATAGATAGATAGATAGATAGATGTACTTTATTGATCCCAAACTGGGACATTACAGGATGGAGGAGATGCTACTAATATTGACTGTGAAGACACCATCTTGTTTGCAAGAACAGTGCAAGTAAGTCAGCATATACACTACCAGTCAAAAGTTTGGGATCACTTGGAAATATCCCTGTTTTCCACAGAAAACAAATTTTTCGCCATTTTTTTACACAGTCGGATAGAGACCTATTATCAGCAACCATCTGTCCCATGTTTCAGTGTCTTATGTTTGCTAATTCAGATTTATCATTTCTAATAATTTGGGATATTTTCAATTCAAGGTAATTTCACGTGAGTTTTCAAGGGGAAAAAAGGAAATTTTCAAGTGAACCCAAACTTTTGAACACCAGTATACTGTACATAGACAAACAGGAAGAGAATACCTGTAGTGAGCACATCTGTTTGTACTCTGAAATGGAGGAAAGAGGAACTGCTCTATCCACCATATCAGTGAAAGAAGACAAGACAACATTAATCATACCCTGAACTTGACGCTACAGTTTTTGAAGGTAAATGATCTGCCCATATTAAACATCACTGGTAGGCAATGAGGAAAACAAAGGCATTAAACTTCACAAATCCTCCCCTGAAGACTTCCAACTTCCCAAGGTTTTTTCCTAGAGCTGATTAAGTCATAGGATTGGTTGGGAGGGTTTTGGAAATCGTTGCCAGGCTGCCACTGGTGGTAGCTGGCTCCAGCTTGTCAGTAAATGTTTATCAAAATCCACCAGCATCTTTACAAAATCAGGACAGACCTCTGAGGTTTTCGTCATGACTTAGCTTAGAATTACCCAGCAGCAGCACACTCTGCAGGAGCAGCCACAAATCTATGGTAAGCAGACAGGCGTCAAACAGTTCGCTGTGTTCTGTTTTGACCTCAGCAGCTAATTTAAATCCCAATGAGAAAAAAGAAATCTAAGAACTGTGAGTAAAAGCAGAAGGAAAAAAAAACTATAGAATTTTCATTAAACCACATAAATGTCTCGTCTTCTTTGTGTTTGAGCATGTATATGTACAACATGCATTTGGATAAGGATGATGTGGCTGAGTAACATGGCTCAGGGAAAAACTAATTAACACATGAAACTGTTTCTTTTTTCCTTCTACTCTGCTGCTGACAAAGAACAAAGAAACTGGACAGAAATAACATAGTTAAACCCTTTGTTCTTTTTATACCAGTGTGGAAGTGTTGTGGGAATTATAGGAATTGTGAAACAGGTACAGAAATTGTTTATGTGCTGCTGTTAATCACATTCAAACAGCCATTAAAGGAAAGAAAGCCTGGGAGAGAGGGAGAGAGCGTGTTTCAATACACAGACTAGCAGTCAATCTAACTGGTCCCAAAGTTGAATAAAGGTCACTGATGCAGTTCTACTTCCATCAAAGTCACTGAATCGATTAGAGAAAAAGAGAGGCTTTAAACTTACATTGATCTGGTTCAAAATCTGTTTCAAAAGAGTTTTCTCAGATAACAACAAAATATGAAGTAAATACTAAATAATTACCACTGCTTGTCACACTGAGAATAACTGAGTTCTGAGATACAAGCAAACGGTGCATCTGCAAACACCAGGTTTGTATTATGAGTGGTTTAGCAAGTACTGCATGCTGTGCTGGTCTAAACATTGCCACCATGTGTTTCTTACATTATGTTATAGCCCTTAGGGGTACACAAAAATGATTGAAAGCACAACAAAGTTTTACTTATTTAACCAGGAGCTAGCATACATGTTTTAAAATTTCCTATAAAAGAGTGTCCTGTAGCATCAACCAAGCATGCTTTTTCATAGGAGGTAAAGCCAAAAGCACCTGGAGAAAACCTGAGCAAGGAAAAATATGTATACTCCACACAGACGGATCCCATGCGAGTTTGAACCCAAGAAGCTCATGCTGGAAGACAACAGCGATAACCAGAATTCAAAAAGAAACTAAAGGATGTATATTTCAGTTTACATTTACAATGTATTTTTGTGTGCTCACAATAACAAATAGTATGGTATTATTGATGTGACTGCGGAGTCAGTTGTAGAAGCCAAGCTAATCACTAAAACACCAGAAAAGAACAAATGTTTAAGCATATTATTAGTCTGACTAGATTTTTTTTTCATCAATTTTTCCAGTAGCACGATATAGCTGGTACCACTGACTTCCCCGCAAATCTACCCAAATCTATACAGGGTTTTTTAACCTCTTGCACTCCGTTGTACCGCGGACGGGCAAGTCTCTGCATCCTAGAGCGCACGAGGGCGCACCAGAGCGCCCTCGTGCGCTCTAGGACGCATGATGGAGATGGTGATGTAGGTGGTGTATTGCGTCCAAGCACGCACTGAAAATAAAAGCTGCAGACACAGCCGCGAACAGATTAGTTCATCTGATTGACCTCTCATTCGACTAATAAGAGCCTTGAATTGGGTTTCTGAAACCTTGAAGAACCAATGACTGAAAACCTAGCAAGAAGGACCCACCTACCAACGCCATGAATGCAGTGAGCCAATTGAAGCAGGGAAGTTCGCGAGCTGTTTTTTTTAAGGCTGGGTGAAGACTGCTGCAGCGGATCAAAAAAGGACCCGCAGAAAGAACCCCACAGACCCAGCAGCACGGAGACCATCCACAAATGCAACCTGTGTGACAGGGAGTGCCATTCGCGCATCAGCATGTTCGGCCACAGGCCGTGCTTATTTTGTTTTGGTTCCAGCAGAGTAGACGTTATGATTTCTTCCATAGTCATAGACCGACGGAGGCTGACGACGAAGGCTGAGTGACACACACGCCTTTGCCAGTCTTTTTTTAATTACTACTGTTATTTGTTTTGAAAAATCGTTCGCCAAAAACCGCAATCATGGAAGCACAAAACTGCAATAATGGAATTATGTTTCGATCGGGTCGCGAGACCAGAACCACAAGCGGACCAACGATGCGTTCGTCTGACAATGGGGAAGAGAAGTTCGCCAGGACACTGCTGTGAAGAGGTAAGGTGTTATAAGCTAAATTATTCTTTATTCCTGAAAATTGTAATCCAAAATGACTTTTGACCGATCGGTACACAGTTCGTTCGTTGCGTCCAGACCGTGAACGCCCCCCCCCGCTATTCTTCTGTAGCGAGGGGGGGGGAAGCTGCGGTAACTGAGCTGCTGTCCCACATCCCACATGAGGCTAATCCGTCATGTAGCGATGGCCGATGTCCATCCTCTGTAGCGAGGGGGGGGGAACCCCCCACACACACACACAGACACAGCCCTGAGTGTGACCTTTCATTAGAGCCCAAAAATGAAGCTTCTACATTGAAGCATTCAAAAATTACAGACGTTTTTCCAAACTGTGCCATTTGGCACAATTTGGCACAGTTCCAAAACGCCTGGGAACAGCCTGAGGAAAAAGCTGTGTAATATATTCATTTTTTGTGGTATTGTTACAAAATTTGGACCTCAGCTGGATAACACTTGGTTCTACATTTCTGTTGCATTTTCCAGCCCGGATCTGAAGCTGTGTGTTATTTGCAAGCATTTGTATCCAAAAAAACACCCAGGCCAAATTTATTTTCTTCAAGTTCACTATGTTTAGATGACTGTAACTCAGTGGCCGGAGCACTTAGAGAGATTATGACTGTTTTGCCAAAAAATTCAAAGTGTTTTCTTTTAAATGAGACCAACCCCATGAAGATGCTGCAAAGGGTTGAAGAACAGCTTTCGATTTACTTTGGGCACGTTATTTTTTGGCATTTTTAGGGAAATTGACCGGAGTGCAAGGGGTTAATCCCCTGCCTATTGAAAGCCCTTCTAACTATAGGCCATATTCACCCCTGTTCTGTAGGCCTAGACACTTCCTACCAATTTAGAATCACCAAATATTGTAACGAACATGCCTGTGGAGCGGTGGAGAAACCACAGGGAGATCACACAAATCCCACACAGAAAAACCCTGTCAACCAGTGGATTCTAATCAGAAACGTTCTAGCTGTGAGGCAGCAGTTCTAACCGTGGCTCCATTATGCCATCTCTACAACTTCCCAACTCTAGAGCGCAGCACCTTTTCTTTCCAGTAGGCCATACTGGCTCAGATGGAGTGCAGGGTTATACAGAAGAAAGCTGGATCTAAACCTTCTTACACGGAATACTAAAAAATGAACAATTTAAAAAATACATAGTATTTAAACATTTTAATTATCTTTAATATTACCATCTGTCCGATACATACCCCAGTATTTCACAGATAAAACACATTTAGGGACCACACACACTGCAGTGTGTGTTCTGTTTTGACTGAAGTCTGCAACGCTTGATAAGTATGATTGCTCCTTACCATTCTGCAGCTTTGGAACGGATGATAGAGGTAGTCTCAAGAACAGAATGTATGTTGTCATGAACGCCCCTCCGGGGCGAATAAACAAGCTCAAGCACTTGACCACAGTGAAACAATTTATTGATAAAGATAAACAGTCCAATGCAAACTGTGCAAGTGAGCAAAAAATACAACAAGACAACTTACACAGGCTGTAGAGCAGATACAGCTCGGACGGGGAAGGCAGACTGTGGAACTTGTTCTACCCAGAGCATAGGTGTGACTGCGACAAGTAATAAATGAAACTGCAGAGCTTAAATACAACATGAATTGATAACATAAATTAATACATGTGTGTGCCAAGTTGCAAGGTGAGCTGTTTGTAGGCTATGAGCAGCAGGGGCAGGCTGTGAGCAGCCAGTGGGAAGTGTCTGGGGGAGAGAGAGAGGCAACACAGGAATACAGACAATCTGAGACATAAGAGCAGACAAAAACAGATACAAAATACAACTGTAACCTGTGTCTGAGGTCTAGGATGACATGGGACCTCAGACACATGACAGAGCCTCCCCCTCAAGGGGTGGAATCCAGACACCCCCCGGTAACACCAGAAGAAGCCCCCCCCCCCAAAAAAAAGGAGAACAGCAAAAAAAACACCCAGAAAGGGAGGTGGGGGAAACCCCGGCTAGGATGGAAAAACAATCAGCTCACACATACACCTGCGCCCCGGCAAACCCCTAAGCCCCCACAGTCCCAGTGCTCCAGGGTTCAGGCGGCCGGCCAAAGTCCCAGATCCAGCAGACGGCCCACAGCCTATAGTCAGGCGGCCTGCCAGAGAATATGGGCCACCCGACTCAGAAACCCAGACCTTTGGGTGGCCGGCCAGAGTAGTTGAGCCACCAGGACCGGAGGGGTGAACGAGGAGACCGTCTTCCCACCGGAAGGCTCAATGGTGGGAAGCCAGGCCGGAGGAGAGGAACCCCCACGGCAACTGGTGGCGGAGGAAGGGGGGCCACCACGGCATCTAGCAGAGGAATATAGGCCCCGGCGTCCTCTACCCCTGCGGCAGCTCCAGGCTGGAGCTCAGCTGCACCTGCAACAGCTCCTGGCTGGAGCTCAGCTGCACCCGCAACGGCTCCTGGCTGGAGCTCAGCTGCACCCACGGCGGACCCTGGCTGGGCCATGGCTGCATCTGCGGTGGACCCCGGGCTGGGGGGGTAGCGCCCAGGACGGGCTCATGCAAGGGTGCAGCACCCATGTGGGGTTAAAGCTGGGGTGCAGCCCCCACGAGGGTCCCTGGCAGGAACACAGCACCCACGGAGACTCAGCTCGCAGAGGGACCCACACGACAGCCTCAGGTAGAAGAGGAGCAGGATCCAGGGCAGCCTCAGCGGGAGAAGCTGGAACCACGGTGACCTTCAGCGGCGGGCCTGGACCCTCAGACTCGTCCGGTGGTGTCTGGTTCTCTCCGGCGACCCTGAGAGAGGGCTCAGAAACAGAAGAGAGAGGGACAGGGTCAGGGTCGCCGGCAGCGGCGGAGCCCAGCGAGGTGAGCTCAGGTGCAGCAGGCGGCTGCACCCGGCTCTTCTCACCAAGAGCCAGGCAAGAAAGCTCTAATATTGAAAGAGGAAAGAAAAGGGAGAGCACTTGCCTGAGCTCGAGCTCCACCGCTGTCCAGGACTCCAATGATCCAGGCGATGTCACCTCGGGCTCAGCCATCTGGAGGTCCAGTGTGGAAGCTGACACTGCTGTGGCAGCCTCCGCAGCAGGCGTGATCGTTACTGCAGTCTTCGTATTCCCAGGCGAAGGGGGCCACGCTGGTGACTTCTCTGGCGTGGCAGCTGGGACACGGCTCACCATGGGCACTGGAGCTGGATCTCCCAGGGCCACAGCCCTCCCCTTGGTCCGACGGATCTGGTCTGGAACTGGTAGACACTCAGGGACAGGAGGAGACATGGGAAGGACTGGTGGGAAGAGAGTGGCTGCAGCAGGTGGACAGATCTCTGGGAACTGCACACCCAGAGACTCTCTACCAGGGATCAGGAAAGATATTTCATCAGTATTAGAAGAAAAAATGGAGAAAACTTGCCTGTTCACCTGGATAATGATGTTTCCTGCTGCAGCTGGTGAGGAGTCATCCTTCTCCGTGGCTGGAAAGACACTGGGCACCCCTGAGGATTTTGGAGGAGCCGCCCCTCTGGCCACAGGAACGGGAACTGCCGGTGAGGAAATCAAACGCCCCTTGACAGTCTGTGATGCACCGGAGGAGGAGGCCTTGCAGCGGAAGTGGAGAGAGATTTGGCAGACAGGACTGCCAACGAGGATAAACAAGACCGAGAGTCCGCTGCGGAAATAGCCAGGCTCGGTGTACGGAAAGCGGCTGTCAGAGGAGCTGGATGATTCGTCCGGGGATCAGGGATTAGGCGACGTCATCTTTTCAGAGCTGGAGCTGGCGACGGGCATGCTGGGATCGACACGGGCATAAAGGCTTCCTCTCCCGGCCCCTCACCTGCACGAGGAAGGGAATAAATGGAGGAGAGGACGGTTATAGCCTCCGGATGGTTCCACAGGTTTGGAATCGCCTGCATCACACGTGCCGCGTCATCCTGGCTCTTCTGGACGGTCTTGGTAGAATGGAAGGTCCGTGCCTGTGACAATATGTTGTCTAGAAGGTGCACCGCCCGCCACTCCACTTCGTCCATAGTGAACTTCAAAAAGGTGAATGGAATAAAAAACACAAAAGATGAAATAATGCCTCACTGCAGAAGCTGAGCTCTTAATTTGGTCGCAGTCAACTGTCATGAACGCCCATCCGGGGCGACTAAACGAGCTCAAGCGCTTGACCACAGTGAGACAATTTATTGATAAACAGTCCAGCACAAACTGTGCAAGTGAGCAAAAAATACAACAAGACAACTTACACAGGGTGTAGAACAGATATGGCTCGGAGGGGGAAGGCAGACTGTGGAACTTGTTCTACCCAGAGCATAGGTGTAACTGCGACAAGTAATAAATAAAACTGCAGAGCTTAAATACAACGTGAATTAATAACATAAATTAATACAGGTGTGTGCCGAGTTGCGGGTGAGCTGATTGTAGGCTGCTTGCAGCAGGGGCAGGCTGTGAGCAGCCAGTGGGAAGTGTCTGGGGAAAAGAGAGAGGCAACACAGGAATACAGACAATCTGAGACATAAGAGCAGACAAAAACAGATACAAAATACAACCGTAACCTGTGTCTTGAGGTCTAGGATGGCATGGGACCTCAGACACATGACAGTATGCTGTTCACCTGATCTGATCACCTGGCACTAATGTCCGTGCACCCTAACAATAAAACTTGTGGTTGAGGTGGGTTACAAAGTGGCAAAATGTGCACAAAGTGTGGCCAGCTTCAATTAAAAAAAATCTGTATGAGATTCGTAAGAAAAAAGTTGACCACATATTGGTGGGAAAAAAAAGTCCTTTGAGAGTGTTGCGAACCACACACATTTTTCTGGGGGGCTGGATCAGAACCCGGTAGCTAATTTTGTCCATGTGGGCTCTCCAGTATATACTGTAGGTCAGGGGTCACATTCCGCATTCGGACCCTGAGAGTCCTCCATCCAGACCCTGAAACCTTTTGATACAATTTGTGGAAAACGGAGACTGTTTTATTTTGGTGGGGGAAAAAAGCGGAAAAAGCTGAACTGAACTGCTGCATCGGCAAGCACCCGACAGATTATGGCACGAGCCCTTGGGTGCTCTCTTCCTACCGCAGACTCCCCTCTTAGCTGCCCCACGAATCCCACTCTGCAAAGACTCTGGGGCTCCAACTGCTCCAGACAGTCAGCGGATTGCAAAATCAAGTTCACTGCGGGCACCCACACACACATGCACACAAGGCCAACAGCCAGGACATCCACCCCAGGCAGACCGTTTCAGGTCTGTACCCAAAAAAAGAAGAGCTGTTGTGAAATTGAATGTACCAGGATCAGAAGTTTCTGCTAGCCTTCTATTGCTGCTCAGTGGAGAGCATGCTCACGTACTGTCTGGGTGTGTGGTACGCCGGCTCCACGGCCAGGAACAGGAAGGCTGTGCAAAGGGTCATCAACACCGCCCAAAAAATTATCGGCAGCCCTCTGCCCTCCCTGGAGGACATCTCCAGATACTCGTAATAATAATAATGCATCAGATTTATATAGCGCTTTATCATAGACACTCAAAGACGCTTTACAAGTAGATACATTATTCATTCACTCCAGACAGACAATGGTAGTGGCAAGCTACTACTGTAGCCACAGCTGCCCTGGGGCAGGCTGACGGAAACGTGGCTGCCAATCCGCACCAACGGCCTCTCCGGCCACCACCGAACATTTAAACATTTTTTATACATTTATACACATTCATACCCAGTGTTATGTGCACTGGAGGCAATGCGTGTGAAGTGTCTTGCCCAGGGACACAACGGCAAGATATCTGGGGAGAGCGGGATTCAAACCGCCAATCATCGGGTTATTAGACAACCTGTTCTACCTCCTGAGCCACTGCCGCCCCACCTTCTGAGACTCCTGTCTCAGAAAGATCAAAGTCATCACAGGAGACCCCTCACATCCCGCCCACCACCTGTTTGACCTGCTTCCCTCTGGACGATGGTTCAGATCAATCAAGTCCCACACCTTCAGACTGACAGTGTCTTTCCCTGGGCCATCTGGGCTGAAAACAGTCACAGGCCCCACCCCTCTCCCTTCGAACATTCACAAGCACAGAACTGAGAACCTTTTAATTATCACAATAAAACATCTGTCTTTGGACACCACACTTTCAAGTATACTGACCCATCTGTGAAACCACTATCATACTTATCCATAATTTCCATAATCCTTGGGCCATTTTATTCAATCATGTGCTCAATTGTGTGTTCTGCACCCCACACTCTTATGTACATAGTTCCATCTGCAAAGCGACTACCATACCTGTGTATATTTCCATAATCCTGGGCTATTTTTATTTTTATTTCAGTCGTGTGTTTAATCGTGTGTTCTGGAACCATGTTTTATCTAATCCTTCTCTCTTACTTTGTTGCGCAGTAGCCTGGTGGAGCACCCACAAGTTCGTTGTACTGTACAACTGTACAATGACAATAAAGCATATTCTATTCTATTTCTATTCTACTCTATTCACCTTCTTCCTCTATTCTGCTGAGAGTAGTCTGTGCTGGAATGCAGAGGTGAGGTCGCTGGTTATGGAGGCCCTTTTTGGAGCCCCCGATATCATTTAAAAACTCTGTAAAATCTTTGTGTGTTACTGAACATGAAAACTTCCACCTCTTCTCTCCCTGTAACCATGGATTTACAGCACCATCTATGCTGTAACAAAGTTTACTGTTGAGATTTTCTTAGTTTGAAACTGTTTTTCTGCACTGAAAATATTGTACAGAGGTGGACTTTTTGTGAAATTTTGTTTTTTTTAAGATATTAATCTTTTTTTTTAAATGCAATACAATTTAGTTTGTGCTCTGTAAAATATTTTTAGGATTTTAGTTGTAGATTTTTAGACCTATTTATTTGGATTCAACAAACACATTTAGTGTTCTCCTGTATTATAAAATTTTATATTACGTTTTGTTGGAAATTGATCAAAGAATTAATTTTAATATTTTTTTGTTTAAAAATTAATATAGAGCTAAAACCAGCTAAAATGTGAGCTTAATAAAATAATGTGTGAAAGCAAGTTAAATGATTGATAGAAAAGTTTCATATTTGTGATTTGCTTTGTCTCAGAGTTTGTGTGAAAGTGTCAAGGATGCAGCTGCATTATGTTATCATCTTGTTTTAGTTCATTTTGTGAGTTTCCTGTGTGACTGGTGCTGAGTGAGCATCATGATTCCTGAGAAAGAGATAATCTGTACACCAAGTTTTGACCAGATGTACTGAACCAATCACCATGGACAATTTCTTCTCCATCTCTCAGATAACAAAGGGCTTAAAGAACTGAATGATGTGTGTTTGAATCAGAATGGTGCGCAAATAGGCTCTGAGACTATTTTTGTATTGTTCTCCACTGGCCAGTGTAATTAAATTTACTGAAACTCTGATACCGCCTGGTTTTTGACTGAAGGTTAAGAACAATTTTTCTAACATACTTGGCGCCCGAACTACAGGGACTCCATATATCTCTCCTCCTGCTTCCAGCATTTTTGGACCACAGACTGCCAGTGCACAGCTGCGGACAAAGCCCTTCCCCGCCGGAGCCAACAACTCGGCTTTGTGGAAGTAAGGCACGGTCCAGATACGCTGGGAGTGGAACCGGAGAGTGACGGAGCCAACTTGCAAGCGGATCACAGTGAGCAAATTTAATTATTGATGACACCCGGTTCAAGTCTACGGTTGGTCTGAAAATACACGTGAAAGAGTTGAAAGTCAAGAGTAAGATATTGCAAAGTCCAAAGGTTCGGACAAGGTAAAGCTTGGCGGGTCCCGGTTCGAGGCTGCTAAAGAAGTGCATTTCTACAGCGTTAAGTGGACACATAAAAGAGCGCACGGGAGTATTGATAAAAAAATCAATGCAAGAACTTTTATAACATCAACAAGTGAGCATAGATTAAAAAATATCAATGCAAGAACTTTTTTTTTTTACATCAACAAGTTAGCACAGATATAGTACTCTAATATATTATGATTCTCAAATTTAACCAATGAGTGAGTAATATAGGAGTACTATAAAAAAGGGGAAAAATAAAATAGAGAATAAAGGTTACAATGAGAGATAATCTTAAAATAAAGATAAAAAGCACTAATGTAATGATAAACACTAGTGTGATAATAAAAAAAACCACAAAACCTTAAGGTGTAACTCAAAATAAGTTCAAAATGAAATAAAATAACCCTTAAAATGCATACAAGATAAAATAACCCCTAATTACAATAAAATAAATAAATACAGCGCGGGCACAGTGGTTAGCACTGCGGCAGCACAGCAACTCACCCTTGGCCATGGGATCCCTGGTTCGATCCCAGCACCTGACCAACAGTGATCTGTGTGGAGTTTGCATGTTCTCCCTGTATCTGCGTGGGTTTACTCCGGGATTTCTCCAGTTTCCTCCCACATGCGAAAAACATGCAAGTTAGGTTAATTGGCATCAAACTGGGGATTCTAAATTGTCCTTAGGTATGACTGTGAGAGTGAATGGTTGTCTGTCTCTCTGTGTTGGCCCTGCGATGGACTGGCGATCTGTCCAGGGTGTACCCTGCCTCTCGCCCAAAGATGCTGGGATAGGCTCCAGCACCCCTGCGACCCGAAAAGGATTAAGCGGAAGAAGATGAATGAATGAATGAATGAATAAATAAATACATTAAATAAATAACTGCAGTTTCTTTGTCCGGTCGTTTGCATGCTTGTTCATGTGTTTTTAATGTTTTACTGTTTACTTTGGTGAGAAAAAGAGAGAAAAATTCATGTGTTTTCAGAGTGGCAGAAGATGATTGATGATGAGAACCTTGCGTTGCCAGATCTGCTTATTATTAAGCGACTTTGGGATTGTTTCACTAATGTGTGTGCTTAATTGGGGCTTGCTATGTGTGTATGTGTGTGTGTGTGTGTGTGAAAGGACTAACTTGTGTTGTGCTGAAGCAGTAATAAGGTCACACTGAACTGGGGATTTTGGTAAGATGAAAGGGATTAGATGCCTGTTTTTTTATCTCAAGATAGTTTTGACAGTAATTTCTTTTGTTGTGTATTTTTCTGTGGGGTTTTTGCTGGCTTTATGATAGTTACTTGTGTTAAGCAACTTAATCTTGCTTTGCTGGCAGATGTCTTTTTATTTTTAACTAACATTATCAACTGCCAGAATTTTTCGCTTATTTTAAGTAAAATTATCTGCCAGCAGAGCAAGAAAATTGGATTTTTCTTTTGTTTGGGATGCCTGAAGGCAGGTAAACAGCATTAGATTATTTCACTTGACTTATATTTGACTTTTGCATTATCTCTCCAACTGAGGGATAACAATGGCTTCAGATGGAAAAGGAAAAAAAAGGGCGACAGGCTGACTTGGACTTGACTGGGTCTTGACTTGGACGGTAAAATCAAAATCTGATGATAAATCTGAAAAATTGACCACGGTAAAAGGAAGGAAAAAAGATTTGACTAAAATGTGTTCTGTCTCTTCTGTGGTGCGTGACGACTCTGGCGTGGGGGCAAGGGACTGTGCTTCTGCTCCTCCTCCTTCGTACTCCCCCGCTGCTCAGCCCATATACCCCGATCTCCAGGCTGGAGAAGCTGCGGCTGATGTCACCTCGACCCCATTCGTCTCCGCCCCTCTACCCGGGAGCAGCCACACCGGGGCGCCCAAGAGTTAAGCAGATATGCACACATATCCACTCCACACTCACCACCAGTATGATGACTAAGACTGAAGATTATGAAAAATGTTGTCACTGAACAATATTCTATAATTGAACTTTCAAATACAGCTTATATAGGATGACCCAAACCACAAACAAGGTAACGATGAAAGTGTTGAAGCTTATGGAACCAGGTTACAAGAGGTTTTGATGGGCATTCTGATTTAACTAAGGCTGATAATGATTCAGGTGTAGAACCTTATTGCAGCATTTGAAAAGTGTCTTTTTGCAAAACACCCACACCTAGCTGATTACATCCACAAACATTTAGTCACATACCGCACCTGTGCATTTGGCGATGTGCTAACTTATGCCAAACATGCAGAGATAAAAGATGAGGAAAAGAAAGAAAAAAGGAACAAAAAAAAAACTGAAAGAAAAACCAACTCCTGTTTGTGTGATTGTTGACACAAGGGGGAGGGGGGTGAGAGCTTCCCCCAATTCTAATTTTCAGGGTGGCACCAGAACTGGACTCCAGTGGCGGAGGGGGGATGGAAGGAGGTGTGGGGTGGGCTGGCCGTGGCAAGGGGAACATAACGTTTGTCATCAATGTGGACAAAAGGGCCATTGGCGGAGGCAATGTCCTGGATGCCAGCAGCGACGGAGAGGGGGTGGAGGACCTCACAGGCCGACTACCTGACTGACCGCACCGAAGCTAAGTACAACTGTTGACACTAACAGTGACATAACAGACATCCATTTACCTGACTTTGACTTGATGTTAACAATGCAGTGTTTACCTGAAGTTACACTGCAGGTTCAGGACATTCCAATAAAGCTTCACTACAGAGAACAGTGTGAGAGCATCACATTTTCCACATGTGACAGAAGTAAATGTAATGCAGGATTTCAATGTGCCAAAGTACTACTACTCCCTGCGTTTGGTTTCGGCCAGACTAAGCTCAGTGACATCAGACCTGTACACAAAAGCTATGCAATATTTTGAGTCCCTACTACACAGCAGGCCACAGACCAATATCGTTGCAGTATGTATGACAGACAGTTAAGTGGCCCAGAGCCAAATTATGAAAAAACATTCCTTGCAAATCCATCCTCCAGATTGGTCATTAAAAATCTGTATGGGTCACCAAGGGGCTATGTGGGGGAATCTGTTGTGTTGTGTGATGAAGAGAACAGACATTTTAAACACTGGGAGGTGCCCCACATCTCCCTAATCAAACCCAAACATATGCACTGGAAGAATGTAGGACACTTTGTAGCAACAGCAGAGGAATGTGGTCAATCTTGGAAACAAACTTCTGATCCAAAGGTTCAGTATTCCCCAAGACTAGACACTTACTCACTGCCATTGGACTGGGTGACCACAGTGCAGAAAGAAGTTCACACTGATGTTCCCAACTCACCCTTGTGATCACTTTTTACATTAACAGAAGGAGAGGATCACGCACTCTCACAAATTCCAAATTTCCTGTGGTCAACAGGACAGGCAGATGTAGGCTTAATAAAAAAAATGCAGAATTGGTTAAAATAGTCCCACAATGGGGAAATTCCAGGATTGCAACAGCACAGAGATAGCAACACTCAGAGCAACAATCAGAAGGCAAGAGAAAAAAACAAGAGCAGCAAGTATACATACACTACTGTTCAAAAGTTTGGGGTCACCCAGACAATTATTTTGTGTTTTCCATGAAAAGTCACACTTATTTACCACCATGAGTTGTAAAATCAATAGAAAATATAGTCAAGACATTGACAAGGTTAGAAATAATGATTTGTATTTGAAATAATAATTTTTTCCTTCAAACTTTGCTTTCGTCAAAGAATTCTCCATTTGCAGCAATTACAGCATTGCAGACCTAACATGATTGCACAAGGGTTTTCTAATCATCCATTAGCCTTCTGACGCAATGAGCAAACACATTGTACCATTAGAACACTGGAGTGATAGTTGCTAGAAATGGGCCTCTATACACCTGTCTAGATATTGCACCAAAAACCAAACATTTGCAGCTAGAATAGTCATTTACCACATTAGCAATGTATAGAGTGTATTTCTGATTAGTTTAAAGTTATCTTCATTGAAAAATAGTGCTTTTCTTTCAAAAATAAGGAAATTTCTAAGTGACCCCAAACTTTTGAACGGTAATGTACTGTATGTACATAGGTACATACGGTAATGTATATATATACTGTATATTCCTTGTATATATAGTCCTTCCTACCAACGGCTGTCAGACTGTACAACCTAAGCAGGGCTGCTCGCAGAGATAGCAAAAAGACGTAACAAACTAATAGTTTTTTTGAATGCAAAAGATGCAATAGACTTACACAATGGTCCTCTCCGGCATACAACTAGGAACATACCGGTCGCTATGGAGGGTGAGAATATGTATGGGCACATACAGTAATCATACCATGTAGGATAACTAAATAGACGGTTATGCTGTTTCATCCCACCTAGCAACAATGCTCTGCACTGTGTGTGTTTATATATTTACATATTTATTCCATCTAGCTACAATGCTCAGCACTGGGTGTGTTTATATTTATATATCTATATATTTATTCCATCTAGCTACAATGCTCCACACTGTGTTTTTATATATCTACATATTATTCCATCTAGCTACATTGCTCCGCACTGTGTGTGTTTATATACTTGCATATTTATTCCACCTAGCTGCAATGCTCCGTACTGTAGGTGTTTATATATTTACATATTTATTCCATCTAGCTACAATGCTCTGCACTGTGTGTTCATATATTCATATATTTATTCCATCCAGCTACAATGCTCTGCACTGTGTGTCTGTGTGTGTGTGTGTATATATATATTTTATAGTAATATGTACATATGTATATTAGCTGCTCTTGCTTGCTTGTTTTTTTTTCTTGCCTTCTGATTGTTGCTCTGAGTGTTGCTATCCCTGTGCTGTTGCAATCCTGGAATTTCCCCGTTGTGGGACTAATAAAGGCTTATCTTATCTTATCTTATATATATATATATATATATATATATATATATATATATATATAGAGAGAGAGAGAGAGAGAGAGAGAGAGAGAGAGAGAGAGAGAGAGTGCAGAGCATTGTAGCTAGATGGGATAGATATATAAATATATAAACACAGTGCGGAGCATTGTAGCTGGATGGAATAAATATATGAGTACATAAACCCACAGTGCGGAGCATTGTAGCTAGATGAAATAAATATGTAGATATATAAACACACACAGTACGGAGAATTGTAGCTAGATGGAATAAATATGTAAATATACTGTATAAACACACACAGTGCGGAGCATTGTAGCTAGATGGAATAATATGTAGATATACGTATAAACACACAGTGCGGAGCATTGTAGCTAGATGGAATAGACAGATATATGAATATATAAACACAGTGCAGAGCATTGTAGCTAGATGGAATAAATATGTAAATATATAAACACACACAGTGTGGAGCATTGTTACTACATAGAGTAAATATATAAATATATATAAACACACACAGTGCGGAGCATTGTAGCTAGATGGAATAAATATGTAAATATATAAACACACACAGTGCGGAGCATTGTAGCTAGATGGAATGAAACAGCACAACCGTCTACTTAGTTATCCTACATGGTATGATTATGTACCCATACATATTCTCACCCTCCATAGCGACCGGTATTTTCCTAGTTGTATACCGGAGGGGACCATTGTGAAAGTCTATTGCGTCTTTTGCATTCAAAACTATTAGGTTGTCACGTCTTTTTGCTATCTCTGCGAGCAGCCCTGCTTAGGTTGTACAGTCTGACAGCCGTAGGTAGGAAGGACCTGTGAAACCTCTCGGTTGTGCACCTAGGATGACGTAGTCTGCTGCTAAATGAGCTCCTCAGTGCATTCAGTATGTCCTGCATAGGGTGGAACTCGGACTCCAGCAGACATGACAGTTTAGCCACCATCCTTCTCTCTCCTATCTCCTGCACTGGGTCAAGGTGCTGCCCCAGGACAGAGCTAGCTTTCTTGATCAGTTTGTTCAGTCTCTTCCTATCGGCTGCTATAATGCCACTGCCCCAGCAGACCACTCCAAAAGTGATGGCTGATGCCACCACCATGTCATAGAATGTCTTCAGCAGTGCCCCTTGTACACCAAAAGACCTGAGTCTCCTCAGTAGGAACAGCCTGCGCTGTCCCTTCTTGTAGAGTGCGTCAGTATTGTGTGACTAGTCTAGTTTATTGTTCAGATGAACACCCAGGTACTTATAGGATGTCACCATCTCGATGTCTGTTCCCTGTATATTTACTGGTGCTGTGAGGGGTTGTCCTTGCTTGCGGCAGTCCACCACCAGCTCCTTAGTTTTCCTCGCGTTGATCTGGAGGCAGTTCCGATGGCACCAGTCCACGAAGTCCTGGATAAGTCCTCTGTACTCAGCTTCATCTCCGTTGGAGATGAGGCCAACGATCGCAGAGTCATCAGAGAACTTCTGTAGATGGCAGTGTGTTGTGTTGTGTGAGAAGTCTGCAGTATAAAGGGTGCACAGGAAGGGAGCCAAAACCGTTCCCTGGGGGGCCCCCGTGCTACCGATGATCGTGTCGGACACACAGTCCCTGGTTCTCACAAACTGTGGCCGGTTTGTGAGGTAGTCCAGGATCCATGATGACAGGTGCTGGTCCACCCCTGCGCGCAGCAGCTTGTCCCTCAGGATCATCGGTTGGATGGTGTTGAAAGCACTGGAGAAGTCAAAGAACATGATCCTCACCGCATTCCCGGGCTTCTCCAGGCGGGACAGGGAACGGTGAAGGAGGAAGATCACCGCATCCTCCACCCCAATGCAAATGCTGGTAGGCGAACTGGAGTGGATCCATCGCTGGTCCCACCAGGGGGCGGAGGTGAGCAAGAAGCAGTCTCTCCAGGGTCTTCATCATGTTGGACATCAAGGCCACTGGTCTGTAGCTGTTCAGATCTTTGGGGTGGGAAGTCTTTGGTACAGGTACCACACAAGATGTTTTCCACAGCTGTGGCACCCTCCCCAGCTTCAGGCTCAGACTGAAGATGCACTTCACAATCCCACACAGCTGGTCTGCACAGGACTTGAGGAGCTTTGCGCTGATGCCGTCCGGTCCCGACGCCTTCCTCGCCTTGATCTTCCTCATCTCCTTCCTCACCTGGGTCTTAGTGAGGGTCAGGTTGGGGGGCTGTGTGTTGGGAGTGGGGGGGTGTTGGTGGAGTGGGGAGTGGGCAGCAGGACTTGATGTCTTTAGAGGCAGCAGTGGTTGTTGTGCAGTCAGGGGGGAGGGCGGTTGGTCAAACCTATTGAAAAACAGATTCAGAGTGTTCGCCCACTCCCTGCCCCCCGTGGCCTGGGGGGAGGTATTCTGGAGCCCAGAGATGGTTTTAAGGTTTCTCCAGACCCCGCTGATGTTGCAACTTGTCCTCCATCTTCTTCCTGAAGCTGTCCTTGCCTTCTCTGATCTTTCTCCTCAGCTCCCTCTGTACGGACTTCAGCATCTCCCTGTTCCCCGACCTGAAGATCCTCTTCTTCTCTCTCAGAAGTGTTTTTATCTCAGGGTTGATCCAGGGTTTGTTGTTTGAGCAACACCGTATGGTCTTGGTGGGAACGGTGTTGTCCACACAGAAGCTGATGTAGTCCGTGATGGTGTGAGTGAGGCCATCGATGTCCTCACCATGTGGATCGCAGAGCTGCTCCCAGGCGGTGGTTTCAAAACAGCCCTTTAGAGTGTCCATTGCCTCCTCAGACCATAACTTCACTGTGCACATGGCCGGAGGTTGTCTGTGCACAAGGGGTTTGTACACCGGCCGGAGATGAACCAAGTTGTGATCCAATCTCCCGAGTGGGGGGAGTTGTGATGAGGTGTACGCCTCCTTAGTGTTTGCGTAGAATAAGTCCAGTGTTTTATTGTCTCTAGTGTGGCATGTGACATACTGGGTAAACGTGGGTAGAATGGGAGACAGTGAAGCATGGTTGAAATCGCCTGAGATGAGGAGAAGAGCATCTGGGTGTTCTGTCTGCAGAATAAATAAATGCTAAGTCTCATTACAGGCCTTACTAAAGACAGTATCCCCTACGTCCTGAAGCCCAGGAAGGCATTAAACCAGTCATAGAGGACCTGAAAGCAGCAGGTGTCATTATCCCATGACCAAATTCTTCATGCAACACACCTTTGTTTCCTGTGAGAAAGGCTGGACCATCTTCCAGATGGCGAATGGTCCAAGACCTTCAGGCAGTAAACAAAGCAGTTATCCCAAGAGCTGTTTCATCAGCAATGCTTTTTTCAGCATCTCAATACATCCAGATCATCAGTTTTGGTTTGCATTCACATTTGAAAACAAGAGGTACACATTCACCAGATTACCGCAAGGTTACTGTGAATCACCAACCATTTTTTCAACGGCAATGTCAGCAAATTTAGCACAGTTTATTCCTCCTAATGAGAGCCTGCTGCTTCTTTATGTTGACGACATTTTGCTGGTATCACCTGATGAAGAAACATGCAAAAAAGACACCATTGCCTTACTGAAATTTTTAGCAGAAAAAGGCCACAAAGTCAACAAGAAAAAATTGCAGTTGTGGAAAAAAGAAGTCAAATATTTAGGCCACATTTTGTCAGCAAAAGGCAGACATGTTGATCCAGCTCAAAAATAAGCTATTTTGTCAGCACCAAAACCCATCACAAAAACAGACATGATGTCATTTTTGGGTACTCTAAAATATTGTTGCTCTTGGATTTCAAATTATTCATTTGAAGTGCAACCCTTCTCTGATCTCATCTACAAGAGACCCATGGCTCAGGTGGACAAACTTGAATGGACACCTGAGGCAGAAGAGGCATTTGTTAAAGTGAAAAAAAATTTGGTCAGCACTGATGTCCTGGCACTCCCCAAATACAAGAAGCCACTTGTACAAATGGTTGACTGTAGAGAGGGGCACATGACGTCAGTGCTCCTTCAGCCAAGTGCACGAAAATGTGCCCAGTAGCATATTACTCCACAAGACTTGACCCTTTCGCGAGGACACTGCCGCCATGTGTGCAGGCTGTCATAGCCGCCTCCATGGCGGTGAAGGCCTCAGCAGGGCTCATTCTTTTCCATCCCTTGACCTTGAAGGTCACACATGCAGTATCAGTCATCTTGTCACAAAGTAAAATATCAGTCCTCTCACCATCCAGACACCTTGCATGCATGACAGTGCTATTATCACAGCCTCATTTAACCACTGAACGCTGCACGGTAACAAATCCAGCAAGCTTTTTGCCAATCTCAACAGAAGGTGAACCACATGATTGTTTGGCAGAAATTGAAAGTGAAACATTACCACACCCCGACTTACAGGACACACCTTTGGAGAAGTGTGACCTCACATTGTTTGTTGACAGCTCCTCCAAACGTGACTGTACTGGTGGAAACTTATCCGGTTTTGCAGTTGTCACTCATGACACCGTTTTATGAGCACAAAAACTACCATCACATTATTCTGCACAGGCAGCTAAATTAGTTGCTCTAACTGAAGTTTGTAAATTAGGCCAAGGGAAAGCACTCACAGTGTACAATGACAGTCAGTATGCTTTTTGTACCATCCATCACTTTGCATAACAGTGGAAGAAAAGAGGCATGATTACATCAACAGGGAAGCCAATCCAACACAAAGACCTCATTTTAAAACTGTCAGACAGTGTAAAACTTACATCTAAATTAGCCATATGCAAATGTGCAGCACACACCAACGGCACAGATCCAGTTTCTAAGGGCAATAGCTTTGCAGATCAAACAGCTAAGGCCACTGCACTCAGCCTTACTGGAAAGGACACAACACCAGGTTTTCTTTTAACACTGACAGAAAATTTATCACATGACATTCTCACTGAGGCCCAGAAAACAGCACCACAAGCCAAAATTTACAGGTGAATCCAAAAAGGAGTGATTTTTGACAACACCTCCAACCTTTACAAATGCAGCAAAAACAAACCAATTTTACCATGCAAACTGTTTCAGCAGGACTCCACTCTGCTACATGGGGTTTCCCAAGTATCAAAGGGGCGTATGATCTCTATGCTAAACAAATCTTTTACTGCTTATGGGTTCAGCAAATTTGCTACTCAGTTTTTTAGAAATGCCTAATTTGTGCAGAAAACAATGCTCAAGGGAACTTAATCCTTTAACATTGTTGATTGCATGAACGGATAGCACCACCACTGTGAAAGGCACAGTGCTGCGCCTGTCATATGATGTTATGTGACGTGCCAAACTTGTACTAAGAATTCTACCTCACAAGGTGGTAGACACGTATAACTTACTGTTCTTGCCTAGGAGGACTTATGGCGGACATAGTAGCATCCTTATTTACACCAGAGAGGAAGAAATTTTTAGACAAACACATATGGACATTACCGATCGCTGTGAACGTACTCGGTCATGGACGGAGGATCATTTGCTCCCTAATTTGCCAACTATTATTCAAAAAAGAGATTATTTAGCTTATGAAGGTAAATGTTTACATTTTGTTATAATAGAGCGTGGGCGAAGCTGCCTGATGTTCACCTGCTGCCGCCCCCAGCGCCATGTGACTAGACAACAATTGCGCCAGTTCCAAATCATCGTATAACATAAATAGCGGCGGAATAAAAGCAAAATTTAGGTGGGATAATCATATCAGTTTCTGGATGTGGGAGAGTAAGCAAAAATGCCCGACAGAAGAGAAAATAACGGCCAAGATGCCGCAAAAGGGGCGAAGCGAGCCGTCTTCGCCAGCGGTAAGTGACGAATGTCTGTGTTTGTTTATTGTTTTGTTTACATTGCACTGCATTGTACTGATTTTCTGGTTCATATACTTTGAAGATAAGATAACAAAATGGCCAAAACAAGAAACGGTGACAAAAAGCAAAACCATTCTTTGTGTAAATATGTCCAAAGTCCACTTTTGACTGAAAATTATGTAATTCGATATGGCTGCCATGGCACTGTACAAATTAGATGCGTAAATTTACTCCTATCTCAAACTTTGGATTATAGTCTACATCTTTCTAATTGACAGTAAGCCATTATTTCTTACCACTTTAAAGTTATCACCTTTGGAAGTCTCTGACATCTGACTGAATATTTTCTTCAAAAAACCTTCACCACTAGGGGCTGACGGCACAACAGACTGTCATCCACAGTCAATAGGTTAAGACCTGAAAAAGGCACTTTCCCTGCATCAACTTATCATTTTCAAAACATTTGCATGGATTTCATTGTGCTAGATAAATGTGAAGGAAAAAAATATTGTTTGATTATTTGTGACATGTTTACCAAATGGACAGAAGCCTTCCCTTGAACTCACCCAAATGCTGCCACAGAAGCAAAGAAACTGTTAGCAGAAATTGTGCCCAGATTTGGAATACCTGAAAAGATTTACTCAGATAATGGAACACATTTTGTAAATCAGATTATATCACGCTTAGGCACAGCACTCACCATTAACCTAAAAAGCACTCAGCTTACCATCCACAATCTGCAGGATTAGTGTAACACACAAATAGGACCATTAAAGAAGGCTTCGCAAAACAATGACAGAAATAGGAAAAATAAAGGATGGCAAGCTTTACCTACTCCCACCATTAAGGCCATTTAATTCAGGTGATGAGGAAGGGTGTTTAGCTGATTACATGCAAAGAATGTTGACTGACAGAAATATTGTTCATGCTGCTCTTCCCAGGAGGGATCACGGTGAAGCACCCATCTTGGTCAAACCGGGAGATCTGGTCCTTATCAAAGTCATCCTTATCAGAGCTCATAGTGAACTACAGGAAGGAGAGGGAAGAGACACATGACCCCATCCATATCAATGGCATAGCTGTTGAACGTGTCCCCAGCTTCAAATTCCTGGGGACCCACATCTCGGAGGACCTGTCCTGGTCAGTTAACACCACCAGCCTGATCAAGAAGGCCTATCAGCGCCTCTTCTTCTTGAGGACACTGAAGAAGAACCATCTGTCAACTGACATCCTGGGCAACTTCTACCGCTGCGTGATCGAGAGCACCCTGACCAACTGTATCACAGTCTGGTATGGGAGCTGCTCTGTCGCTGACCGCAAGGCGCTGCAGCAGGTGGTGAAAACCACCCAACGCATCACAGGGACTCCACTTCCAGTTATAGAGGACGTCTACAGGAAAAGATGTCTGCGCCGGGCACGCAGCATTCTTAGGGACTCCAACCATCCTGCTCATGGACTGTTCTAGCTTCTCCCCTCCAGAAGACGTTTCAGAAGCCTTCGGACTAGAACCAGCAGGTTTAGGAACAGTTTCTTTCCAACAGCTGTCACGTTATTGAACTTAGTTCCCCGCTGACTCTCTTACCATCATCTCTTACCATCCTCACCTGTACATAGCTGCATAACTACATAACTACATCTAACTTATTGCACATTATTTGCACATAACAGTACTCTTAACTTTCTGCACTGCTGCATATATTTGCATATATTTGCTTAAATTGCACATACTGTTAATTACCGTATATACTGCACTGCTGTCCTTTGCACTTCTGATTGGATGCTAAACTGTGTTTCGTTACCTTGTATTCATACATGTGTAATGACAATAAAGTTGAATCTAATCTAATCTAATCTAATCTAATCTAAAAAGAAAAACTGGGCCGACGCTCCCTGGCAAGGACCACACAGGGTCATCCTGGCGACACCAACAGCTGTGAAAGTCGAAGGACACGACTCTTGGGTGCATTTGACACACTGCAAACTTTACCCCATTCAAAACCCTCAGCAAGAGACTGTTTAATCTCCATTCCCCCAGCAAGAGAATGGTTAATCCCCATTCCCTCAGCAAGAGACTGTTTAATTGCCATTCAAACTACATCCCATAGAAAGAGAAAAAAAAAAAACCCTCAACAAGTGATTGTTAACCTTTCGTGTGTCTGTCGCTGAATTGCAACATAACCCCTAGTGGTCAAGAGTGGTAAATATTTTTTGTCAATAAAATAGTTCAGATTTCCAAGGCTATAATTTGAAAGAGGTAAGAGATAATGGCTTACTGTCAATTAGAAAGATGTAAAATATGATCCAATGTTTCAGATAGAAATAAATTTACGCATCTAATTTGCATAATGTCACGGCACCTCTTTAAATTCCATAACTCACTCAAAACTGGACTTTGGACGTATTTACACAATGAATGGTTCAGTCTTTTGAGACCATTGTTTGTACAGAGGTACCTCATCATCTTATCTACAAAGTATATGAACAAGAAATCAGTACAATGTAAAAAAACAAACAAAAAAACCCAGAAAATTCTCACTTACTTTTGACAAAGGGGGGCTGACTGGCTGGCTGGCTGGCTGGCTGGCTGGCTGGCGTGGCCACTGCGTTTTCACCAATCATGGTTGTTATTTTGCATTTTGTCGGTCATATTAAAGTCTCTACCACATCTACAAAGTCTTTTGATTATCCCACATAAATTTCGCTTGCTATTTTTCGTGTACAAAGCCGATAAAAGTGATGGTGACCAATCGTGGACATATTAGCTTTCTGGGCTAAAATGCTAAAAACAGGAAAAGGAAATGAGTTCTTCTTCTTTGGTGTATTACGTGACATCCACTGAGTCCTCCAACGGATGTCTGCCACCTTTTGAAACTGGCAAATCAATACAAATCAGTACAAATCCCCAATGCAGGCGATCATGTGAGAGTGAGACGACAGGCGCAGTGCTGCACTCTGCCACTAGAGTCATGCAAATTCCCACACTCAAAGGGTTAAACTGTTTAACTCTTTCTCTATACAGGCATCGGCTGACGGTGCCCTCATTGGCGTCCAGTAACAGCTTGTATAGTGAAAGAACTGTTGTTCATCACGGAGAGACAAAATGCCAGAGAGAGAAGGTTGGCAACTCAAGGATGTGAATGATACACCTGTTTTTTCATCATCATCATCATCATCATCATCATCCTTCTGGTGACACTTTTGCTTTGGTTATGTTTAGGAACACCACTACCTATTTATCGTAGGGCTAGATACATTACTCACACACATCATGACTGGTTAGAAGGACCAGGTCATGAGGATCACGTTTATGCTGGTAATGTGTGGCAGAAGTATGCTAATTACACAGCCAAATCAATCTTTGTTGGTACCTTCCATGGCATCGGGGGGGGGGGGGTTGATAGAAAAGTTTCATATTTGTTTCATATTTGTGATTTGCTTTGTCTCAGAGTTTGTGTGAAAGTGTCAAGGATGCAGCTGCATTATGTTATCATCTTGTTTTAGTTCATTTTGTGAGTTTCCTGTGTGACTGGTGCTGAGTGAGCGTCATGATTTCTGAGAAAGAGATAATCTGTACACCAAGTTTTGACCAGATATACTGAACCAATCACCATGGACAATTTCTTCTCCACCTCTCAGATAACGAAGGGCTTGAAAAACTGAGTGATGTGTGTTTGAATCAGAATGGTGCACGAATAGGCTCTGAGACTATTTTTGTATTGTTCTCCACTGGCCAGTGTAATTAAATTTACTGAAACTCTGATCCTGCCTGGTTTTTGACTGAAGGTTAAGAAGAATTTTTGACAGGCCAATGATATTGGCCTGTCTGTAGACAGCTGTGGTCTTCTGAAAGAATGTCCATGAAAGAATGACAGTTCTTTAAAACACATTTTGAGATAAATTTGTCTATGTTTTTTATTTAACCTTTATTTATACGGGGTAGTTCCACTGAGAGGCAACCTCTCTTCATGCTCACACATTCACACCAGGAAGCTGCCCAGTACAGCCACAGACTGACCTGTGGCCACCGAGCAACTCCACTGGAGCAGTTGGGGTTAAAGGCCTTGCTCAAGGGCACCACAGTGGGGTTAAGGAGGGTGGGGCAAACACTGCTATGTTATCTGTCCTACCCAGATCCAATTCTGCTGGTCCAGGGATCAAACCCAAGACGCTCCGCTCACCAGTCCACATCCCTAACCATTAGGCCACCACTGCCCACCTACCTACCTAACATATATCAAATATGAGCAGAGCTCCTTTGGGTAAAGTAAATCTGTTTAGCAGAAAAAGGCAAGTAGATATTTGCTCTACCTGCCAAGCAGTTGCTAAGCCCCTCAATGAGCAAGATATAGAAAAGGACAGGCATTTTTACCACTGCACACAAGTGTACAGTAGGTTTTGTGGGTCCCTGTGACATTGCCCCAGTGGCTAGTTAGCATGCTTGTGATTTGGCTTTGGCACACTTCACACTTCTGTATAATAACTTTAGTACTTTATTACTTTAGTAATTTATTTGAATTGTCTTAATTATGCTTTATTATGGGAGAGGGAACTGAGAGGGATATGAAGCGGTCGGAGGGCATGTAAGTGAAGGGGTGAAGAGGGAGAGAGAAATAAAGGCCGACCACAGTGAGGGCATGAGCCCTCCTGGGTGCACACCCACAGGGGCAGACCTATGCCCACCCGAAGACCCCAGACACACACGGGGGCCACCCATTTAACTGTGCTTAGCAACAGTTAACTGGGCATATTTAGAAGGGACTATTTTTTTCGGAGAAGTGAGGAGATATTTCCATGGTCTTAAAAATCTCTGTTCAGAGGTTATAATCTGGAAATAAAAGGCTTTTATATTGTACAGTTCTGTGTGTTCCACCAGGCTGTCGTGCATAATTTGGATTCTGACATTGACATATTTGGTTTGTAACTAGTATAAATCAACTAAGACTGGAGTGCAGTGGTGCTTATTTACTTTATTTATTTTATTTACTTATTGTATATAGTAACACCACATCTGTCTGTGCGGATTACCAAGGGCTTTCTTTCAAAGCATTTTTTTGTGTGTGTTGGTGCCCCCCCCCCCACCAGTCACTCTAGCAACACTGTCATTGAGCAGTGATCCATCTATTGACTTTAACTTTAATGCCAGACCCATTTTCTTTTATTCTCTTTTCTTTTCTTCTTTTCGTTTCTTTTATTTCAGTCTGAGCTGGCTGCATTAATGGCCACTGTAACACGGTCCAGCCGGTAAACTTAAGTTCATTGCAGATTTCAGAGGGTCAGAACAAACTAAGATATACTGTATATACTGTATATATTTTTACATTCACCTCCATTATCAACACCTCAGTGTCACACTCTGTGAAGTTATTGTTTTTTTTATGTTGCACTTCCCACAGGAGTGACAATCATTGTTTGACAGAAGAGTGACAGAAGAGGCGTTTTTATTCATTTACATAGTCATCAGTGGAAGAAACCGAGGTGGAGTAAAGAGATCATGCACATGCGCAGGTTTTCACAGTGAAGTGATGTATAAAGAAAAGGTGTGGAGAATCTGGTGTGCGCACAGTTTTATACATCTGAAAATTTCTGTGCGCATGTACTTTTCAGATTTTGTGAGTACACCATCTTTCAGTATGAAAGCTACACAATCCTTTATACATGAGACCCCAGGTTTCAGATGGCAACAAGGATTTAACCCTGTGTGTGCTTCATAATAACATGGAAAAACATAGCCCATGGTAGTCATCTGTATCAAGCAAAGACAGCAAGAAAAGAAAACTGATGGAACAATGAAAACTGGATTAAAAACGGTCCAAAGCTTTCTTAAAACCTGGGAGATTTATCACCAATATAAGATCTTGAGGAAAAATTAATCCCGGACAGAAAAAAATAGCATTACATAAGTTTATCAGAACGATGCCATAGTGAAAGCATGCTGTAATCAAAGCAAAAGGCTAAATAATTAAATATCAGAAAATAACTTTCTATTGGCCAGGCAGTTTATATAAGAGAGTGTAGATATTTCAAGAGTAGATCTCTCACAAAAATGCACATACACTAAACTATTTAAAAAATTGCAATACAGATAACAAAAATATATATGTTTACAGCTCTACGTTAACTAGCCTAAACCTCCCCATATGTAGGTTTTTCAGTATTGCCAATAAATGTTAAATAGCGCCTATAGATTAGTTTATAAGTTTAGTTTATGAACCCAGTCCTACAATTTTCATTGAACTCATCTCTGGTAATTAGTGCAGAGCATACATATGCATATTCATTTGAGAATAACAGTGATATCACCTGACTTACATTTGCATTTGTTAACCTTGCAAAATCCAAATGTATCTGACCCTCTCTGGGGCTTTGTGTATTAGTATGTTTCACCTGTTCCAACAGGTCTTCGACCTTCCTCTGCCAGCCCTCTCTGGTTGCCATCATCTCCAGCTCTTTCTGCTGGGAGAGTTGAGTCAGCGCTGCTTGTTTGTCTGCTTCATACTCTTCGTTCAACTCCTCCTTCAACAAACGCACTTCTTCCCTAAACAAAAATGGACACAGTTTGACAAAACTGACATTAATTTACAGTGTGTTCTACTCCACTCTGCTTCATTTTGTCCTGCTAAAGGATATCTGTCAATATTGCAATCGTTCCGACTGTTTTTTCATTTCCTATTCGTTCTCATTAATATACATGAGAGCTTTGGGAAGAGCTGACTTATGATAATAACGAGTGAAATTGTGAAGGGCTGGAGATGGCAGTGATGAATGAGAAAACAGAGAAAAAGCAAAACAAGAAAAGTGAGAGTGACAGGCTGACAGAGAGTAAAACATGAGAAGATGAGTTTTCATTTCTTCCTTCCCCTTACCGCAGCGCATCTCTCCATTTCTGATCCAAGTCATCTGCCATCTTGTCCATCTTCTGTTTCTCTTCTGTTCTGATGGACATCACCCTGGCCTCATGCTGCTGCTTCTGGGTCTCAATCTCTTCCTGCAAACACACATGGGGACGCAAATCTGGGTGATCGCAGTTTAAGATCAGTGGTTTTGAAACTTTTTAATCCTCTTTGAAATGTTTATAAGCCCAAGCACCCCTCAAGCAATGCAAATATTTTTGGTGGGTAAAAAGCAAGCAACAAAACATCTTACTATACATCTGTGCCAACAACTTCTTGTCGACACAGCAGCAGCATTGCCATTGTGTTTTGTTATCATGACTGCATATTTTTGTCAGCTTTTGGGAATGAGTGTGAATTCAGAATCAAATTAGGTGTTGTACCATATGTGTAAATGTACATTAATTTATAGATGCAAATACCAAGATGAGTAAATAGTGAGCTTAATTTTGTAGGCTTAATACCAAGATACCTCGGTTTATTCCACTTTGGTGGGAAATGTTAAATATTTTCTCAATATGTTTATTGTACATGATACACTGACAATTTCTCAACTATATGCACATATTACAATGTGGCTACATACATATCAAATTTACTGAAGCTTAAATGCAAAGACAGTAGGGGTGGGAATCACCAGATACTGTATAATATGATATTATCAAAATACTTGGGCCACAATGCAATATTATCACAATCTTCCGATAAACTGAGTGTTGCAATATCGTACATTATACTGTGATTTCCCATCTTTGCCTTGTCCAACTCCCTTAACTCCCCTAATCAGACGGTGAGCATTTAGCACCATCTAGTGGAGTGAAAAGTCAGTCAGTTTTTATTACACTTGTACCTAAATAGTAACGTTTGTGTTTTCAAAATGCATTAATAATTTTTATTAAAAACTAGTGTCTCAATATCAATACAGTATCACCACAGCAAAGCATTGCAGTATTTCCCCACCCCCAAGAGACAGCATGAATTACCACAGAATAAAATACATGCAGGTCAAACACTAAGTGCAACTGTTAAACTATATCAGTCATGTTTTTTCTGTGACCTTTTATTTTGATCTTTTGACCTGAATGAATGCATGTGTATACATCTGTTGTTGATAGTTCCATGTACTATTGAGCAATAGCTATCTATAAAAACTTTGGTATGTCCATTCCAACATGGTTATATATAGGGCTGTCGCGATAACCGCAATTATGTAATACAGCACTATGGACAAGCCTACCGTGGAGGATAACGAGCAACCACAACAACTACGGTGTTCACTTTTTTGTGTGTGCGGCTAAATCTCATTGTTCACTTATGTGTCCCTATTGATTAATAAATACATTGTTAAATGTTAAGTGCATTTTTACTGCCAACAGCATGTTTGCACCCAGTACTGACGGCGTCAGCGCCCAGTACTGTGGAAGCTTCCATAGCACTGGGTGCTGGTGGCGTCAGTAACGTGTGGGGCACTCTCTCTCCAGACGGACTCCAGCAGGCAGTTAGTGGTGGAATCGTTTGGACTCCTTGTTAAACACAGCCATGACAGTGAGCACCTAAAGGGCACAAAGCATGTTAGTGTGAGCTCCGAGAGCAAAATAACTACTGTGTAGTGCATTGCTTGTTTGAATGTGATTTTTTGGACAGCAGCAAAAATCCAAAAATCACGGAGACAAGAGCCACCCAGGGTCCTGTACAGAGGCTGTCCTGTTTAAATAAGCTGTATGTCATTGCAGTCTCCAGTCCACACACACCGTAGTAGACTGGAGATCCCACCACTGCTTTATGAAAATGATTATTTTTTTTTTGTTCTGTTTTGTTTTTCACACACTCACATAAAGTTGAGAGCGGAGCTGTAGCAAGAAGTCAACTTTATTGTCATCCAATCCATACAGCCAATCTTGTACAGTAGAATGAAATTATGTTTCTCCTATCTACAGTGTTAATCACATCGAGAACTAGAAAAGCACTCGGAGAGCGCAGACCTCCGCCAAGCGCCACAGTTCCCCCCATACAGTGTTTGTGTGTACGTTTTCAGATTCCTTGACCATGAAAACATATGACTAGCAATTGGATTCACAATGATTATTTGTTTCTTTGACAGGGACAGTGCAATAAACATAGACAATTAATCAATGACGATCAATGTGATAGTGATAGGATTAGTGGTTCAGTAGTAAAAGCATTGCCTCCTTGGCGGAGGTAATAAACTGAAGTGTTGCTGTTGTGTCCATCTCCTCCACTGACGGATGCTGATTGGGCAGACAGGTTGCCGTGGGTTTTATATTATATTATTGGGGTTGCGCTCCGCGGCAAAACAGAATTTAGAAGCTTCCCCGACAGAGAGCTCGTTTTTGCGCAGCGCGTATGGCTGGCCGGTGAATTTCTGCTAAATGTGCAGCGCCTACGGCTGGGCGGGGAATTTCTGGCAAATAATCCGGCGGCGGACAGCTGCCCGTGTCAGGTTTTGCAGCGTCGCGCAAACACAGGCACGCTGGCAGGCCCAGGCCACCAGTGTTTTCCGCGTGCTTTTGTGCCTAAAACGTTGAATAACGCAGAGTTTGTGTTGGTCAGACAGCGCCCTCCATTGCGCCTGCGCACAAAAATGGCCGTATGTCACAGTGTTAAAAAATGCTTTAAAAAATTCCTGTATCCAGACGGTGATGCGCATCATCCCGAAAATTTCATCAGTTCTTCCTTGTACCATTTCCAACAACGCCTGAAAGTTTCATGGAAATCCGTCCAAAAGTTTTTGAGCTATCTTGCTAACCAACAGACAAACAGACAAACAGACAGACAAACAAACCCCGGCCTGACGGAGGTAATCATATACACTGTATATTAGAGTGTGGATCCAGACTTCTGAACTATAGTAAAATGGATATGATAGATTTTGGTCTGGATCCATATGTGTCAGTACTCTGGACTAGTTCACTTTTTTTAACCTTGTGAGAAAGAGATTTCCCCTGATATCACAGAAAACAATGGGCTAATCAACAGATGGCTTTTGATGTTCTGTCAACTGAGACATTCTTGTCACATTTTAAGCTACAATGTAGGTTTCAGGAAATAAAATCTTTACTATTTGCTTCAGTCCTTGGTGAAACGAGTGTTGGATATGACACAACAGAATGGCATACAGCGGGGGAAATAAGTATTGAACACATCAACACTTTTCTCATTAAACATATTTCCGATGGAGTCACTGACATGAGATTTTCACCAGGTATCAGTAAAACCCAAGTAATCCATGCATACAAAGAAATCAAGGAAACTGTGTTCACAAAATAAGTTATATTTAATAAAGTGGAATGGCACAGGGAATAAATATTGAACACACTTGGTGAAATTCTCTAGAAAAGCCTTTGTTGGTAACAACAGCTTCCAGATGCCTCTTGTATGAGAAACTAGGCACAGGCATTGCTCAGGAGTGATTTTAGCCCATTCTTCCACACAAACTGTCTTCACATCTTAAAGGTTCCAAGGGTGTCTTCTATGAACTCTGATTCTCAGTTCGTTCCATAGATTTACAATTGCATTCAGGTCAGGTGACTGACTGGGCCATTCTAGCACCTTTACTTCCCTTCTCTGGAGCCAGCTGAGAGTTTCCTTGGCTGTGTGTTTGGGATCATTGTCTTGCTGAAATGTCCATCCCGTTTCACGTTCAGCATCTTGGCAGATGGCAACAGATTCTTATCAATGATGTCTATGTACAGTACATTTGTCCATTCATCTTTCCTTCAGTTATATGAAGTCTGCCTGTACCATGTGCTGAAAAACACCTCCAAACTATGATGGGATGTGTAGTGCCATTTTTCTTCCAAACATGCTTTGTGTTGTGGCATCCAAAAAGCTCAATTTTCGTCTCATTTGACCAGACTATATTCTCCCAGTATTTTACTGGCTTGCCCAAATGTTGTGTAGCAAACTTATACGAGCTTCAACAAGCTTTTTCTTCAGCAATGAAGTCTCACAAGGTGAGCAGGCATAGAGCCCATGTCGCTTGATTGTTTTCTTTGATAATTATTTTGACTCCTCTGTCAGAAATCTTGCAAGGAGTTCATGGTAGTGGCCAGTTTATGGTAAAATGATGTTCTTTCCACTTCCGAGTGATGGCTCCAACAGTGGTCACTGGAACATTCAGCAGTTTAGAAGTGCGCCTGTAACCAATGCCATCATTATGTTTTGCAACAATAAGGTTGTGAAGGTCTAAAGAAAGTTCTTTGCTTCTACCCATCATGAATTCTTTGTGGTGTGACAATCTAATATTCACAGAGCTTTTTAAAGGCTATCAGTCAGGACTTAACCAGCTGAAATTAATTTGCACTGATGGAGGATGGGATGGCTTCCTAAATTCTGATGGATTTCAGCTGGTTTCTTGGCTTTTTATGCCTTTTTGCACCTCTTTTTCGTCATGTGTTCAATACTTATTCCCTGTGTCATTCCACTTTATTAAATATAACTTGTTTTGTGAGAACAGTTACCTTGATTTCTTTGTATGTTTGGATTACTTTGGTTGTGTCATGGGTGGCTCTCGCGAGCCACCATAAGACGGCACACAGTCACCCGTGAGTTCAGTGAGTTTTATTAACGGTGAAAATAGTGACAACACAAGCTGCTGAGACAATGACACTAGAGTCTACTCACAACAGGAGGCATAGGGTTAAACAGCTCTACAGGTCCATAGCAGGAGACGGTCATACACAAGGCAGGCAAGGTTGGTGAAAATAATATTACACCAGCTGCTAAGGCAGAGATACACAGAGATCGATACACACCGGGAGGGGTAAGGCTATACAGCACACTTACTAGTTCCGGAGAACGACGGTCAAGCCAAAAGCAGACATGGTACGAATAAGTATCGTGCATCCGTAGCGTGACGGAGTGTAAACAGACACTGCTGCAATGATGTGATTGCCAGCGAGGGTAGAAATAGTCCTAGCACTAACGACCACAAATGCAGCACAGCTGTTCAGGGTTTGACAGCTGAGCGGAAGCCTCCCCGAGCACTATCACAATAAAAGCTCGGAGAGCTAGAATAATAATGCCGCTATCAACCCCTGACAAGAGTAACCCGAGCACCAAGACCTAGTGCTCGGGTCATGACAGTAGCCCCCCTTCACTTGACGGGCTCTGAACGTCTAGTAACACCTGCCCCCCCCCCCCCAACCACAGGGCAAGTGGATTGAGGAACTGGCAAGGAGGGAGCCAACAAAACCTAACACCCTAAACATGAAAAGAAACGAATACATCACTTGACATATCCATCCTATTTCCCCCCAGAACAATGACGAAAGAAGAAATAACAAAACAAGACCTGACTACAAAACAAGGAGAACACAATCATACAAAGCAAAAAACACTTGACCCTGAAAATTTTCCCACCAAGGCCACAGACAACCTGTCTAACCCCAGTGTACATAACCTGGCCCAAAAAAATAAACCAACACACAGTAACTATAGGAACAAAACAAGAAATAAATGCAACCACATAACCATGGCAAAAAAGGAAAAAATTACATGACGGTAACTATGGAAACAAAACAAAATGCAAACACAAGATAACTATGGCAAAAAAAAAAAAAAAAGGAACCAGAAATACATGACGGCAACTATGGACACAGAAACAAGAAATAAATACAAACACATGGTAACTATGGGAACAAAACAAGACGTAAATACAAACACATGAAGACTATGAGCAAGAAATGCATACTAACACATGATTACTATGAGAAAAACAAGAAATAAATACACACCTGGCAACTATGAGAAAAAAAAACCCACAAGAAATATGTGCTAACACACCGTGAATATGGAAAAAACAAACACACACGAAACCAGAAATACATGTAAACACCTGGAAACTATGAACGAGAGCACCATACTATGGCCCCTCAAGAAGAAGAGGGGAACAAAACAAAAAGCAAAACACGGCCATAGCCCCTCAAAGGAAGAGGGGAGGACAAAACAAGAAAAAAAAAACAAAACCCAGACTAAGGACTACAACCCCACATGAGGCAAACAAAATAACTTTACATAACCTAACCAGACTATGGATACAAAAACTCATGAGGAAATCTAAATTGCTTAACATAACTTGACATAACCAGACTATGGATTTCAAAACAAATGAGGCAATCAAAAATTGCTTTGCATAACTTGACATAACCAGACACCGTATGGGCCAAAACAAAAGATGATCGGCGGAGATCCAACGCCCCCCAGGCAGAACTCCGGCGACCTCCCTGCCTCCGATGGCCCACGGATAGTCCCACAAAACAGTACATGGTCAGGCAGCCTGCCCCAGTCCCAGGCCCCCAGAAACAAGTAATCTGGTGGCCGAACCAGGTCACCCAGTAGCAACCACAGTTTATCGGGCGACCAACCCAAGACGCTGAACGCACAAAGCAGTTCCTCGGGTGGTCGACCCGCATCCCACAACCACCAGGACCGTGGAGGAATTGCATGCAGCCGCCCGCCTAATGACGACAAGACATGAGAGCGCCAGTCTGCCAGACAAAAACCTCCAACGGCCCCCAGCTGGTGGCTCCTGAGAGGGGAACAACCAAGAACTTGGACCCCCTCGAATCCTGATTGGGTCACAGCCGCACCTGCACTGGACCCCCACTGGACCTCGTCGGACCCCGACTGGGTCATAGCTGCACCCGCGTCGGACCCCGATTGGGTCAACTCGAACCCTGATCGAGTCGCAGCCGCACCTGCGCTGAACCCCGACTGGGTCACCTCGGACCACGCGTCGGACCCCGACTGGGTCTCCTCGGCCCACGCGTCGGACCCCGACTGGGTCGGCACTGCACCGGCGACGACCTCCATCCCCGAACCTGGAACCTCCAGTCCCATGACCTTGACAGATTCCAGACTGGTAACGCTGTGGAGAGGCTCAGAGAACAAGAGAGGACCGGGATCAGTTCCACCAGCAGCGCCAGAGCCCAGCGAGACGAGCTCGGGTGCAGCAGACGGCTGCCCCTCGCTCGCCTCCCCATGAGGCAGACAAAAATGCTCTAACACACCATAAAGGAAAACAAGGAAGAGCACTTGCCTGCACTCGGGCTCTGGAGCCGTCCAGGACTTCGTCGATCCAGGTTCAGACAGACGCTCGTCGTCGGGCTCCCACTCGGCTGCGTCGGGTTCCACAGCCGGCCTGATGGTCTCTGCAGCTGGATCCTCTCGCGCTGGCGTCCACGCCAATAACCCGTATGGCGTGGGGGCAGAGGACCCTCGACCTGCTGACCCGGGCTGCATCTCTGAGGAACCCTGGGGACGCTCACTCGTCGGCTCTGGCTCCTCACCGCAGTCCGTTCTCCTCCTCTGTCCAACACAAGGCTGCAGGGCCGGGATATCTCCCAGAGCCGCAGGCCTCCCCCTCGTTCGACGGCATGGGACTGACGCCGAGGACTGCTCCGCAGGAGGAAACACAGAGGCAGCAGGTTCAGTATAACTGGCTTCAGCTGGAGAAGGAAACTCGGGGAGCTGCGAACCCCGAGCTTCACCCCCAGGAGTCAGACAAGACAGATCACCATAATGACTAGGAAAGTGTAACTGAACTTGCCTGTCTCCCAAAGGTAAGATGGTGCCAGCTGAAGAGGACGTTGCTCCTTCCCTCGCTCGCTGGATGGTAACATAGGATCCATGGACGGAGCTCACCGGCACAGGACTCAGATCACTCTCATCAGCTGGCTGATTGAGTGGGTCATTCCGGCGGCCCGGAACTGGATCCGGAGCAGGAGCTTGCTGAAGATGTGCCCGGCCGCGACGCCGACGCCTCCGCCGGCCCCCAGATGGTGCGAACTCCAGGACTGGATCAAGGACGGGATCAGGATCCGTAGGCCAAGAGCAGGAGTGCCTCTTCTCCTGCCTCACGCCGCATTCCTCCTCCAGCATCAGGAATATCTCGCATTGCGCGGCAATATCCTCCCTCCTCGCGTCGACTTCCGGGTGGTCGGCGTAGCGGGGAGAGAGATGACGAAGAACATCTTCAGCAGCGTCTGGGTACCAATGTATGCCGTGATGGTAGTCCAGCAGGGAAGCGGAGATGAGCATCTCATCCACGACTTCCAGGATGCCTGTCAGCTCGTGGCACGGGCTCCCAGCGCGGACCCTCCGCGACGGCATTCCTCCCACACACACAGTACCCAGACGGAAACAGCAACGGTCCAAAAAACTCAAACTCACTGGTGAATTGCGTCTCGGGTTGGCGTCACCGTAAACGCCGTTTTGGCAGCAGTGTACTGTCATGGGTGGCTCTCGCGAGCCACCATAAGACGGCACACAGTCACCAATGAGTTCAGTGAGTTTTATTAACGGTGAAAATAGTGACAACACAAGCTGCTGAGACAATGACACTAGAGTCTACTCACAACAGGAGGCATAGGGCTAAACAGCTCTACAGGTCCATAGCAGGAGACGGTCATACACAAGGCAGGCAAGGTTGGTGAAAATAATAATTACACCAGCTGCTAAGGCAGAGATACACAGAGATCGATACACACCGGGAGGGGTAAGGCTATACAGCACACTTACTAGTTCCGGAGAACGACGGTCAAGCCAAAAGCAGACATGGTACGAATAAGTATCGTGCATCCATAGCGTGACGGAGTGTAAACAGACACTGCTGCAATGGTGTGATCGCCAGCGAGGGTAGAAATAGTCCTAGTACGAACGACCACAAATGCAGCACAGCTGTTCAGGGTTTGACAGCTGAGCGGAAGCCTCCCCGAGCACTATCACAATAAGAGCTCGGGGAGCTAGAATAATAATGCCGCTATCAACCCCTGACAAGAATAACCCGAGCACCAAGACCTAGTGCTCGGGTCATGACAGGTTGTTACTGATATCTGGTGAAAATCTCTTTTGCCATATATGGCAAAAGCCATATATGTAAATGTAGCCATATATGTAAAAACTTAGTAAAATTGAAAATAAATCAAAACCACTATCTCAGAATGGATTCCACATTTCAACAGTTGCATGACTCATAATGTAATACCCACCCCCACATCCATTTATAATGCCATGGCTACAGGGCAGTCATAATATGCCAGATTTAAGACAGAAACAAACTTCACCCGGTCAGCTGTTTCCTGTTGCTGAAGAGCCTTCAAGGTTTATGTGCTGATGGGCTCATAAAAACACCAGAAGTTTATGAGTGGGCCTGTGCTTAAAAGTGAGAAATGATGATATTCTGACAAAATCAGATTATTTTGTTTGAGCAAGTAAAACTGCTGAGAAGATGTGGTCAGCCATGCTTGATTGATTGATCACTACCTCTGTGTTAGAGATGTGCTTGATATCAGGCGATCGGGTATTTCTAGAGATGGAAAAGCTTTAGTAGGTCGCAGTGAGGCTGAAATTTCTCCAAATAGGGTGATTGTTTCATCAGCATTAAAGACAAAGAACAAGCAGATTAGTCAAGATTCACTGTATTTCTATCCTATTATTCTTTTCTATTTTTTTTCACCCAGACAACAGACTGACAGTCACAGTGACATTGTTCAATGGTTTATGGAGTACCATTGCAAAGTCTTGAATTTGTAATACTGCAAATCATATCATTTGATCTTTAAAGGCCTTTAAAGAGGCTTTAAAGAGGCCTTTAAAGGCCTCTTTAAAGCCTAAAAAAGTCATGAATCTGGCATCCAGAGAGTACTCCAATTTCAATTTGTTGGGCGAAAAGGTAAACAGATTTTTTTGGCAGCCTGGTTATCTGAGCTTAATGTACAGGCATCAGTACAAATTAATAAATTTATAGGATTTCACTCAAAGTGAAGAACATAATTCTTGTGCGGTCTATTAATAAGACTATTTTAAAATCCAAATAGCACTATCACCATAATTGTGGTTAAAAAGTCCAATTAGATAGTTGAGGTAACGCTTAGCAGATAGACCCTGAAAAGACCTTTCACTAAATCATACATAATTCACACCTTAATAAAATATAATTACAATAACGTACCATGCAATTTAAAAATAACCCCAGTATGTTTTTATACAGAAAAAAATGCAAATATGTTTATTTGTGGAATAGATTTCTGAAATTTAGTCTGAGGGTATGTGGGAATATACTCAGTCTTTGAATCAGCTTAAAGTGGCCGTTTGAGAAACTGCAGTTTTTGGAAGTCCATTTCATGTGGTGAGACTGTCCTCCAAAGAAAACAGCAATATATGTAATCTTTAACAGCAGGTATTATGATCTACAGTTATGCTGTGAACATAAGCAGCCTATAGTGGTCATGAAAATCCTAACAAGTCGTGGTGGATTGTTAGAGCTGTAATGTGTTTAAAGTAGAGCATCATCTTTTCCTAATCCTTATCCTAATCATTACCTTAGAGAGTTTCTCTCTCTGTATATATAGCTAAGACAATGAACACAACCGGGATGCAGACTAGGGATGCAAGTTATTGATTAATTCATTAATCATTAGTTGATTCACCTTATCGATCGATTAACGATTAACTGATAAACGTCAATTTTCCTGAGAATCTGAATTTCCCTCGGTACAATACGGTCTTTTATCTTTAACATATAAAAAGTTAATTACTGTTTTTGATATAGTGAATCTCAATGATTTGTTGTACCATTTGTTTTTTTTTTTTTTTTTTACTACAGACAATGACATTTTTTGTAGTTTAACAAATTTTGTACTGTATAGAGTATACTATGTGCTGGTACATCTCAGTAAATTACAACTGTCATGATTTTTAATTTATTTTAAAAACCATTACCATTATCATAAAATGTATCTTTTTTTAGTTATATTACAAAAAAAAATTAACTTTCACATTCTAATTTACTAAGATGCACTACTAGGGACTTCCGGTTATGGCTGCCGCGTAGAAGGACGTGCTTCCCTCTACTCTGCTCCTAAAAAAAATAAATCGGCAAATAACTCTCTCAGTTGGAACAAAAACTATCCCAGCGTTTGGGCGAGGACATGCCGGTAAAGCCTAAGGCTGGGAAATCAGATGGAGGAAAAACTGAACCGCCAAAACAGTCCAAATTAACGGACTTTCACGTCTGTGACGCAGCAGAGAAATCCCCAGAGATGGCAGAACAAGATAGCGGAGGAACGGTGACTGCTGACGACGGCACAGGTGCGGTGCTCGCTGCCATTAGTTCAATGAGAGCAGACTTCTCCACTAAACTTGACGGGATTATTGCAGCGATTGAAGGAATAAAAAAGGAATTAAGCGACTGTATGGAATGGGTGTCGCAGGTGGAGCTCCGAATTTCCAGTGCTGAGGATGACGTCACCGGCCTACAATTAAAGGTGCGCACATTGGAATTAAAAAATAAATGTCTGGAAGATAATATTCTGGATTTAGAATCTCGGTCGAGACGGAACAACCTGAGGCTAGTGGGTCTCCCGGAGAGAACGGAGGGTCTGGATCCATGTTCCTTTTTGGAAAAGTGGATCCCAGAAGCGCTGAACAACGCGGCGCTGCAGTCATCAGCCGTTCTGGAAAGCGCCCACAGAATTGGCCCACCGAGAGATAACAAGGCAGCACCGAGGACGGTGATTATGAAGTTCCTCAGCTACAGAGACAGGATGACGATCTCCAAAACGGCGCGAGCCAAAGGAGAAATTAAATACCAGGATCAACAGGTGCGGATCTATCCAGATTTGGCCACAGGAATCCAACAATTAAGGAAACAGTTCGACCCCGCCCGTAAAGAGCTGCGCAACCTTGGGATTCGTCATGGAGTGATTTATCCTGCAAGACTGTTGGTCACGTATAAGGGCAGAACCCACATCTTCAAGACCCCTGAGGAGGCGCAGGAGTTCATCAAGAAGATCCAAGAGGGAGACTGGTGGGAGCTAAGCATGAACAAAATATAAGGTAGAATATTTAAGCATTTGCACAGGCATCTGACTGATCTGAAGCATATAGCAAGTTTACAAAATATAGATTGTATTATATATTAAAAAAAAGGTGTACAAAGTTGCTATAAAATTTAGGAGTTAAGTTGGAAAACTACAGAAGAGAGTTAATGTTACGTCATTAAAAGCAGTAGAGTCAGGGTGATTGAGAGGAGAAAGAAAGAGTGGTTTTGACTGATCCTCGCGGGTGTGAAGCAGTCAATGGCTATAGCGGGAGAGGGAATTTTTTTTTTGATTTTGGGGGGATTACCACGAATGTGGGAAGGGGGAATTTGTTTGTGTGTAGTTTGTAGGATGAATGTTCAACCACTCATGTTTTTGCTTCTCTGTGTGAGCATGTTTACACTGCGAGGTAATCTCAAACTCCTTATTGATCATAGACCAAAGCGTTAATCTCAATTTAACCTCATGGAATTGCAGAGGTCTACAAAATTTAAAAAAACTTAAACAAGTTATGAATAAAATAAAAGACATGGGTTCAAAAATTGTGTTTTTACAAGAAACTCATCTAATAGAGGAGGATGTAAAAAGAATTAGGAGAAGATGGCAAGGAAGTGTATTCACCTCATCATTTTCATCCCGAGCCAGGGGAGTTATGACTCTCATACATAAATCAGTCCCATTTCAAGTGAAAAATGTAATTGGTGACAAATTTGGAAGATATCTAATCATTCAGGGATCTTTGTTATTAGAAAATATAAATTTGGTGAACTTATACGGTCCCAATATAGATGATCAAATTTTTTTTACTAATTTATTCCTTATTTTATCTTCACTTACAGGGCAACATATAATAGCAGGGGATTTTAATTGTACATTGAATCCCGGTATAGACAGATCAACAGGACTGGAATGTACGCACAATGGATGCAGGATGATCATTAATCATTTTATGAAAGAATTGAGATTGCTAGATATATGGAGAGAAATGAAACCACAAGTTAAAGCCTATTCTTGTTATTCTATTATCTACAAGACATTCTCACGTATTGACTATTTTTTGATCTCCACAGAATTAAGGTCCAAGATTCAAAACTGCTTCTATGATAATATTGTGATCTCTGATCATGCACCCTGCTGTCTAATATATGTAGATAAGAAATTGACAAAGGAACCAGGTAGGTGGCAATTTCAGCATAAATGGCTTCAGGATGAGGAATTTGTTAAGTATATAGAAAAACAGATAGATGAGTTCTTTGATATCAATACTACACAAACATCAGCATGTATAAAGTGGGAGGCTTTCAAAGCTTTTATTAGGGGGCATATTATTAGTTATACAGGTTCAAAATCTAAGAAGACTCGAGAGGAGAGAGTCCAATTGGAACATAAAATAAAAATTCTTCAAGAAAAAGTGTATGCAGGAAGTGACCCAAAGTTAGAGAACGAATTACTGATTCTGAGAGCTGAATATGACAAAAAATCAGCGAATAGAGCTGCCTCTAGTCTTCTAAGATTGAAGCAATCTTTTTATGAACAAGGTGAAAAATCAGGGAAATTATTGGCATGGCAGATTAAACAATTAGAATTTAAAACACCAATTACCAGTATTACAAGTAACGGACAGCCAGTTGTAGATCCTTTAGAAATTAATAGTGCCTTTAGAGATTATTATGAAAAATTATATAATACAAAAAATGAAACTGACTTAACAAAACTAAATGGGTTTTTGGACGGATTATCTATACCGTGTATTCCAAATGAAAACAGGGAGATACTGGAGTCTAAAATTAGTCAAGAAGAAGTTGGGCTAGCCATTGACGATATGAAATCAGGAAAAAGTGCAGGACCAGATGGTCTTCCAGTTGACCTCTATAAAAAATTTAAGAATAAATTAATAAAACCATTTTTGGAAATGGTTTTAGAAGCATTTCAAAATAGTAATTTACCACCATACATGAATAATGCCTTAATTGTACTGTTGCCAAAACCAGGTAAACCCTCTAATAAATGTGCAAATATGAGACCAATAAGCCTATTAAATGCTGACCTTAAGATAATCTGTAAAATTTTAGCAAGACGACTACAAGAAATATTACCAAATATTATTAACCGAGATCAGAATGGCTTTATAAAGGGAAGACAAGGCTTCCATAATGTAAGAAGACTATTTAATATTATCTATTCTAATAAAGAAGCACCAGATACAGCTCTCCTATCATTGGATGCCGAAAAGGCCTTTGATAGGGTCAAATGGCCCTTTCTTTTTGACGGTTTGGAATTGGAAATAATTTCATAAAATGGGTTCAGATAATATACAATAATGCTACAGCACACTTCCGGTTATGGCTGCCACGTAGGACGGACGTGTCTCGCTCTGCTCTGCTCCTGGAAAAAAAAAAAATCGGCAAATAACTCTCTCATTTGGGACAGAACGTATCCCAGCATTTGGGCGAGGATATGTCGGCGAAGCCTAAGGCCGGAAAACCAGGAAAAGGAAAAAGCGAGCCGCCGAAACAGTCCAAATTAACGGACTTTCAGGTCTGTGACGCAGCAAACAAAACTCCATATATGGCGGAGGAGGCTGGCAACGGTGCGATATCTGCGGGGAATGGCGCAGATGCGCTGATGGCTGCCATGAGTTCAATGAGAGCGGACTTTTCCTCTAGATTTGATGGGATTATGACAGCGTTGGAAGGAATAAGAAAGGAATTGGGTGACTGTGTAGAACGAACGGCGCAGATGGAGCTCCGTCTCGCTAGTGCTGAAGATGACGTCACCCGTCTTCAATTAAAGGTGCGCACTTTGGAAAAAAAAAATAAATCTCTGGAAGATAATATTTTGGATTTGGAATCTCGGTCGAGACAGAATAATTTGAGGCTGGTGGGTCTTCCAGAGGAATCAGAAGGTCGGGACGTATGTTCCTTTCTGGAAAAGTGGATTCCGGAGGTGCTGGGCAGCGAGGAGTTGCAATCAGCAGTGATTCTGGAAAAAGCACATCGTATTGGCCCACGGAGAGATAAGGGACCGCCGAGGACCTTAATTATGAAGTTTCTTAGCAACAGAGACAGGATGAAGATCTTCAACGCTGCACGAGCTAAAAAAGGAGAGATTAAACACCAGGACCAGCAGGTGCGGTTCTACCCAGATTTGGCCACAGGAATCCAGCAATTGAGGAAGCAGTTTGATCCCGTACGTAAGGAGCTGCGCAACGTTGGGATTCGTCATGGTGTAATCTATCCTGCGAGACTGCTGACCACGTATGAGGGCAGAACCCACATCTTCAAGACCCCAGAGGAGGCGCAGGAGTTCATCAAGAAGATCAAAGAAGAAGAAGAGACTGGTGGGAGCTAAGCATGAACAAAATATAAGGTAGAATAATTAAGCATTTGCACAGGCATCTGACTGACTTGACGTAAATAGTAAGTTTACAAAATATAGATTGTATTATATATTAAAAAAACAAAACAAAAACAAAACAAACAAACAAAAAAAAACTATGATGTACAAAGTTGTTAAAAATTTTGGAGTTAAGTTGGAAAACTACAGAGGAGAGTTAATGTTACGTCATTAAAAGCAGTAGAGTTAGGGTGATTGGGAGGATGAAGAAGGAGTGGCTTAGGCTGTTCCCCGTGGGTGTGGAACGGTCGATGGCTATATCGGGAGACAGAATTTTTCTTTTGATTTTGGGGGGTTTGCCACAAGTGTGGGAAGGGGAAATTTGTTTGTGTGTAGTTTGTAGGATGAATGTTCAACCACTTATGTTTTTGCTTCTCTGTATGAGCATGTTTACACTGCAAGGTAATCCCAAACTCTCTATTGATCATGGACCAAAGTGTTAATCTTAATTTAACTTCATGGAATTGCAGAGGTCTACAAAATTTAAAAAAACTTAAACAAGTTATGAATAAAATAAAGGACATGGGTTCAAGAATTGTGTTTTTACAAGAAACTCATCTGATAGAGGAGGATGTTAAAAGAATTAGGAGTAGATGGCAGGGAAGTGTATTCACCTCTTCATTTTCATCCCGAGCCAGGGGAGTTATGACTCTCATACATAAATCAGTTCCTTTTCAAGTGAAAAATGTGATTGGAGACAAATTTGGAAGATATGTAATCATTCAAGGTTCTTTGCTATTAGAAAATATAAATCTTGTGAACTTATATGGTCCCAATATAGATGATCAGAAGTTCTTTGCTAATTTATTTCTCATCTTATCATCACTTACAGGGCAACATATAATAGCAGGGGATTTTAATTGTACATTGAATCCAGGTGTGGATAGATCAACAGGACTGGATTGTACGCACATTGGATGTAGGATGACTATTAATCATTTTATGAAAGAATTGAGATTGTTAGATATATGGAGAGAAATGAAACCACAAGTTAAAGCCTATTCTTGTTATTCCAGTACCTACAAGACATTCTCACGTATTGATTATTTTTAGATTTCCACAGAATTAAGGTCCAAGACTCAAAACTGCTTTTATGATAACATCGTGATCTCTGATCATGCACCCTGTTGTCTAATATATGTAGATAAAAAATTGACAAAGGAATCAGGTAGATGGCAATTTCAGCATAAATGGCTTCAGGATGAGGAATTTGTCAAGTATATAGAAAAACAGATAGACGAGTTCTTTGACTTCAATACTACACAAACATCAGCATGTGTAAAGTGGGAGGCTTTCAAAGCTTTTATTAGGGGACATATTATTAGTTATACAGGATCAAAATCTAAGAAGACTCGAGAGGAGAGAGCTAAATTGGAACATAAAATAAAAAGTCTTCAGGAAAAAGTGTATGCAGGAAGTGACCCAAGGTTGGAGAATGAATTACTGATTTTGAGAGCTGAATACGACAAAAAATCAGCGAATAGAGCTGCCTCGAGTCTTCTAAGATTGAAACAATCTTTTTATGAACAAGGTGAAAAATCAGGAAAATTATTAGCATGGCAGATTAAACAATTGGAAATTAAAACACCAATAACCAGTATTATAAGTAATGGACAGGTAGTTATAGATCCTTTAGAAATTAATAGAGCCTTTAGAGATTACTATGAAAAATTATATGATACCAAAAATGAACCTGATTTAACAAAACTAAATGGGTTTTTGAACAAACTATCTATACCGTGTATTCCAAATGAAAACAGGGAGATATTGGAGTCTAAAATTAGTCAAGAAGAAGTTGGGCTAGCCATTGATAATATGAAATCAGGAAAAAGTGCAGGACCAGATGGTCTTCCAGTTGACCTTTATAAAAAATTTAAGAATAAATTAATAAAACCTTTTTTGGAAATGGTTTTAGAAGCATTTCAAAATAATAATTTACCATCATACATAAATAATGCCTTAATTATACTGCTGCCAAAACCAGGTAAGCCCTCTAATAAATGTGAAAATATGAGACCAATAAGCCTATTAAACGCCGACCTTAAGATAATCTGTAAAATTTTAGCAAGACGAATACAAGAAATTTTACCAAATATTATTAATCGAGATCAGAATGGCTTTATAAAGGGTAGACAAGGCTTCCATAATGTAAGAAGACTATTTAATATTATTTATTTTAATAAAGAAGCACCGGATACAGCTCTCCTATCATTGGACGCCGAAAAAGCCTTTGATAGAGTTGAATGGCCCTTTCTTTTTGAAGTCCTACAAAGGTTTGGACTTGGAAATAATTTCATAAAATGGGTTCAAATAATATACAATAATGCTACAGCAGAAATCCTAACAAATAACAATATTTCAAAACCAATAAAAATCAATAGAGGATGTCGACAAGGCTGTCCACTTTCACCTTTACTGTTTACTATGGCAATTGAACCTTTAGCGATAGCGATACGTTTACATTCACAAATATATGGAATTAAAGTTGGACCAACAGAACATAAAATCTCCCTGTACGCCGATGATATAATTTTTTTTATGTCGAATCTAAAAAAATCAATTCCAACCTTGTTGAATTTAATAAAGAATTTTGGGGAAATATCAGGATATAAAATAAATAAAACTAAATCTTCAATATTAATGCTAAATGAGACCCAGAGAAATTACCCAGCCCCTGAGGTAAATCAATTCAATGTTGTAAATCAGTTTAAATATTTAGGAATCCAAATTATGCCTAAGCTAGAATCAGTCGCCAGCGTCAACTATGAAGCCTTAATGTCAGATATCAATGAGTTAACTCAGAGATGGATGTCACTACCAATGTCGATGATCGGGAGAATCAATATACTTAAAAGTAATATTTTACCTAAAATACTTTATTTATTTCAATACATTCCCTTATCACCACCTTTAGATCTATTCTCAAGAATAAAAAAAAAAGTTAGTGGAATTTATATGGAACAACAGGAGGGCTAGATTACGTTTGTCTTTATTATATTTACCATTTGATCGTGGAGGTCTGAAATGTCCAAATTTTATGTTGTATTATTGGTCGGCACAACTGAGGTCTATGACATATTATTTTTCATCAAATGATCTCCCTCACTGGACTGAAATGGAATCATACAATTTACCTTTACCTCTTCCCATATTCATATACTCAGATTCGGCAAAAAAATTACAAAAACAAGTTAAAAATCCATTTGTAAAGCATATGATCAAAATATGGTGTGAAGCTAAAAACTATTTAAAAGAACCACAGTTATTGTCACAATTTAGTCCAATATGGGGTAATCAATATTTTAAACCAGGGAGAGCGGACGCTGTATTTAAAGTATGGAATTTAAAAGGGATACAAAAGATTCAGGATTTATATTTGCCATGTGCAGACAACATAATGTCTTTTGAAGAGCTGAGGATCAAATTTAATCTCAATAGAACACATTTTTTTAAATATCTTCAACTTAGAAACTTTATTCGATCAAATCAAAATAAAGCTCTCACTCGACCTATTTATTCATCCTTGGAAAAAATGATGATGAAAGATAGTAAAAGAAAGGGTATTATTTCAGAGTTTTATAACTCATTGACACTATCTTCAAGTGAAAATTCACTGAAAAGATTAAACTACTGGAAAGAAGATCTGCAAATTGAAATTTCAGAGGAACAATGGGAATTGGCTTGTACAGAAGCTCAAACCAAATCAATAAATGCACGCCTTAAATTGATACATTTCAAATGGTTAATGCGGATGTATGTTACACCGGAGGAGTTAAATAGATATAACAAAAATATACCAGATACATGCACAAAATGCATGGAAAGTAAAGGAACCCTATTTCATTGTTTATGGGAATGTAGATTAATAAGAATGTTTTGGGAAGAGGTGAGGGTAACAATTGAAAAAATAATCTCAAAACAAATCATATTGAATCCTAAACTGTTTTTGTTGGGTCTGTACCCAGAAAAGCATAATTTTAATAAAAGTGAAAGAACATTCATAGACCTCAGTTTGCTTAATGCCAAAAAATATATTGCACTATTATGGAAAAAGACTCAGAGACCAGATGTGACTCAGTGGTTAAGACAGATGTTAACAAACCTTCCATTAGAAAGAATAACATATATACTGAAATCAAAGGAAATTGTGTTTGAGAATATATGGAGACCTTTTATTGATTATGTAAAAAATTTAAACATAACTCTTGAAGAAGAAGGTGAATGATGTGTGTGGACCTTGTAAATTCCAAACTGGTGAACATAATTTGTATACTTATGTATTGGATTGTCTAGACTAAACAGAGGAGCATTGTTGAAGACTTGATTTTGTTGGTGGTTGTTGGTGTTTTTAGTGCATTTTTTTTTTTTTTGTAGTACTTTAGTGTTAGTGTTTGATTGTTTGTATCATGTTTGTTAAAAAAAAAAAGGTTCAATAAAGATATTGTGGAAAAAAAAAATAATGCTACAGCAGAAATCTTAACAAACAGCAATATTTCAAACTCAATAAATATCAACAGGGGATGTCGACAAGGCTGCCCACTTTCACCTTTATTGTTTACTATGGCAATTGAACCTTTAGCGATGGCAGTACGTTTACATCCACAAATATATGGAATTAAAGTAGGACCAACAGAACATAAAATCTCCCTGTATGCCGATGACATAATTTTGTTTATGTCGAATCTTAAAAAATCAATTCCGACTTTGTTGAATTTAATAAAGAATTTTGGGGAAATATCAGGATATAAAATAAATAAAACTAAATCTTCAATATTAATGCTAAATGAGACCCGGAGAAATCACCCAGCTCCTGAGGTAAATCAATTCAATGTTGTAAATCAGTTTAAATATTTAGGAATCCAAATTGTGCCTAAGCTAGAATTAGTCGCCAGTATCAACTATGAAGCCTTAATGACAGACATTAATGAGTTACTTCAGAGATGGATGTCATTACCAATGTCGATGATCGGGAGAATCAATATACTTAAAAGTAATATCTTACCCAAAATACTTTATTTATTTCAATACATTCCTTTACCACCACCTTCAGATCTATTCTCAAGAATTAAAAAAAAAGTTAGTGGAATTTTTATGGAACAATAGGAAGGCTAGATTACGTCTGTCCTTACTATATTTACCATTTGATCGTGGAGGTCTGAAATGTCCAAACTTTATGTTGTATTACTGGTCAGCACAACTGAGGTCTATGACATATTATTTTTCATCAAATGATCTCCCTCACTGGACTGAAATGGAATCATACAATTTACCTTTACCTCTTCCCATATTCATATACTCAGACTCGGCTAAAAAATTACAGAAACAAGTTAAAAATCCATTTATAAAGCATATGATCAAAATATGGTGTGAAACCACAAAATATTTAAAAGAACCACACTTACTGTCACAATTTAGCCCAATATGGGGTAATCAATATTTTAAACCAGGGAGAGCGGATGCTGTATTTAAAGTATGGAATTTAAAAGGGATTCAAAAGATTCAAGACTTATATCTGTCATGTTCAGATAACATAATGTCTTTTGAAGAACTGATGATCAAATTTAATCTTAATAGAACACATTTTTTTAAATATCTTCAGCTTAGGAACTTTATTCGATCAAATCAAAATAATGCTCTCATCCGACCTACTTATTCATCCTTGGAAAAAATTTTGATGAAAGATAGTAAGAGAAAGGGTATTATTTCAGAGTTTTATAACTCATTGACACTATTCTCAAGTGAAAACAAACAGAAAAGATTGAATTATTGGAAAGAAGACCTGCAAACTGAAATCTCAGAGGAACAATGGGAATTGGCTTGTACAGAAGTTCAAACCAAATCAATAAATGTACGTCTTAAATTGATACATTTTAAATGGTTAATGCGGATGTATGTTACACCAGTGGAGCTAAATAGATATAACAAAAACATACCAGATACGTGCACAAAATGTATGGAAAGTAAAGGAACCCTATTTCATTGTTTATGGGAATGTAGAAAAATTAGAATGTTTTGGGAAGAGGTGAGGGTAACAATTGAAAAAATAATTTCAAAACAAATCATATTGAATCCTAAATTGTTTTTGTTGGGTCTGTATCCAGAAAAGCATAACTTTAATAAGAGTGAAGGAGCATTCATAGACCTCAGTTTGCTTAACGCCAAAAAATGTATTGCACTACTGTGGAAAAAGACTCATAGACCAGATGTGACTCAGTGGTTAAGACAGATGTTAACAAACCTTCCACTAGAAAGAATAACATACATACTGAAATCAAAAGAAATTGTGTTTGAGAATATATGGAGACCTTTCATTGATTATGTAAAGAATTTAAACATAACTCTTGAAGAAGAAGGTGAATGATGTGTGTGGACCTTGTAAATTCCAAACTGGTGAATGTATAATATGTATACTTATGTAATGGATTGCCTAGACTAAACAGAGGAGCATTGTTGAAGACCTGTCTTTGTTACTGGTTGTTGGTGTTTTTTTAGTACAATTTTTTTTTAATTACTTTAGTGTTAGTGTTTGATTGTTTGTGTTGTGTTTGTAAAAAAGGTTCAATAAAAAATATTGTGGAAAAAAAAGATGCACTACTAGACTGTTTTAACAGGAAAATAAATTGTGAATGTTCAACATCTGCTGCATGTTGAACATTATCACAGTACCCTGGCAGTCCAGGCATGCCCAGTACAATCTGGGCTCCCTCTGTTGTCTGTTACCACAGTGGGAACTTGAGTCGGGTCTGCTTTCCCATCTAGCAGCGGGTTGAAGGCAGTGGGGATGGGTTTTTGCACTCGTGTAGTTCTTCCTTGCTCCGGACCGTTTCTCTGCCCTGCTGATTTGAAGCAGGCTGGTGACTCTTCAAGCTTGCATGCTATTGGAACTTGTTGTGGCTCTCCAACGTAACTCTGCACAGCGCATGTGCTCTGGGGGCTTGGCATCTTCTGCTTTTTCATTAGTTCCAGTTGAAAGGCGGCAATGGGTGACCGCGTGTGCCAACGCCTGGACGGCAACGCCACCATATTTCATAGAATACAGTAAGCTCCCATTGAAAAGGACTGCTGAGTTATCAATTAATTGACAACTAATTTAATTTAGTTGACTAAATTTTTATCGACAATGAATCGAAATTCAATCAATCATTAACATCCCTAATGCAGACCCATCTGAGGAACATTGAGTGTGAGGGATTCCCCTGAACTGTGGATGAACAAGCCGTCAGGCCACAGACTTGGGGCCAACAATTCAGCTTCACCAGTGAGCTAAAAATAATAATAAACTGTGCATACTGATTTTTCCAGCTTTAAGCCACACAGTATTTTTTTGAATGACTCATGTAGACTAGAACAGAATAGAACTTTATTTGCCATTGTCACATGAACAATGAAATTTAAAATGCCAACAAGTCGGAACATCATTCATAAATATGTAGGCTCAATATACAAAAAATGTATAAAAACAAGCATAAGCATACACACATACACACATACAGTCCACACAATGCACACATACAATCACACATTTCTGCCATTGCACAGTCCCTATATACACCTTCAGCATCCAACTGCTTTATACTGCATTAATTATATTTATTGCAGTCGGAAAAAAAAAAAACAGTTTCTGACTCTGCTTGTCCTTACTTTGATTGATCTGTATCATCTGTCTGATGGCAGCAGTTCAGACAGGGAGTGGCCAGGGTGGGAAGTATCCTTTATTACATTCTGAGCTTTTTTGAGACAACGGGAACTGTGTAGGTCTTCCAGTGTGGGGAGAGGGCATCCAACGATCTTCTGAGCCATCCTAATGACTTTCTGGAGTGTTTTTCTCTGAGCTGCTGTACAGCTGATGTACCACACACACATAAAGTGTTATTAAACTCTCAATGGTGCATCAATAAAAGGACACCAGCAGTCTCTGGGTGATGTTGTTCTTCCTGAGGACCCTCAGGAAATACAGTCTTTGCTAGGCCTTTTTCAGCAGCTCAGTGGTATTTGCACTCCAGGTCAGGCCTTCCTCAATGTGGACTCCCAAAAAGCAGAAGTCCGACACCCTCTTCACACAATCCCCACTGATAATTAACGGTGGAATGCCCGTTTTCTTCCTCCTGTAGTCTATTATAAGCGCCTTGGTCTTTGAGATGTTAAGGAGCAGATTATTTTCTCTGCTCCACACCATCAGACACTCCACCTCATCCCTGTAGGCAGACTCATCCCCGCCAGAGATGAACCCCACCACTGTGGTGTCATCATCAAACTTCACAATGGCATTGCTATAGTGTGCATGGGTACAGTCATATGTATAGAGAGTATAGAGCAAGGGACTCAGCACACAGCCCTGGGGAGAGCCAATGCTGAGGCTGAGGGTCATCGATGTATAATGGCCCACTCTAACCCTCTGGCTGCAACCTGTCAGGAAACTGCTGATCCACATACAGATGGAGTGTGAGAACCCCAGGTCTTCCAGTTTAGCCACCAGTTTGTGTGGAAGAATGGTATTGAATGCAGAACTGTAGTCCACAAATAGCATCCATACATAGCTCTTCTTAGTTCTTCTCTCTTCTTAGGAGCTTAGTTCTAAGGCAAAGCTGTCGATTTACCAGTCAATCTACGTTCCTACTCTCACCTATGGTCACGAGCTTTGGGTAATGACCGAAAGAACGAGATCGCGGATACAAGCGGCTGAAATGAGCTTTCTCCGTAGGATTGCTGGACTCACCCTCAGAGATAGGGTGAGGAGCTCAGTCATCCGGGAGAGGCTCAGAGTAGAACCGCTGCTCCTCCACATTGAAAGGAGTCAGTTGAGGTGGTATGGGCATCTGATTAGGATGCCTCCTGGACGCCTCCCACTTGAGGTGTTTCAGGCACGTCCCACTGGGAGGAGACCCCGGGGCAGACCCAGGACTCGGTGGAGAGACTATGTCTCCCAGCTAGTCTGGGAACGCCTTGGTATCCCCTCTGAAGAGCTGGAGCAGGTGGCTGGGGAGAGGGAAGTCTGGGCTTCTCTGCTTGAACTGCTGCCTCCGCGACCCGGACCTCCGGAAAAGCGGTAGAAGATGGATGGATGGATGGATGGATGGACATAGCTCTTCTGCTGCTCCAGATGGGACAATGCAGCATGGAGGGCTATAGCTACAGTATCCTCTGTGAATCAGTTCATTCTGTAAGCAAACTGGTAAGAATCAAAACTTCGAGACAGACGTGATGTGATGTGAGCCCGAACCAGTTTTTCAAAACATTTCATCACCACTGGAGTGAGTGTGACTGGCCGATAGTCATTTAAGCTAGAAATGTGGGATTTCTTGGGCAGGGGGACTATGGTGGAGGATTTCAGACAGGGTGGTACAAAGGACTGAGCTAAGGGCTGATTGAAAATCCTGGTAAGAACTCCAGCCAGCTGATCAGCGCAGTCCCTCAGTAAGCATCCAGGAATGCCATCGGGTCCAGCAGACTTCCTTGGATTAACGGCCCACAGCGTACAGTTACAGTATGTACAGTTACTGTACAGTTATATCATATGCATCTAAACAAGTAACACAACAATTATACTTTGAAACAGACTCTTTATCCAGATGGTTTAGGTGAAAAGGTATATGGCCCTTTGCTATTAAAAAATTTATAACTTCAAGCCTAAAACTGAGATTTTGCTATTCAGTTCAATTAAATTCAATTCCTCTTCATTTATGTAGCACCTAATCACAACAAAAAGTAATCTTAAGGAACTAGTTACTATCCATCCATCCATCTATCCATCCAGCTTCTTCTGCTTACCATATGACCCATATGACTCCATTGGGTACACTGGGTCCTTGATGTACCATACTTCATAGGGATCTACTGGACCGCTCTTGGTCTGGCTCTTCACTCAGAACCAACTTGCATTGGGAGACCACACCAGAGGCAGGTTGCCCCCAACAACATAGCTCTTGAGATTATTAGGGCAAATCCCTCCACCACAATAAGGTGACAATCCACGGAGGGATAGGTACAGGAAGAAACTTTGGACAGAACCAGGCAAGTTGTGGATAAACTAAGACTTTTACAGGGAAAATAGTTCTTTGAATTGTGACTACGACCCTCAACTACACTCACTTTATTGCTGTATTTCATAAACATTTCACCTGAATTTAATTGTAGTGAAGGAAAATAAGATATATTTACTGTACTAAATGTGTACTACTATGTGTACTGTAAAGAATACAAGACCCACTCAATTATAAATAGACCAAGCTCTCACTGAGCTCATTTTATTTATAAAAGAATAAGCAACCTAAAGTTCATTCCCTGCTAAACAATAGATGGTCTAAATTTACTGTGAAGCTGGTTTTCTCCTTTGAGCCCAGAGTGAGCAGCAGCTATAATCCTCTGTTCAGCTTTGCCATTTTACTGCCTGAATCTGTTTCTTTATATAGGACCTGGGAGTTGGAGGGTAAGCAAAGAGCACTACTCTGTAGTTTCATTTAATTACCTCCCTTTCTATGGTGTCTCTTATCAGACTCTGTTGTGTCTATTAGTATATGACTACCAGCTTTTAATCTGGATGCAGCTTTGCATTTTTGTAACAGAAAACTTTAGTTCAAAGCACAATGCTGTATCAATTTCTAGTAGTCATTTCTATGCTAAGATAGTTTAGTTTCACTTCCGGTTATGGCTGCCACGTAGGACGGACGTGTCTCGCTCTGCTCTGCTCCTGGAGAAAAAAAATCGGCAAATAACTCTCTCATTTGGGACAGAACGTATCTCAGCATTTGGGCGAGGATATGTCGGCGAAGCCTAAGGCTGGAAAACCAGGAAAAGGAAAAAGCGAGCCGCCGAAACAGTCCAAATTAACGGACTTTCAGGTCTGTGACGCAGCAAACAAAACTCCATATATGGCGGAGGAGGCTGGCAACGGTGCGATGTCTGCGCGGGGAGGCGCAGATGCGCTGATGGCTGCCATGAGTTCAATGAGAGCGAACTTTTCCTCTAGATTTGATGGGATTATGACAGCGTTGGAAGGAATAAGAAAGGAATTGGGTGACTGTGTAGAACGAACGGCGCAGATGGAGCTCCGTCTCGCTAGTGCTGAAGATGACGTCACCCGTCTTCAATTAAAGGTGCGCACTTTGGAAAAAAAAAAATAAATCTCTGGAAGATAATATTTTGGATTTGGAATCTCGGTCGAGACAGAATAATTTGAGGCTGGTGGGTCTTCCAGAGGAATCAGAAGGTCGGGACGTATGTTCCTTTCTGGAAAAGTGGATTCCGGAGGTGCTGGGCAGCGAGGAGTTGCAATCAGCAGTGGTTCTGGAAAAAGCACATCGTATTGGCCCACGGAGAGATAAGGGACCGCCGAGGACCTTAATTATGAAGTTTCTTAGCAACAGAGACAGGATGAAGATCTTCAACGCTGCACGTGCTAAAGGAGAGATTAAACACCAGGACCAGCAGGTGCGGTTCTACCCAGATTTGGCCACAGGAATCCAGCAATTGAGGAAGCAGTTTGATCCCGTACGTAAGGAGCTGCGCAACCTTGGGATTCGTCATGGTGTAATCTATCCTGCGAGACTGCTGACCACGTATGAGGGCAGAACCCACATCTTCAAGACCCCAGAGGAGGCGCAGGAGTTCATCAAGAAGATCAAAGAAGAAGAGACTGGTGGGAGCTAAGCATGAACAAAATATAAGGTAGAATAATTAAGCATTTGCACAGGCATCTGACTGACTTGAAGTAAATAGTAAGTTTACAAAATATAGATTGTATTATATATTAAAAAAACAAAACAAAAACAAAACAAACAAAAAAAACAAAAAACTATGATGTACAAAGTTGTTAAAAATTTTGGAGTTAAGTTGGAAAACTACAGAGGAGAGTTAATGTTACGTCATTAAAAGCAGTAGAGTTGGGGTGATTGGGAGGATGAAGAAGGAGTGGCTTAGGCTGTTCCCCGTGGGTGTGGAGCGGTCGATGGCTATATCGGGAGACAGAATTTTTCTTTTGATTTTGGGGGGTTTGCCACAAGTGTGGGAAGGGGAAAGTTGTTTGTGTGTAGTTTGTAGGATGAATGTTCAACCACTCATGTTTTTGCTTCTCTGTATGAGCATGTTTACACTGCAAGGTAATCCCAAACTCTCTATTGATCATGGACCAAAGTGTTAATCTTAATTTAACTTCATGGAATTGCAGAGGTCTACAAAATTTAAAAAAACTTAAACAAGTTATGAATAAAATAAAGGACATGGGTTCAAGAATTGTGTTTTTACAAGAAACTCATCTGATAGAGGAGGATGTTAAAAGAATTAGGAGTAGATGGCAGGGAAGTGTATTCACCTCTTCATTTTCATCCCGAGCCAGGGGAGTTATGACTCTCATACATAAATCAGTTCCTTTTCAAGTGAAAAATGTAATTGGAGACAAATTTGGAAGATATGTAATCATTCAAGGTTCTTTGCTATTAGAAAATATAAATCTTGTGAACTTATATGGTCCCAATATAGATGATCAGAAGTTCTTTGCTAATTTATTTCTCATCTTATCATCACTTACAGGGCAACATATAATAGCAGGGGATTTTAATTGTACATTGAATCCAGGTGTGGATAGATCAACAGGACTGGATTGTACGCACATTGGATGTAGGATGACTATTAATCATTTTATGAAAGAATTGAGATTGTTAGATATATGGAGAGAAATGAAACCACAAGTTAAAGCCTATTCTTGTTATTCCAGTACCTACAAGACATTCTCACGTATTGATTATTTTCTGATTTCCACAGAATTAAGGTCCAAGATTCAAAACTGCTTTTATGATAACATCGTGATCTCTGATCATGCACCCTGTTGTCTAATATATGTAGATAAAAAATTGACAAAGGAATCAGGCAGATGGCAATTTCAGCATAAATGGCTTCAGGATGAGGAATTTGTCAAGTATATAGAAAAACAGATAGACGAGTTCTTTGACATCAATACTACACAAACATCAGCATGTGTAAAGTGGGAGGCTTTCAAAGCTTTTATTAGGGGACATATTATTAGTTATACAGGATCAAAATCTAAGAAGACTCGAGAGGAGAGAGCTAAATTGGAACATAAAATAAAAAGTCTTCAGGAAAAAGTGTATGCAGGAAGTGACCCAAGGTTGGAGAATGAATTACTGATTTTGAGAGCTGAATACGACAAAAAATCAGCGAATAGAGCTGCCTCGAGTCTTCTAAGATTGAAACAATCTTTTTATGAACAAGGTGAAAAATCAGGAAAATTATTAGCATGGCAGATTAAACAATTGGAAATTAAAACACCAATAACCAGTATTATAAGTAATGGACAGGTAGTTATAGATCCTTTAGAAATTAATAGAGCCTTTAGAGATTACTATGAAAAATTATATGATACCAAAAATGAACCTGATTTAACAAAACTAAATGGGTTTTTGAACAAACTATCTATACCGTGTATTCCAAATGAAAACAGGGAGATATTGGAGTCTAAAATTAGTCAAGAAGAAGTTGGGCTAGCCATTGATAATATGAAATCAGGAAAAAGTGCAGGACCAGATGGTCTTCCAGTTGACCTTTATAAAAAATTTAAGAATAAATTAATAAAACCTTTTTTGGAAATGGTTTTAGAAGCATTTCAAAATAATAATTTACCATCATACATAAATAATGCCTTAATTATACTGCTGCCAAAACCAGGTAAGCCCTCTAATAAATGTGAAAATATGAGACCAATAAGCCTATTAAACGCCGACCTTAAGATAATCTGTAAAATTTTAGCAAGACGAATACAAGAAATTTTACCAAATATTATTAATCGAGATCAGAATGGCTTTATAAAGGGTAGACAAGGCTTCCATAATGTAAGAAGACTATTTAATATTATTTATTTTAATAAAGAAGCACCGGATACAGCTCTCCTATCATTGGACGCCGAAAAGGCCTTTGATAGAGTTGAATGGCCCTTTCTTTTTGAAGTCCTACAAAGGTTTGGACTTGGAAATAATTTCATAAAATGGGTTCAAATAATATACAATAATGCTACAGCAGAAATCCTAACAAATAACAATATTTCAAAACCAATAAAAATCAATAGAGGATGTCGACAAGGCTGTCCACTTTCACCTTTACTGTTTACTATGGCAATTGAACCTTTAGCGATAGCGATACGTTTACATTCACAAATATATGGAATTAAAGTTGGACCAACAGAACATAAAATCTCCCTGTACGCCGATGATATAATTTTGTTTATGTCGAATCTAAAAAAATCAATTCCAACCTTGTTGAATTTAATAAAGAATTTTGGGGAAATATCAGGATATAAAATAAATAAAACTAAATCTTCAATATTAATGCTAAATGAGACCCAGAGAAATTACCCAGCCCCTGAGGTAAATCAATTCAATGTTGTAAATCAGTTTAAATATTTAGGAATCCAAATTATGCCTAAGCTAGAATCAGTCGCCAGTGTCAACTATGAAGCCTTAATGTCAGATATCAATGAGTTAACTCAGAGATGGATGTCACTACCAATGTCGATGATCGGGAGAATCAATATACTTAAAAGTAATATTTTACCTAAAATACTTTATTTATTTCAATACATTCCCTTATCACCACCTTTAGATCTATTCTCAAGAATAAAAAAAAAGTTAGTGGAATTTATATGGAACAACAGGAGGGCTAGATTACGTTTGTCTTTATTATATTTACCATTTGATCGTGGAGGTCTGAAATGTCCAAATTTTATGTTGTATTATTGGTCGGCACAACTGAGGTCTATGACATATTATTTTTCATCAAATGATCTCCCTCACTGGACTGAAATGGAATCATACAATTTACCTTTACCTCTTCCCATATTCATATACTCAGATTCGGCAAAAAAATTACAAAAACAAGTTAAAAATCCATTTGTAAAGCATATGATCAAAATATGGTGTGAAGCTAAAAACTATTTAAAAGAACCACAGTTATTGTCACAATTTAGTCCAATATGGGGTAATCAATATTTTAAACCAGGGAGAGCGGACGCTGTATTTAAAGTATGGAATTTAAAAGGGATACAAAAGATTCAGGATTTATATTTGCCATGTGCAGACAACATAATGTCTTTTGAAGAGCTGAGGATCAAATTTAATCTCAATAGAACACATTTTTTTTAAATATCTTCAACTTAGAAACTTTATTCGATCAAATCAAAATAAAGCTCTCACTCGACCTATTTATTCATCCTTGGAAAAAATGATGATGAAAGATAGTAAAAGAAAGGGTATTATTTCAGAGTTTTATAACTCATTGACACTATCTTCAAGTGAAAATTCACTGAAAAGATTAAACTACTGGAAAGAAGATCTGCAAATTGAAATTTCAGAGGAACAATGGGAATTGGCTTGTACAGAAGCTCAAACCAAATCAATAAATGCACGCCTTAAATTGATACATTTCAAATGGTTAATGCGGATGTATGTTACACCGGAGGAGTTAAATAGATACAACAAAAATATACCAGATACATGCACAAAATGCATGGAAAGTAAAGGAACCCTATTTCATTGTTTATGGGAATGTAGATTAATAAGAATGTTTTGGGAAGAGGTGAGGATAACAATTGAAAAAATAATCTCAAAACAAATCATATTGAATCCTAAACTGTTTTTGTTGGGTCTGTACCCAGAAAAGCATAATTTTAATAAAAGTGAAAGAACATTCATAGACCTCAGTTTGCTTAATGCCAAAAAATGTATTGCACTATTATGGAAAAAGACTCATAGACCAGATGTGACTCAGTGGTTAAGACAGATGTTAACAAACCTTCCATTAGAAAGAATAACATATATACTGAAATCAAAGGAAATTGTGTTTGAGAATATATGGAGACCTTTTATTGATTATGTAAAAAATTTAAACATAACTCTTGAAGAAGAAGGTGAATGATGTGTGTGGACCTTGTAAATTCCAAACTGGTGAACATAATATGTATACTTATGTATTGGATTGTCTAGACTAAACAGAGGAGCATTGTTGAAGACTTGATTTTGTTGGTGGTTGTTGGTGTTTTTAGTGCATTTTTTTTTTTTGTAGTACTTTAGTGTTAGTGTTTGATTGTTTGTATCATGTTTGTTAAAAAAAAAAAAGGTTCAATAAAGATATTGTGGAAAAAAAAAAAGATAGTTTAGTTTTGTAAACTAACCCCAAATATCTATATGGTGAAGATCCTTCAGATGCCAACATCCTCATTATTAATAACAACGATAATTTGCATTTTATCAAAAAAATTCCAGAGCGTTCCTCCTCCCCTGCACATATATAACACACTATCATTCACACACTGTCTTCCCGTCTCTCTCACACCAGTGGGGCTCTTTTCAAACACAGGGCCACTCAACTCATAATAACCTCATCATCATTATCTCACAGCTGGCCTTCAGCACTGCACTTGTTCCCCAGTTAAGTCTCATTTCCTGCTCTCCTGCTTTCATAATGCTCTTTCCTCCATGATTCCATCTTTCCACCCTCCCCATCTTTCTTTCCCACATATTTTTCTGTTTTTCTCTACGGGCACCAGTGAAGTTTAAGTTTTTGCTTAACCATTGTCAAATTCAGTAAACTTCTATTTATTTGACTTGACAAATCTATCTGTCAGTCAGACTGCCAGTCCTAACAAACAACAGCAGACCATTTTCTCGATTCATTGGCTTTGAGTCAAATCTGATTTGACTGATTGAAAGGTGTAGTGTTTGGGTTTGGCTCCTGGCCATGGCCAGCATTCCCTATGTATTTATTTATCCTTGGTTGTTATTATCTTCATTGTTATTATTCTTGCCATTTAGTTATTCCTACTTCTGTGTTTGGTCTTATTTTGAAATCACTCCTGTTTGTTCCTTGTAGACTTATTGTTGTAATCCTCCTTCCGGTTCTGTCGTTCCTTAATCTGGATCAGTTGTTTTCCATTTCCCCTATCTGCTTATATTCCCCTCTCATTTCTTGTTTCCCTGCTACGAAATAGACTCATGTTGTGTCCACCATTTTCCTGTCCACTTCCCAGTCTGGTTTTCCTCTGCATCCTGGTTTGTACCTTTAGTTATTCCTTCTTTTGTTACAGTTAGTTTTAGTGTTTTCCAGCTCCTGGGCTGTGCCTTTTGTTAATTACCAAACTTGCTGAACTCTATTACCGTACTTGAGTCTTTCTTTGTTGCCTCCCCAGAGGCCAAACATAACAAAAGGTGAGTCTAACTGACCGACAGTGTGTGGCAGAAGATGAATCAGGGACAAAAAAGAAAAGAAAAACATCCATATATCATTATATAATTTAATAATATTGCTGAGGAATTTCCCCCATTGTTTCTGGAATTTCCCCATTGTGGGACTAATAAAGGCTTATCTTATCTTATCTTAAAAAGTGTTAAAATAAGAGCCAATAGGGAAACTAAGAGTCATAGGGAAAATTATGAAAACTCATCATAAGTATGTGTTGAATATCAAAGATTCCTGGCCTGGAAACTGAAGCTAATGTCAGTACATTAATACTAATATCCAGCAGATGTAAACAAGTGTCAAAAAAACTTTGACCAATTGGAAGCGCTTAGGTAACACCATATCATTGCTCATGATCTGTGAGATTTACCTGATGAGTTTATCCCCTTAATTGCTCATTTCTGACCAATATAGGTCCTATCTTTCTTAAGGTCCTAACAGAAAAAGCAATGACACGCCAGTGTAAATATTTGTTTTCCTAAATTATAATTTATTATACAACAGCTACTTCCGACCAAGCAATTTGATTGGACAACAGGGATTCCAGGAGTTACTATATTCGATGAGAACTGCACTCCATACATATCCATACAGTGATCACTCCGCTTCAAAGGTGTTCTAGTAATCATTAATTACTAACAGTAATTTACTGTCAAGCCTGCAGACTAGAGAATTGCAATACAGTGATCCCTCGCTACTTCGCGCTTCACCTTTCGCGCCCTCAGTGCATCGCGGATTTTTCAAAAATATTCATCAAAAATTCAAAATTGAGAAATAATGGGCGGGTGCTAGCAGAAGGCAGGGAGACTACATTACAACATCAGGTATCAACACGGAGAGCCCGCACAACTCAAAATCCACCTCTCTGTTCGCTGTTCTCGTGTTGGCTCGGCTCGGGAATCTCGCAAGCTGATTGGCCGGGACGTTTCACCCCGCAAGCTGATTGGCCGAGACGTTTTACCCAGCTTCTCTCCCTGCCGAGCGCCCACCCAGCGAAGGAAGACCGCATTCATTGCTCTTTATCGCTCGTGTTGCTTAGTCTCGCCGCGTGGAACTTTTTGCTGTTCTCTTGTGCCATTTTGTGCGAAATAGTCTTCCCGTCGAGCCACTATGCACTACGCCGCCTCCTGCAGCTTCTCCAGCTCTATCGGAAGCTGCCCTCGACGATCCTGCGCCTCTAGCACCTGACGATGAGGCGTCACCTGAGGAGCAGTAAAGCTCTCATTAACCTGTGCAGTAAATCATCTTCATCTTGAGTTACGTATCTTGTTATAAGAATAAAAGAGTTCTAAAAACATATTTATGTACACTTTATTTACATCTACGTATGTATGTACACTTACACACACACACACACGTATCATATGAGAGAGAGAGTGAGAGAATGAACGTACATATTATTTATGGGTGACGTCATTAGGGGTGACGCTACTTTGCGGTTTTTCACTTTTCGCGGTCGGTTCTGGAACCCATTAACCGCAATAAGTGAGGGATCACTGTACTGGATTGGATACCTTAATTTCCACAGTGAGGCACTGTTTGAAAAGCAATTTGTCATGATTTTATAGGTCAGACACTCAAGCGCTGAGCGAACAACATTAGAAGAACAGTCAGACTCAGGTGGTAACGTTTAACACAATTTAACTGCCACAAAACACTAACGAACAACAACAAAAACTAATAAATAACAAAAACACAAGCGAGCACGCTGGGGCAGCACACAACATGTAGAGGAGAGAGAGGGGACATGATTAATAATGAGATGAGTAGAGAAGGAGAGAAGATGAGCAAAAGAGGAGGAGAGAGACATTATCAAAGCAGAGGGCCCGGCCCAGCGTGTGGTAATAAGGAGCTGGTGGGAAAACAACAGCTGGATAATGGGTAAAGGGGAAGTTGGCAGGATGGAGAGTTGTTGGTAGACCTGGGTGGAGAAGGAGCTGTCTTGATGATGAGAGGTTCAGGTGAGTGTGCGTAGTCCTGGAGTAACACACGGCTGAGATGACAGCAACCCAATGCTGGACCATTCGCTGGACCATTGTCCAGCGAAGAAGTATTCACAGACTGGCTCTTTTAAAGCTGATAGATGAGGTAGCAGCAGGTGTGCACAATCACGCAGGTGGGCGTAATCAACTCCGGAGCTGGGAAACAGGCAGAAGGAAAGAACACAGGAGGGAAGGGGGAGCAGGCTCACCTGATCATCACAGTGCCCCCACCCTCAAGGGGCACCTCCTGGCGTCCCTCTGGGCTTGTTGGGATGAGCCCGATAGAAAGCCCAAACCATGCCCTTGTCATGAAAGTAGGACCCAGGAATCCATGACCTCTCCTCCGGTCCATAACCCTTCCAATGGACAAGGTACTGCAGGCCCCGGCCCCAAGGATGGGGCCTGCAGTACCTTGTCGCCTAAACTGGCGACTGTCACCTAAACTGGCGAGAGAGAGCATCGGAATTAACATTGCGAGACCCAGGATTGTAACTAATGGAGAGATTGAACCCAAGGAAAAACAAAGCCCAGCGGGCTTGTCTAGAATTTAATCTTCTGGCAGACCTAAGATACTCTAAGTTCTTGTGATCTGTCCAGACTATGACAGGTTGGGTGGCTCCCTCTAGCCAGTGCCTCCACTTCTCTAGCGCCAGTTTTATGGCCAGCAGCTTATGGTCCCCTACATCATAATTCCTCTCGGCTGAGGTCAGCCGCAAAGAGAAATACATGTACGGATGTAACTTTTGGTCGGAACCAGAGCACTAGGAGAGGACCGCGCCCACCCCTGAATCAGATGCATCCACCTCAACCACAAACTGTGATTGAGGGTCGACCTGAGCCAGGATGGGCGTGTCAGAAAAAAGGGCTTTTAATTTAGTGAAGGCCTGTTCTGCCGCTTCAGACCATTTAAATGGGATTTTTGTAGATGTAAGCTGGGTTAATGGCAGGGCCACCTTGCTGCAATAACGAATATAGCAGCAGTAAAAATTAGCAAAGCCCAGAAAGAGCTGGAGATGCTTTCTGGTCTGGGGGGTAGGCCACTCTACGACCGCCTTGACTTTAGCAGGATCAGCCTTCAACTCACCCTCAGCCACTTTAAATCCCAGGAATGAAGTGGAGTGGTAGGAAAACTTACACTTCTCGGCCTTCACAAAAAGTTGATTCTACAGTAGCCACTGTAAGACTGCTCAGACATGGACTGTGTGCACCTCCAGCATGCGGGAAAATATGAGGATGTCATTCAAACAACCAAAAACAAAAAGACTCACCATGTCCCGAAGAATGTCGTTAATCATTCGCTGGAAGATGGCGGGGGCGTTGGTCAACCCAAAGGGCATCACCAGGTACTCAAACTGCCCCAGATGTGTTTTAAAAGCCATCTCCCACTCGTGCCCCTCATGTATGCACACTAGATGGTATGCGTTCCGGAGATCAAGTTTAGTGAACACTTGCGCATGCTTATGAGTTGCCACTCATAAGCTCAAAAGCCGAGTTTATGAGTGGCAACAGGTACTTATCTTTAATGGTAATAATGTTCAATTTGCGATAATCAATACACGGTCACAGTGATCGATCTTTTTTCCCCACAAAAAAGAACCTGGCGCCAAGAGGAGCAAATGAAGAATGAATCAGCCTGGCACTCAGGGAGTCTTTAATATAACTCTCCCTCGCCTCCCTCTCTGGCCTAGACAAACTGTAGAGCCGACTGGATGGCAGCCGTGCGCCTGGGAGGAGATCTATAGTGCAGTCATAGGACCAATGAGGTGGTAAAGAGAGGGTCCTAGACTTACTAAACACCTCCTCAAGGTCATGATAGACTTCAGGCATGAGACTGAGATCCGACGGCTCAACCGGAGGTGAGGAGATTGGGAGAGTGGGTGAACACGCGGCTGATCGGAGACACGACGAGAGACAAAAAGGACTCCAGGAAGAAATAGAGCCTTGATCCCAGTTTATAATGGAGTTGTGTTGGCGAAGCCAAGGATAACCCAGAAGCATGGGAGCAGTTGAATTAGGCAAAACAAAAAAATGAATGGACTTGCAGTAGTTACCGGACAAAAGGATGGGAACAGGCCCGATTTGGAGCATAACCGCAGTGAGTCTGCAGTCAGAAAGGGCTGAGACAGTTAGGGGAGACGGAAGGACCCTGGTGGGAATCTTAAGCTTTTGCACAAGACCCTATGAGATGAAGTTTTGCTCAGCTCCGGAATCCGTCAGAGCTGAGGCTTTACACTCGGCCCCCAGTAGCTGAATGAGGGCTGGAAGTGTAAAACTGTTTGGAGGATTTGGAGACGATCCGCCTGCCAGACACCCCATGGCTAATGACGGGCCGACTCTTTGGGGCGAATGGGGCATTTCGGCAATGCGTGTTCTGTGGAACCACAATACATACAGGCCCCCGCCTTCTCCCGACGCCAGCGTTCCTCCGGAGTCAAATGGGTCTAGCCCAGGACCATCTGCTCTGGGGGAGAGGCCGACCTGGCGGAGCAAGAGGATGGGGGAAATGGTCGCAATGCAGACGAGGAAGCAGAGACCCTCTGCTCTCTCGCACGCTCGCAGTATCAATTATCCAGAACAATGGCCTGCTCAATTAATTCATCCAGAGAGGAGGGATTAGCGCGGATAGCCAGATCATCGCGGAGGATGGAATTGAGACTCTGGAGGAAGGCACTCCGTAGAGCAACGTCATTCCATCTGGAATCCATCACGGCGATCCGGAGCTCGACCAAGAAATCGGCGACCGACCGACTTTCCTGCTGAAGCCCCAACAAATGGCTCGCAATATTACCCTCACTCTCAGTATGGTCGAATGCAAAGGTGAATTCCTGAACAAACTGATCCTACTTGTAATGGGGCCCTTCCAGACTACTTAATATGGACTGAGCCCATTTAAGCACCCAGTCTCTGAGCAGCAGGGTCATGAATTGAATTTTAGATGAATCATCCCAATACTCCCCCGCCACCTGCTGAAAATAAAGCCGGCAAGGGAGCAGAAACCCCTTGCATCCCCCCACCTCTACCATGTACGGGGCAGGAGAGGGGATGGAAATGGTTCGGCGGATAGGAGGAGCAGTTGGAGCAGCAGGCGGAGGGGGAGACACCGAACCAGGAAGTCCACAAAGATGGTCTGTAACAGTAGCTAATTGCTGAGTAATGGTTTGTAATTGTTCAGACAGAAAAACAACTTGGCGCTCTGTGGCGTCTAAACTGGAGAGCGCTGACTGTTCCCCTGGTGAAGCACTCGCTGAGCCTCGATCCAGGCTGGACCGTTCGGTCATGATTTTATAGGTCAGACACTCAAGTGCTGAGCGAACAACACCAGAAGAACAGTCAGAGTCAAGTGGTAACGTTTAACACAATTTAACTGCCACAAAACACTAACGAACAACAACAAAAACTAATAAATAACAAAAACACAAATGAGCACGCTGGAGCAGCATACAGCCTGTAGAGGAGAGAGAGGGGAAATGATTAATGATAAAAAGTGTAGAGAAGGGGAGAAGAAGAGAGATAGCGGAGGAGAGACTCACTATCAAAGTAGAGGGCCCGGCTGTGAACCCCAGCGTGTGATGATAAGGAGTTGGTGGGGAAACACCAGCTGGATAACAGGTGAAGGGGAAATTGGCAGGATGGAGTGGAGCTGTTGGTAGACCTGGGTGGAGAAGGAGTTGTCTTGATGATGATGAGAGTTTCAGGGAACGTGCACAGCCCCAGAGTAACACACCACTGAAATGGCAGCAACCCAACGGTCAAGGGAAGAAGCATTCACAGACTGGCTCTTTTAAAGCTGGTAGACAAGGTAGCAGCAGGTGTGCACAATCACGTAGGTGAGCGTAATCAACTCCGGAGCCAGGAAACAGGCAGAAGGAAAAACAGGAGGGGAGGGGGAGCACGCTCACCTGATCATCACACAACTCAACTAGAAAAGCACTCGGAGAGCGCAGACCTCCGCCAAGCGCCACAGTTCCCCCCCATACAGTGTTTGTGTGTACGTTTTCAGATTCCTTGACCATGAAAACATATGACTAGCAATTGGATTCACAATGATAGGATTAGTGGTTCACTGGGATGGCAACAGGAAATTCTGATTTCAGCTGAAATCTAATTTGGTCGTTTGACTTACGGGGGGTGGGGGGGCGGGGGGCGCAGCCCCCCTGAAGCTGGGAGGTTTTCAGTAAAACAGAAGTAATTTAGACTGAAAAAAATGATTAAAAAAATGAAATACTAGACTTAGATAAATCATTAAATTTAATGAAAAGTTAACTTACTTTTTCTTCAATGTTGTCTCACTGTCTTTAGTCCAACATATTTAACAGTTCTATTAGAGTTTTTTACACTATTTACACTGGTCACCAAGTCACTTCTAATGTGAAACTTTCTTCCTTTTGGCAGGAAGCTGTGTCAGTCTCTGAACTTTGAACTTCATCTCCTTTTCTGGTTTCTTCAGAAACTGTCCGAGTGTTTCTGTTACCTCATTGAACTTTGAGCCAATTTTCACCTTTACTGTCACTTCGCTCCCCGAAGCTCCTGGGTTTTTATGATTTTTAAGTACCAGAACTGTGCTTACATGACATAAAACAAACAGCTGAATGCCACTTATTACTGTATAATATTGACTTATGTTCCAAGAAGATAGCATTCCTAAACTAGAAAAGCACTCAGAGTGCATCCCTCTGCCAAGGCTCCTTCCGTTTGTCATGGATCAACTCCAAAATGTAATGGGTTTGTGTGTAGGCCTATAGCCACTTGTGGTGAAAATTGCATCAAAGTCTGTCCATCAGTGTTGGAGTATTGTTGCTAACACACTGTGAGAAGATAAGCACCTTGGCTGAGGTATGCATTCTCAGATCATCACCAAAATATAATGGGTTCCTCTCTAGCTCAAGAACCACCTCTGGTGAAAATTTTATCCAAATCCATCCAGTAGTTTTTGTGTAATCCTGCTGCACAAATACAAAAAAGCCCTTGGTGGAGGTATGCACTCTCAGATCATCACCAAAATCTAATCATCTGTTCCCCGTGCCATTGCACACCTTTCCTGAAAATTTCATGAAAATCCGTCCATAACTTTTCCTTGCTAACAAACAGACAGACAGACAAACCAACGCCGATGAAAACATAACCTCCTTGGCGGAGGTAAATATTCCAACAAGCATTATCCATCACATGCTTTAACACTTGATCAAATCAAAATCAGTTAATTTTATCTATTCCATAATAGAAATAAAATTCCAACATACCATTACTTTTTATAATTTCAGCATTCATTTCAGATCACCAGTTTCAATCTCCATTGAGTCTTGAGCAGCTCATTTTCCTCCCCCGCGCAGCCCAGCTCATACAGCCGCTGTACGCTGCACTCAAACGGAAACCGGCGGACAGAATCGACTGGACTCCTGAACGGGAGCAGGCGTTCTGAGGTTAAAACAGCGCTCATTACCCACGTCTCGGATATGGGCATAGCGGCCGTCGTGGAGCCATGCGTTGCCGGTTCTTGGCAGCCGCTCACCTTTTTTTTAAGCAGGTCTTTGCACGACAGTGAGCGTAAATACAGCGTGTTCGACAGAGAGTTAATGGCTCTCTACCTGGCATACGCCATTTCCGGTTCTGGCTGAAAGGGCGCATCTTCACTGAGTTCGTGGACCACAAGCCGCTAACGTACTTAACGTACATATAATATAAAAATAAAGCGGAATTCGGTGAATTACCGGAAAAATCACATCCCTGAGAACAAGCCAAAATGAATTTTTGACAAAGCATACGAGCCATTTGATTGCTCTAATCGTTTGCAACTATCCAATCGCAGGGCTGTTTACAATACAGCAGTAGCTTGAGTACATCCGGGTTATCGCGAGACTTCGGGGAAGCGCCGAGCGCGTATGTTTTTTTTTTCCAAACTTAATTGAGAACAAGGTAAAGGTACAAAATTATGACATACTAGATGATGATAAAATCGGCGGAAATCCGCGGATCGGCGGAAAATTGCCATCCTTGGGTTCAGTAGTAAAAGCATTACCTCCTTGGCGGCGGTAACAAACTGAAGTGTTGGTGTTGTATCCATCTCCTCCATCTGCAAAGTCCCAGGCTGCGAGCGTTTTCATAGATCACTGAAAGCAGCACTCAGGGCTTCACTGACGGATGCAAATTGGGTCGACAGGTTGCCGTGGGTTTTATATTGGGGTTGCGCTCCACGGTAAAAGAGGATTTGGAAGCTTCCCCGGCAGAGAGCTTGATTTTGCGCAGCCACTATGGCTGCCCAGGGAATTTCTGCCAAATAATCCGGCGGCGAACAGCTGCCCGTCTCAGCTTTTGCAGTGTAGCACAAACACAGGCACGCTGCCGGGCCCTGGCCACCACTGTTTTTCGCTTGCTTTTGTGTGTAAAACTTTGAAGAACGCGGAGTTTGTGCTCGTCAGACACGACGACCAGCGCCCTCCATTGCGCCTGCACACATGTTGAAAATGGCCGTATCTCACAATGTTAAAGAATCCTTTAAAAAATTCCTGTATCCAGACGGTGATCCGGATCATCCCCAAAATTTAATCAGTTCTTCCTTGTACCATTTCCAACAACGCCTGAAAGTTTCATCGAAATCCGTCCAAAACTTTTTGAGTTATCTTGCTAACCAACAGACAGACAAACAGACAAACGCTGGCAAAAACATAACCTCCTGCGGCCTACGGCCTGGCGGAGGTAATAATCTTAGCTGTCTCTGATCCAGAAGTCCTGTCCTTTGAAATGGCTGGTGACATATTTTAGGTCTGTTTAAACAAAACAGACAGGCTAGAGTTGAATTTATTGACTCAATTAGAAAACCACAATACCTTTGTGGTGATGGACTCTTTATTTCATCTGAAAATGCCAAGAAAAAGTGAGCAAAGTGTGCCAAAGCCAAATCACTAGCATGCTAAATAGCCACCTGTGGCGGTTCGGTTAACCCCCACAACAGACTATGGACAGACAACTCGCTACTCCTGGTTTTTTCCGCTACACTACTGTGATAATGTTACCTTTCATGCATTGTGTTCATGCGTCCTGTCCTTACTGTGACCTAGAGACTCAGATCAATATGTAGATGTGCCTGTTAACCTCTTTGTTCTGCAGCTAGAGCAGAGTTTAGCAAATCTGCCTATTGTGATGTATGTCTCACAAATGCAAATATCTCATGCCTGTCCTGCAGTCCCTTTGATCAGACCAACCGTTGTGAATCTGCTTTGATGTATTGTTTGGGTTGGGTATAAATACTGCACAGGTTCTGTAACACCTCCTCTCTCTCTCACTCTCAACCTCTGCTGTAGGACACAAGCTTTGTGTTCCTCCTCTCCTTCTCTGAGAGCCGTGGGCTCGCTCTCGGCGCTCATGCACGGCGCCGGGAGTGGAGCTCGTGATGGCGGTATGATAATAAAACTCTACTTAAAACCTCCAACAACGCCGCTTTATTTCATGCCGCCGCACACCGGCATTTATCTCAGCTATGCATCTGTCATGTGTCTGAGCATAAGAGCTCAAACTCTCACGTTATTTCTAAGTTTTGTATGTCTGTTAGTTTGATTTTGTTAGTTTCTGTCTATATGTTGGTGTGTTGACACTTTTGCCTCCCCTTTCCCAGATGCTCCCACTGGCGGCTCACAGTCTGCTCTCCTCAGTTGTGAGCAGTTAGTCAATTAGTCACCTGCTCGCTCAGTGGCTCACACCTGCGGCTCATTTTTTCCCCTGATGTATTTAAGCACTGGCTGTCCACTATCTCATTGCGGCAATATTGATCCTGCTATGATCTCTCCACTTCAACTTTCAACTAAAGAATCTCCTTTTCTCCTCCAGAGCAATTACGGCTCTGTAGGCCCATTCCTGTAAGTTATCATTTGCTGTATTTTTTTTATTCTCTGCACTATTTTGGACTTATCTGCTCTTTTAGTTAATAAATGTCACAAATGCAATTCAGTGCCAGGGTCTGTTTTCCTGCCTCGGAAGGCCACCTACGACAGAATATTGTCGCCAGGTTAAAGACCCAGCTGTTGCGTTTGTGCATTTTTTCCTTTTTGCCTCTTTTTCTCCTACTCACCTGCTTGTTGGAGCTCGTCATGTCCCCAGCTCGCCGGCCTCACACCATCAAAGGAGGATTGGCAGCGGGGTCTCCGACCGTGGAGGAGGAGTGGGTGGCAGACTTCATCCAAAGCTTTGTGGATGAGGCTCTCGCCGCCCGAGGACCCAAGAAAGCCTGGGGAAGTTTGAATGAAGTGGTGGGAATTCTTCAGGCACACCCTGGCCTGTGGAATTATCCACAATACACAGAACTGCTGTCCATGGTCTGTGCGCTCCAGCAATCATTTTCTGGACTAACGGTGGGGGCATTTCCAGCAGAGTTGAGGCGGAGACGCTCACCACAGCTGACGTCCTTCTCCCCTCTCGCTTTGCCAGCCTCACCTCCAGCTCCAGCATGTGTGTCGCCAGCTCCACGGCAGTGCCGTTGCCTAGCCCCGGACCACCGGAAGAACGCCTCCTTCTCCCAGTCAGCAGCCCTTCCTTCACAGAGGGAGAAGATCTCTGCAGCAGAGCCTCTTAAGCTATTTTCCCCTTCAGCTGCCTCGCCAGCACCTACTGTTCCCGCAGCTGCTGCCTCTCCCTTCTCCCCTGCGCTTCCTCCTGCTGCTGGAAGTCCCACTGCGTCCTTCCCGGCTGCATCCGCCTCCACAACTACAGGGGCGGCTCCTCCACAATCCACTGAGTGGCCCAAGTCCACCATAGCCACGGAGAGGGGCGACTCTACAGCAGGACACATCGAGTCCCGGGAAACCAGGCAAGTACCATTTCATTCTATTTCACTAAATGATAATATGCCTTGCCTGATTCCCGGTAGAAAGACTCAGGACGTGCAGTCTCCTGAGCTCTCCCCACCTGCTGTACCTAATGAATCCTCACCTGCCCGCTCCATGTCTCCTCTTCTTGCCCCTGAGTGTCCTCTGGCCCTGAAACTCAACTGCCGGACGATGGAGGAGCCTGCAGCGCTGGAGGACTCCATCCCAGCCCCGCAGTCACACTATGGACAGAGGGAAGGCGCTGAACCTGAGCCCATGATGCAGAATCCAGCACTAATGGTGAGCCAGACCCCAGCCGCCACGCCTGACGAGCCTCCTGCATGGGTCACTCCGACTGGGGCCGAAAGGACTGCAACCACCATCATGCCTGCTGCGGAGGCCACCGCAGCAGAGTTCAAGGCTGAGCTGGACCTCCAAAGGGCCGAGCCCGAAGTTACATAATCGCCTGGATCGACGGAGTCCTGGACGGTGGTGGAGCTCGAGCTCAGGCAAGTGTTCTCCTTCGTTTTTCTCTTATCTGTCTTAGAGCAATCTTGCCTGGCTCTTAGTGAGGAGGGCTGAATGCAGCCGCCCGCTGCACCTGAGCTTGCCTCGCCGGGCTCCACCGCTGCCGGTGACCCTGATCCCTCTTCTCTGTGTGTTCTTCTTTTTTTTTTTTTTATATTTTAGTTATGTATTTTCACATAAGAAATATCACATAACTTAGACAACACAAACACACAACTTAAAGATAAATGTCCCCCACCCCCCTACACACTCACACACCACAATGCAACAACAACAACAAAAAAAAACAAGCAAAAAAAAAAAAGGCTGCCACCCAATAATAGATGTACATTATTTCTTCCTCCTTTTTTTCTCGCTTTCCTTCTCTTTTCTTTTCTTCCTTAATCCTGCCCTTGGGATTTAAGGTCCCTAAGAATGTATGTTGATATGACACTGGGCTAGAAAGGGTCCCCAGAGTCTCTTAAATTTGTTCTGCTTGTTAGGTTTGTGCAACCGCAGTCTTTCCATCTGAATAACAGACAACATCTCGCTGAGCCAATGGGTAAAAGAGGGTAGAGAGGTAGACTTCCAAGTAAGAAGAATACGTTTTTTGGCCACAACCATGCCCAGATGCAGAGCAACATGTGCGTCGTACGGTAAAACTGAAGTCTCTGTAAAGCTGAGAAGCCTCAAGATGGCGACCGGGATGGTCACACTTTTTCAGTGCTGAGACAAAGTCACTGATTTTGCCATTAAAAGTGGCTGGCCTGCAGCGATCGGCGCTCGTGGCGAACACGCACGGGCTGAATTGCCACCTCCGTTGGATTGCCCTTTAATCGCCTTTCTCCAGCGACTTCCTGCGCCTTCCTGAAGCGATTGCTAAGCTAACACTAGTTAGCTTAATGCTATCTGAAGCGATTGCTAAGCTAACGCTAGTTAGCTTAATGCTGGCGCCAGTCTCTAAAAATCTAACCTACAGCGATCGGATATACCTCCGGTGGATTACCCCTTTGATCGCTTTTATCCGGCCACTGTGAGTAAACTGACCAGCGATTCCAGCGCTTCCTTGTGATTCACTGATGTGCCCTACCTGAAGCGATTGCTAAGCTAACGCTAGTTAGCTTAATGCTGGCGCCAGCCATTCCACCTAACACCAGCCTGAATCAAAGCCCAGCTGCGAGGCCCAGCGGAGATACTACCAGGCAGGCGGCTATTTGTTTGACGGGGCTCAGCAGAGATTTCACCCAGGCAGACGGCGGTAGGCGGCGGTGCCCAGCGGAGGACTTACCGTGACTGCAGCGGCGGTGTGCGACGAGACTACCCGAAGCGATTGCTAAGCTAACGCTAGTTAGCTTAATGCTGGCGCCAGTCATTCCACCTTACACCAGCCTGAATCGAAGCCCAGCTGCGAGGCCCAGCGGAGATACTACCAGGCAAGCGGCTATTTGTTGACGGGGCTCAGCAGAGATTTCACCCAGGCAGACAACGGTAGGTGGCGGTGCCTAGCGGAGGACTTACCGTGACCTCAGCGGAGCTCGGTGGCAGCGGCGGTGTGTGACGAGACTCGGTTGGAGGAGCGGGACGGGAGACCAGTTACGGCGACTATGAGCAACGAGACCAGCAACGGAAGGGGCTAGTTGGCTAGCTGAGGCCCAGCTGGATTCGAGGACGATCGGATCAGATTCTGGCGATATAAGCAGAATTTATTTTACTATCCACAGATTTTCTTTTTCCTTCTTTCCAAGAAAGACTGAAGATGGCGGCCACCGGATTAAAAAGTGGGCTGATGGGCACCACTAATAAGCCTTCTCTACTTCTCTACTTCCTCTTCGTTTTGTCTTTGTGTGTCTGGACCTGCAACAAGAAGGATTTTCCGACAAACTCAACCAAAGGTGAAGTTAAAAAGTTTTATCTGTATGGATTTGGGCTTGGACATCTCACCCTACACTCTATGTGGTCTTTAAAAGGCCTGAGCAAAAACTTCCAAATTAAGGCAAACATGGCTGTTAAGCAAAAATCACAATATGGCAGAGGATATACAATTAAAGTTCTGTTAGTTCTGCTACTTCTGGCAGGAGATATTCACCTTAACCCTGGACCTGCCACTATTAAACAGCAGACCACTGGGTTAGCACAAAACCGAGCTGTACAAAAGCAAAAACAACATTTATTTTTCCAAACTGTTAATCATGCACGAGTTCTTTGGGACACCAAGGCTAAACCAAAGGGGATCCTCGGCGGTCATTTAAACATACGGAGCATAATCCCCAAAAGAGATGAGATTTCGGTGTTGCTGTTGGACTCAAATCTGGACTACCTTTGTCTCTCAGAAAGCTGGCTACACAGGAACATAGACACTAATATGATCGATATTGTGGGCTACCAGTGTTTTAGAAAAGACAGGCAGGTAGGGAGGGGAGGAGGTGTTTTAATTTACATCAAAGACAAATATAAATGTCAACTGGTTGATTTGAATACTTCACTTGAATGTTTAGCTGTTAATGTATGTCTCTCTCCGGTAATGAATTTCAACATTGCAGTAGTGTACAACCCACCATCACACAACTCTTCCTTTTATAATGAATTAAGTGATCTGGTTAAACAACTTGAGAAGAACAGAGAAACAATAATTCATGGTGACTTTAATATCAACTGGTCTGATAAAAAAGACAAACAAAAACTGAAAAGCCTCATGACTAAATTTAATTACCAGCAAATCATCAAAGGACCCACCAGGATAACCAAACAATCCAGAACACTTATTGACATGGTATTTACTAATAAACCAGAACGAATAACCAGAACCTATAATCTTGTAACTGGTCTCTCAGATCATAACATGGTTCTTGCTGTCAGGAAACTTACTAAAAAGCGACTACAGTATTTTGGGGGAGTCGATATTGACAAATCAAATTTTATTATCCCCAAATCAAAAAATGAGGAGTTTGAACATTACTTAGAGAATCAAAATTGGGAGCAGCTCATGTCAACATGTGAAGTAGATGATTGTTGTAATTTTATAACTGCAACAATCACAAAGTCTATAGAAAAATTTTCAAAGCAAATTAAAAGTAGACAACAGAAGATTAGCCTACCATGGTTAAATAATGAAATAAGAAAACTTATGAAGAGGCGAGACTATGCACTGAAAACATCACTAACCTCCAAACTACAAAATGATCACCTTGTGTACAAAAGTTTAAGAAATAAAGTGGTACATGAGCTGCGAAAATCAAAAATATCTTATTACAATAAACTGATAGATCATGCAAAGGGTAACAACAGTTCCCTATGGAGGCATTTAAATAACTTAACTAATAAAAAAAACGATCAGAAGGGGGTAAAGGAACTTAGAATCAATGGCAAGACCGTCAGTGACAAGGCTACTTTGGCAAATGAATTTAATTCACACTTTGTGGGCTCTGTGGAAGACTTAACAAAAATTTTTGTGCTGCCAAATGTGCTCAACAACACAAATTCCATACTTCCAACAGATACTTTTCACATCGATGAGGTAAATGAGAAGTTAATTGCTGGTATTGTTAAAACACTGTCAAACTCAAAAACTAATGATATCTACAATATGAGCACCTCCTTTCTCAAAATGCACAGCAAAATATTAATCAAACCACTGACTCATCTCATTAATCTCTCCATTAGGTCTAGTACATTTCCATCTGGCTGGAAAAAAGCTGTCGTCATACCAGTTCATAAATCAGGCAGTAAAGACGATATATGCAATTACCGCCCAATCTCTATCTTACCAGTCCTATCTAAGGTTCTTGAAAAAGTTGTAGCTACACAGCTGATAGACTACTTACAAGACAATCAACTTCTTCATCCACATCAATTTGGTTTTAGACCAGGATACTCAACAGAAACAGCAAATTGTTGCCTTATTGAAAACGTCAAACAGTCCTTGGACAGGGGTAATGTGGTAGGAGCTGTTTTTCTAGATCTCAAAAAGGCTTTCGATACTGTAAACCACAGTTTGCTTTTATCCAAAATGGTATCTTTTAACTTCTCCCCAAATACATTAGAATGGTTTGCATCTTATCTCCAGAATAGAGAACAGTGTGTAAAAGTTCACCAGGATAAATCCTCATTTTTAAACAACCGCATGGGTATCCCACAAGGGTCCATTCTTGGTCCTTTACTTTTCAGCATTTTTATTAATGACTTGCCGTTTCACTGCTCAGCTGCAACATGCCAACTTTATGCAGATGATGCAGTTATTTACACAGCTGCCAAGACTCCAGCACAGGCTGCAGATGTACTGTCTACAAGTATGGTTGATGTCCAAGAGTGGCTCCTCAAGAACCATCTATTGCTGAACCTTCAGAAAACAGTCTCAATGTGCTTTTCAATCAAAAAATGTAACCTGCAACATTTTAAAGTTAATATACATGATCATGACATCAGTTTAGTTACAGAATTCAAATACCTTGGCATTGTACTAGATCCTCAACTCAAATTTAATCTTCATATAAAGAAAATTTCAAAAACAGTAAAAAAAAATCTGAACTGCTTTAAATTAATTAGATATTACATACCTTACGAAGCAGCTGCACTGTATATGCATTCTATGGTTTTTTCTCATATATCATACTGTTTGACAGTCTGGGCTCAAGCAGCCCCTTCCACAATAAGACATATAGGTTCATTATATAATCAAACCCTAAAAATCTTGGACAAAAAGCCCATTAGGTGGCATCACTGTAATGTTTTAAAAAAATACAACCTATTGAGTTTTGAGAGCTTCATTGACCTCTGTCTTCTGAAATTAACGTTCAAATGTTTTCATAAATCAGCACCCGAGCCACTTGCTGGTTTTGTCCAAAGACAGGACAGCAGCAGAGCCACCAGGAGTTCTGTTAACAATAACTGTAAAATATTCCACCGCAGAACCACATTTGGACAAACAGCTTTCTCTATAAAGGGCAGTCACATCTGGAACACAATGCCAAATGAAATTAAAATAATAACGGACTTTAAAACATTCACTAAAAATGTTAAAAACTGGCTGAAAAATAAACAAGAATGTACTCATGTATGAATTAATTGTCTGCAAAGTGAGAGTGAATGAAGGGAAGGAATAAATGGGTTTGTTTATAGTGAGTGACGAAGGGAGGAAGGCCTGAAATAGGCAAATGTGAGTTATGTTATATGTGTTAAATGTGAGTCAGGCTGTTATATTTGTGTATTTATAATATTTATAATATTTATGTTAAATGTGAGTCAGGCTGTTATATTTGTGTATTTATAATATTTATAATTGTGTATTTATAATTTTTCTGCATTGATGTATGTGGTTATTGTGTATATTTTTTATCTTGATTCTTTTTTCTAAAGCCCATCCAGGGACAAGAGTTGCAAATTAGCTAATAGCTATACACTCTATGTGCAACACATCAGATTGATTGTCTTTGATTAATTGTCTATGTTTATTGCACTGTCCCTGTCAAATAAACTAATCTACAACCAAGGATGGCCAGATCGTGGTTAGGCAGAATGTCTCTGGAATAGGCTTTTGAGAGCTGCTCAAATACAGCCAACCAAAAATTACACAGTTTAGGGCAAAACCACAACAGATGTGATAATGAACCCTCAGCAACATGACACCTATCACAGGCAGGAGACACAGCTGGAAAAATATGATTAAGCTTTGTTTTTGAGTAATGTAGTCTGTGCAACACCTTGTATTGAATTAATCTGTACCTGGAATTAATAGAACAACAATGAACCTGAGATAGTGCCTTCTCCCAGATTTCTACAGATATTTCAAAGTTCAAATCTTTGGCCCACACTTCCCTAATAAAATCAGAGGAAACTGGGTTTGTGAAAGAGCACACAAATTTTGATATTAAGTGTTTTGAGTGTGGAGGGAGCAAGAGGTTTTCAAGAAAAGGGTGGGATGTGGAGCTGGAAGCAAATTGTGGACAATTTTCCTTGACATAATGTCTGACTTGGGGGTAGTGAAAAAAGTTTGAAAGATTAAATTTAGCACTTAACTGAGCGAATGATGCAAATTGGTCATTGATGTACAAATCTGAAAAACTTCTGATACCCCTCTCTCTCCAGACTGAAAACACCCCATCCAACTGTCCAGGCAAAAATAAGTGATTTTTACATATTGGGGCATGCATGAAAACATTTGAAACCCGACAAGTCACTTTTATCTGTTTTAGTATCCGCACGGAGTTCTTCACAATGAAATTTTGCTGAGTTAATTTAACTACCGGGGTAGAATCAGAGAAAAGAAGAGCAGGAAGTGAGGATATTGTAACAGCAGCAGCTTCAAGTTGCAACCATAAAGGGTTCTCCTCAACATTGTCACTTGCACACTTCCAATAGGTTAAGGCCCTGGAATTAGCTGCCCAGTAAGTAATATTTAAAACCAGGCAGTCCCAGGCCACCATTGCTAGTGAGTTTATGGAGGTGGACCTTTGATGTCCTATGTGATTTGTAACCCCACACAAATGGTAAAATAATAGAATCGAGCTTCTTAAAAAAACGATGCATTTAAGTATATGGGCAAGTTCTGAAAAAGGTATAAAAACCTAGGTAGGCTCACCATCTTTACCCTTTGAGTGTGTATGGCGCACTTCTGCACCTGTCAGCTGATCAGTCCAAACAAAGCCTGTACAGTTCAATAGAGTGTGAAATGTCCAAACCTTTTAACACCACTTGGTGACTGAGAGGTGTGGCTTTTCACTTACCATGAGAACTGGAAATGGTCCAATTCAATAAGTAGGTCAAATCAGCGTCTGAAGCCCGCCCCCTTTCATTCTGTTGTTTGACATGGAGGAAACAGGATGGTGAGGAAAACGCTCTCAGCTGAAGAGGTATTCGCACTGGTATTCGCTGCTCCTGGTTCAGAGGACGAGCTTAGCCCTAGTTCGTCATCTGAGTTAGAGTCCAGCTCTGATTATGTGCCTTCGGACAATGGTTCAAGCAGTTCTTGTGAAAGTGGAGACGGACATCTTGCGCGCGACGCTGCAGCTGCGTTTTCTGTGTCCAGCCATGCCCAAAATGGCACAGGAGCCTTGTCTGCAGATTGTTCTGCTTTGCCAAACCGTGGTCGCAGAGCAGAAAGGTCCAGAGCAGCCAGTGGGTGACGTTTGGCTGGGTAAGAGTGGACTGCTGGTGCACATTGACGTGCGCCATGTGTGCGCGGTGGCAGGACAATAGGTAGTGGCGATGCTGCGGAAGGTTTGGACATTGACGGCTGGGAGCTTCTTAGAGATGAAGAGGTTTGTCAGCCGTGGCTGAAAGCATTTGAACAGCCAGTTGGATATCGTGGAGAGAAGGACCTGTCATCTGCGCCAGCCATTGATTTTGTGTCGCTTTTTTGGACTCCGGAATTCTGGATGCTTGTGACCGACGAAACAAACAGGTACATATTTGTTGCATAAACTGCGTTTCATTTGCTTCATTTTAGTTTAGTGTGAAACAAATGTGCCATGAGATTTGTGGGTTTTTTTTTAATGATTTTTAGTAATTTTGTCAATGATGAGTCAAAAGGCTATGTGGTGACAGTGTGAAACAAAAACTGTCCATCCATCCATCTTCTACCGCTTTTCCGGAGCGGTAGAAGATGAAGGGGCAAATGAAGGGACAAAAGGCCATGTGGTGACAGTGTGACACCAAAATTGTTTTTGTTTTGAATGATTTTTAGTAATTTTGTCAATGATGGGACAAAAGGACTGTGTGGTGACAGTGTGTGAAACAAAAACTGTCCATCCATCCATCTTCTACCGCTTTTCTGGAGCGGTAATTAGGTCCAATTATGCACAGTGCATGGATGCAAGTTCACCTGGCAGACACTTGGGTACCTCTGCAACACTTTTATAATTGGGACTTTGCGTCTAACTGCAATTCTGAAGCTGTAGTGTTATAATAAAATTTTGATTGTTGTAATATGCAAATTAGGTCCAATTATGCACAATGCATGGATGCAAGTTCACCTGGCAGACACTTAGGTACCTCTGCAACACTTTTGTAATTGGGACTGTGCATCTAGCTATAATCATTCTGAAGCTATAGTGTTATAATAAAATTTGGATTGTTGCAATATGCAAACTGGGTCCAATTATGCACTACACACGGATGCAAGTTCACTTGGCAGACACTTGGGTTCCTCTGCAACATTTTTGTAATTGGGACTTTGCCTCTAACTATTACCATTCTGAAGCTACTGTCATTTGAAAATTTGAGGTCAAACTCTACGTTTTCCTGACAAAAATTCTACACGCTCAAAGGGTTAACTGCATTCACCCGACCAATCATAGATAGAGGCAATGTTTTCCAAAACTCAATATTTTTTTTAAGTTTCTCTATTGTTTGTATAAAGTTAAATTTGAAAAGATGTTGACGGTTTTTAGTTAGTCTAAGCCCTAAATAAGTGAAATCTTCCTCCATCACTCTGAAAGGCAATTTTGTCAAGAAGTCATCGGTGAGTTGGTCTGTTAAGGGCATGAATTCGCTCTTTCCCCAATTTGTAGTATAACCAGAGATGCTTCCAAAGGACTTAATATATTCTAATAAAACTGAGATTGAAGCCACAGGATCAGCTAAACAAACCAACAGGTTGTCCACATACAGAGTAACACGAGTCTCAATACTGCCCAACTTAAATCCTTTAATGCCTGGGTGCCCCCTGATACCAATGGCCAGGGGCTCCAGTGCTACTGTATATTAAACAGCAAAGGGGACAGTGGGTCCCCCTGACGGACACCACGTTGTAAAGAGAACAGATTAGATCTGTCCCCATTTGTTAAGATGGCTGATTTTGGGTTGCTATATAAGATTTTAACCCACTCTATAAAAATGTTGCAGAACCCAAATTTCTTGAGCGCCGCAATTAAGTACGGCCACTCTATCATATCAAATGCCTTGTGAGCATCTAAAGACAGTATAGCAGCTCTGTCATCTTTGCTATAATCAGCATACATGATATTAAGAATTTTGCGAACATTACAGAATGACTACCTCTCAGGAATAAATCCTGTTTGATCCGGGTGAATAATACTTATTATAATTTTACTGAGCCGGTTTGCTAGAACTTTAATAATTATTTTCGAGTCATAATTTAGTAGAGCAATTGGCCTATAGCTACCCGGGTCAGTTTCATCTTTGTCTTTTTTTCAATAAAACACAGATGTTTGCTTCACTAAAAAAAAATGGAAACTGTCTGTTCTGAAACATGTTTCTAATCATTCTCAGCAAAGTAGGTGCAAGGACCCCTTGAAAGGCTTTGTAAAATTCTGGCCCAAACCCATCAGGACCTGGCGCCTTCCCAGTGGGGAATGCTCTGATGGCATCTTGTAACTCAGACATTGAGAACGCTACGTCCAGACTTTCCCTGGAAGCTACATCTAACTTGGGGAAATGGAGCAAATCAAAAAACTTATCAAAGTCTTCCTGTGTGGCTGTAGATTTAAAGGTGTAAATTTCTGAGTAAAATTCTCTAAAACAGACTTCCGGTTATGGCTGCCACGTAGGACGGACGTGTCTCGCTCTGCTCTGCTCCTGGAGAAAAAAAATCGGCAAATAACTCTCTCATTTGGGACAGAACGTATCCCAGCATTTGGGCGAGGATATGTCGGCGAAGCCTAAGGCTGGAAAACCAGGAAAAGGAAAAAGCGAGCCGCCGAAACAGTCCAAATTAACGGACTTTCAGGTCTGTGACGCAGCAAACAAAACTCCATATATGGCGGAGGAGGCTGGCAACGGTGCGATATCTGCGGGGAATGGCGCAGATGCACTGATGGCTGCCATGAGTTCAATGAGAGCGGACTTTTCCTCTAGATTTGATGGGATTATGACAGCGTTGGAAGGAATAAGAAAGGAATTGGGTGACTGTGTAGAACGAACGGCGCAGATGGAGCTCCGTCTCGCTAGTGCTGAAGATGACGTCACCCGTATTCAATTAAAGGTGCGCACTTTGGAAAAAAAAAAATAAATCTCTGGAAGATAATATTTTGGATTTGGAATCTCGGTCGAGACAGAATAATTTGAGGCTGGTGGGTCTTCCAGAGGAATCAGAAGGTCGGGACGTATGTTCCTTTCTGGAAAAGTGGATTCCGGAGGTGCTGGGCAGCGAGGAGTTGCAATCAGCAGTGGTTCTGGAAAAAGCACATCGTATTGGCACACGGAGAGATAAGGGACCGCCGAGGACCTTAATTATGAAGTTTCTTAGCAACAGAGACAGGATGAAGATCTTCAACGCTGCACGTGCTAAAGGAGAGATTAAACACCAGGACCAGCAGGTGCGGTTCTACCCAGATTTGGCCACAGGAATCCAGCAATTGAGGAAGCAGTTTGATCCCGTACGTAAGGAGCTGCGCAACCTTGGGATTCGTCATGGTGTAATCTATCCTGCGAGACTGCTGACCACGTATGAGGGCAGAACCCACATCTTCAAGACCCCAGAGGAGGCGCAGGAGTTCATCAAGAAGATCAAAGAAGAAGAAGAGACTGGTGGGAGCTAAGCATGAACAAAATATAAGGTAGAATAATTAAGCATTTGCACAGGCATCTGACTGACTTGAAGTAAATAGTAAGTTTACAAAATATAGATTGTATTATATATTAAAAAAACAAAAAAACAAAACAAACAAAAAAAAAACAAAACTATGATGTACAAAGTTGTTAAAAATTTTGGAGTTAAGTTGGAAAACTACAGAGGAGAGTTAATGTTACGTCATTAAAAGCAGTAGAGTTAGGGTGATTGGGAGGATGAAGAAGGAGTGGCTTAGGCTGTTCCCCGTGGGTGTGGAACGGTCGATGGCTATATCGGGAGACAGAATTTTTCTTTTGATTTTGGGGGGTTTGCCACAAGTGTGGGAAGGGGAAATTTGTTTGTGTGTAGTTTGTAGGATGAATGTTCAACCACTCATGTTTTTGCTTCTCTGTATGAGCATGTTTACACTGCAAGGTAATCCCAAACTCTCTATTGATCATGGACCAAAGTGTTAATCTTAATTTAACTTCATGGAATTGCAGAGGTCTACAAAATTTAAAAAAACTTAAACAAGTTATGAATAAAATAAAGGACATGGGTTCAAGAATTGTGTTTTTACAAGAAACTCATCTGATAGAGGAGGATGTTAAAAGAATTAGGAGTAGATGGCAGGGAAGTGTATTCACCTCTTCATTTTCATCCCGAGCCAGGGGAGTTATGACTCTCATACATAAATCAGTTCCTTTTCAAGTGAAAAATGTAATTGGAGACAAATTTGGAAGATATGTAATCATTCAAGGTTCTTTGCTATTAGAAAATATAAATCTTGTGAACTTATATGGTCCCAATATAGATGATCAGAAGTTCTTTGCTAATTTATTTCTCATCTTATCATCACTTACAGGGCAACATATAATAGCAGGGGATTTTAATTGTACATTGAATCCAGGTGTGGATAGATCAACAGGACTGGATTGTACGCACATTGGATGTAGGATGACTATTAATCATTTTATGAAAGAATTGAGATTGTTAGATATATGGAGAGAAATGAAACCACAAGTTAAAGCCTATTCTTGTTATTCCAGTACCTACAAGACATTCTCACATATTGATTATTTTTTGATTTCCACAGAATTAAGGTCCAAGATTCAAAACTGCTTTTATGATAACATCGTGATCTCTGATCATGCACCCTGTTGTCTAATATATGTAGATAAAAAATTGACAAAGGAATCAGGTAGATGGCAATTTCAGCATAAATGGCTTCAGGATGAGGAATTTGTCAAGTATATAGAAAAACAGATAGACGAGTTCTTTGACATCAATACTACACAAACATCAGCATGTGTAAAGTGGGAGGCTTTCAAAGCTTTTATTAGGGGACATATTATTAGTTATACAGGATCAAAATCTAAGAAGACTCGAGAGGAGAGAGCTAAATTGGAACATAAAATAAAAAGTCTTCAGGAAAAAGTGTATGCAGGAAGTGACCCAAGGTTGGAGAATGAATTACTGATTTTGAGAGCTGAATACGACAAAAAATCAGCGAATAGAGCTGCCTCGAGTCTTCTAAGATTGAAACAATCTTTTTATGAACAAGGTGAAAAATCAGGAAAATTATTAGCATGGCAGATTAAACAATTGGAAATTAAAACACCAATTACCAGTATTATAAGTAACGGACAGGTAGTTATAGATCCTTTAGAAATTAATAGAGCCTTTAGAGATTACTATGAAAAATTATATGATACCAAAAATGAACCTGATTTAACAAAACTAAATGGGTTTTTGAACGAACTATCTATACCGTGTATTCCAAATGAAAATAGGGAGATATTGGAGTCTAAAATTAGTCAAGAAGAAGTTGGGCTAGCCATTGATAATATGAAATCAGGAAAAAGTGCAGGACCAGATGGTCTTCCAGTTGACCTTTATAAAAAATTTAAGAATAAATTAATAAAACCTTTTTTGGAAATGGTTTTAGAAGCATTTCAAAATAATAATTTACCATCATACATAAATAATGCCTTAATTATACTGCTGCCAAAACCAGGTAAGCCCTCTAATAAATGTGAAAATATGAGACCAATAAGCCTATTAAACGCCGACCTTAAGATAATCTGTAAAATTTTAGCAAGACGAATACAAGAAATTTTACCAAATATTATTAATCGAGATCAGAATGGCTTTATAAAGGGTAGACAAGGCTTCCATAATGTAAGAAGACTATTTAATATTATTTATTTTAATAAAGAAGCACCGGATACAGCTCTCCTATCATTGGACGCCGAAAAGGCCTTTGATAGAGTTGAATGGCCCTTTCTTTTTGAAGTCCTACAAAGGTTTGGACTTGGAAATAATTTCATAAAATGGGTTCAAATAATATACAATAATGCTACAGCAGAAATCCTAACAAATAACAATATTTCAAAACCAATAAAAATCAATAGAGGATGTCGACAAGGCTGTCCACTTTCACCTTTACTGTTTACTATGGCAATTGAACCTTTAGCGATAGCGATACGTTTACATTCACAAATATATGGAATTAAAGTTGGACCAACAGAACATAAAATCTCCCTGTACGCCGATGACATAATTTTGTTTATGTCGAATCTAAAAAAATCAATTCCAACCTTGTTGAATTTAATAAAGAATTTTGGGGAAATATCAGGATATAAAATAAATAAAACTAAATCTTCAATATTAATGCTAAATGAGACCCAGAGAAATTACCCAGCCCCTGAGGTAAATCAATTCAATGTTGTAAATCAGTTTAAATATTTAGGAATCCAAATTATGCCTAAGCTAGAATCAGTCGCCAGTGTCAACTATGAAGCCTTAATGTCAGATATCAATGAGTTAACTCAGAGATGGATGTCACTACCAATGTCGATGATCGGGAGAATCAATATACTTAAAAGTAATATTTTACCTAAAATACTTTATTTATTTCAATACATTCCCTTATCACCACCTTTAGATCTATTCTCAAGAATAAAAAAAAAGTTAGTGGAATTTATATGGAACAACAGGAGGGCTAGATTACGTTTGTCTTTATTATATTTACCATTTGATCGTGGAGGTCTGAAATGTCCAAATTTTATGTTGTATTATTGGTCGGCACAACTGAGGTCTATGACATATTATTTTTCATCAAATGATCTCCCTCACTGGACTGAAATGGAATCATACAATTTACCTTTACCTCTTCCCATATTCATATACTCAGATTCGGCAAAAAAATTACAAAAACAAGTTAAAAATCCATTTGTAAAGCATATGATCAAAATATGGTGTGAAGCTAAAAACTATTTAAAAGAACCACAGTTATTGTCACAATTTAGTCCAATATGGGGTAATCAATATTTTAAACCAGGGAGAGCGGACGCTGTATTTAAAGTATGGAATTTAAAAGGGATACAAAAGATTCAGGATTTATATTTGCCATGTGCAGACAACATAATGTCTTTTGAAGAGCTGAGGATCAAATTTAATCTCAATAGAACACATTTTTTTAAATATCTTCAACTTAGAAACTTTATTCGATCAAATCAAAATAAAGCTCTCACTCGACCTATTTATTCATCCTTGGAAAAAATGATGATGAAAGATAGTAAAAGAAAGGGTATTATTTCAGAGTTTTATAACTCATTGACACAATCCTCAAGTGAAAATTCACTGAAAAGATTAAACTACTGGAAAGAAGATCTGCAAATTGAAATTTCAGAGGAACAAAGGGAATTGGCTTGTACAGAAGCTCAAACCAAATCAATAAATGTACGCCTTAAATTGATACATTTCAAATGGTTAATGCGGATGTATGTTACACCGGAGGAGTTAAATAGATATAACAAAAATATACCAGATACATGCACAAAATGCATGGAAAGTAAAGGAACCCTATTTCATTGTTTATGGGAATGTAGATTAATAAGAATGTTTTGGGAAGAGGTGAGGGTAACAATTGAAAAAATAATCTCAAAACAAATCATATTGAATCCTAAACTGTTTTTGTTGGGTCTGTACCCAGAAAAGCATAATTTTAATAAAAGTGAAAGAACATTCATAGACCTCAGTTTGCTTAATGCCAAAAAATGTATTGCACTATTATGGAAAAAGACTCATAGACCAGATGTGACTCAGTGGTTAAGACAGATGTTAACAAACCTTCCATTAGAAAGAATAACATATATACTGAAATCAAAGGAAATTGTGTTTGAGAATATATGGAGACCTTTTATTGATTATGTAAAAAATTTAAACATAACTCTTGAAGAAGAAGGTGAATGATGTGTGTGGACCTTGTAAATTCCAAACTGGTGAACATAATATGTATACTTATGTATTGGATTGTCTAGACTAAACAGAGGAGCATTGTTGAAGACTTGATTTTGTTGGTGGTTGTTGGTGTTTTTAGTGCATTTTTTTTTTTGTAGTACTTTAGTGTTAGTGTTTGATTGTTTGTATCATGTTTGTTAAAAAAAAAAAAAAGGTTCAATAAAGATATTGTGGAAAAAAAAAATTCTCTAAAACATTCATTTATGTCCCTTAAGTCTGTAAGCATCCCTCCAGATTTAGATCTTATTTTGTAAATGGCTCGTTTTGCTTGTTCTGCTTTTAATTGCCTTGCCAATAACTTCTGTGGCTTGTCACCAAGTTCAAAATGCCACTGTTTAAGTTTAAGTAAAATATTGCCCACTTGATCTCCCAAAATAGAGTTGTACTCATATTTTAATTTCAGGATGGTATTATAATTGTCACCACCCGGGTGCCGGTCTCGTCCGCGCTCGGGTCATACATTATCTTTTCCAGGCTTTGACAGCAGTGGGTCCCTTCTAGCTCCCCGGGCTCTTATTGTGACAGCGCCCGGTGGAGCCTCCTGCTGTCAAAGCTGTGCTGCATTCGGGGTCATTAGAGACCGGTGTTAAAAGCGGACGCTGAATGCACCCCGATGCAGCAGTCTCTGTTATACTACCGTCTGTTGTACTTCCCGACAGAACGTCACATCGTCTGGCGCTTCGGGTGTTTCCCAGCTCAGACGCTGTTCAGTTCGTCATCTGTTTGTAAGTTACCCTGTGATTATCCTACCCTCATTGTCGTGTGTATTTTCCTCTGTTCCTTTACTCCCCAATAAAACATCACTGCAACTCACCGGTGACTGCTGGCGTCATATGGTGGCTCGTGAGGGCCACCGTGACAATAATCAGCTTGAAGCCATGATTTTCTGTAAACCTGTTCAGCTATTTGTAATTCTTTTTCAATGTGTCCCAGTCTACTTCTCTTAGCCCTTTTCAATGTTGTTTCATAAGAAATAATTTGCCCCCCGATAAATACTTTGAGTGTTTCCCATAATACTGTATCATTCACTTCCCCATTATCATTGGTCTCCAGGAACTGTGATATATGTGTAGTGATGTATGTTCTAAAAGTCTGATCCTCGAGAAGATAAGGGTTTAAGTGCCAACTGTAAACTCGACTAGGGGAAAACACCTTAAGGTTAAGACTGATGGGACTATGATCAGATATTATTATGTTATGATATTTGATGTGGTTAATATTGGAAATTAATCTGGAATCAACTAGAAAATAATCAATCTGTGTGTATGATCTATGTACATGTGAATAAAAGGAGTAGTCACGATCAGATGGATGATGCAATCTCGAAACATCCACTACCTTCTTTGATTTCATCAAATTATTAATGGTTTGTACAGCAAGAACATTAGGTAGTGGGGCAGAGGACAGCCTATCTAAATATGGATCTAGGTAGCAGTTAAAATCTCCCCTAATCACTAAGTGGCTTACATCATCATCCGGAATAATGTCAAACATTTTTCGAAAAAATGCCAGATCGTCCATGTTCAGCCCATAAATATTAACCAGTGTAATGGGAAATGAATTAATATGCCCAGTTAAAATTATGAACCTGCCATTTGGGTCTGCTATAGATGACTGAAATCAGAAAGGCACAGTTTTCCGGAAGGGAACAGCAACCCCTCAGGCTTTTGATGTAAATGGTGATTGATAGACCTGTGAGATCCAGTTAGCCCTAAGTATTCTGTGCTGGGTAGCTTTAACATGGGTTTCCTGTAAAAATATAAAGTCAGATTTCAGTGATTTCAAGTGTGAAAAAACTTAAGCTCATTTAACAGGGTGACCTAAACCACGTACATTCCAAGAGACCAAGGATATATGATCAAGAGCACTGCTCACGTGCGATGCCATCAACATTACAGCAAGATACAATTTTAATATTCAGTGTGGCAGCCAATCCAAAACAAAAAACATTAATCAAAACAAATGACAAACACCCCAACAAACCCCCTGCCCAAAGCTTCCCCAAACGAAGTATAATTACCCTCATCCACATCTGGGATCACTGGTCAAAAGACAAAACAAAAAAAAGAACACCACCTCCAACAGACCGCTCCCACAGCACACAAAATAAGACATAAATTGACCCTTGAAAATGAAAACCATTACGATAAAGTCTGCTTTGAACAAGTTTAGACTCTCCTCTATTGTGTTTTTGAGAAGTGAGCTTTCAGAGTTTTTGATTTGCAAAAATATTAGCCTCGTCTGGATCACTGAAAACTTTTACTTGCCCCTGGTAGTGAACGTGGAGCCTTGCTGGGAAGCGCAGAGAGTGCCGGATCTCCTTCTCGCTCAACAGCTGTAGAACCTGACGAAAGTTCCGGTGCTGCTCCATCACCTCTGCAGTGTAATCCAGGAAGATTAAAATTCGGTTTCCTTCGTTCTCCATGGAGCGCTGCCTCCTGAGCCGTAGGATCTTTTCTTTCTCCTGTGTTAGGTGTACTCGTGCGATGATCATGCGTGGTCTGGATCCTTCTGGCAGTTTAGGCTGCTGTATGTGGTGCGCTCTGTCAATGATGACCGGCTTGGTAAAACTATCGCCCCCCAGCAGCTTTGGGATCAGGTTGGAGACAAACTCGGTTGGCCTCCCTTTCTCCTCACCTTCCGGGACGCCAACAATTCTTATACTGTTACGCCTGGATCTCCCTTCAAGGTCAGAAAGCTTGGCTCACAGCTTTTTATTCTCTTGCTGCAGTTCCATGAGGGAAACTTCCATATCGTGAATGCACTACTCCTGGTCAGCCATCTGACCCTCAGTGATAGACAGCCTTTCCGTGAGCTCCCGCTGGGCAGACAAAATTGTCTGAAAACTCTGCTCGAACTTACCAGACCACTCTTAAAAAAAGACTGCAAGAGTTTGATTCTCTGTGTGTTCTGTCCAAGGTTTCTCCCAAGGTCACCGGGAATGTTCCAGCGATGCCAGAGGTCACCATGGGTCCAGCTTCCCCCACTGTGGAGGTTTTCACGGGTGCTCAGTCCCAGCCTGGGACCTCCATGGATGCAGCTTCCCCTCTGCCCGAGACCGTTGTGTGGGTCCCTCCTCCTCCTCAGTCCAAGGCTCCATGGGTGCTGCATCCCGGTCGGGGATGGTTGCAGCCTTGGCCCAGTCCGGGTCCACCAAGGGTGCAGCATTGGCCCAGTCCGGGTCCATCAAGGGTGCAGCGTTGGTCCAGCCTGGGCCCACCGAGGGTGCAGCTCCGCTCCTGCCTGGAGCCACCGAGGGTGCAGCTCCGCCCCTGCCTGGATCCACCGAGGGTGTAGCTATGCACCAGCCTGGAGCCACGCCGGGTGCTGCCATGCTCCAGCCCGGAACCATCACGGGTGCAACAATGTCTCAACCCGGGACCACCGAGGGTGCAACCGGCCAGCCCGAGGACGTCATGGTCCCCCTTTCTCTTCTGCCAAATGCTGTCATGGTCCCCCTTTCTCCTCTGCCAGATGCCGTCGTGGTCCCCCATCTTCCTCCACCACCAAACACCATCGTGGTTTCCCCCCTCTCCGGCCCTGCTTCCGTCATTGGGCCTTCCTGTAGGGGAGTCGCCTCCTGGGTCACCCCTCCGGTCTTGGTGGCTTAAGAACTATGGCCGGCCGCCTGAAAGACTGAGCCGCTGGATCGGGTGGTCCATACTCTCTTGCAGGCCACCCGACTCATACTATCTTGCCGTCCGGCTGGCCTGGGACTTCGGCCGGCCACCCAAACTATGTAATTCTGTGACCTAGGAGGCTCAGGGGTCTAGTATTGCGCAGGTGCGAGTCATGAGCAGGGTTTGTATTTTCCCTCCTAAGCCTGTTTCCCCCACCTACCACCCAGGGTGGTGTTTTGTTGTACCCTTTTGGTCCTTTTGGGTGTTACCCGGGGTGTCTGGGGCCACTCCTTAAAGTGGGGCCTCTGTCATGTGTCTGAGCGTATAAGCTCAGACTCTCACTTTATTTCTAAGTTTTGTATGTCTGTTAGTTTGATTTTGTTAGTTTCTGTCTATATGTTGGTGTGTTGACACTTTTGCCTCCCCTTTCCCAGACGCTCCCACTGGCGGCTCACAGTCTGCTCTCCTCAGCTGTGAGCAGTTAATCAATTGGTCACCTGCTCGCTCAGCCACTCACACCTGCGGCTCATTTTTTTCCCCCATGTATTTAAGCACTGGCTGTCCACTATCTCATTGCGGCAATATTGATCCTGCTATGATCTCTCCACTTCAACTTTCAACTTAAGTATCTCCTCTTCTTAGAGCTGCCTCGAGTCTTCTAAGATTGATGCAATCTTTTTATGAACAAGGTGAAAAATCAGGGAAATTATTGGCATGGCAGATTAAACAATTAGAATTTAAAACACCAATTACCAGTATTATAAGTAACGGACAGGCAGTTGTAGATCCTTTAGAAATTAATAGTGCCTTTAGAGATTATTATGAAAAACTATATGATACAAAAAATGAAACTGACTTAACAAAACTAAATGGGTTTTTGGATGGATTATCTATACCGTGTATTCCAAATGAAAACAGGGAGATGCTGGAGTCTAAAATTAGTCAAGAAGAAGTTGGGCTAGCCATTGATAATATGAAATCAGGTAAAAGTGCAGGACCAGATGGTCTTCCAGTTGACCTCTATAAAAAATTTAAGAATAAATTAATAAAACCATTTTTGGAAATGGTTTTAGAAGCATTTCAAAATAGTAATTTACCACCATACATGAATAATGCCTTAATTATACTGTTGCCAAAACCAGGTAAACCCTCTAATAAATGTGAAAACATGAGCCCAATAAGCCTATTAAATGCTGACCTTAAGATAATCTGTAAAATTTTAGCAAGACGACTACAAGAAATATTACCAAATATTATTAACCGAGATCAGAATGGCTTTATAATGGGAAGACAAGGCTTCCATAATGTAAGAAGACTATTCAATATTATTTATTCTAATAAATAAGCACCGGATACAGCTCTCCTATCATTGGATGCCGAAAAGGCCTTTGATAGGGTCGAATGGCCCTTTCTTTTTGAAGTCCTACAAAGGTTTGGACTTGGAAATAATTTCATAAAATGGGTTCAGATAATATACAATAATGCGACAGCAGAAATCCTAACAAACAGCAATATCTCAAAATCAATAAAAGTCAATAGAGGATGTCGACAAGGCTGTCCACTTTCACCTTTACTGTTTACTATGGCAATTGAACCTTTAGCGATGGCAGTACGCTTACATCCACAAATATATGGAATTAAAGTAGGACCAACAGAACATAAAATCTCCCTGTATGCCGATGACATAATTTTGTTTATGTCGAATCTTAAAAAATCAATTCTGACCTTGTTAAATTTAATGAAGAACTTTGGGGAAATATCAGAATATAAAATAAATAAAACTAAATCTTCAATATTAATGCTAAATGAGACCCAGAGAAATCACCCAGCTCCTGAGGTAAATCAATTCAATGTTGTAAATCAGTTTAAATATTTAGGAATTCAAATTGTGCCTAAGCTAGAATCAGTCGCTAGTGCTAACTATGAAGCCTTAATGACAGACATTAATGAGTTATTTCAGAGATGGATGTCACTACCAATGTCGATGATCGGGAGAATTAATATACTTAAAAGTAATATCTTACCCAAAATACTTTATTTATTTCAATACATTCCTTTACCACCACCTTCAGATCTATTCTCAAGAATTAAAAAAAAGTTAGGGGAATTTATATGGAACAATAGGAAGGCTAGATTACGTCTGTCCTTACTATATTTACCATTTGATCGTGGAGGTCTGAAATGTCCAAACTTTATGTTGTATTACTGGTCAGCACAACTGAGGTCTATGACATATTATTTTTCATCAAATGATCTCCCTCACTGGAATGAAATGGAATCATACAATTTACCTTTACCTCTTCCCATATTCATATACTCAGACTCGGCTAAAAAATTACAGAAACAAGTTAAAAATCCAATTGTAAAGCATATGATCAAAATATGGTGTGAAACCAAAAAATATTTAAAAGAACCACACTCACTGTCACAATTTAGCCCAATATGGGGTAATCAATATTTAAAACCAGGGAGAGCGGATGCTATATTTAAAGTATGAAATTTAAAAGGGATTCAAAAGATTCAAGACTTATATTTGTCATGTTCAGATAACATAATGTCTTTTGAAGAACTGAGGATCAAATTTAATCTTAACAGAACACATTTTTTTAAGTATCTTCAGCTTAGGAATTTTATTCGACCAAATCAAAATAATGCTCTCATCCGACCTACTTATTCATCCTTGGAAAAAATTTTGATGAAAGATAGTAAGAGAAAGGGTATTATTTCAGAGTTTTATAACTCATTGACACTATCCTCAAGTGAAAACTCACAGAAAAGACTGAATTATTGGAAAGAAGACCTGCAAACTGAAATTTCAGAGGAACAATGGGAATTGGCTTGTACAGAAGTTCAAACCAAATCAATAAATGTACGTCTTAAATTGATACATTTTAAATGGTTAATGCAGATGTATGTTACACCGGTGGAGTTAAATAGATATAACAAAAACATACTAGATACATGTACAAAATGTATGGAAAGTAAAGGAACCCTATTTCATTGTTTATGGGAATGTAGGAAAATTAGAATGTTTTGGGAAGAGGTGAGGGTAACAATTGAAAAAATAATTTCAAAACAATTCATATTGAATCCTAAATTGTTTTTGTTGGGTCTGTATCCAGAAAAACATAACTTTAATAAGAGTGAAAGAGCATTCATAGACCTCAGTTTGCTTAATGCCAAAAAATGTATTGCACTACTGTGGAAAAAGACTCATAGACCAGACGTGACTCAGTGGTTAAGACAGATGTTAACAAACCTTCCTCTAGAAAGAATAACATACATACTGAAATCAAAGGAAAATGTGTTTGAGAATATATGGAGACCTTTCATTGATTATGTAAAGAAATTAAACATAACTTCTGAAGAAGAAGGTGAATGACGTGTGTGGACCTTGTAAATTCCAAATTGGTGAATGTATAATACAGTGGGGTAAAAAAGTATTTAGTCAGCCACCAGTTGTGCAAGTTCTCCCACTTAAAAGATGAGAGAGGTCTCCAATTTTCATCATAGGTATACCCTATGAGAGACAAAATAAGAAAAAAAAAATCCGGAAAATCACATTGAATGATTTTTAATGAATTAATTGGTAAATTCCTCGGTAAAATAAGTATTTGGTCAATAACAAAAGTTCATCCCAATACTTTGTTATATACCCTTTGTTAGCAATGACAGAGGTCAAACATTTTCTGTAAGTTTTCACAAGGCTTTCACACACTGTTGCTGGTATTTTGGCCCATTCCTCCATGCAGATCTCCTCTAGAGCAGTGATGTTTTGGGGCTGTCACTGGGCAACACAGACTTTCAACTCCCTCCAAAGATTTTCTATGGAGTTGAGATCTGGAGACTGGCTAGGCCACTCCAGGACCTTGAAATGTTTCTTACGAAGCCACTCCTTCGTTGCCTGGGCGGTGTGTTTGGGATCATTGTCATGCTGAAAGACCTAGCCACGTTTCATCTTCAATGCCCTTGCTGGTGGAAGGAGGTTTTCACTCAAAATCTCACGATACATGGCCCCATTCATTCTTTCCTTTACACAGATCAGTCATCCTGGTTCCTTTGCAGAAAAACAGCCCCAACGTATGATGTTTCCACCCCCATGCTTCACAGTAGGTATGGTGTTCTTTCTCCTCCAAACACGACAAGTTGAGTTTTTACCAAAAAGTTCTATTTTGGTTTCATCTGACCATATGACATTCTCCCAATCCTCTTCTGGATCATCCAAATGCTCTCTAGCAAACTTCAGACGGGCCTGGACATGTACTGGCTTAAGCAGGGGGACACATCTGGCACTGCAGGATTTGAGTCCCTGGCGGCGTAGTGTGTTTCTGATGTAGCCTTTGTTACTTTGGTCCCAGCTCTCTGCAGGTCATTCACTAGGTCCCCCCATGTGGTTCTGGGATTTTTTCTCACCATTCTTGTGATAATTTTGACCCCACGGGGTGAGATCTTGCGTGGAGCCCCAGATCGAGGGAGATTATCAGTGGTCTTGTATGTCTTCCATTCTCTAATAATTGCTCCCACAGTTGACTTCTTCACACCAAGCTGCTTACCCATTGCAGATTCAGTCTTCGCAGCCTGGTGCAGGTCTACAATTTTGTTTCTGGTGTCCTTTGACAGCTCTTTGGTCTTGGCCATAGTGGAGTTTGGAGTCTGACTGTTTGAGGTTGTGGACAGGTGTCTTTTATACTGATAACGAGTTCAAACAGGTGCCATTAATACAGGTAATGAGTGGAGGACAGAGGAGCCTCTTAAAGAAGAAGTTACAGGTCTGTGAGAGTCAGAAATCTTGCTTGTTTGTAGGTGACCAAATTTTACTGAGGAATTTACCAATTAATTCATTAAAAATCCTTCAATGTGATTTTCTGGATTTTTTTTTTCTCATTTTGTCTCTCATAGTTGAGGTATACCTATGATGAAAATTGGAGACCTCTCTCATCTTTTAAGTGGGAGAACTTGCACAATTGGTGGCTGACTAAATACTTTTTTGCCCCACTGTATGTATACTTATGTAATGGATTGCCTAGACTAAACAGAGGAGCATTGTTGAAGACTTGCCTTTGTTAGTGGTTGTTGGTGTTTTTAGTACATTTTTTTTATTTATTTATTTTTTTTAAATTACTTTAGTGTTAGTGTTTGCTTGTTTGTGTTATGTTTGTAAAAAAAAAAGGGTTCAATAAAAAATATTGTGGAAAAAAAGTATCTCCTCTTCTCCAGAGCAATTATGGCTCTGGAGGCCCATCCCTGTAAGTTATTATTTGCTGTATTTTTTGTATTCTCTGCACTATTTTGGACTTATATGTTCTTTTTGTTAATAAATGTCACAAACGCAATTCAGTGCCTGGGTCTGTTTTCCTGCCCCGGAGGGGCGCCTACGACAGCATCATGCATTAGATGTATCAGCTCTGTAGTTGCTATATTCATTGATACTATACTCCCTCTTGTGTAACATTGCTTAATTAAACTTTTCCTGTTTTAGGTCAGTTATCATTATCAAAATTATTATTATTACTTTTTTATTTTTTGAGAATTTTTAGAGAATTTTTTAATTAATTTCTTCAAAGTCAAAAGACATACATTTCCTTAGCGTTTAGTAGCGTTGCCTTTAAACTGTATGACTTGGGTCAAACATTTTGGGTATCCTTCCACAAGCTACTCACAATAGTTTGCTGGAATTGTGGCCCATTCCTCCTGACAGAACTCGCGTAACTGAGTCAAGTTTGTATGCCGTCTTGCCCGCATGCGTCTTTTCAGCTCTGCCCACAAATTTTCTATGGGATTGAGATCAGGGCTTTGTGATGGCCACTCCAAAACACTGACATTGTTGTCCTTAAACCACTTTGTAACTAATTTGGTGGTATGCTTATGATCATTGTCCATTTGGAAGACCCATTTGCACCAAAGCTTTAACTTCCAGGTTGATGTCTTGAGATGTTGCTTCTATATCTCCACATAATGTTCTTTCTTAGGTGCCGCTCTGTGTGAGTGGAGGAGCAAGAGTGAGGGAGTCAGAGATCTAGAGGGAGCAGTGTGCACCAGTGTTGTAAAGCATGTGTTGCATGCTGAGACTGCATTAATAGGCTGTAAACAGCAGTAAATGTACCAGGTAGGCTGTTTTTAAACAAGAATAAATGCTACAGCTCCTCAGTAGTGATGGGCAGTTGAAGCCTCATGGAGCTCAGAGGCTTTCCTTCTAATTGTGCAGAAAAAGATTCAAAGCTTTGAGGTTTCTTTCTAAAGAGTGCGACTGAAGCACTGACACTGTTTCAATCCCATATCAGCAATAAAAGTTCAGAGACTGGTCATTTTAATCTGCTGATTTTTTTGTTCATATATACCAGTGGCTCTTAAACTTTTTTTTACTCCCCACTTTGGGGAACCAGGTGACTATCAAGCCCACCTACACACACAGCTATTTCTCTGCCCTTCCACATCCATAGTGAATCCAAGAGCAAGCTAAAGGCCTTTACATACTCTGTGAGAACAGACAAATTTGCTCTCTCTCCCAGGGCTGCAAAAACAAAATGACATCATTTTGTTCTTGCAGCCCTGATTTAGGATTTCTTGCAGCTTGTTCTTAACACATCATCATGGCAGAATGTTTTTCTTGCGTGGTGTCCAACTATTGTATGACTTGTCAGTAACTTGAATTTCCCAGGAGTTCTGCATTTGAGTTTCTTGTGAAGTATGAAATGTCCTGGCCAGAAAGAACTTTGTTCTTGTTCTTGCCACCTCAAGAAAAAGAAAAAAATTCTCTATTCTTGCGGCGTATGTAAAGGCCTTAAACCTCATATTTCCTTTTCTTCTTGGCTTCTTTTTGTTTATTATCATCTGGAATTTCTCTTTGCTCATCATTTTGATAGAGTTTTAAAAATTAGGTCATGATATAATTTTATCCATTCATCCATCCATCCATCCATCCATCTTCTACCGCTTAATCCTTTTATTTGTGGTAGGAAGGTTTCTGGAGCATATTCCAACATCTTTGGGCGAGAGGCAGGGTAAATTCTTTCATCAGTAATTTTAATTCTAATATGATAAAACACTGAGTAGCTTTTATTTTCATTTGCATTTTCAGTTTTAACTGTGAAACTTTTGACTTTAAAGAAAACAATACACCTCCCCCCCCCCACACACACACACACACACACAGGTTTCCATGTAAATCTGGCCCTCGGGAAGTGACAAAAAAAATTGTGGCCCTCACTACCACCAAAGTTGCCCATCCCTGACTTGTTTACAACCTGTGCTTAAGGGGCAGCGCCCTGCGCTTGTGTGCTTAAGTAACATCCTTGAGCAGTACTGAATATAGAAATTTATGTCGAGCTGCCATCAGTCTTGTAAAAGTAAAAATAAAAATCATTATAAAGCTATCTATCATTTGGCTTACATGTGTTCATTTTATATTTAATTCATTATTTGAAAATTTTATAACAACCGTTCATTCCAACATTTCAACAACCTCTGGTTCGGTTCACACTGCTCTTTATACTTGTAGAGAAGAAGAAAAATATCAATTACAGCAACTTCTTCAGTGACTTCAACACTTAATAATACTCAGACACAGAATGTAAGTAACACAGAGTGTACAAGAAGTCTACAACTCACAAAAAATGAGTTTCATACACTCCTTATTTTTAGATGAAACCCTCCACTCACCTCCACTAGATCACCAGAGGGATGAGTCAAATCAATGCTGCACCAATGACAACACATCACTGTATCCCAGCAGTTGTCTGGGTAATTTTTTTTACATGTTTTGATAAGACAACATGGTGCTTCTACTCCTACAGTACCTTGACACGACAGCAAGTGCATGACACTACAGTTATGCAACAGCAAAAATCACAGAGATAGACCATGCACTTCTATATTAATGGGAGTCACAGACTGAAAGCAACATCTGTGTCTCATGTTCTGACCTCACCTGTAGGTCAGTTAGCAGGTTGCTGGTCTCTCGGACACGGGCTCTGGTTGCGTCCAGCTCTATCTTGAGTTTCTCCTGAGTCTCCTTCAGACAGGAGATCTGTGACTGAGCTGAGCCCAAGTTCTGCTCCCCCTCCCTCACCAGCTCCTGGAGGTGGGAAACCTGAGAAGACAATCACACAGTCACAGGTACAGTGGTGGAAAAAGTGTTTGCCCCCTTCCTTATTTCTCATTTTTTTGTATGTTTATTACACTTAAATATTTGTTTCAGATCATCAAACAAATTTAAATATTCGACAAAGATAACACAAGCAATGTCACGAGCTGAGCACTGGAGGTTCTGCCATGCTCAGTCTTGTGGCTTTTTCTCTGCATTTATATATTTGTTGTATTTTTGTGCCTTTTGGGTTTTGTTATCCCTGTAATGTTTTTTTTTTATTTTCCTGTTTATGTCTTAGTTTAACTATGCTCTGATTCTGTATCAATTGGTATGTGTTTCTCAGTTTGTACTTTTTTATATTTTATTCTTCTAATTCCTTATTATTGCAGTTGACAGCTGTCAGGACATTTACTGATTGGTGCTCCCTGTGGGCGTAGCCCTGTCAGCTGTCAGCCGGTCGCTCTCCTCTCATTACTTCCAGCTGATCCAAATTATTAATCATTGCTACCTTCTGCCTGCTCATGTGACCCCACACCTGGCATTATTTGTGTTATTTGTTCTGACCCTATTTAAGGGTAGCATTTCCATTTCATGTCGCCGCAGTCTTAGTTATACTTCCTCCTCGCCACCAGAACCCCTTCCCCGTTCTGGTGAGTTCGTGCTGACACTCTCCCTGTAAGTTTACCTTGTCATCTGTTTGGATTTTTACTTTGATGCACTCTGGAACTTTGTGTTTGTTAATAAATACCACAAACTGCAGTCCAGTGTCTGGGCCTGTCTCTCTGCCCCAAGGGGCAAATCATGACAGAAGACTGCGGCCAGTAAAAGACCCAGCTGCTGCAGTAAGTGGATTTTTGCCTTCTTCTCTGTTTCACTCACCTGGAGCTCATCATGTCCCCGGCACGCCGGCCTCCACCAATTAAAGGGAGATCGGCAGCGGGGTCCCCGAGTCTGGAGGAGGCGTGGGCTGCTGAATTTATCCAAAGTTTTGTGGATGACGTTCTTGCCGCCCACGGACCAAAGAAGACCTGGGAGACCGTAAATGGAGCGGTGGTGATTGTGGAGGCACACCCCGGCTTGTGGAAATATCCCCAATTTGCGAAACTGCTGTCCACGGTCTCATCGCTTTGGCGGTCTTTTCCCGGGCTGACAATGGGGTCGCCTCCAGCAGGACCGAAGCCATCGCAGAGACACTCTCCATGGCAGACGTCCGTCTCTTCTCCCAATTCACCAGCTCTGGCTCCAGCTCCCGCATCACCAGCCCCTCAACGCTGTCATCCAGACCGCTGGAGAAATGCCTCCACCTCCTCGTGAGCAGCCCCTCCTTCGCCGAGGCAGAAAACTCCCGCAGCAGTCCCTTTTTCTGATTTTTCTTCTCTGGTTGTTCCGTCAGCCAACTCCGCCGCTGCTGCTTCCTCTCCCTCCTCCTCCGAAATTCCTCACGCTGCTGAAGGACAGGTCACCTTCTCGGCTCCGCCCGTCACCACGTCTGCAGGGGTGACTCCTCTACATTCTTCTGAGGGGCCCTCAACAGCTGCAACCACGGAGAGGGCGGAATCTACACCAGCTGCAGCAGGGAAAATCATGCCCCGAGAAAACAGGCAAGTGTCTTTTCATTTTCCCACAATTTATGATGATATGCCTTGCCTGATTCCCGGTAGTGAGGCTCACACTATGCAGTCCCCTGAGTCCTCACCACCTGCTGCAGCCCACAACACCTTCCCTGCTTTCTCCGTGTCTCCTCCTATTTTCCCCAAGTGCCCGCCAGTCCCAGGGTTGAGCTGCCAGTCAATGGAGGAGCCCGTGGGTCTGGAGGACCAGGTTCCAGCCCCTCAGCCGTGGTCCGGGCAGAGGGAGAGCACTGCCTCCGACCTGAAGCCTGCGCTGACGATAGAGCATCCCCTGGTTTCAGCTACACATGATCCACTGCCAGCAGGAAGCCAACCTCCAGAATCCACGCCAGGCGAGCCACATACATGGCCTCGCTGGAGGGTCTCAGGACTGCACCTACCACCATGCCTGCTGCAGGGGCCGCCGCAGCAGAGTCGGAGCTGGATCTCCAGAGGGCCAGGCCCGAGGAACCATTGCCTGGATCAACGGAGTCCTGGACGGCGGTGGACCTCGAGCTCAGGCAAGTGCTCTCCTTTGTTTTCCTTGTGTCTATTTTGGAGAGATCTTGTCTGGCTCTTGACGAGGGGAGCCCGGTGTAGCTATCAGCTGCACCTGAGCTCACCTCGCCGGGCTCCATTCCTGCCAGTGACCCTGACCCTGTTTCTCTACCTGTCCTGTCTGAGCTCTCCCCCAGGGTCACCGAGGATGTTCCAGCTTTGCCAGATGTCTCCGTGGATCCAGGCTCACTGTCCAAGATCATCATGGGTCCAGCTCCGCCAGCTGAGGTCATCGAGGGCGCTCTGTCCCAGCCTGGGACCTCTGTGGGTGCTGCTTCCCCTCCAGCTGAGGACCTCATGAATGCTGCTCCCCCTCCGGTTGAGGTCTTCACGGGTGTGCTGTCCCAGCCCGGGGCCTCCGTAGGTGCAACTTCGGCCCAGTCTGGGTCCTCCAAGGATGCTGTTCCCCCTCCGGATTAGGTCATTGTGGGCACTCCATCCCAGCCCGGGACCTCTGTGGGTGCAGCTCCTCCTTTGTCCGGGTCTCCGTGGGTGCTGTGTCCCAGTTGAGGACCGTCGTGGGTGCTGTGCCCCAGCCTGAAACCTACTTTGGTGCTGCATTCCAGTGTGGGCCCGCCATGGATGCTACACTCCTGCCCGGGGGCCACTGTGGGTGCAGCTTTGGTCCAGTCCGGGTCCACCATGGGTGCAGGCTTAGCCCACTCCGGATCCACCGTGGGTGCAGCTTTGGCCTAGTCTGGGCTCACTGCAGATGCAGCTTTGCTCCAGCCTGGAGCCACCGTGGGTGCTGCTTCATTCCAGTCCGGAGCCTCCGCGGGTGCACCCATGTCCCAGCCCGGGACCACCGCCAGTGCAACCTCGATCTAGTCCGGAGCCACCGAGAGTGCTACAATGTCCCCGTCCAGGACCACTGAGGGTGCTGCTGGCCAGTCCAAGGGCGTCGTGGTTCCCCCTCCTCTGCCAGACGCCATCATGGTCCTTTCTCCTCTGCCAGATGCCATCGTGGTCCCCCCTCCTCTGCCAGATGCCATCGTGGTCCCCCCTCCTCTGCCAGACGCTGTCGTGGCCTCTCTCCTCTGCCAGACACCGTCGTGGTCCCCTCTCTTCTGCCAGATGCTGTTGTTGTTCCCCCTCCTCTGCCGGGCGCCATCGTGGTTCCCCCTCCTCTGCCAGGCGCCATCATGGTTCACCCTCCTCTGCTGTCCTTCCCTTCATTGAGCCTCCCCGTAGGGGAGCTGCCTCCTGGGCCAACCCTTCTGTTTAAGTGGCTGAAAAACTCTGGTCGACCGTGTGATGGACTGAGCCATTGGGTTGAGTGGCCCATATTCTCCACCAGGCGACCTGACTCGTACCACCTTGCCGTCTGTCAGGCAATAATTTAACTCTGATTACAAAGAAAAAAATATTAATAAAACTGCATTTAATGAAATAAATTAACTTAAATGAACAAGGATGCCGTTATTTCTGTTACAATGTTTTTATATATTTCTATATTTTTTTTTTTTAGAAATCTGAAATCTCCTCACCACCCAGACAGCAGGAAAAACCTCCCTTATTTTGAAATCCAAATGTTGGCACGTTTAGTTTGTCTGAAGGCTGCTGACGGATTAAAGACATTGACTTGGTGAATTCAGGTCATCTTAATTTGCCAGGTACATAATAGGGAACATAACTTAATATTGCAGTGGCTGGTGAAATATATCCTCAGCAATTCATCAGTCTACCTTGCCTTTCTCTACATATGAAGCTGACTGCAAATGAATTCTAACCACATCTCTTAGCTAAGCGACTCTTCCATCATTGCTCCCATTTCCAGCGGGTTAAAACCATGATAAATGCCAGTCCTTACATACCGCTTCTGATTTTTTTCCGCGTTTAAAGTACTTTAATAAACCCATGTTTCTGTCGGACAGTCACGCTAGCGATACTCTGTCTGGTGACTACTGGAAAGCTTGCGTGGGCGGGCTGCTTCGAAACTCCACGCGGATGATGGCCACGCGCGTTGTTCGGGTGCGTGCTTGCGGAAAGTCATTGCTTCATATATTTTTCTTAAATTCATATCTCCTCATAAGCGCGGCGGTAATTTTTCTGGCGAGGTGGGCTGCCACCCAGAAATGTTACCAGAGAAAACACTGAATCTGTTTGGATTTTTGCTTTGATGCACTCTGGAACTTTGTGTTTGTTCATAAATACCACAAACTGCAGTCCAGCGTCTGGGTCTGTCTCTCTGCCTCGAGGGGCAAATTATGACAAGCAAACACAAAATGCAGTTTTTAAATGAAGGTGTTTATTATTAAGAAGAAAAAAAAATCCAAACCTACATGGCCCTGTGTGAAAAAGTGATTGCCTCCTAAACCTAATAACTGGTTGAGCCACCCTTAGCAGTAACAACTGCAATCAAGCATTTGCGATAACTGGCAATGAGTCTTTTACAGCACTGTGGAGGAATTTTGGCCCACTCATCTTTTCAGAATTGTTGTAATTCAGCCACATTGGAGGGTTTTCGAGCATGAACCGCCTTTTTAAGATTATGCCACAGGATCCCAATCGAATTCAGGTCAGGACTTTGACTAGGCAACTCCAAAGTCTTCATTTTGCTTTTCTTAAGTCATTCAGAGGTGGAATTGCTGGTGTGTTTTGGATCATTGTCCTGCTGCAGAATCCAAGTGCGCTTCAACTTGATGTCACGAACAGATGGTTTCGGTAGACAACAGAATTCATGGTTCCATTTACCACAGTGAGTCTTCCAGGTCCTGAAGTAGCAAAACAGCCCCAGACCATCACACTACCACCACCATATTTTACTGTTGGCATGATGTTCCTTTTCAGAAATGCTGTTACTTTTATACTGGATGTAAGTGGAAACACACCTTCCAAAAAGTTCAACTTTTCAACTTTTGTCTCGTCAGTCCACAGAGTATTTTCCCAAACGTCTTGGGGATGGGGATCATCAAGATGTTTTCTGGCAAAACTGAGACGAGCCTTTATGTTCTTTTTGCCCAGCAGTGGTTTTCGTCTTGGAAGTCTGCCATTACTTGGATTATTTTTGTCTAATATTTCAATCTGTTTGATGATCTGAAGCATTTAAGTGTGACAAACATACAATAACATGAGAAATCAGGAAAGGGGCAAACACTTTTCACACCACTGTACATCATCACTGAATCATTTCTAGATGAGAACGCCTGTGTATTAAAACCCCAGCTAGAGTTGGCTCATACCTCCTGATTGGCCATGTTGAGTTTTGCCGAGAGCTCCTCTTTCAAGTTGTCGAGCTGCTGCTGGAGACGGTCTCGCTGCTCCTCTAGCGACAGCCGCTTAATCTCAAACTCCTGACTCATTTTCTGGAGATGAAAAGGATGAGAGAAAAGGGAGGCATGAAAGCGTGTGAAAAGGCAAATGTGAAAAGAGACCAGATGATAAAAGATGAAACCGAGCAAGTTGATTTGTAATGAGATGGAGACAAGAGATTCATTCTTCACTGTTGAGAATGAAGAACAAATCTTTGTGTTAGAATGAAGGTCCGTTATCCATCTTCCTTTAAAATACTAAAAGTATAATCTCTAAAATATGAGGAGCGCTCAGAAGCCACTGTACTGTAAATCCCATTTGTGCTGTCAGATGGAGGCATGGCGGCTGCTGAGTGGGACGCAGGGCTATTGACTGAAGGAGGAAGATGCCGGGTGTCATTTACACTTAAAAGACCATCTCTTCAAACCATCCAGGCTCAATAATCCCACTGTGGGCTACTCTGAAGAGATTTCCCTTGTGACTATCTCTCCCTTATTCTGTTGCTTCTTAGTCTTTCTTCTCAATAGTGTACAGTGCACGTTACAATACCGAGCTCTGTTAGTGTTGCAGTCGCAGTTCTGTAGTAGTTTTAGTGGCTGATTAAGAAAGACATCAATGCCTGTCAGGTCAGGCATTGGTTTGCTTGTTACAGGATAACCATGAAAACTGGTACTACCTGTCTCGTAGGGCGGGCCGTTGACGACTCAACCGGCAACCTCGCCCTTCCGAGGGCATGGAGGGTGAAACTGGGCATCCTGGCAGAATTAAAAACAATATCTGTCACAGGTCTGTGGTGGACCACTCCCAGTTACACAGGGTGAGGCTGGACATCCTGGCAGATAAGCATATCTGTCGCAAGGTCTGTGGTGGACTTTTGCTAGTTGGTGCATCGTGACATGCACTACACAAAGAGCAGAGACAAACAAACCTATCATCTGGTCAGTCACTGCAACAGATACTGGAGTCAGTTTGTCTTGGCCTGTCCTTGCCACTGATAATACCTCTATCTGCCAAGAATGTGCCACTAGTCCAGCAAAAGCTAACGGTGCTCAAATACTTTGCAAGCAGTTTCATGAAATGGTCAGTCAGAAAGCAACTCATACCGGTTCGGACGTCGCCCGGGTTAACAAGGTCAGGAGTTCCTGGCAGCAGAAGGCAAAGGACAGAGCTGAGTGGAGGAATCTGATCAGACCTAAATGAAACAGTCATTGTCATCCCCGACAGACTGCTATGATGAGGATGATGAGACATCTACGTGACATAAATTAACTTATTCAGAGCACAAATATTTACATCAAATTTAGAATGTTAACACAATAAATATATGACATCTAAAATAAGTAAAACACACATTAAATAAGAGTTTTAACTTATCCAAGGAGTCCAGAAAATAACTTTGACATTTGGTTTTTCAGCGATGTGTGACCCAAAAATCCCAACATACATCAAGACATCAAGATCAAAAAAGGTAGATTTTTGGAGGATGCTAGTCTTAAAAGATAATGGAATTGGCCAAGGCCAAATGAGACTTTTAACAAGAGTTGGTAACAAAGCAAACCAAGGCTCGAATTGGTCTATATAAACTTTAACAACAATGACATCAGTGACGCCAGGGCAAACACAAAAGCTCCTTGACCTTATGTCATTTGGTCTAGAAAAGACACAACACTCGAGACTGTGGGTCTCATTTGGACATAGTAAGGGTACCAGTAAATATTTTCATATACAAAGTTCATTAATGATTAAGGAAGTGCCAGTTGATTTCAATTAAAGACAAGACTACTTACTGTACCATTAATGTGAAAATCAGACCACCAAATGAATGAAATACTAAATCTGGATCTCCAGTAGTGCAGTCAGCTGTAGGCAGATTAGAAATACAAATGAAAAGTCTTTATTCTACTGCTGTCTCATCTGGCCTTAAGTAGACCGTGGTGAATTATGAATTAATACAGCACAAGCAATTTGTAGAATTAGTCGCTTTATTGCCTCAGTTGAGAAACTTGTTAATATCTTGCTGACAGATGTAAAAGTTGAAAGAAAAAAAGATGTCCAAGATTATATTCACCATTTTAAAATGATAAAATATGTCTTCTACTTTACTGTCTACCTCTATATTTTTCTCATTCTGTCCTCCTTTACATGCTTCCATTTTACACCAAATAAAAACAGACATTAATCTAAACATGATGAGGCACAGCACAGCTTTGGCTTACATAATATTCCTGTTTTTCATCACCCTTCCATCCATTCTCTCCACTGCTCTGTCTTTCAGGGAATCTATAAACACACACCCACATGCTCACGCATGGATCTCTCTTGGCTCAGAGGCAGGATTTAATGTCATTGAAGATCAACGAATTAGCAGTCAGCTTCAAGCAGCTTTGGAAGTATGAGCTCATAAGGGGCAAAAAAGAGTGAAATTTTATGAAAGAGGAGGAAATATGGGTAGAAGCAGAGGGAGAACTTGAGCTCAAAATGTTTCAGGGGTAGAAAATGCATCTTCATTTTGGGTGGCAAGCTGTAATTTTAAAGACAAAGTGTTTTATGTCGCTCTGTGGTAGTTATAGATCACACAGCCTTGGTGCATCTCCGCTAATTCACATTAGATGTGGGCAAGCTCCAGTATGTTCCATTTTCTCCTGAAGTTTTTCTCCAAGTGCAGCTGGAGTCATGGGAGCATGAATAAAGGGGATGAAGTCCAGTGTAAGCTATGCTGCACGTAGGAGTACACATAAACCCTCCTCTGAACAACCAGATAATAAACTTCCTCTACTTTCCTTACAGCTGGTGTACGCAGACAGCTTTGTACACCACAGAGGAGCTGTTGTCATTGCAATTTTCCTGTCTGCTTGGAGGATAGGTGCAAATTTAATTTGTATTGCGGTGCCAGAACATTCAAAACACAGTGAATGGGATGGACCCACCACTGAATACACTATAAGACATAGCAACACAGTAAAGTCACTGTTCTCACCCTTGCACACGGTGTCATGTGACAAAAATGACATCACACCCACTAGCATGCAACATGCGTTTGTGTCGTTTTGGCTGATCCTGCACCTCTTGATTTATGTAACCTGGCACACACAGCATGCCCTTTTGACAAAACTGAAGAAAAAAATACTTTTTTCCTCCGTCTAACAGCTAATACCCCCTTTGCACAGGGATGGAGATCATTGAGAGATCATTGAGACATCTGGACAATTTTTGATCTCTCAATGATCTTCAGTGATCTCCACAGTCACCAGGGTCTCCTCAATGTTTTGACTCTAAAACACACAAGGATCTCTCGAATGTGATGGCTCTGCCATGATGCATTAAATTTGGGAGAAATTGTAGCAGCTGTAACAGCTTTGTCTCATTACAGGTTGTAGGTGTGCCCACCTGGCTGGAGGGCTTGGGCCCTGTGCTCCGCCTATAAAAGGACCGTCTCTGACCTGTGCTACTCTGCCCATTTTGTACTTGACTTGCACACAGTACACTCTACACTCACCCACTCACATGTACATCACTGACACTACAAACTGCACACACATTCTCATTAAGTTTAATAAACTTGGTTGTTGGTATTTTGGTTAGGCGTCCTGTTCTGTTATGGCCCTGAGTGAGGGTGTGACACAAACCATCCCAAAGATCAAAAATTGGCCCAATCTCTCAACGTTCTCCATGCTGTGTAAAGGGCCCCTAAGCATTTATATTTCAGGAATTTCATTATTATACAATTACTATGTGACTTATAAGAGTAAGTCACATAATTATAATTTTCATAATTTTTATGGACAGGATTTCTAGGCGCAGCCAGGGAATGGAGGGTGTCAAGCTTGGTGACCACAGGATCTCATCTCTGTTGTTTGCAGATGATGTTGTCCTGTTGGCTTCATCCAGCAATGACCTATAGCTCTTGCTGGGATGGTTTGCCGCTGAGTGTGAAGCGGCTGGGATGAGAATCAGCACCTCCAAGTCTGAGTCCATGGTCCTCAGCCGGAAAAAGGTGGATTGTCCTCTCCTGCCCCAAGTGGAGGAGTTTAAGTATCTTGGGGTCTTATTCACAAGTGAAGGGAAAATGGAGCAAGAGATTGACAGATGGATCGGAGCAGCATCTGCAGTGATGCGGACGTTGTACCGGTCTGTTGTGGTGAAGAGGGACCTTAGTTCTAAGGCAAAGCTGTCGATTTACCAGTCAATCTACGTTCCTACCCTCATCTATGGTCACGAGCTTTGGGTAATGACCGAAAGAATGAGATTGCGGATACAAGCGGCTGAAATGAGCTTTCTCCGTAGGATTGCTGGACTCATCCTCAGAGATAGGGTGAGGAGCAGGGACAAGCTGTCCCTGCTCAACGTGCCTGACTCCCTCTGCAGGTGGATCATCGACTTCCTGACGGACCGGAGGCAGCATGTGCGGCTGGGAAAGACTGTCTCAGACTATACTAGCATCAGCACCGGATCACCCCAGGGCTGTGTACTTTCCCCCCTACTCTTCTCCCTTTACACCAACTCCTGCACCTCCAGCCACCAGTCTGTCAAGTTGATCAAGTTTGCGGACGACACCACCCTCATCGGGCTCATCTCCAACGGCGACGAGTCCGCCTACAGGAGAGAGGTGGCCCAGCTGGCGTCCTGGTGCAGCAATAACAACCTGCAGCTGAACGCTCTGAAGACAGTGGAGATGATTGTAGACTTCAGGAAAGTCACTACTCCTCTGCCCCCCCTCACCCTCTCAGGCTCTCCCATCACCACTGCTGATTCCTTCCGCTTCCTAGGCACTACCATCACCAGGGACCTCAAATGGGAGCTGACCATCAGCTCACTCATCAAAAAAGCCCAGCAGAGGATGTTCTTCCTGCGGCAGCTGAGGAAGCTCAAGCTACCCACCAAGATGTTAGTGCAGTTCTACACAGCCATCATCGAGTCCATCCTCACCACCTCCATAACCGTGTGGTACGCAGGAGCCACTGCCAGGGACAGACTAAGGCTGCAGCGCGTCGTGCGCACTGCTGAGAAGGTGATCGGCTGCAAGCTCCCATCTCTCCAGGATCTGTACATCTCCAGGACCCGGAGGCGTGCTGGCCGGATCATAGCCGATCCCTCACACCCTGGTCACGTACTGTTTGCCCCCCTCCCCTCTGGTAGAAGACTTCGGTCCATCCAGACTAAAACCTCCCGTCACATGAACAGCTTCTTCCCCTCTGCCATTAGACTGCTGAACACTAAGTGACTCTCGTGCACCATGTACAGCAGCTCAACCAGACTCATGTCAATCATCACTGTTTTCTTCCTGCATTACCGACTGCACTATATAGTTCTCCACAGTATCTGCTGCTGGCTAATATATATTTTAACTGTTGACCAGTATCACTTAATCTTATCCTACACTTTATTACATGTATAGTTTATTTCTCTTATCTTATCATGTTTAATGTTGCAGCATTGTACCGAGACAAATTCCTAGTTTGTGTACTACATGAACAATGGCAATAAACCTGATTCTGATTCTGATTCTGATTCTGAGCTCAGTCATCCGGGAGAGGCTCAGAGTAGAACCGCTGCTCCTCCACATTGAAAGGAGTCAGTTTGTTATGACCCGAGCGCCGGTTCTGATCGCGCTCGGGTTAAAGTTATGTCCCGCTGCCGGCCTTGACAGCTGCGGGCTGTATTCTGGCCTCACCGGGCTCTTATTGTGAAGGTGCTCGGTGGGGTTTCCGCCTGTCAATGGTCGGCCAGCTGAGCGTCATTACCGTCGTTAGTTCGCTATTTAAGCCCAGCATTGGCGATGGTATGACGCAGCAGTGTAAGTCGCTATACGTCTGTGCTACGGACGACTTGGATCATCTACCTTGTCTGCTTGTGGTTGACCGTCATTTCTCCGGCACCAGTAAGTGAGCTTTGAGCCTTACCCCTTCTGGTGAAAATAGACCTTTGTGTGTCTTTGCTTCAGCAGCCCTGTGTAGCCAATTATCAAATCAACATTTGCCTGTGTATGACTGTCTACTCCTTTGGACTCGTAAGTGAGCTGTCTAGCCTTACGCCTACTGAAGTGTGGAGACTCATGTGTCATTGCCCCTGCATCTTGTGTTGTTAACCTTTCACCGTAAATAAAACTCACTGTAAACTCACTGGTGACTGTGTGCGTCTCTAGCTGGCTCGCGAGGGCCAGCGCATGACAGTACACTGCTGCCAAAACAGCGTTACGGTGACGCCAACCCGAGACGCTATTCACCAGTGAGTTTGAGTTTTTTGGGACATTTGCTTTTTCCTGTCTGGGTGCCGTGTATGTGAAGAATGCCGTCGCGGAGGAACCGTGTGTGGAGTCCGAGCCACGAGCTGTCTGATGTGCTGGAAGTGGTGAATGAGCTTCTCATCTCCGCTTCTCAGCTGGACTATGACCACGGCATACACTGGTACCTGGACGCCGCAGAGGATATACTTTGTCATCTCTCTCCCCGCTACGCTGACCACCCGGAAGTCGACGTGAGGAGGGAGGACATTGCTGCGCAACGCGAGATTTACCTGATGATGGAGGAGGAACGCGGCATGAAGCAGGAGAAGAGGCACTCCTGCTCTTTGCTCTTGGATCCTGATCCTTTCCTCGATCCGTTCCGGGAGTTCGCACCGTCTGGGGGCCGGCGAAGGCGTCGGCGCCGCGGCCGGGCGCGTCCTCGGCAAGCTCCTGCTCCGGATCCAGTTCCGGGCTGCCGGGATGACCCCCTCAACCAGCTGGCTGCTGTGAGTGAGCTGAGTCCTGTGCCGGTGGGTTCCGTCCATGGGTCCGTTTCCACCATCCAGCGAGCGAGGGAAGGAGCGATGTCCGCTACAGCTGATACCATCCTCCCCCCGGGAGACAGGCAAGTTCAAGTTCACTTACCTATCGATCATAGTGATCTGTCTTGTCTGACTCCTGGGGGTGAAGCTCGGGGTTTGCAGCTCCCTGAGTTTCTTTCCCCAGCTGTAGCCATTGTTATTAAACCTGCTGCCTCTGTGTCTCCTCCTGTGGAGCGGTCCTCGGCGTCAGTCCCACGCCATCGAACGAGGGGGAGGCCTGCAGCTCTGGGAGATATCCCGGCCCTGCAGCCTAACATTGGACAGAGAAGAACGGACTGCAGTGAGGAGCCAGAGCCGACGAGAGAGCGTCCCCAAGGTTCCTCAGGGATGCAGCCCGAGTCAGCAGGTCCAGGGTCCTCTCCCTCCACGCCATGCGGGTTATTGGTGTGGACGCCAGCGCGTGAGGATCTAGCTGCAGAGACCATCAGGCCGGCTGTGGAACCCGACGCAGCCGAGTGGGAGCCCGACGACGAGCTGCTTCTTGAACCTGGATCGGCGAAGTCCTGGACGGCTCCAGAGCCTGAGTGCAGGCAAGTGCTCTTTCTTGTTTTCCTGTATGGTGTGTTAGAGCATTTTTGCCTGCCTCATGGGGAGGCGAGTGAGGGGCAGCCGGCCGCTGCACCCGAGCTCGTCTCGCTGGGCTCTGGCGCTGCCGGTGGAACTGATCCCGGTTCTCCCTTGTGTTCTGAGTACCTCCACAGCATTGCCGGTCCGGAGCCAGTCGAGGTCACGGGACCGGGGGTTCCAGGTTCGGAGATGGAGGTCGTCGCCGGAGTAGTCTTGACCCGGTCGGGGTCCAACGTGGGTGCAGCGGTGACCCAATCTGGGCCCGTCCTGACCCAGTCGGGGTCCGACGCATGGGCCGAGATGACCCAGTCGGGGTCCAACGTGGGTGCAGCAGTGACCCAATCGGGGCCCGTCCTGACCCAGTCGGGGTCCGACGCATGGGCTGAGGTGACCCAGTCGGGGTCCAACGTGGGTGCAGCAATTACCCAATCGGGGTCCGACGAGGTCCAGTGGGGGTCCAGCGCAGGTGCGGCTGTGACCCAATCAGGATTCGAGGGGGCCCAAGGTTTTGGTTGTTCCCCTCTCAGGAGCCACCAGCTGGGGTCCGTGAGAGGGCTCTGTTTGACGGTCTGGTGCTCCCCTGTCTTGTTCTGTTCAGGTGAGCGGCTGCAGGCAATCCCTCCACGGTCCTGGTGGTTGTGGGATACGGGTCGGCCACCTGAGGAACTGCTTGGAGCATTCGGCGTCTTGGGTTGGCCACCCAATAAACTGTGTGTGTTACGGGGTGACCTGGTTCGGCCACCAGAGGACGTATTCCTGGGGGCATGGGACTGGGGCAGGCCACCTGACTGATTATTATGCACTGTGTGACTATCTGTGGGCCCATACGGGGCCTGGTCATGTGAAGTTTGCCTTGAGATTTTTTTGTTGTTGTTGTTTTTTGTAAGCCTAAGTCACAGTCTTAGTCACAGTCTAGTCTGAGCAATTTTAGATTGCCTCTTGTTTTCCTGTAGCCAAAGTCTTAGTCTTAGTCAAGTCTGAGCAATTTTTAGATTGCCTCTTGTTTTCTTGTTTCCCAAAGTCATAGTCTTAGTCATGTCTGAGCAATTTTTTAGATTGCCTCTTGTTTGTTTTTTGTAAGCCTAAGTCACAGTCTTAGTCACAGTCTAGTCTGAGCAATTTTAGATTGCCTCTTGTTTTCCTGTAGCCAAAGTCTTAGTCTTAGTCAAGTCTGAGCAATTTTTAGATTGCCTCTTGTTTTCTTGTTTCCCAAAGTCATAGTCTTAGTCAGGTCTGAGCAATTTTTTTTTGATTGCCTCTTGTTTTCTTGTAAGCCATAGTCTTAGTCAGGTCTGAGCAATTTTAGATTGCCTCTTGTTTTCTTGTTTCCCAAAGTCATAGTCTTAGTCATGTCTGAGCAATTTTTTAGATTGCCTCTTGTTTGCCGCTGAGTGTGAAGCGGCTGGGATGAGAATCAGCACCTCCAAGTCCGAGTCCATGGTCCTCAGCCGGAAAAAGGTAGATTGTCCTCTCCGGGTTGGGGACAGGCTCCTGCCCCAAGTGGAGGAGTTTAAGTATCTTGGGGTCTTGTTCACGAGTGAGGGGAAAATGGAGCGAGAGATCGACAGACGGATTGGAGCAGCATCTGCAGTGATGCGGACGTTGTACCGGTCTGTTGTGGTGAAGAGGGAGCTTAGTTCTAAGGCAAAGCTGTCGATTTACCAGTCAATCTACGTTCCTACTCTCACCTATAGTCACGAGCTTTGGGTAATGACCGAAAGAACGAGATCGCGGATACAAGCGGCTGAAATGAGCTTTCTCCGTAGGATTGCTGGACTCACCCTCAGAGATAGGGTGAGGAGCTCAGTCATCCGGGAGAGGCTCAGAGTAGAACCGCTGCTCCTCCACATTGAAAGGAGTCAGTTGAGGTGGTATGGGCATCTGATTAGGATGCCTCCTGGACGCCTCCCACTTGAGGTGTTTCAGGCACGTCCCACTGGGAGGAGACCCCGGGGCAGACCCAGGACTCGGTGGAGAGACTATGTCTCCCAGCTAGTCTGGGAACGCCTTGGTATCCCCTCTGAAGAGCTGGAGCAGGTGGCTGGGGAGAGGGAAGTCTGGGCTTCTCTGCTTGAACTGCTGCCTCCGCGACCCGGACCTCCGGAAAAGCGGTAGAAGATGGATGGATGGATGGATGGATGGATGGATGGATGCCTCTTGTTTTTTTTTTTGTAAGCCAAAGTCACAGTCTTAGTCACAGTCTAGTCTGAGCAATTTTAGATTGCCTCTTGTTTTTCTTGTAAACCATTGTCATAGCCAAAGCAATTTTAGATTGCTCCCTGTGTGTTGGTATGTATCTGTTTGTTTGTTTTGTTCGTGTTTTTGAAAACCAGAGTCAGGTAAAGCTATCTATATTGCCTTTTGTGTTTTGTACTCTTAGTTTGGTCAAGTCTTGTCTTTGTTTTGTTCTCCCCTCCTTTTTTGAGGGGCTATTGTATGAGGATTTTGTGTGTTTCCAGGTATTTTTCATGTATTTATTTTTGATTTTTTGGTTTCGTATGGTTTTTTTGGTCTGGTCATGGTCTTGTTCAGGGGTTGGCTTTTTGTATTCTTAGTTTGGTCAAGTCTTGTCTTTGTTTTGTTCTCCCCTCCTTTATTGAGAAGCTATTGTATGAGGATTTTGTTTGTTTCCAGGTATTGTCATGTATTTATTTTTGGTTTCGTCTGGTCATGGTCTTGTTCAGGGGTTGGTTTCTCTCCCTCCGCACCTGTCCTCCCACCCTGGGGGGGGCGGGGGGGCAGGGTGGTTCCTTGGGGTGTTCAGAGTCCGCCCGTGGAGGGAGGGTACTGTTATGACCCGAGCGCCGGTTCTGATCGCGCTCGGGTTAAAGTTATGTCCCGCTGCCGACCTTGACAGCTGCGGGCTGTATTCTGGCCTCACCGGGCTCTTATTGTGAAAGTGCTCGGTGGGGTTTCCGCCTGTCAATGGTCGGCCAGCTGAGCGTCATTACCGTCGTTAGTTCGCTATTTAAGCCCAGCATTGGCGACGGTATGATGCAGCAGTGTAAGTTGCTATACGTCTGTGTTACGGACGACTTGGATCATCTACCTTGTCTGCTTGTGGTTGACCGTCATTTCTCCGGCACCAGAAAGTGAGCTTTGAGCCTTACCCCTTCCGGTGAAAATAGACCTTTGTGTGTCTTTGCTTCAGCAGCCCTGTGTAGCCAATTATCAAATCAACATTTGCCTGTGTATGACTGTCTACTCCTTTGGACTCGTAAGTGAGCTGTCTAGCCTTACGCCTACTGAAGTGTGGAGACTCATGTGTCATTGCCCCTGCATCTTGTGTTGTTAACCTTTCACCGTAAATAAAACTCACTGTAAACTCACTGGTGACTGTGTGCGTCTCTAGCTGGCTCGCGAGGGCCAGCGCATGACACAGTTGAGGTGGTATGGGCATCTGATTAGGATGCCTCCTGGACGCCTCCCACTTGAGGTGTTTCGGGCACGTCCCACTGGGAGGAGACCCCGGGGCAGACCCAGGACTTGGTGGAGAGACTATGTCTCCTAGCTGGTCTGGGAACGCCTTGGTATCCTCTCTGAAGAGCTGGAGCAGGTGGCTGGGGAGAGGGAAGTCTGGGCTTCTCTGCTTGAACTGCTGCCTTCGCAACCCGGACCTCCGGAAAAGCGGTTGAAGATGGATGGATGGATGGATACTATGTGACTTTTACAGATTCTACTTTGTAGAGCTGTTTTTGTTTATATAGCTTTAAAAAAATTATGCTTTTTTAAAATGAACCAGGCGTTTTATAGAGCAAAAATGGAAATCTCTGTACATTTAAATACATTAAATCAAGACGAATGTACTAAAATCAACAGATAAAATCACTGTTACTTACTGGTGAAAATGGCCACAACTCCAAAGAGCCCAAACTATCAACGGTTATTGATGCATGGGTTATGTAGGCACTCATGTACAACAGCTGCAAAATATCTGCAATTTTTTTGGACCAGCTGAGAAGTGAAACTGGAAAATTCCCCACAAACTTGAATGTTTCAGGGAACCCTGGTAGAAAAACACACACTTCTCATTAGTTTGATTCCCATCACCTACGTGCTCACCTGTTGTTTATTGCGTTTTGTTTCTTAAAAACTGGGTTTAATCCATCAGTGCCTTGCAGCATCATTAATGACCTCCTGCTGGGAATTACCTGGTCATGGATTTATCTGTTGGTGACTTGGACTCCATGGTGGTTTGTTCATTTAATTTCTTGTCTTCAGGTCCTTAGTTTATGGATGTTGTGTTTGAGTTGATTCTAGAATTTTCTTGAGACCAAGCCACATTTTATTTTCTCAGTTATTTCAGTGTCTAGTCAGTTTGTTCTCACGGCATTTACCTTGCACTTTTTTTTTATCTTTAAATCAACCTCCTTAAACTGGATCGATTGTCTGCGTCTGGGTCCTCCTTGCCTGCCTGCCTTTTGAAAACATGATAGCTATGGCGCTTTATGATGTCATTTTGACATCACCGTTTATACACACAACAACCACTACAGCAATGATAACTGAGCATTGAGACCTTCAGCTTCAGTTAAAATAGTAGTAGTAGTAGATTAGTTTATTTGACAGGGACAGTGCAATAAACATAGACAATTAATCAAAGACAATCAATCTGATGTGTTGCACATAGAGTGTATAGCTATTAGCTAATTCGCAACTCTTGTCCCTGGATGGGCTTTAGAAAAAAGAATCAAGATAAAAAATATACACAATAACCACATACATCAATGCAGAAAAATTATAAATACACAATTATAAATATTATAAATATTATAAATACACAAATATAACAGCCTGACTCACATTTAACATAAATATTATAAATATTATAAATACACAAATATAACAGCCTGACTCACATTTAACACATATAACATAACTCACATTTGCCTATTTCAGGCCTTCCTCCCTCCGTCACTCACTATAAACAAACACATTTATTCCTTCCCTTCATTCACTCTCACTTTGCAGACAATTAATTCATACATGAGTACATTCTTGTTTATTTTTCAGCCAGTTTTTAACATTTTTAGTGAATGTTTTAAAGTCCGTTATTATTTTAATTTCATTTGGCATTGTGTTCCAGATGTGACTGCCCTTTATAGAGAAAGCTGTTTGTCCAAATGTGGTTCTGCGGTGGAATATTTTACAGTTATTGTTAACAGAACTCCTGGTGGCTCTGCTGCTGTCCTGTCTTTGGACGAAACCAGCAAGTGGCTCGGGTGCTGATTTATGGAAACATTTGAACGTTAATTTCAGAAGACAGAGGTCAATGAAGCTCTCAAAACTCAATAGGTTGTATTTTTTTAAAACATTACAGTGATGCCACCTAATGGGCTTTTTGTCCAAGATTTTTAGGGTTTGATTATATAATGAACCTATATGTCTTATTGTGGAAGGGGCTGCTTGAGCCCAGACTGTCAAACAGTATGATATATGAGAAAAAACCATAGAATGCATATACAGTGCAGCTGCTTCGTAAGGTATGTAATATCTAATTAATTTAAAGCAGTTCAGATTTTTTTTTACTGTTTTTGAAATTTTCTTTATATGAAGATTAAATTTGAGTTGAGGATCTAGTACAATGCCAAGGTATTTGAATTCTGTAGCTAAACTGATGTCATGATCATGTATATTAACTTTAAAATGTTGCAGGTTACATTTTTTGATTGAAAAGCACATTGAGACTGTTTTCTGAAGGTTCAGCAATAGATGGTTCTTGAGGAGCCACTCTTGGACATCAACCATACTTGTAGACAGTACATCTGCAGCCTGTGCTGGAGTCTTGGCAGCTGTGTAAATAACTGCATCATCTGCATAAAGTTGGCATGTTGCAGCTGAGCAGTGTAACGGCAAGTCATTAATAAAAATGCTGAAAAGTAAAGGACCAAGAATGGACCCTTGTGGGATACCCATGCGGTTGTTTAAAAATGAGGATTTATCCTGGTGAACTTTTACACACTGTTCTCTATTCTGGAGATAAGATGCAAACCATTCTAATGTATTTGGGGAGAAGTTAAAAGATACCATTTTGGATAAAAGCAAACTGTGGTTTACAGTATCGAAAGCCTTTTTGAGATCTAGAAAAACAGCTCCTACCACATTACCCCTGTCCAAGGACTGTTTGACGTTTTCAATAAGGCAACAATTTGCTGTTTCTGTTGAGTATCCTGGTCTAAAACCAAATTGATGTGGATAAAGAAGTTGACTGTCTTGTAAGTAGTCTATCAGCTGTGTAGCTACAACTTTTTCAAGAACCTTAGATAGGACTGGTAAAATAGAGATTGGGCGGTAATTGCATATATCGTCTTTACTGCCTGATTTATGAACTGGTATGACGACAGCTTTTTTCCAGCCAGATGGAAATGTACTAGACCTAATGGAGAGATTAATGAGGTGAGTCAGTGGTTTGATTAATATTTTGCTGTGCATTTTGAGAAAGGAGGTGCTCATATTGTAGATATCATTAGTTTTTGAGTTTTGTTTTTTTTTTTTTTGTTACTTATTTGTACCCGTAGGTAGACTTGGTTTGCAGTCTGGTGACAAGCCACCGGCTGCTGGTCGCTGCGTGCGCGAGCGCCCTAAACCTACATGTTTTTGGTGTGCGGGAGGAAACCGGAGAAATCCCGGAGTAAACCCGCGCAACACGGGGAGAACATGCAAACTCCACACAGCTCACTGTTGGTCGGGGGCTGGGATCGAACCCACGATCTCATGATCCCCGCGGTCCCCCGGCCGAGGGTAAAACTGTGCTGCCACAGTGCTAAACCACTGCGCCACCATGCAGCCACGAGTTTGACAGTGTTTTAACAATACCAGCAATTAACTTCTCATTTACCTCATCGATGTGAAAAGTATCTGTTGGAAGTATGGAATTTGTGTTGTTGAGCACATTTGGCAGCACAAAATTTTTTGTTAAGTCTTCCACAGAGCCCACAAAGTGTGAATTAAATTCATTTGCCAAAGTAGCCTTGTCACTGACGGTCTTGCCATTGATTCTAAGTTCCTTTACCCCCTTCTGATCGTTTTTTTTATTAGTTAAGTTATTTAAATGCCTCCATAGGGAACTGTTGTTACCCTTTGCATGATCTATCAGTTTATTGTAATAAGATATTTTTGATTTTCGCAGCTCATGTACCACTTTATTTCTTAAACTTTTGTACACAAGGTGATCATTTTGTAGTTTGGAGGTTAGTGATGTTTTCAGTGCATAGTCTCGCCTCTTCATAAGTTTTCTTATTTCATTATTTAACCATGGTAGGCTAATCTTCTGTTGTCTACTTTTAATTTGCTTTGAAAATTTTTCTATAGACTTTGTGATTGTTGCAGTTATAAAATTACAACAATCATCTACTTCACATGTTGACATGAGCTGCTCCCAATTTTGATTCTCTAAGTAATGTTCAAACTCCTCATTTTTTGATTTGGGGATAATAAAATTTGATTTGTCAATATCGACTCCCCCAAAATACTGTAGTCGCTTTTTAGTAAGTTTCCTGACAGCAAGAACCATGTTATGATCTGAGAGACCAGTTACAAGATTATAGGTTCTGGTTATTCGTTCTGGTTTATTAGTAAATACCATGTCAATAAGTGTTCTGGATTGTTTGGTTATCCTGGTGGGTCCTTTGATGATTTGCTGGTAATTAAATTTAGTCATGAGGCTTTTCAGTTTTTGTTTGTCTTTTTTATCAGACCAGTTGATATTAAAGTCACCATGAATTATCGTTTCTCTGTTCTTCTCAAGTTGTTTAACCAGATCACTTAATTCATTATAAAAGGAAGAGTTGTGTGACGGTGGGTTGTACACTACTGCAATGTTGAAATTCATTACCGGAGAGAGACATACATTAACAGCTAAACATTCAAGTGAAGTATTCAAATCAACCAGTTGACATTTATATTTCTCTTTGATGTAAATTAAAACACCTCCTCCCCTCCCTACCTGCCTGTCTTTTCTAAAACACTGGTAGCCCACAATATCGATCATATTAGTGTCTATGTTCCTGTGTAGCCAGCTTTCTGAGAGACAAAGGTAGTCCAGATTTGAGTCCAACAACAACACCGAAATCTCATCTCTTTTGGGGATTATGCTCCGTATGTTTAAATGACCGCCGAGGATCCCCTTTGGTTTAGCCTTGGTGTCCCAAAGAACTCGTGCATGATTAACAGTTTGGAAAAATAAATGTTGTTTTTGCTTTTGTACAGCTCGGTTTTGTGCTAACCCAGTGGTCTGCTGTTTAATAGTGGCAGGTCCAGGGTTAAGGTGAATATCTCCTGCCAGAAGTAGCAGAACTAACAGAACTTTAATTGTATATCCTCTGCCATATTGTGATTTTTGCTTAACAGCCATGTTTGCCTTAATTTGGAAGTTTTTGCTCAGGGCTTTTAAAGACCACATAGAGTGTAGGGTGAGATGTCCAAGCCCAAATCCATACAGATAAAACTTTTTAACTTCACCTTTGGTTGAGTTTGTCGGAAAATCCTTCTTGTTGCAGGTCCAGACACACAAAGACAAAACGAAGAGGAAGTAGAGAAGTAGAGAAGGCTTATTAGTGGTGCCCATCAGCCCACTTTTTAATCCGGTGGCAGCCATCTTCAGTCTTTCTTGGAAAGAAGGAAAAAGAAAATCTGTGGATAGTAAAATAAATTCTGCTTATATCGCCAGAATCTGATCCGATCGTCCTCGAATCCAGCTGGGCCTCAGCTAGCCAACTAGCCCCTTCCGTTGCTGGTCTCGTTGCTCATAGTCGCCGTAACTGGTCTCCCGTCCCGCTCCTCCAACCGAGTCTCGTCACACACCGCCGCTGCCACCGAGCTCCGCTGAGGTCACGGTAAGTCCTCCGCTAGGCACCGCCACCTACCGTCGTCTGCCTGGGTGAAATCTCTGCTGAGCCCCGTCAACAAATAGCCGCTTGCCTGGTAGTATCTCCGCTGGGCCTCGCAGCTGGGCTTCGATTCAGGCTGGTGTAAGGTGGAATGACTGGCGCCAGCATTAAGCTAACTAGCGTTAGCTTAGCAATCGCTTCAGGTAGGGCACATCAGTGAATCACAAGGAAGCGCTGGAATCGCTGGTCAGTTTACTCACAGTGGCCGGATAAAAGCGATCAAAGGGGTAATCCACCGGAGGTATATCCGATCGCTGTAGGTTAGTTATTTAGAGACTGGCGCCAGCATTAAGCTAAAAGCTTAAATGGGAAGGTTTGCAGTAGAGATGCCAAATTTAATGACTTAACCATCGTCGCCATATTTTCTCACACATATTCTGTGACTCTCAGCCCAAAGAAAATATACACGTACCTATCAACAAAGCTCTGCCAATCCCAGTTCATTATTCACCAAATTCAAACGGCTCATACCCTGGAGGACAGAGGAAAATTAAATGAGGTGAACAGTGTGTGAAGAGTTGCCTGCTGCTGGCACCGATCATGGTGCAAAGTCTGGGCAGTATGTGACCTCAGTTTAAAGTTATTAAGGTGTTAAAATATTAAATTAATGTTCCAAAGGATTCTGAAGTTATACAGCCATAAATCAAGATTTTTCAGCCTCTAAAATAAATCTGTATTTACAAAAAGAACTAGTAACGTTACAAGGACACTGTGGAAAGATACAGTGCATCTAAAAAGTAAGTATTCACAACGCTTCATTTTTTCCACATTTTGCTATGTTACAGCCTCATTCCAAAATGGGATAAATTCATTTCTTCCTCAAAATTCTACACACAATACCCCATAATGACAACATGAAAAAAGTCTGAGATTTTTGCAAATTTATTAAAAATAAAAAACTAAGAAATCACGTGTAAACAAGTATTCACAGCCTTTGCTCAATACTTTGTTGATGCACCTTTGGCAGCAATTACAGCCTCAAGTCTTTTTGAATATGATGCCACAAGCTTGGCACACCTATCTTTGGGCACTTTCGCCATTCCTCTTTGCAGCACCTCTCAAGCTCCATCAGGTTGGATGGGAAGCATTGGTGCACAGCCATTTTCAGATCTCTCCAGAAATGTTCAATTGGATTCCAAGTCTGGGCTCTGGCTGGACCACTCAAGGACGTTCATAGAGTTGTCCTGAAGCCACTCCTTTGATATCTTGGCTGTGTACTTAGGGTCGTTGTCCTGCTGAAGGATGAACCTTCACCCCAGTCTGAGGTCAAGAGCGCTCTGGAGGAGGTTTTCATCCAGGATGTCTCTGTACATTGCTGCATCCATCTTTCCCGCTATCCTGACTAGTCTCCCAGTTCTTGCCGCTGAAAAACAGCCCCAGAGCATGATGCTGCCACCACCATGCTTCACTGTAGGGATGGTATTGGCCTGGTGTGATCGGTGCCTGGTTTCTTCCAAACATGACACCTGGCATTCCCACCAAAGAGTTCAATCTTTGTCTCATCAGAGCAGAGAATTTTGTTTCTCAAAAAATGAATTTAATCCATTTTGGAATAAGGCTATAACACAACAAAATGTGGAAAAAGTGACACGCTGTGAATACTTTTCAGATGCACTCTAAACCAGGGGTGTCAAACTCATTCCATGGAGGGCCAAGACCCTGCAGATTTTACCTCCACCCAGTGTCTTCAACAGGTGATTTCACTGAATTTCTTCCCACTGATTGCTGATCAGTGAAAACACCTAACTCATTATATTTATATGGATTGACTACTACTTTGTTGGTGAAACAGTTATAAATTTAAATTTAAAATTATTAAAAAAAATAGAAATAAAAGCTGTGAATAAATTAACACTGAGGTTGTTAGTGGTGTCCTTTGCATTCACTCCTTTTCCTTGCATTATACATTTAGTTAGTTTAATTTGGTACTCACAGTGTGCATCATTTCTTCTCCCATCATTGCACATCTCTGAATTTCATTAACATCCCTTGGTTTTCATTTGCCACACCACTGTTAATATCTTTGTTTTTAAGTCCTTTAAGTCATTAAAGTCATTAGAATTACTTACCAATATAAAGATGTTAAATGTAATGATTAGCAATAATATATCATATATATGAGTTAATATGTCATGAGCCAAGCTCTGGAGGTTCCCCCAGGCTCAGTCTCATGGCTTTTTCCTTATATTTACATATTTGTTGTATTTTGTGCTTTTTGGGTTTCTGTAATTCTTGTACTGTTTGCTATTTTCCTGTTTATGTTTTAGTTTTGTTACACTCTTATTTTGTATTAATTTACATTTGTATTTCAGTCTGCATTTGTTGATATTTTATTCTTTAGCTCTTTACTGTTGGATTGACAGCTGTCAAGGGCGTTTCCGGGTTTTGTGCTTCGTGTGGGCGCCGTCCCTGTCAGCTATCAGCTTCAGCCGCTCATCTCATCAAAGCTGGTCCTATTATGTATCATTGGTTCCTTCTGCCCGCTCATGTGACCCACACACGTCGCTACTTATGTAAATTGTTTTTGATCTATTTAAGGGCAGTTATTTTCATTTCTGGTTGCCGCAGTCTTGTTTGAATTCTCTTCGTCTCCACCAGAGCCCTGCCTTGCTCTGGTGTGCTGTATTAGTAAGTCTGCTCTCTTGTTTGTATTTTTTTGTGTTAAGCGCACTGTATGGACTTCATGTTATTTTCAATAAATATAACAAACTCACAGTCCAGTGCGTGGGTCTCGTCTCTCTGCCCCGAAGGGCAATTAATGACAGAAGACTGTGGCCAGTAGAGACCCAGTTGCTGTGAGTTTGTGGATTTTTGTTTTTTTGGTTTTCACTCACCTGTTTTCTGTGGAGCTCATCATCCCCAGCACGTCAGTCTCCGACAATCAAGAGGAGGTCAGCAGCGGGATCCCTGAGTGAGGAGGAGGAATGGGCTGCCAAACTTATCCAGGGATTCGTGGATGAAGCACTCGCCTCCCGCAGCCCAAAGAAGACCTGGGAAAAGGTGGATTCGGAGACTACCATTATTGAGGCGCATCCGGGGTTGTGGAAGCATGCCCAGTTCGCAGACTTTTTGGCTACGCTCTCCGTGCTCCAGCAATCCTTCCCCGGGCTGAGATGGGGACCGCCTCCAGCGAGTCCGAGGACAACGCCAAAGAGCGTTCCACGGCAAACGTCATGCTCCACCTCCAATGCGCCCATTCCTGCTCCCGCTCCATCAGCTCCATGACGTCATCGTCATCCATCTCCGGACCGCTGGAGGAATACTCCCACCTCTCACAGCAGTGCACCCTCCGTGTTTTTCTTCTCCAGCTGAATCGTCAGCTTCTTCCTGCTTCGCAGCTGCTGTTTCCTGCTCCACCTCGACGCTCTCTCCCACTGCCAAGAAGCTGACTGTTTCTTCTCCAGCTCCGCCCATCTCCGTGTCCACAGGGGCAGCTCCTCCACGATCCTCTGAGGAGCCCATATCCACCGTAGCCATGGAGAGGGACAACTCTTCATCTGCTGCAGCAGGAAACATCAAGCACTGGGAAAACAGGCAAGTGTCATTTCATTCTCCCTCATTTTATGATGATATGCCTTGCCTGATTCCCGGTAGTGAGGCTCAGTGTTTGCAGTGAGCCCTCACCGCCTGCTGCAGCCATCAATTTCTCACCTGCCCTCTCCATGTCTCCTCCTATTCTCTCCGAGTGTCCGCCGACTACAGGGTTGAGTCGCCGGACGATGGAGGAGCCTGCGGTCCTGGAGGCCCTAGTACCAGCCCCGCAGCCACAGTCTGGACGGAGGGAGAGCGCTGGTACTGAGCTGACGTCTGCGCCGACAATGGAGCGTCCCTGGGCCTCAGCTGTGCCAGATCCAGCGCCTACAGGAAACGGACCTCCTGTTGCCACACCGGGCGAACCACCTCCATGGGCCACATCACTGGGGGGTCTCGGGACTCCATCAACCATCCTGCATGCTGATGGGGCCGCCACAGTAGAGTTCAAGCAGGATCTCCAGAGGACCAGACACGAAACATTGTTGCCTGGATTGACGGAGTCCTGGACAGCGGTGGAGCTCGAGCTCAGGCAAGTGCTCGGTTGTCATAGCCAGGAGCGGCACTGGGGTTAAGCTCCCAGTGCTCATAAAATGCTCCTTATGGCGTGCGTCTCGAAAAGCCTCTGACAACTAAGTCCAACTCCTAGCCTGCCCGTGTGGTTTAGTCTCTAAGCCCGGCGGAACTGCTTTTACTAATAGGAGAAGGGGCGAGGGCGGATCTCTGGCGCCTTAAAACCAGATGCTTCGGGTAGATGGTGGCTCGTCAACCTGGGAAGGTAGCCCATCTAGGGGAAGGTAAACCCTGATTTCAAACCTCCGCTGCCTTGCGGCATACCTGGTCACGGGAAAGGCTTCGGGAGTCAACCCTGAGGAAAAATCCGGAGTCGGAGCCCCTAAGGCAGTTCTATGTTGTGCTCAACATCGTTCTGGCAGCTCCTGCGACGGCGCTGGTGCCAAACTGTAGCAGACCTGCTGTTCCTTTGGATTCATCAGTGACGTGGAGAGGGGGGACATGCTGCATGGGCAACATCTTGTCCTCCATATCTTCCTGCCCAGGCTTGAATCCTACCAACGCCCAACGCTGGAAGGTAGAACACCGGATCACTGGAGAGGACACTCCAGCTTCGCCTTTGGTGTAGACAAAACACGGGGAATGACAGATACCGGTTATAAACCACCGCTCAATTGGCATAGAGCGTGGCGCCAGGGGTTGTTCCCGACGGTGGGAGGGATCATCGGATCTCACTGGACAGCTACCACCCGCCTCAAGCTGGGCAGCCCCCAGCCAATAAGGTGTTGTCCCGCCACAGCTTGCTTTCCTCATTGGGTGCATGGGGATGAGGAGAAGTCCAAACAGCAGGCTGAGAACCTTCGCACCAGGCAAGACAATAAAAAAGAGACCAACTCTAAAACTGGGAACTTGGAACGTCCGCACTATGATGACAGGACTCGCTGCTAACCTCAAGGACATCAACGACACCAGGAAGACTGCCATCATCAATAATGAGCTGAAGAGACTGGGAGTGGATATCGCCACTCTCCAGGAAACACGGTTGGCTGACGCAGGCACACTGAGAGAGAAGGACTACTCATTCTCACATTCTACTGGCAGGGAAAGGGCAGTGACGAACACAGGGAACACGGAGTGGGCTTCGCAGTGAAGAACACCTTGCTGAAGATGGTGGAACCGGGCAGCACTGGCTCTGCACGACTCCTCACCCTCCGCCTGAACACCACTCAAGGCCCAGTCACCCTCGTCAGTGTGTATGCCCCAACACTGACAGCCACACCAGAGGCAAAAGACGAGTTCTACGAGAATCTCGCAACAACTGTCAGGATCATCCCCAACTCTGCACGGTGGCGCAGTGGTTTAGCACTGTGGCAGCACAGTTTTACCCTCGGCCGGGGGATCGTGGGTTCGATTCCAGCCCCCGACCAACAGTGAGCTGTGTGGAGTTTGCATGTTCTCCCCGTGTTGCGCGGGTTTACTCCGGGATTTCTCCGGTTTCCTCCCGCATACCAAAAACATGTAGGTTTAGGGCGCTCGCGCACGCAGCGACCAGCAGCCGGTGGCTTGTCACCAGACTGCAAACCGAATCTACCTACGGGTACAAATAAGTAACAAAAAAAAACCAAAAAAACCCCCAAAAAACTCTGAACAACTCATTCTCCTTGGAGACTTCAATGCCAGAGTGGGTGCTGACCACGACTCCTGGCCCTCCTGTCTTGGACCTTTTGGCGTGGGCAGAATGAACGACAACGGACAGCGGCTGCTCGAGTTCTGCACATATCACAATCTGTGCATCACAAACTCGTTCTTCAAGACCAAGCCCCAACACAAGGTTTCCTGGCAAGATCCGCGCTCAAAGCACTGGCACCAGCTGGACTTGATCCTGACCAGGCGCACCTCACTGAAGAATGTGCTAATCACCCGTTCGTTCCAGAGTGCAGATTGCGACACAAACCATTCATTGGTGTGTTGCAAGGTCAAGCTGCAGCTGAAGAAATTCCATCGTGCTAGACAGCCTGGAAAGGCACGGATTGACACCAGCAAGATGGCTCAACCAGAACTTGTTGAACAGTTTGCCTCCACCTTTGAGAAGGAACTTGGTGTACCACAAGAAGGAGAATCTGCAAAGCAGAAGCGGGAATTGCTGCGAAACACCATCCACCGCACAGCCTTGGCTACCTTTGGGAGGAAGACCTCGAAGTCACAGGACTGGTTTGATGCAAAGTTGACCGTGATGACCCCGTCATTGAAGCCAAGCGCTCAGCACTTGCTGAGTACAAGAAGTACCCAAACGAGAAGAATCTCCAGATTCTCAGGGCTGCGAGAAGCAAAGTTCAGCAGACTGCTCGGCGCTGTGCCAACGAGTACTGGACTCAGCTCAGCCAAGACATTCAAACCGCTGCCATAACAGGGAACATCCGTGGTATGTACGATGGCATCAAGAAAGCACTTGGTCCGGCTCAGAGCAAGACGGCCCCCCTCAAATACTCCATTGGGGAGATGATCACAGAAAAGAACAAGCAGATGGAGAGATGGGTGGAACACTACTCCAACCTCTACTCCAGACAGAACACCGTGACACCGTCAGCCCTTGATGCCATCGACTGCCTGCCATCCATGGACAAACTTGACGCCGAGCCAACCATCGACGAGCTCAGCAAGGCCATTGATAGCTTGGCCGCTGGCAAGGCACCCGGCAACAACGGCATACCCCCTGACCTGATCAAGCACTGCAAGACTGCCCTACTGCTGCCATTGCATGACGTCCTCTGCCAGTGTTGGAAGGAAGGTGCCGTACCACAGGACATGAGGGACGCCAAGATCATCACCCTCTACAAAAACAAAGGGGAGAGAAGCGACTGCAACAACTACAGGGGCATTTCCCTCCTCAGCGTTGTTGGCAAAGTCTATGCACGAGTTGTTCTCTTTCGTCTACAGAAGCTTGCCGAACGTGTCTACCCCGAGTCTCAGTGTGGCTTCCGCGCTGAGCGATTGACGGTAGACATGATATTCTCCATCCGCTAACTCCAGGAGAAATGCAGAGAACAGAACATGCCCCTGTATGTTGCCTTCATCGACCTCACCAAAGCGTTCGATCTGGTCAGCAGAGAGGGCCTTTTCAAGATTCTGTCAAATATAGGATGCCCACCAAAGTTGCAAAGCCTCATCGAATCGTTTCACACCAACATGCAGGGGATAGTGCAGCACGACGGCAACGTCTCGGAGCCATTCAACATACGCAGCGGAGTGAAACAGGGCTGTGTACTTGCACCAACCCTCTTTGGGATTTTCTTTGCTATGCTCCTGAGGCATGCCTTCAGCACAGCAACAGAGGGAATCTACCTGCACACAAGATCTGACGGCAGGCTTTTCAACCTTGCCCGCCTGAAAGCCAGAACCAAAGTACGCGAGGCTCTAATCAGAGACATGCTGTTCGCAGATGCTGCAGTCGCAACCCACACACAGCAGGAGCTTCAGACCCTGATGGACCGCTTCTCCCAGGCATGCAAGGACTTCGGGCTTACCATCAGCCTGAAGAAGACTAACGTCTTGGCGCAAGGCAAGGAAGCACCACCAACCATCACCATCGACGACTACGAGCTGGAGGTCGTGAATCAGTTCACGTACCTGGGGTCCACGATCAGCAACAACCTCTCCCTTGATACAGAGATCAACAAGAGGATTGGAAAATCAGCCTTCACACTCGCTTGCCTCACCACACGAGTGTGGGAGAATCCCAAACTCTCTGTCAAGACGAAGATGGCAGTGTACAACGCCTGCGTCATCAGCACACTGCACTATGGGAGTGAGACGTGGACAACGTACGCCCGACAGGAAAAGAGACTGAACTCCTTCCACTTGCGCTGCATTCGCCACATCCTGGACATATCCTGGCAGGACAAAGTGCCCAACACAGAAGTTCTGTCCCACGCCGGCCTTCCCTCCATGGTCACTCTACTCAGGCAGCGCAGGCTCCGCTGGCTAGGCCACGTTCACTGTATGGAGGATGGCAGAATCCCCAAAGACGTCCTCTACGGAGAACTGGCGACTGGCAGGAGAGACGTTGGCCGCCCACAGCTGTGCTTTAGAGACGTCTGCAAGAGAGACATGAAGGCACTGGAGATCAACACAGAGCGCTGGGAGGACCTTGCAACGGACCGCTCCAAATGGAGAGGCACCCTGACCAGACAGCTCAAGACGTGTGAAGAGAGACTGACTGCTGCAGCAGATGAAAAAAGGACCCGCAGGAAGAACCGCCACAGACCCAGCAGCACGGAGACCACCCACAAGTGCGACCTGTGTGACAGGGACTGCCATTCGCGCATCGGCCTGTTCAGCCACAGGCGGTGCTGTTCCAGCAGAGTAGACGTTTAGGATTCTCTTCCATGGTCATCATAGACCGACGGAGGCCGACTAGACGACTAGAATTTTGGAGACATCTTGTTGGGCTCTTGGTGGGGAGAACCAAGTGCAGCTGTCAGCTGCACCTGAGCTCAACTCGCCAGGCTCCACTGCTGCCAGTGACCCTGACCCCGTTTCTCTGTCTCTCTTGCCTGAGCTTTCCTCCAGGGTCACCGAGGATTGTCCAGCTCTACCAGATGTCTCCGTGGGTCCAGACTCACCGGCCAAGATCGCCATAGTTCCAACTCCCCCCGCTGAGGTCATCATGAGTACGCCGTCCTAGCCCGGGACCTCCGTGGGTGCTGCTCCCCCTCCAGATGAGGTCGTCACAGGTGCTCCGTCCCAGCCCGGGACCTTCGAGGGTGCTGCTCCCCTGTTGGCTGAGGTCGTTGCAAGTGCTCTGTCCCAGCCCAGGACCTCTGTGGGTGTAGTTCCCCCTCAATCCGGGTCTCCGTGGGTGCTGTGCCCTAGTCGGGGACCATCGTGGGTGCTGCGCCCCAGCCTAAAACCAACTTGGGTGCTGCGCTCCAGTGTGGGCCCGCCATGGGCATTATGCTCCAGCCCGGGGGCCACTGTGGGTGCAGCTATGACCCAGTCCGGGCCCCCCCATAGGGGCAGCTATGGCCCAGTCCGGTCACACCATGGGTGCAGCTATGACCCAGTCCGGGGCCACCACGGGTGCAGCTCCACTCCAGCCTGGAGCCACTGCGGGTGCACCTCTGCTCCAGCCCGGAGCCACTGCGGGTGCACCTCTGCTCCAGCCCGGAGCCACCGTGGGTGCTGCAATGTCCCAGTCCGGGACCACCGAGGGTGCTACAGGCCTGCCTGACGCCATCATGGTCCCCCCTCCTCTGCCTGATGCCATCGTGGCCTCCCCTCCTCTGCCTGATGCCGTCGTAGTTCACCTTCCTCTCCCCGAGGCTGTTGTGGTTCCCTCTCCTCTGCCCGAAGCCATCATGGTTCCCTCTCCTCCATTTGACATCGTCTGGGTTCCCCCGACTCCTCCATTGTGCCCACTATTTGCCTTTCCCATCGGGCAACTGCCTCCTGGACCACCTCTTCTGTTCAGGTGGTTCAAAAACTCTGGCAGACCACCCGACAGACTGTGCCACAGAGTTGGATGGCCCACGGCCTCTGGGAGACCACCCCATTCATTCCATCGTGCCAATTGGTGGGCCTGGGACTCTGGTCACCCACCTGAATGACTGACTGCTCCTCAGTCTAGGGGGCTTAGGGGAGTTGAGGGTTTTCCCTGGTGTGGGTCCTGAGTGGGGTTTTGTTTCGTTCCCTCCTAGCCTGTTCCCCCCACCACCCTCCCAGGGTGGGTTATTGTTGTGCTCCTACTGGGGGGGGAGGGGTATTTCTTTTTCTTTTTGATGTTACCCTGGGGTGTCTGGTGTTCACCCCTTCAGAGGGGGGCTCTGTCATGAGCTGAGCTCTGGAGGTCCCCCCAGGCTCGGGCTCATGGCTTTTTCCTTATATTTACATATTTGTTGTACAGTGGTACCTCTACTTACGAAATTAATTCGTTCCGGAAGTATTTCCGTAACGTGAAAATCCCGTAAGTAGAGACGCGTTTTACCTGTAAATGCCCTAATCCGTTCCAAGCCCCTCAAAATTCGGGCATAAATTTCTTATAAATCATAAAAACACATCAAAACATGTAACAAATACATGTTACAATTAGATTACTGCACAATAAACATAAAATGAGAGTTGTAATTTAAAAAAACAAAGAATAAAGTATAAAGTAAAGAATAATAAAAATTATGTTCATTTACCTTTTAACTGCTATCGTCGTCGTCGTCACCTTTTGCCTTCTTTGGTTCATGTTCTCTCTCATCAGTGGTTTTTGCCTGACGTTTTGTGAAGAACTGATCCAAGGATGTTTGCTTTTAGGGCTTCCTTTTGTTTTAATACCGTGCCGATCGTAGATGTATTACGGCCATATTCTTTGGCGAGATCAACCAAACGCATCCCCTTTTCATACCTTTCTATTATCTCTTTCTTTGTTTGTATGGACAAAAAAACTCTCTTCTTCTTCTTTTCTCCTTTTCCACTTATCTCCATCACTTTCTTGGGGCCCATAGTCAATAAATGTTAATACTGTACTGTACACACACGTAAAACTGCCCGAACACTTCGTGGCCAATGGGATACCAGGAAGATGCTAGGCGATAGCCAATGGCAGAGCAGCTACAGGTATGTTTACGTTCGGTAAACTACGGGAGCTGCGAGGAGCGCGTACTTTTTTGCCTTTCGTACCCTGAAATTTCTTTCGTAACAAGAGGCAATATTTTCCCGTTGAGGCGTCTCGTAACCTGAAAATTCTGTATGTAGAGACGTTCGTAAGGAGAGGTACCACTGTATTTTGTGCTTTTTGGGTTTCTGTAATTCTTGTACTGTTTGCTAGTTTCCTGTTTATGTTTTAGTTTTGTTATTACACTCTTATTTTGTATTAATTTGGATGTATTAATATGGATGTCACCAGACTGCAAAACAAATCTACCTACGGGTACAAATAAAGTAACCTGAACCTGAACCTAATTTATATTTATATTTCAGTCTGTGTTTGTTGATATTTTATTCTTTAGTTCTTTACTGTTGGGTTGACAGCTGTCAAGGATGTTTTCGGGTTTTGTGCTTCGTGTGGGTGTTGCCCTTGTCAGGTGTCAGCTTCAGCTGCTCTCCTCTCATTCTTCAGCTGGTCCTATTGTGTATCATTGGTTCCTTCTGCAACGCCCATGTGACCCACACCTGTTGCTACTTATGTAAATTGTTTTTGACCCTATTTAAGGGCAGTTATTTTCATTTCTGATTGCTGCAGTCTTGTTTGAGTTCTCCTCGTCTCCACCAGAGCCCTGCCTTGCTCTGGTGTGCTGTATCAGTAAGTCTGCTCTCTTGTTTGTGTGTTTGTTTGTTTTTTGTGTTAAGCACACTGTATGGACTTTATGTTATTTTCAATAAATATAACAAACTCACAGTTCAGCGTGTGGGTGTCGCCTCTCTGCCCCGAAGGGCAATTCATGACATAATATGATTCAACGATAGCAGACATAAGAGAAATGATATTTACATTTTGCAGAATCTCACTGTTTTTTATTTAAATAAAAGCAGTGGGTGTGTGGTGCTTTATCTGACAAAAATCTATGCATCTTTCTATGATTTTGGAACATTTAAAAAAAATTACATGCCATATACATGCAGGGATGGGGTCATTCTGTCCTTCTATAAGAACAAGGGTGACCGTCGGAGCACAGCCAGCTATTGTCCCATCACGCTGCTGTCCATCCCCGGTAAGGTAATTACTGCTGTCATCCTGAGCCACATCTGCCCCCTGCTCCTCGCCAAGTGCCGCCACCAGCAGGCCGGCTTCACCCCTTGCCGATCCACAGTGGACTGCATCCTTGCTTTGAGTGTCTTGGCACAGCAACGGAGGGAGTACCGCCAACCTCTATATGCAGCCTACGTCAACCTCAAAGCTGCCTTCAACTCCCTAGACAGGAACGCCCTCTTGCAACTCCTCCGTGACACTGGAGTCCCACCCAAGTACATCAACATTCTCTGGGATCTCTACACCAACACCACGTGCAGGGTACGCGCCGAGGGTGATATGTCAGACCCTTTCGTCACCACTTCTGGAGTCTGGCAAGGATGCGTCACCACGCCAGACCTCTTCAATGTTGCAGTTGACTACTGGGTCAAGAACGCAATGGAATCTTGGAGTTTGCCCCAGTCTCAGAGTTGACTTCCACTCCCACTTCACAGACCTGTGCTACGTGGACTACGTGGTGCTTTTTGCCATGCATATAGACATAATCACTGAGGCACTGCAGCTGCTTGCAGAGGAAGCATCACCTCTGGGCCTCTCCATCAGTTGGACAAAGACAAAGATCCAGTCACTGTCAGACTTCTTGTCACCACCACTACAAGTCATCACCATCAAAAACAAGCTGGCTGAAACTGTCAACGACTTTGTCTACCTTGGATCTAAGATCACCAGCTCATGCTCATCAGACCCAGAGATCACTCGCCACCACAATGCTCTGCACTGGGTGTGTTTATATTTATATATCTATATATTTATTCCATCTAGCTACAATGCTCAGCACTGGGTGTGTTTATATTTATATATCTATATATTTATTCCATCTAGCTACAATGCTCCGCACTGTTTTTATATATCTACATATTATTCCATCTAGCTACATTGCTCCGCACTGTGTGTGTTTATATACTTGCATATTTATTCCACCTAGCTGCAATGCTCCGTACTGTGGGTGTTTATATATTTACATATTTATTCCATCTAGCTACAATGCTCTGCACTGTGTGTTCATATATTCATATATTTATTCCATCCAGCTACAATGCTCTGCACTGTGTGTCTGTGTGTGTGTGTGTGTGTGTGTATATATATTTTATAGTAATATGTACATATGTATATTAGCTGCTCTTGCTTGCTTGTTTTTTTTCTTGCCTTCTGATTGTTGCTCTGAGTGTTGCTATCCCTGTGCTGTTGCAATCCTGGAATTTCCCCGTTGTGGGACTAATAAAGGCTTATCTTATCTTATCTTATCTTATCTTACCTGCAGCTGTTTCGCAGTGCTTTCAGCCGCCTCCAGAGAGTCTGGTGGAGCGGGAAGATCCGCACAACCACAAAGTTGCGAATCTTTAACACCTGTGTGATCCTTGTCTTCCTTTACAGGTCCGAGACTTGGACCCTCTCCACCACAACCACCTGCCATCTGGATACATTCCATCGGACCTGCCTCCGTAACGTCCTCGGCATCCGATGGTTTCACCATACCACAAACGACGAGGTCTACAGGAGGGCTGGTTGTCCTATCCCCATGTCCACCGTTATAAGCTGCGGCTTCAGCCATCACCCATTTTGGATAACTTATGTTGAATTGTATAATTCGAGGAGTTATTGTTTAATTTGACCTTGTTGGATTTTTTTTCCCCCTTGTTATATTATTCTGTTCCTTTCTTTTAATCTTTTAATCTAATCTATCCGAAATAAATAAAGATTTATTCATCAGAAGAGGGAGGCTGCGGCTTCTCGATCACATGGCTAGGCTGGAAGACAGGACACCGGCCAAGCAGGCCCTCTCCGCGAGCACTCGTCCGCCCCCCCACGGCTGGCATCACCCCTGAGGTCGGCCCAGACTGTCCTGAACGACCCAGATTGCAATGATAAGACCTCTGGCTGACCTCATCGCCCTAGCCCAAGATTGCCCTGCCTTCAGACAATTGGCCGCAAAGGTCACTTAAGTGGCCAGGCGAGGATTAAGAAGGTAAGTAAGCCATAAACAAGGACATTTTTGCAATTACTGCATGTTGAACAGAAACTATCATCAAATGCTAAAAAAATGATGATTGAACCTATTAGTGCTTAGTCATTTACTTAATAATGCAAGTTCAGAACCTGACATTACATTTTTAACTTAAAAGTGCAAGACTTTGCACTTAAAAATTCAACTCTTGAGTACAGCCGAAAACACATTTTATATAGGCTATACAAGGAATACAGCACACACATATACAGTACACACAGCAGAGTGTGAGAGTAACCCCCAAATGGAGCAATTTAAATATTTTGACAGTGTATTACCTACACTTTTGATGCTACGATTGAGCTGATGTTGCAGCGTGCAACATCCATCTGTGCAGACAGATGCTGTGAAGGTGTGACCAGATGGAGAGTCTACAACAACGTCAGTTTATTAGGACTAAACACAAAGTACAGGTGAGACCAGCGCAGTGACAGGAATTAGTTTAACAGGAATTTAGTCAAAAACTGGACAAGCATTTACAGGATCTTGTTGCCTCACTGAAAGCATTTCTAAGCTAAATTTTACCGCAACAGGAAAGAAAGCATCCAGTCAAAGTTATTATACATTTAGTTTATTCATTCATTAGCAATTAAAGAGGAAATGCTAAAATCTGAGGACAAGAGAACCATACTGTCTGATTTCTCTCTTCTATCAGAATAAATACACAATGGGCCATCCAAGCAGATCTAAAGCATCTGCCATTGGCTACATACTGCTGTTTTAGTAAATTAATCAGGTAATTTCATTTAACCTGTGTAATGTGATCAGTTGTTGCTGCTGCTTTTCCAGGGAGGACATCTGTACTCCTCTCATGTAACTCTTTTGAACTCAGACACAGCGGACCAAAAGAGAATTCGGAAGAAGAAAAAAAAAAACGGATGACAGAATAAAAGACGGAGAGGAGAAACACAGGCTCAGAGTGGTGTTGCTTTCATGGCTTAATCTTGATGTTGACCTAATTAAATGTGTGCAGCTGGATGAAGAGGCTCCTCCTTTCTTAGACGTGTAGTTGTTTAATAACTTAGGTCATTTCCTCTGAGGAGAACATTTAATTACAAATGTTTCTGTGGGGAAAAAAAGAGAGAATGAAACACCAGGAGTCTTTGTGGGAGTCATTGGTTTCATCCAAAAAATGGAGATGGCAGTCTTCTTGTTCTGTTGCTTTATGGATAATATGTAGACAATGATTAGCAAACCGTTAAGAGAGGGAACAATCTCAAAGAGTGTTTTCCTCTGTCCACAATGAAGTGAGTTTGAAAAAGCTCACCAACCCTTCCGATGTTAGGGTTTCCTTTACAGCGACACTGCCCTGGATTATTGTAAGGGCCTACCGGGGCAGTAACCCAGGGCCCCGAAAGAAAACCTTTTTTTTTCACTTGTCTTACTACTTCTACAGTGCCAGACGTGTACTGGAGGATCTATTTGACATGTCAGCTTTTTATTCGGTGACTTATACATCTGTTACACCTCCTTAATTTAACTGGTTTAGAGCAAACATTTGGCAGTGATTGTAATTGAACGTGGGCCAATAGTAGGGACCTGCACCATCATGGTGGTAAGGAAGTTTTACAGCGGTGCCAAGAAGAGAAAGAAGAAAAAAAAGACCAACGTAAGAAAGAGATGCTAAAAAAAGACTAAAAAAAACCCCAAACCGGTCAGCAGCTGGATAGTCATCAACTCTGCTGTCACAGCATGATACTGACCGCTAGCATTTCAGCTGCTAACACAGATGCACCGGCACAGACACTGTGTGAAAATGACTTGAGTTTATCTGAAACCTCAGAGGGAAAATACGTTACCCTGCAGAACCTCCGAATGACTGAGTTTTCATACAGTATCAAAACACCCTTTTATACTTTCTTTCAACGAGTAATCAAATACGCTGGGAAATTAGAAAAAGTTGAATGTGATTATACCTGTTTTGCAAAATGTCCACGCTAATTTTTTAAAAATGCCCACTCATTATCATGCACAATATCTATTCTCTCAGAATAAAAATTCTATTGTTCGTCATCACGATCTACATGTATTCCCTGGTTCTGATATATCCTGATACACAACATGGCGGATTAAGCACTGGCTTTTAAACCTAACTTCTCAAGCAACTTATTTTTGTCATGTTTGGTATATTTTTATATATTTTGTAGATTTAACTTATATTCATTAGTTTCGACAAACACAGTAATTTCCTTCATAATTAATACAGTTCCATCTCAGCTAATCTTACTTGGTAATTTACCACTGGCTCAACGCATATAATCATTTTGTTAGAAAATAGTAGGAAAAAGCATGTGAGAGTCTTTATATACAGCAGATGCATTGACTTATCTAATGTCATGTGTGGAATGGGCCTAGTTTGGGAAAGTAGTCTGCATTCCTTTCTTTTGGATCTCATATGGTGGGACAGTGGTCACAGATGGTGGGAGTCTCCCTCAGTACCAAGAGTGTAACGGAGAACAAACGACCATGGAGACATACAAACGCTGGACTCAACAGCATGAGGTAATAAGGTTCAGAACAAACACGATATCTGCTCAAGTGGAGGCTGACGCAGATATTGTTTGCCGTCATGGGCAGCGAGAGCGTGCCCCTCCCATCCTGTCTCACCTTAGTGAAATCATCACTCCACCTGAGGCAGAAGATGCTCCTGCACTCGCTCATCAGCCAGCGTACTTAAGGAGGCTCTCTCCACGCATTCTACGCTGGCTCGTCTGGGTATACTGCCCCAACAAAGGACTAGCATGTATAACTCTTTAAGCTTGGACACTCTGTCTAACCTTATTGTCCTCTCTCCTTCAGGTTGCTGCCATCGTGCGGGTGTGTCTCCAGGACTGCGCACGCTCTCCTGCCACATCTCCATTATCCCTCGGCTGTCAACCTCCACCCGGTCAGGCACCATCTGTCATGGCGGCCGCTGGGCCGTCATCAGCCTCGGCTGCGCACACACCTGCCGCCAATCATCAGCGGGTCTTAAAAGCCAGCGTCTCTGAGGGCTCAGCACGGAGTTGTCTGCCAACTTCGCCACGCAACGCGTCATGGACTCAGCCTCTCGCCAGAGTACCCACGACGCAGTCTCGCCAAGCTACGCCACGTAAGGATCATAGTAACATATCTTGTCAAAGTATAATTCCCTGTGCACAGGTGGACGTCCCTGGCGGCGGACTAGTCTCCCTGGATAACGGAGCCACTCCTCCTTCCCCTCGGGACTCCACCACCTCGCCACGGCACCTAGCGTCACCCACCCGGAGCCACTGCAAGCCCCAGAGCCAGCGCGAGCACTCCTGCACCACCCGCAAGTAAGCAGTACTCATTGTCACATCTCTGTACTGCGGACAGGCCTAACCTATCTGTGCTTGTGTGTTCCAGGGTTGCCAGGTCGCGGCAGGACTCACTCAGCCCTAGTGGTCCCACAGCATCACACTCACTCACACCTACACACACTACACACTGCACTCAATAAATAATTGTCTAAAAACAGTCTACTCGTGTCAGTGTCTGTCTCCTGGGTCAACCAGCCATGTCAGTATGACTCCGTCAAGACGACCCAGCAGACAGTGCGCTGTCGCGCCGCCTTAACACCCTTAGCGCCCGGGTAGACCTGATTCACCACCTGCAGACAGTTATTTTGAATCAATTAACCTTAATTAACAACCGGCTGGATCGCCTGGAAGGACTCCAGGTGTTCCCCCCGTTCGTCGGGGCATCACCAGCCCCCGCTAATTTTTCGGCTAGTCAGGCTCACCAGTCCTCCTCACCTCGCCTTACCCCCGTGCCCAACCCCGCCCGCTTTAATGGCAAACTCGGGGAGGCACGAGGTTTCCTGCTGCAGTGTGAGACAGTTTTTCATCGTGTCCCCGGTGATTTTCCCACGGATCATAGCAGGATCGGGTTTATTTCCAATCTGCTCGAGGGCAACAATTCGTGGCAGATTTTCTAGAAATTTTTGACCACACAGATAGGGGTGCGGTGTTAGCTGACTGCCTGTTAAAGCTTCAGCAGGGCTGCAAGTCTGCAGCCGATTTCGCCGTGGACTTCCAGGTTTTGGCTGCAGAGGTGGGGTGGGGGGACTCAGCACTGTGTAGTATTTTTCTCCGCGGCCTTAGCTCAGAGCTGAGGGATGAGCTGGTGGCGCGGGAGAAACCTGACAGACTGGGTGAGCTAATCTCTCTAGCCGTAAGTGTTGATAACAGGCTGAAGGAGCGGGCAGCAGAACGTAGGGCTGTCAGTCGCGTGGTGAAACCACGCCCCCGCTCCTCTCGGCCCTCCCTGCCGGCTCTTCCTCTGCCGGAGGGACCTCCGGGGCAGGAGGAGATGATTATAGGACAGTCGGGTGTTTCGGCGGCTGAGAGGCAGCGCCAAAAGGATTTGGGCTTATGCTTCTACTGTGGTAGTGAGTCCCATGGGGGGTCTGAGTGCAACTATCGGTTAAAAGGGGAAGTCCGTGGGTCACAGTAGGGGGACTCACGGACAAAGACCTGAAAAAGCCCCTCACCCTTTGCCTTGTGGCCATTAGACTACTTTACAAACACAGTGAACACACAACATACGCTCTTATTGACTCTGGGGCTGAGCAAAACTTCATTTCGGAAGACCTGGCAACCCGGCTGGGCCTCAGCTGTCAACCACTCCACCCGCCTGTCAACCTTATCACGCTGTCAAAGACCCCGCTCACCACTGTTTCCCACCAGACAGCCCCTGTTTTGTTGATTACCTCTGGAAACCATCGGGAGGATATCCGGTTCTGGGTGCTGCCCAGCTCCACGTCACCTGTTATCCTGGGGTATCCATGGCTACGCCTTCACAACCCCACATTTGATTGGCAGGCAGGAAACATTACAGCTTGGAGCTCTTTCTGTCTCAGCGCCTGTCTCCGATCTGCAGCGCGTGCTCCCTCGGTCTCGGTGACCCCGCCCACACTTCCACCCCCTGATCTGTCCAGGGTGCCAGAGGTCTACCACGATCTGGGAATGGTATTCAGTAAGTCACGGGCGCTGTCCCTTCCCTCCCACCGGCTCTACGACTGTGCTATCAACCTCCGGGCGGGGGCCCCATTACGGGCGAGTCAATTATACAGCCTGTCTGCCCCGGAGCGGGAGGTCATGAACACATACACTACCGTTCAAAAGTTTGGGGTCACTTAGAAATTTCCTTATTTTTGAAAGAAAAGCACTTTTTTCAATGAAGATAACTTTAAACTAATCAGAAATACACTCTATACATTGCTAATGTGGTAAATGACTATTATAGCTGCAAATGTCTGGTTTTTGGTGCAATATCTAGATAGGAGTATAGAGGCCCATTTCCAGCAACTATCACTCCAGTGTTCTAATGGTACAATGTGTTTGCTCATTGCGCCAGAAGGCTAATGGATGATTAGAAAACCCTTGTGCAATCATGTTAGGTCTGCAATGCTGTAATTGCTGCAAATGGAGAATTCTTTGACGAAAGCAAAGTTTGAAGGAAAAAATTATTATTTCAAATACAAATCCTTATTTCTAACCTTGTCAATGTCTTGACTATATTTTCCATTCATTTTACAACTCATGGTGGTAAATAAGTGTGACTTTTCATGGAAAACACAAAATAATTGTCTGGGTGACCCCAAACTTTTGAACGGTAGTGTACATTAAGGAGTCCCTCAGCTCTGGAATCATCCGTCCATCCTCTTCAGCGGTGGGGGCAGGTTTCTTCTTTGTGGGAAAGAAGGACGGTTCACTGTGTCCCTGCATCGACTTCCGGGGTTTGAATGAAATCACCGTCAAGGACAAGTATACATTGCCCCTGATGAACTCGGCCTTTGACTCCCTCCAGGGGGCGTCGTGGTTCACGAAGCTGGACCTTCGCAACGCTTATCATCTGGTGCGCATCAGGGAGGGCGACGAATGGAAGACGGCGTTCCGGACCCCAAGCGGCCACTTCGAATATCTTGTGATGCCGTTTGGATTAACCAACGCTCCGGCCGTCTTCCAGCGTTTGATCAATGACGTCCTCCGGGATTTTCTTAACTCCTTCATGTTTGTGTATTTGGACGACATCCTGATCTTCTCACGCACGTTGGAGGAGCACCAGGTGCATGTTCGTCGGGTCCTGCAGCGCCTCCTGGAGAACCAGCTATTCGTCAAGGCCGAGAAGTGTGAATTTCACACAAAGGAAACGTCCTTTTTGGGTTTCGTCATCGCCAATAACGAAGTGCGCCCGGATCCGGCCAAGGTCAAGGCGGTGGTGGATTGGCCCACTCCTACGTCTAGGAAGCAGTTACAGGGGTTCTTGGGCTTTGCCAATTTTTACCATCGGTTCATGCCGAGGTTCGGGATCATCGCTCGCCCCCTGACCAGCCTTACGTCCCCCAAGGTCCCCTTTCACTGGAACGAGGAGGCTGCCGCAGCATTTGGGAAGTTGAAGGAGGAGTTCCCTCTGCGTGCATCTTGACCCAGGTGGACCCGGATCTGCAGTGCCTGGTAGAGGTGGACGCCTCGGACTCGGGAGTCGGGGCAATTCTTTCCCAACGCTCCCTCGTGGACGGGGGGATTCGCCCGTGTGCCTTCTTCTCCCACCGGCTGTCGTCCGCCGAGAGAAACTATGGCATCGGGGACAGGGAGCTGCTGGCTGTCAAGCTCGCCCTGGAGGAGTGGAGGCATTGGCTGGAGGGGGCTGCCCAGCCGTTCATCGTGTTCACAGACCACAAGAACTTGGAGTATCTTCGGACGGCCAAGCAGCTGAACTCCCGCCAAGCGCGCTGGTCTCTTTTTTCGCGCGATTCAATTTTACCATCACTTACTGGCCAGGGAGCAAGAATGCCAAGCCGGACGCCCTCTCCAGGCAGTTCAAATTAGAACCGTCTGGAGACCATGATGAGACCATCCTGCCAGCATCCTGTGTGGTGGGCGCCCTCGTGTGGGAGATCCGGATAAAGTCAGGAAGGCACAGGAGAATGAGCCCGACCCGGGTGGGGGTCCCCCGGGCCGTTTGTTCGTCCCCTCGTCGGTCAGGGGTGAAGTTATCCAGTGGGGCCACACCTCTAAGTTGGCATGCCATCCGGGAATCGCTTGCACCGTCAACCTGCTCCAGAGGGCCTTCTTGTGGCCAGGGCTGAGGAAGGATGTGACCAACTACGTCCGGGCCTGCGCTCAGTGCGCTACTGGGAAATCGTCATCCTCCCCTCCGGCAGGTTTTCTCCATCCCCTGATGGTCCCTTCTCGCCCCTGGTCTCACGTCGCCTTGGATTTTGTGACAGACCTGCCCCCTTCTGACCATTTTACGGTGATGCTCACAATAGTGGATCGCTTCTCCAAGGCCGCCCATTTTGTACCACTCCGGGAGTTGCCATCAGCCCGGGAGACGGTGGACCTCCTGGTTCAGCACGTGGTGCGCCTTCACGGCATCCCTGCAGACATCGTCTCGGATCGGGGCCCGCAATTTGTTTCCCAGGTCTGGAAGGCATTCTGCATGACGTTGGGGGCCACGGCAAGTCTCTCTTCAGGGTATCACTCAGAGTAATGGTCAGTGCGAGCGAGCCAACCAGGAGCTGGAGGCTGCGCTCCGCTGCGTCATCTCGTCCTGTTCTTCGTCTTGGAGTACATTCTTGCCCTGGATTGAGTACGCGCACAATGCCACGGTGTCCTCAGCAACGGGAGAGTCTCCGTTCAAGGCATCTCTGGGGTATGACCCCCCACTGTTCCCGGAGGAGGAGAAGGAGGTGGCCATTCCGTCTGTGCAGGCTCATGCCAAACGCTGCCGCCAGATTTGGACCATCACCCGCAGAGCCCTCCTCAAGACTATGGAGCACAACATTCAGGTCGCTAACCGTCACAGGAGACCTGCGCCGGATTATCAGGTGGGGCAGCGGGTTTGGTTATCCACCAGAAATATCAATGTGCCGGCAGAGAAATGCAAACTGGTTAAGCGTTTCATCGGTCCATTCGAGATTACTCGCATTATTAACCCTGTGACTGTGCGCCTAGCTCTCCCCCGTTCCATGCGCATCTGCCCCTCTTTTCATGTCTCCCAGGTGAAGCCCTACATCTCCGACCCCCTGTGCCCGCCCCCCACGGCGTCTCCCCCTCCGAGGATGATCAACGACCACCCAGCTTGGGGGGTTACTGCCATCTTGGATGTCCGTCGGCGGGGCCGGGGTCTTCAGTATTTGGTGGACTGGGACGGGTTTGGTCCTGAGCACCGTTCCTGGATTCGCCCAGCGGTGATTCTGGATAAACAGCTCATCCGCGATTTCCATCGGGCGCATCCAGGTAAGATAGGGCAGGTGCCTGGAGGCACCTCAAGATGGGGGAGTACTGTCATGGCACCAGCTGGGCCGTCATCAGCCTCGGCTGTGCACACACCTGCCGCCAATCATCAGCGGGTCTTAAAAGCCAGCGTCTCTGAGGGCTCAGCACGGAGTCGTCTGCCAACTTCGCCACGCAACGCGTCATGGACTCAGCCTCTCGCCAGAGTACCCACGACACAGTCTCGCCAAGCTACGCCACGTAAGGATCATAGTAACATATCTTGTCAAAGTATAATTCCCTGTGCACAGGTGGACCTCCCTGGCGGCGGACTAGTCTCCCTGGATAACGGAGCCACTCCTCCTTCCCCTCGGGACTCCACCACCTCGCCACGGCACTTAGCATCACCCATCCGGAGCCACTGCGAGCCCCAGAGCCAGCGCGAGCACTCCTGCATCACCCGCAAGTAAGCAGTACTCATTGTCACATCTCTGTACTGCGGACAGGCCTAACCTATGTGTGCTTGTGTGTTCCAGGGTTGCCAGGTCGCGGCAGGACTCGCTCAGCCCTAGTGGTCCCACAGCATCACACTCACTCACACCTACACACACACTACACACTGCACTCAATAAATAATTGTCTAAAAACAGTCTACTCGTGTCAGTGTCTGTCTCCTGGGTCAACCAACCATGTCACCATCAGCTCATTTCCCCACCCTACTGCTTTGTCTATTCCCTGCTGGAGTCCTGCCGGTTCTTCCTCGGAACCCCAAGTAAGTGGCAATTTGGCTCGCTCATTTCCCCTTACTCCTTTCCTCCTCTCACAGCTGTCGTCTTCTCTTCTCAGGTGAATTCCTCTGGCAAGTGGCTGTTTCTTTAGCTGTGTGACCTTTGCTATTTAAAAAACTGTCAAACGTGCCCTTGTGTGGTTCCTTCCTGTGCTGTTGCATCGTGCACGAAAGCTGTCAGTTTAATAATCATGACAGTTTGCTATTCCACAACCCATGGTGAAAATTATGGAATCACCACTACTGTAGGATGTTTATTCAGCTGCTTTATTTTGTAGAAAAAAAACCCTGACAGATACACACAACTATTCTTTTTTTTAACAGCTATTAATTCTGGCTTCTTAAAACACACCAAAAATATTAAATAAAACTGCTGTAATTACTGGAATCATCACCTTTCCCACTGCAGATTTCATTCATGATTTATCATGGAATATCACTTTCATCCAGTCGTCCACAGTCCAGGGTGAATTTTTACCTGCAAAACAGTCTTGTCGTTCAGGTTACAAATTTTAAAATATGTCTTGCATGTATGCCTTTTTTTTCCACAATATTTTTTATTGAACCTTTTTTACAAACACAACACAATCAAACACTAACACTAAAGTAATTTAAAAAAAATAAAAATAAAAAAATAAAAATTGTACTAAAAAACACCAACAACCACTAACAAAGACAGGTCTTCAACAATGCTCCTCTGTTTAGTCTAGGCAATCCATTACATAAGTATACATATTATATATTCATCAGTTTGGAATTTACAAGGTCCACACACATCATTCACCTTCTTCTTCAAAAGTTATGTTTAAATTCTTTACATAATCAATGAAAGGTCTCCATACATTCTCAAACACAATTTCCTTTGATTTCAGTATGTATGTTATTCTTTCTAGTGGAAGGTTTGTTAACATCTGTCTTAACCACTGAGTCACATCTCTATGAGTCTTTTTCCTCAGTAGTGCAATACATTTTTTGGCATTAAGCAAACTGAGGTCTACGAATGCTCTTTCACTCTTATTAAAGCTATGCTTTTCTGGATACAGACCCAACAAAAACAATTTAGGATTCAATATGATTTGTTTTGAAAATATTTTTTCAATTGTTACCCTCACCTCTTCCCAAAACATTCTAATTTTCCTACATTTCCATAAACAATGAAATAGGGTTCCTTCACTTTCCATACATTTTGTGCACGTATCTGGTATGTTTTTGTTATATCTATTTAACTCCACCGGTGTAACATACATCCGCATTAACCATTTAAAATGTATCAATTTAAGACGTACATTTATTGATTTGGTTTGAGCTTCTGTACAAGCCAATTCCCATTGTTCCTCTGAAATTTCAGTTTGCAGGTCTTCTTTCCAATAATTCAATCTTTTCTGTTTGTTTTCACTTGAGAATAGTGTCAATGAGTTATAAAACTCTGAAATAGTACCCCTTCTCTTACTATCTTTCGTCAAAATTTTTTCCAAGGATGAATAAGTAGGTCGGATGAGAGCATTATTTTGATTTGATCGAATAAAGTTCCTAAGCTGAAGATATTTAAAAAAATGTGTTCTATTAAGATTAAATTTGATCCTCAGTTCTTCAAAAGACTATGTTATCTGAACATGACAAATATAAGTCTTGAATCTTTTGAATCCCTTTTAAATTCCATACTTTAAATACAGCATCCGCTCTCCCTGGTTTAAAATATTGATTACCCCATATTGGGCTAAATTGTGACAGTAAGTGTGGTTCTTTTAAATATTTTGTGGTTTCACACCATATTTTGATCATATGCTTTACAAATGGATTTTTAACTTGTTTCTGTAATTTTTTTGCCGAGTCTGAGTATATGAATATGGGAAGAGTTAAAGGTAAATTGTATGATTCCATTTCAGTCCAGTGAGGGAGATCATTTGATGAAAAATAATATGTCATAGGCCTCAGTTGTGCTGACCAGTAATACAACATAAAGTTTGGACATTTCAGACCTCCACAATCAAATGGTAAATATAGTAAGGACAGACGTAATCTAGCCTTCCTATTGTTCCATAAAAATTCCACTAACTTTTTTTTAAATTCTTGAGAATAGATCTGAAGGTGGTGGTAAAGGAATGTATTGAAATAAATAAAGTATTTTGGGTAAAATATTACTTTTAAGTATATTGATTCTCCCGATCATCGACATTGGTAGTGACATCCATCTCTGAAGTAACTCATTATTGTCTGTCATTAAGGCTTCATAGTTGGTATTGGCGACTAATTGTAGCTTAGGCACAATTTGGATTCCTAAATATTTAAACTGATTTACAACATTGAATTGATTTGCCTCAGGAGCTGGGTGATTTCTCTGGGTCTCATTTAGCATTAATATTGAAGATTTAGTTTTATTTATTTTATATCCTGATATTTCCCCCAAATTCTTTATTAAATTCAACAAGGTCGGAATTGATTTTTTAAGATTCGACATAAACAAAATTATGTCATCAGCATACAGGGAGATTTTATGTTCTGTTGGTCCTACTTTAATTCCATATATTTGTGGATGTAAACGTACTGCCATCGCTAAAGGTTCAATTGCCATAGTAAACAGAAAGGTGAAAGTGGACAGCCTTGTCGACATTCTCTATTGATATTTATTGATTTTGAAATATTGCTGTTTGTTAGGATTTCTGCTGTAGCATTATTGCATATTATCTGAACCCATTTTATGAAATTATTTTCAATTCCAAACCTTTGTAAAACTTCAAAAAGAAAGGGCCATTCGACCCTATCAAAGGCCTTTTCGGCGTCCAATGATAGGAGAGCTGTATCCGGTGCTTCTTTATTAGAATAGATAATATTAAATAGTCTTCTTACATTATGGAAGCCTTGTCTTCCCTTTATAAAGCCATTCTGATCTCGGTTAATAATATTTGGTAATATTTCTTGTAGTCGTCTTGCTAAAATTTTACAGATTATCTTAAGGTCAGCATTTAATAGGTTTATTGGTCTCATATTTTCACATTTATTAGAGGGTTTACCTAGTTTTGGCAACAGTATAATTAAGGCATTATTCATGTATGGTGGTAAATTACTATTTTGAAATGCTTCTAAAACCATTTCCAAAAATGGTTTTATTAATTTATTCTTAAATTTTTTATAGAGGTCAACTGGAAGACCATCTGGTCCTGCACTTTTTCCTGATTTCATATTATCAATGGCTAGCCCAACTTCTTCTTGACTAATTTTAGACTCCAGTATCCCCCTGTTTTCATTTGGAATACACGGTATAGATAATCCGTCCAAGAACCCATTTAGTTTTGTTAAGTCAGTTTCATTTTTTGTATTATATAATTTTTCATAATAATCTCTAAAGGCACTATTAATTTCTAAAGGATCTACAACTGGCTGTCCGTTACTTATAATACTGGTAATTGGTGTTTTAAATTCTAATTGTTTAATCTGCCATGCCAATAATTTTCCTGATTTTTCACCTTGTTCATAAAAAGATTGCTTCAATCTTAGAAGACTCGAGGCAGCTTTATTCGCTGATTTTTTGTCATATTCAGCTCTCAGAATCAGTAATTCGTTCTCTAACTTTGGGTCACTTCCTGCATACACTTTTTCTTGAAGAATTTTTATTTTATGTTCCAACTGGACTCTCTCCTCTCGAGTCTTCTTAGATTTTGAACCTGTATAACTAATAATATGCCCCCTAATAAAAGTTTTGAAAGCCTCCCACTTTATACTTGCTGATGTTTGTGTAGTATTGATATCAAAGAACTCATCTATCTGTTTTTCTATGTACTTAACAAATTCCTCATCCTGAAACCATTTATGCTGAAATTGCCACCTACCTGGTTCCTTTGTCAATTTCTTATCTACATATATTAGACAGCAGGGTGCATGATCAGAGATCACAATATTATCATAGAAGCAGTTTTGAATCTTGGACCTTAATTCTGCGGAGATCAAAAAATAGTCAATACGTGAGAATGTCTTGTAGATATTAGAATAACAAGAATAGGCTTTAACTTGTGGTTTCATTTCTCTCCATATATCTAGCAATCTCAATTCTTTCATAAAATGATTAATGATCATCCTGCATCCATTGTGCGTACAGTCTAGTCCTGTTGATCTATCTATACAGGGATTCAATGTACAATTAAAATCCCCTGCTATTATATGTTGCCCTGTAAGTGAAGATAAAATAAGGAATAAATTAGTAAAGAAATTTTGATCATCTATATTGGGACCGTATAAGTTCACCAAATTTATATTTTCTAATAACAAAGATCCTTGAATGATTAGATATCTTCCAAATTTGTCTCCAATTACATTTTTCACTTGAAATGGGACTGATTTATGTATGAGAGTCATAACTCCCCTGGCTCGGGATGAAAATGATGAGGTGAATACACTTCCTTGCCATCTTCTCCTAATTCTTTTTACATCCTCCTCTATTAGGTGAGTTTCTTGTAAAAACACATTTTTTGAACCCATGTCTTTTATTTTATTCATAACTTGTTTCAGTTTTTTTTAAATTTTGTAGACCTCTGCAATTCCATGAGGTTAAACTGAGATTAACGCTTTGGTCTATGATCAATAAGGAGTTTGAGATTACCTCACAATGTAAACATGCTCACACAGAGAAGCAAAAACATGAGTGGTTGAACATTCATCCTACAAACTACACACAAACAAATTTCCCCTTCTCACATCCGTGGTAATCCCCCCAAAATCAAAAAAAAAATTCTGTCTCCCGCTATAGCCATTGACTGCTCCACACCCGCGAGGATCAGTCAAAACCACTCTTTCTTTCTCCTCTCAATCACCCTGACTCTACTGCTTTTAATGACGTAACATTAACTCTCTTCTGTAGTTTTCCAACTTAACTCCTAAATTTTATAGCAACTTTGTACATCATAGGTTTTTTTTTTTAATATATAATACAATCTATATTTTGTAAACTTGCTATATGCTTCAGATCAGTCAGATGCCTGTGCAAATGCTTAAATATTCTACCTTACTGTATATTTTTTTCATGCTTAGCTCCCACCAGTCTCCCCCTTGGATCTTCTTGATGAACTCCTGCGCCTCCTCAGGGGTCTTGAAGATGTGGGTTCTACCCTTATACGTGACCAGCAGTCTTGCAGGATAAATCACTCCATGACGAATCCCAAGGTTGCGCAGCTCTTTACAGGCGGGGTCGAACTGTTTCCTTAATTGTTGGATTCCTGTGGCCAAATCTGGGTAGAACCGCACCTGTTGATCCTGGTATTTAATTCCTCCTTTGGCTCGCGCCGCGTTGGAGATCGTCATCCTGTCTCTGTAGCTGAGGAACTTCATAATCAGTGTCCTCGGTGATGCCTTGTTATCTCTCGGTGGGCCAATTCGGTGGGCGCTTTCTAAGACGACTGATGACTGCAGCTCCGCATTGTTCAGCGCTTCTGGGATCCACTTTTCCAAAAAGGAACATGGATCCAGACCCTCCGTTCTCTCCGGGAGACCCACCAGCCTCAGGCTGTTCCGTCTCGACCGGGATTCTAAATCCAGAACATTATCTTCCAGACGTTTATTTTTTAATTCCAATGTGCGCACCTTTAATTGTAGGCCGGAGACGTCATCCTCAGCACTGGAAATTCGGAGCTCCACCTGCGAAATTCATTCCATACAGTCGCTTAACTCCTTTTTCATTCCTTCTATCGCTGCAATAATCCCATCAAGTTTAGAGGAAAAGTCTGCTCTCATTGAACTAATGGCAGCGAGCACCGCACCTGTGCCTGTGCCGTCGCCAGTAGTCACCGCTCCTCCGCTAGCTTCCTCCGCCATATTTGGGGATTTTTCTGCTTCGTCACGGATGTGAAAGTCCGTTAACTTGGACTGTTTCGGCGATTCAGTTTTTCCTCCACCTGATTTCCCAGCCTTAGGCTTTACCGGCATGTCCTCGCCCAAACGTTGGGATAGGTTTTGTTCCAATTGAGAGAGTTATTTGCCGATTTATTTTTTTTTTTAGGAGCAGAGTAGAGTGAAGCACGTCCTTCTACGCGGCGGCCATAACCGGAAGCGCATGTATGCCTTTTAAATATTAGTACAGGTATAATTTTGGTTAACAACACCTAAAGGCTGTCATGAACCCCTGTGCGCCATTACACAGCACACGAGGGAGAGAATGAAAAACCCAATCGCAGGAGTAGAGAGTGCTGTGTTTATTGAAGTTTACCAACGTAACAAATCCAGCTGTCACCAAATACAGTCCAGTCAACCACACAGTATATGAAGAGATGTAATGACAGAACTGGCCACCAAGGATACAGGGCACCTGCCGAATACTCAACAGCCTGGTGAATATAAAGCCTGGTGCTGCAGGGCTGCGAAATGCACGAAACAGGAAAGGCAAGCAGCCTAATGCTGCAGGCCTGCTAGCACAGGAGAAAAGGCTAAAAACACTTACAGGTCTGGAGTTAATTCGGGACGAGCCGTGCAGTCAGGAGGCAGAGTCAGAGACACGGACCAGCTGAAACACCAAGGTATGGATCGTCTTGAAATGTCAGGCTGGGTAGAACGCTGGGAGCAAATAACCATATGCAGAGGGAAACGCTGCCACGTATGAAGGGGAATGTCCCGACAATCTCCTTCCTCAGCAGTGGCAAATAAATACTCCAAACGCTAACAAGGAAAGAGATCGCCGGTGTGAATGCGTGGGCAGAACTGATTAGGAACAGGTGTGTGAGCGCGCATGTGAATGAGAGTGAATGTAGCGTGCATGTGTGTGTGAGCACCGGTGACAGTGCCGGAGCTTGACAGGAGGAGAGGGTGTGCCAGAGCTGTCAGAGGGAAAACTAGGACAAATCATAGCAACGAGTCAGAAGATTCACGACAAAGGCAGAAATTTTGATTTGAAGTACCAATTTTCAGTTTCACTTCTAAAACAGCTCTTTTTTCCCCAGAACCGTCAGGGGTGCAGCTTCATCAGCTCTCTGTACAGCAGCAGCAGCAGTGAGAGCTATTGGTACCAATTTACTCACCAGTAGTAATAATTACTGTATATGTGTAGGTTAAAGAAAAATAACATTGTGTCATATTTGTTATTGGTATTTTTTGTACAAAATAAAACAGATGAATGAACATCCTTCAAGAGTGGTGATTCCACAATTTTTGCCAGGAAATTATGTCTTTCTGCATTTTCCCCACATCTTTTCTGCCATAGCAAAATTCCATCAATCCATCTTCTACTGCTTTTCTGGAGGTCCGGGTCACGGAGGTAGCAGTTCGAGCAAAGAAGCCCAGACTTCCTCTCCCCAGCCACCTGCTCCAGCTCTTCAGAGTAGATACCAAGGCATTCCCAGACCAACTGGGAGACATAATCTCTCCAGCGATTCCTGGGTCTGCCGCGGGGTCTCCTCCCAATGGGACATGCCTGAAACACCTCAAGTGGGAGGCATCCAAGCGGCATCCTGATCAGATGCCTAAACCACCTCAACTGGCCCCTTTCAACGTGGAGGAGCAGCGGTTCTACTCTGAGCCTCTCCCGGATGACTGAGCTCCTCACCCTGTCTCTAAGGGTGAGTCCAGCAATCCTACAAAGAAAGCTCATTTCAGCCGTGTGTATCCGTGATCACATTCTTTTGGTCATTACCCAAAGCTCATGACCATAGACCTATGGAACACCCTTCTGCCAGATCACCCTGGAGCAAAATTATGTGACTTTAAAAATATATTTCAAGGAGACCTTTTATCAAACATTTTCAAACTGTTTTTGACATTATTTTTTAAATTTATTAGAAAGAATGATCAATCAATCCGTTTAATGACAAAACCAAAGGATGTTGAAACTAATGCAGTGCTGTAATGACTGATAATTGGCACGCTCACACATATTCATAATCTAGATAGAAATAAGGAAAACTGCAGATTAAAAAGAGCAATACAATTTTTATGAGCTCAGTATAAAGACAACAAATTGAATGACGATGATCATATTTGACCTAAAAACTCACTAAGCACATAATTAATTAAAGCAGCATTTTAGCATTTTAAGTCTGCCTTCTGGGGAAGAAATCAAATGTTGGCAAAGCTTTAAATATAGGAAAAACATGAGGAAATCTAAATTAGTCATGCTACTTTCTCTCTGACTACATAGGTGTGTATTTTGATGTATTTTCTAGCGTTTTAGCAAAACAATGTTGAACATGTTGGCAACGTGCCATCTAACTAGTAAAGGGGAAGATTTTTTTGTTTTGATCTTAAAGACATGGTTATCCATAGGGTTTTGTGTACAATGTGATAAAATAATCAATAAAAAAGTTTGCAATTTCCAGTCTTCATAATTCTAAATCAGTGCTTCACAAGAAGTTTCCAGAAACTTATCGTCACAACTCGATCAAAGATAAACTTCCTCATAGCTTTGCTCTCTGCCCAACATGAGGGGGGGCTGAAAAGTTGCAGTGAAATTTGACCATAGGTGGTTTATTTTTCAACACTGTCTCCCCTTCAGTCCACACACTTCTTCCATTGGTGTTGCAGTGCTTGGATCCCTGTGGTTGAAAACGAAACCACATTGGATCAAATTTGACCACTATGAACTCCCCCCCCCCCCCCCCCGTAGATTAGCAAGACTCTGGATGAAAATTTTAGTATAATCATTTACTATTTATAATATAATTTTAGATAATTTATTTTCTGTTATTCTTCAGATCCATATTGAACCTAACCATGCCTTTGTTGTCTTGGGAGCTTCAGATTCCATAGCTGACATCATCAGGAAAAGTACAAAGACAACTTCTCATTTATGGCCCAAAAATTAATTATGACTTTATGCAGGCAGAAGTAGGCTCCCACTTTTTGGCTGTGACTTAAAGAAACAGCTAACACCCTCCCGTTGAAAAATTACGGTCTGCTCTGATGAGTAAAGAGTCACAATTTGACAAGGTTTGGTTACCAATCGTCTGTTACCAAATAGCCCCTTTACACAGCATGGAGATTGCTGGATGACCACTGAGAGATCACAAATTGGCCCAATCACTTAACAATCTCCTAAAGCCGCGAAAATGTATAAATGTTTGGGAGATTGTTGTGTGATCAAAAATTAAATTTTTGGCAACTTTCATGGCAATCTATAGAGATCTCTGAAAGATCCTCGAGAGACCAGGAGAGATCACTAGGGATCATTGAGAGAAAAATTTGGGTTCACTGAAAGATTGCTTAAAGATGTGCTCAAGGATTGCTCAACAATTGCTCAATGATCTCAATGATCTTTTAATGATTTCCCAATGATCTCTCAGCAATCTTTCAATAAACACCAAATTTTTCACCCCTAAGGTAGAAATGACAGAAATCATAGCAGGATCCCTGAGCATTCAGTGAAAGACCAATAGCGTTCACTGAAAGATTGCTGAGAGATTATTGGGAGATCAATGAGATCGTTGAGCCCTCCTTGAGAGATCGTTCAAAGATTGCTTGTCTTTGGTGATCGTCGATAGATTGTTTTGGACAGAGTCAAAACTTTGAGACCTGGGAGATCACTGGAAGATCACTGGGAGATCTTGGAGATTGCTGGGTGCTTACTGAAAGACTGTTGCAAGATCTGGTCATTCTTTCATTTTTCTTCAGTCAATGATCTCCACCCCATGTAACCCAGGATTAAATTAAATAAAAAAAATACATAATTAACTAATTAATTAATTGCTAGACAGTCTTCACTATCCCAAAATAGGTGGCCATAAAACAACTGGCTAAATGAATTGAAAAGGAAATTTCTATCTTGATCATTTGCAAAAACATCTCTCATTCTCTTAGCTTACAGTGCAAACACTTGACTTTTCTGAGGCTTTGAACTCCAACAATATCATATTTATTATTAAAAGTCAATACTATTAAAGGGTGCAACATCCATGTGAGATATTCGTGATGGTACCATTGTTGGTTCAGAGTTCAGACCTTAAACTACCGAGCTAATGAGCAGTCTTTGGGAAGGAGGTGCCAGGCTCTGTCAAATTGGTCATACAGGAAGTACAAAATATCTATAAGGATTTAAGACAACACAGCAGATGTGATGATTAGGCGAGGGTACTCCCCCGTCCCCTCCTGATCCTGTCTTCCCGGCTCCAGAGCAATCGCTTACACCTGCGTGATTGACACACCTACTGCTTCCTGGTTGTCCAGCGTATTTAACCCTCTGAGTGTGTGAATTTGCGTGCCCCTAGTGACAGAGTACGGCGCTGCACCTGTCAACTCACTGACATCGCTGGCTGCATTGGGATTTGTACTGATTTGTATTGATCTGCCAGTTTTAGAAGGTGGCAGACATCCGTTGGAGAACTCATTGGATGACATGTAATACACCAAAGAAGAAGAACTCCTCATTTCATTTTCCTGTATTCCCTTCTTTTAGCTCAGAAAGCTAATATGGCCGCGATCGGTCATCGTCACCGTCACTTAGTCGGCTTTGCACACGGAAAGTAGCTGCGGGATACAAGCAAAATTTATGTGGGATAATCATAAGACTTTATAGATGTGATGGAGAGTGTAAATGACCGACAGGATGCAAAATAACAACCACAATGGGTGAAAACGCAGCGACCGAGTCCCGTTAGCTGCGGGTAAGTGACTTATTTCTGTGGTTTTTTTAATATTGTACTGAGTTCTTGTTCATATACTTTGAAGATAAGATGATGAGGTACCTCTGTACAAAAAACGGTGTCAAAAGACTGAAGTAGATGCGTAAATTTATTCCTATCTGAAACTTTGGATCATATTTTACATCTTTCTAATTGACAGTAAGCCATTATCTCTTACCAATTTCCAGTTATAGACTTGGAAATATGAACTATTTTATTGACAAAAATATTTATGACTCTTGACCACTAGGGGTTATGTCACAATTCGGCGACAGACACATTCAAAAGGTTAAGAGCCAGCATGTGAGCAGCTCACTGCTGGATCGTTAGGTTTGCTGCCACCTTAGCGGTGTGTACTCTGGGACTGATCACGCTCGCCTGACCCGAAGACACCGGACATCCACCAAGGTCAACCGTCTTCCCCCTGTGTCCCTGGTCCCATGTAGGAGTTCCCTGCCGGGCTCCTCTGCTCTAAGTAGTAAGAGTGTACTCCTTATCTTATTCTCCTCTTTTGGAGATTCTGCCTCTAATCATCTCTTTCTGCTCTTTTCCTGTACGCTGCATGCGCTCCAACAGGCACCTGTTTTGTGTTTCAATTTAAGTGTGTTTTGTTTTGCTCTTTTCTTTAATTGTGCACCTTTATTTAGATTTGTGTGTTTGGGTTTATTTTTCAATAAAGTTTGTGAAACTTTTACATTGGAGTCTGAGTGTTCGTTTGGTGTGGCTGCGTTTGAGCCTCTCTCTCGACATGAATCATGACAGCAGAGACATACTGTATGTGGCTTTTGAGTCAGGTAAGTCTTTGTAGAACATATTTAAACCACATAATAAGTCCACATTTTTCAGAGTGCATTTACAGATAGTTGCTGCTGTGTATTTTAGAAATGTTTTGGGTAAAACTGGGGTATTTAGGTATTGTGTAGATACAGTATATGCTGAAATTATGTCAGAACAATACAGTTCAATACAGAATTCAAGTGTGTATTCTCAGTGGTATGTGACACCTACAAAGGTCTGAGGCCTGCGAGAAGGACTGTAGGAGTTTAGAGTTCAACTATTATAACTTAATTAGCATTCAATCAGGGATTCCAAATTATTTTGACCACAAAGATTCTAAACACTTAAAAGCTGGTCTCACCATCATGAGGAGTTTCTTCTCGTCTTCTTTCTCTTGTAGGGCTTCCTCCTTCAAGCTCCGATGTTTCTCCTCCAACTCCTCCAGGGCTCTGACCTGCGCCTCCTTAAAGCGATGTGTCTCCTCCTCGTAGTGTGCCCTCAGCCTGGAGAGCTCCTTCTCATAGCCCTGATGCTTCTCACGCAGAGACTAAAAAAGGTTTCATTTTTTGTTATTTAAATCTTTGTTTTACCAGGCAGAACACTAAGAACAGTTTCTTATTTACAAAATGAAAACATGAAACGCAGATCAGAAAAACATAAATAACCTCATCATTTGCATTCATAGTAAAGAATGAATTTAAAATAGGGTAAACACAATACCTGCTCCAGCTTGAGTACTTGTTGTTTGTGCTGCTCACTGGCAGCCTGGCTCTGATTGAGCAGCGCCTCCCTCTCCTCCTCCAGCCTGCTCATCTTCTCCTTCAGCCGGCTTTGTTCCTGGTCCAGGTTTCGGATGGTTGCCTCGTGGGCCATCTGGGTTGCTTGTAAGGAACCAATCTGGCCTGAAAAAAAAAGCCACAATTAAATCCCAAATATCTCACAGAGGCTCTATCTGTATCAGTTTATAATTTGAATCTGGGACCATTATTATTTTAAAGCTTAGGCAACAGTTTCATCAACAAAGGATGGAATTTTCATTGTAGAGCAAGAAGCACTCGTTTGTTTTGGCCTGCCAATTAATATTAATGAAATCTGATTGAGTCAAAGTTTTCTCAGTGGATAAATCACAAGTAATGAGGCAATCAAAGTGTGTTTGTTTTGCCAGCTTAGACAACTGAAGGCGGGGCTTGTTGGTTTATGACATCACAAAACACAGGATGTGTAATTGGCTCACTTCTTGCTCCAGTGGATATAAATCTCCTATAAAAATAAATCTATATTGTCTAAAATGGTACCTTATGCCCTTTTTTCTACAAAAAACTTTTGTCTCACAGTTTTGCATCAAAATCTTTTCACTTTTCCTCCTCCTTCAAACGGCAGGATCTGTGAATAATCCCACTCACATCCCACAAGGCTAATGGTAGCTAGTGCTACAATAAACAGAATAAATCCTGTGATAAAGACTTACCAGTTGAAGGACATGCCCACTTTGCACTGTGTGTTATGTCATAACTCGTAGACAAGGATGAGGCCAGGAGTGGAGCTGAACACTGCTTTATTAAACAGGCTGGGCTCTATACACCCGACCGCACATGCAGCCACTTGGCAGAGAAAAAGCGGAAGAGAACACTCCTCTACCAGCAGCCCCTCTTATACCATCGGAGATGGCAGAACCGGAAATCGGAGCCACCATCCCGTACCACACAAATAAGAGCTCCAATAAGAACAGTATAAAAACAGTGAACAAATACATAATATCCCCCCTCCCCTCCCCCCCGTATAAAAACCCAAAACACACACACACAATCAGCCCACCCAATTTGGAACCCGAATCATCCGCTAGACATAAACAAACTAAAATCACAAAAAGGGGCCTATGACATTCACACCAAAAACAACTAAAATTAGCGAGAACGGGTAGACTGCCGTCCTAGCTCCCACACGGTGAGGCGGGTTATTCTGCTGCCTATGCTATTAAAGTCCATAAAAGAAAAGTACTGCCGTGTCTCCAATACAAAATACCATATGAAAACAATCCCCAAAACTATTAGAACACAATTGAACAATTGAAACATGCCCATGACTCGGTGAGGATGACCCGTGGCCCCCCCAGACCCTTCACCATCAGTTCACCCCTGGCGGCAGTCCGCTTCCCGGACCACAGCTGATCGCGTCCGCTGCAGAGTGTCTTCTCCTCCACACCTCTGAGCGCTCCAACCGTCTGGGGTCGTGCCCACCCGTCTTCTTCGGAGCACGCCGTAACTCATTGGGATGGCACCACGAACCATCCGACAGCAGCAGGTATCGATCATGCCGCTCACCCATCACTTGCAGCCGAACCTAGTACCGCTCCATGTTCCACTTCTCTCTCACCTGCCAGGACCTCACCTCCGCCTGAGCCCGAACCCAGTCTGTGACTCCAAGTGAGGCCTTGCACGGCCTGCGGTGTTTCCGCCTGGCATTCACTCTTCCAGTGCCACTCAGTCCTGCTCTGACTGCTTGTAGATCCGCTGCTGACCCCGCCCCTGTGGTCCCGTGTTCACCAGTCCTCCACGGCCGTGCTCCGAGAACATCCGAGACAATCGTTTGGGCCCCGCTCATCGCCGTAGGTCCTCCCCTATGCCACCTGGCGCCCACATCCAGGGCAGCTCGGACACTGGCACCAGGGCCCTCTCGCGGTGACCCTGAGCGCGACGCAGCTTGTCCACTTTCCGGAGCGCCCAGCAATGGTTCATCCCACACTGCATTGTCCAGGACCCTCGGAACCGGTCATCCCCACAGTCCGCTACCCGACCACTATTCCCCAGCACCGCTCCTGATGGAGAATCCAAGGCCATAAAATAAGTTGCAACCCATGATGTTAGAGCCGTAGGCCGTCACGATGAACTCCACAGCGGCCATTATCGCCAACTTGTACTGACCGTCAACGTGATGGTACCCACCGTGGCCAACCATCCTCCACCATAGCCGCAAAGCAGCGCTGAGAAACTTCCAATCTTGTAGTGGGGAAAACACTGTCTGACTGTAGCCCAATTCAGCACAGAACTCTCCACCCTCGTGTCAACCAGCATCGGTACCGGAACTCCATCCAAAATTACTGTGCAGCGCGTGCGCCCATCAGTACTCAGGGACACCTTGTGCACCACCATTGGAGCGGGAGAAGGTGAAGTCTTGTGCGGGCTCTCTTGTCCAGCTGACTGGCACATTCTCGCGAAATGATGGAGACAGCCGCAATTTCTACAGCGTTTCCCTCTTGCTGCACACTCTCTGGCCTTGTGGCAGTGCTTTGTGGACCCACAACCCATACATCTGGGCTTCCCCATTGCAGACCTCATCCGTGCAGCGTTGGCCTCCTCCACGTCATCCTCGATGCTGAAATGGTGGGCCATTAACTCAACCACTTCTTCATAAGTGTCTGCATCTCCAAGCATGTCCAAAATTCTTTGTCCCTCCATTCCCAGGTTGTATACTAGTAATGCATGAGCTCGCAACTTCTCCATTCTTCCCAGGTCCAGCACTACCATGTATGTCTGGAAAGCCTCATACCGACAAGGCCATGGCACCGATGGCTCCCCCAGGAGCTCCAGGAATGGACAAATTGGTGTTCCGCACACCTCCATGAGTTTACCTCTCATCGCCAAATGTTATATCGTCACTCGTAGACAAGGATGAGGCCAGGAGTGGAGCTGAACACTGCTTTATTAAACAAGCTGGGCTTTATACACCCGACTGCACATGCAGCCGCTTGGCAGAGGAAAAGCGGAAGAGACCACCCCTCTACCAGCAGCCCCTCTTATACCACTGGAGATGGCAGAACCGGAAACCAAAGCCGCCATCCCCTACCACACAAATAAGAGCTCCAATAAGAACAGTATAAGAACAGTGAGCTCAAATTTAAAAAAATCCTACTACTCAGCTTTAAAATACTCATCTCTAAGCATTCATAACACTCATACATGTAGGAATTGTTGTCTAACCACATCAACCTTTGACTTCACATTTCAACACTTCTTTGTAAATTATGAGCTCCAATTAAACACTAAACTTTAAAGGGGTCACTGACTCCCCTTTTCCCACATGTTGACAGCTCCCACAGGTCTTAATGAAATGTTCGTGGTCCTGAGTCCCCCCTCCCGCGCGAGTATGTAGATATTAAAAACTTAATAATAACACCCCCATGATTGCGGAGCGGAATGGCCAGATCAATTGCATATCATATGCACGATTTCACTAAACAACAAGACGCAAAAACGCCAAAATAACAAAATAAATCATTTTTATTTAAATATTTACTTACAACTGGGTAACACTGATGCAACAGTTGCAGCCAAATGGGTCATTCTGCTGTGTATAGTATTGTTTGGTGTTTTGTACTTATAACATTGCTAAAATCTAAAAGGATGCACTACAATGGGTCTCAAATATTTGTAAATGTGTCCTGTTATAGTACTGCATGAGTTTATTAACGATAGACTATAAAATACACATATAAACTAAATTATAATGGGGACTGAACAACTCTCATTCCCTAAAGTGCAACATACACTATTATGAATATAAGTCATAAAAGAGCACACATATGCCTACATATAGTATAAGCTACACCTCTACATTCCACTTTCAAACACAGCCTACATTTGGGCCTGTAAAGCCTGATTGGGCTACCTGTTTGAGACAGCAATACTTGCTTTCTACGGGCATGCACTAGTCACATTACAATGCAAGGACTGTGTGTGTGTGTGTGTGTGTGTGTGTGTGTGTGTGTGTGTGTGTGTCATTCTGTCTGTTCCGTGTATGTCTCTCGAACCGTTTGTCAGACTGACCTCAGATTTGATAAATGCTTTGCTGAGGTTATGAGGGTGTGCATCCCCAAATTTGAGCCTCCCCGGATATGTGGAAGTTTAGGAGGGGAAATCTTTAATGAACATCCCTAGGGGAGCTATTAAATGAACACAGAGGTGGAAAAGATATAACCACTGGGATTTGGGGGCTGAAAATTTGGATTTATGGCAATAATATTAACCCCAATAACCCCTGTAAATTTCAGCCTCCGCGGATATGTGGAAGTTTAGAAGGGGGAGATCTTTACTGAACATCCATAGGGGAGCTATTAAATAAACACAGAGGTGCAAAAGGTATAACCGCCGGGAGGTAGGGGCTGAAATTTATTGGGCAGGCTCTGGAGGACGCTGGGATAAAATGTTAAATTTGGGCCCACTCCAAGCTTGTAAGGAGGTTCAGAATTCATTATAAGAACTCCTTATATAAGGAGTTGTTCTTATATGGTCATGTGACCGGAATTCTATGGCCTCATATCGGAACTTAGTGAACATAGTTCGGAACATAATGAACATAGTGAACATAGTTCGGAACAAAGTGAACATAGGTCAGAACATAGTGAACATAGTTCAGAACATCGTGAACGTAGTGAATATAGTTCGGAACATAGTGAACGTAGTGAACATAGTTCGGAACATAGTGAACATAGTTCGGAACATAGTGAACATAGTGAACATAGTTCGGAATTCCAATATTCACTATGGGGTTCAGCATAGTAACCCCATATAAAGAGTTCAGCAGGAACTGAACAACTCCTTACAGTATATGGTCATGTGATCGGGCACTGCACCAGTCTATCTATAAATGCAAGAAATCTCTGTGTGTGTGTGTGTGTGTGTGTGTGTGTGTGTGTGTGAGCACCGGTGACAGTGCAGCTGACGGAGCTAGACAGGAGGAGAGGGCGTGCCAGAGCTGTCAGAGGGAAAACTAGGACAAAACATAACAATGAGTCACAGGATTCACGACAGCTTCTGGTGATTCCCAATCTTATTAGATACTGTAAGTTTCTCTATTAACTAATCAGTCCCTCCAGGATTTTGCAGGCTGTTTTTGTGATTGCTGCGGCCCGAAAAGCCTGAATTTGTGGCAGCTTTTCTAAAAAGTTGAGGTAAAAGTTGGGAGGTTTTTCAAGGTTTTTTTGCACTGAAAGTTTTAGGAGGAAGTCCATCCATCCATCCATCTTCTACCACTTCTCCGGAGGTCCGGATCGCGGAGACAGCAGTTCAAGCAGAGAAGCCCAGACTTCCCTCTCCTCAGCCACCTGCTCCAGCTCTTCAGAGAGGATACCAAGGCGTTCCCAGACCAGCTGGGAGACATATTCTCTCCAGTGAGTCCTGGGTCTGCTCCGGGGTCTCTTCCCAGTGGGACGTGCCCGAAACACCTCAAGTGGGAGGCATCCAGGAGGCATCCTGATCAGATGCCCATACCACCTCAACTGGCTCTTTTCAATGTGGAGGAGCAGCGGTTCTACTCTGAGCCTCTCCCGGATGACTGAGCTCCTCACCCTATCTCTGAGGGTGAGGCCAGCAATCCTACAAAGAAAGCTCATTTCAGCCGCTTGTATATGCGATCTCATTCTTTCGGTCATTACCCAAAGCTCATGACCATAGGTGAGGGTAGGAACGTAGATTGACTGGTAAATCAACAGCTTTGCCTTAGAGCCTAGCTCCCTCTTCACCACAAAAGACCGGTACAACATCCGCATCACTGCAGATGCTGCTCCGATCTGTCTGTCAATCTCTCGCTCCATTCTCCCCTCACTCGTGAAAAAGATCCCGAAATACTTAAACTCCTCCACTTGGGGCAGGAGCTTGTCCCCACCCCGGAGAGGGCAATCCACCTTTTTCCGGCTGAGGACCATGGACTTGTTCTTGGAGGTACTGATTCTCATCCCAGCCGCTTCACACTCAGCAGCAAACCGTCCCAGTAAGAACTGTAGGTCATTGCTGGATGAAGCCAGCAGGACAACATCATCTGCAAACAACAGAGATGAGATCCTGTGGTCACCAAGCATGACACCCTCCGTTCCCTGGCTGCGCCTAGAAATCCTGTCCATAAAAATTATGAACAGGATCAGTGACAAAGGGCAGCCCTGGCAGAGTCCAACTCTCACTGGGAATGAGTCTGACTGAGTGTTGACAATACGAAACAAGCTCTCACAACGGTCTTACAGACACCGAATAGCTCCTAACAACAAGCCCGATATCCCATGCTCCCAAAGCACCCCCCACAAAAAACCACGAGGGACGCGGTCGAATGCCTTCTCCAAGTCCACAAAACACATGTAAACTGGTTAGGCAAACTCCCACAAACGCTCGAGGATTCTCGAGAAGGTAAAGAGCTGGTCTGATGTTCTACAGCCAGGATGAAAGCTGCATTGCTTCTCCTGAATCCAAAGTTCAACCAACGGCCAGAATC